>JANUYF010000004.1:101246484-101846484 GCA_026167975.1 Phrynosoma blainvillii
TAGGCACTCTCTGTTCTCTTTCTGCTGGTAGACAAAGATCTTTATATTAAGGCAGACCTTTGGTGTCTAAATTATATGGCAGAAGGATGTTTTGAATGTGATGTGATGAGCTTTTATCTTGATATTATTTTAGTCATGTTTTAAATGTATTTTAAACTGTCTTATTAAGTGCTTTTTCTTAGAATTGCTTGTTTAATTGCTTTTTAAACTTCTATATAAGATTTTAGCTGTACTTTGTTTTACATTTTTGTAAGCCATTTTGAGTTCTTTATTGAGAGAAAAGATGGGTATATATAAATCAATTAGCTAATCAATCAATCTGCCCAAATGGATTTATGTCAGCTTGTTACTCATTAAACAAATAATGTTTTAAAATATGGACTTTTCAAGGATTTGTAGGTTAACTTGTAGATAATGGAATGTATTAAAACTAAGCTTAAACTTATCTCTCCCTGAATGCTGGCAACTAATGTCCCTTTCCACCTAATGAAGACAGAATAAAATTAGTTTAAAAATCAGTTAAATTTCTTTGAACTACTGAGTTAATCCTGAAGGTCAGCCCAAGAAATTAGGTGTCAACAGTCCTTCTGGAATGTATTTAGACTTGGGTGTGTGATCAGTTCATTGTGAAAGGAATTTACATAAGGAAGGGAAAACTAAGTTCACATGTAATGGCTTAGATTATATTCATGCTTATTTGATTAATACCATGTTTCATTTTTTGTTATGTGCCAGTTTAATATGGTGGTTAGCATGAGAATGTTGCAAATGGAAAGAATAAGTTCATTGTTATATCCATTGTTTTACTTTATGCTTCAGGATATTGAGTCATTGATGTCAGAGGGAAACAAGTCCCGAACAGTTGCAGCAACTAACATGAATGAGGAAAGTAGCCGCTCCCATGCTGTATTTAATATTATAATAACTCAGACACTTTATGATCTTCAGTCTGGTGTAAGTGAATTGAGCTTTTTTTGTTTTTGTTTTTGTTAAGTGTTTTTTGTTTTTGTTTTTTACAGTAGAATTATTGATGATGTGATTTAAAACATGCACTAATAATTCCCATCTGTTGGTTTTATTGTCACTCATTCCCAAGACGGATTTTGATTTTTTTTAAGATTTGCACTATAGAAGGAATATTAATGGAAATATATTTTTAAAAAGTTAAGACTCAGATTCAGTAACACAAGGCAAGTTAGTCATGCTCTTTAATGTGGAACAAAAACCTAAAGGGATAATGTGTGACCAGACCTGATAACTTTAAACCTACAATGCCATGAAACCCAGGTTCTGTCAAGGACACACATTCCTATGATAGATCATATTTCATTTTGCTATTACAGATTATGTCATATATTTTAAATATTTATGATCCAACAAGGTGTTTAGTATGCTGTTTTATTCTAAAGAATAAAGGATTATAAAAATAAAAATAATCTAATGTTTCTTCATTCTGGCCTCTGTGTATTCACTACTGAGAATGGGCAGATGTATGTCAGCCACCAGAAACTTTATGGAAGCAATTTAGTAAAAACATACAGGTCAGCACTTAGCAGGTAGTTCTACTTTGTGCATTCCAGGAGATCAGTACAAAAAGTAGAATAGAAAACCTGAAAGACATTGGAATGAAAAATTATACCAGAGTTCTGTTGTCTGTTGCTCAGCTTGAATATTTGAAATTGGTTGTAGCATAGCAGACAGTTCAGCTAAATTATATTGATGGATTAGGGGAAAGGTCCAGTGAAGAAGGGTTGTTGCTGACTCAGATGTTCAGGGGAGCATGTGACAGAGATCCTGCAGAACAGTTCTTTGGGTTTACATGCTGATCACTTGTTTAAAAATGCCTCCATGGAAGTCTGTGCATATGAGAAAAGCTAAAGTAACAAGGAGAGGTCATGGCTTAGACAGAACATAAAAGACAAACCTCAATAGAAGGATGGAGCTGCTATAATATTCCCAAAGTGGGCAGTATGCTCCCCTGGGGGCAGTGGAAAGATCCAGGGGGGGGGGTGAGGAGGAAAGGAGGCAGCAGGGGGCGGTGAGGGGAGAAAGGGGCAGCAAGGGGACCCAGCAGCCTTTAGGACCATGGTGGGGATGAGGGTTGCATGAAACTTCTTTTCAGGGCCCCTTAATAGCTTTGCAGAGCCATGCTGATTGCTTCATGTGGTGGTATCCCCTGCTCTTACTTCCCCACAAATGCTCACTCCTTTAGCTTCATCTTTCACTAAGTGTGGTGGTTGGAAAATTATTGTGTGGCTTGGGTGCATGGCATCTCTTCTGTGGCTTGAAGCAGTGCCATTTTGGGACAGACTGACTTGTGAAGCAGAATACCTGGATTCCTCCTGCACCTCACTCCTGAAGCTGGAGACTGCTGTCTCCTATTCTAACAACAGCCTTCTGCTTTGGGAGTTAAGAGGAGGAAGAATCCCTGGATTCCTTATGCACCTCATGCCTGAAGCTGGAGGATCTTGTGTCAATGGCAGACAGCAGCCTTCCTCACACTCACTGGCTCCCTGATTCTTCTGCTTCTGCCTCTCTTATGGATGAGGCCAGGCCATACCAGGAGGACAGAAGAACCCAGAAAGTCCTGCCATGTCTCCTCCTCTTCTCTGAGAGTGTGTTTGAATCTTAGTGGTAGGAGAAATGAGAGCCCTTGTTTGCCCCACTTTCTGTCCACGCCTTCTTTTCCACTGAGCTCCCAGTGTCTTACAAGGTATGCTAATGTTGTTTCTTCCAAAAGGCAGATGTTTAGGGAACAACAGTGGCATTACTAGGATGATGGCTGTGGTGTCACCCCACTTAAGGTGTCATCCATTGCGGCCTACACCCTGCATGCCCCCTAGTGACACCTCTACCACAAGGCCAGAACAGCGAGAGGCTTCTCAGTGACTTCTCAGCCAGTTACTTGGTTGATATTACCAGGGTGACCAGGTGGCAAAGGAAGCAATGACTGAGATTGGTCATTTTGAATGTGCAGTAGAACAGTAGACCTAACTAATATCAAGAAATATGTGTGTGTGGGGGGGGGGGGGGGGGAGAGAGACGCTAGAGTTGTTATCCAAGAGGAAAGGGGGCAGTAATGCAAAAATGTTTGGGGACCACCGTGCTATATCCTGAGCCCACAAAAGAGCTTTGCAAACCGCATCATATCTATATGTTAATTTTGTGTCAATATACATAGAGTAAAACTTGAAAATAAGTTGATCCCTGTTTCACTAGTGCACCTATGGTAGAAAGGAAATGGACATATCACTCATATATTTAGTTGTAACCATCTAGATGTTGTTCATTTTTGTCTCTGGGCAAACCTTTTTAGCGGTTTTGATGCCAAAATGATGTTATAATCAAATGAAAATTGGGTACAGTTATTAGTTTTCCCATTTATAATCCTCATAGTAGGGAAATCAAAACATACATTTAATTTGGATGAAAAGAAATTATGGGTATAAGTATTTGCAGCTGTTGAATTATAATGAAGTCTTTGCAATAATGTGTGAGTGGGTTAAAATAAATTTTAAAACCCCAGTATTTTGCTGTTTTGAAACCTTTCCTATTTGCCCAGCTTTTGTCCTTTTTTTTCTTTTGTAAAGTTGTAACAGGGCTATTCATGTAGAATTCTTGATTTTTATGTTTAATATTTCTTTGTGTTTCTTCTTAGAACTCTGGAGAGAAAGTGAGCAAAGTCAGCCTGGTAGATTTGGCTGGTAGTGAAAGAGTATCTAAAACAGGAGCAGCAGGAGAACGTCTCAAGGAAGGCAGCAATATAAACAAGTAAGTGCACTAGTGAAATTAATTTCTCTAAATGGACATTCACTGTAACCCCAGTCATCAAATCAAGTTTCTGATCAACTGGCTACATGCAAATAACATCTTTCCCAGTAGATAAGGTCCCAACATCCTGTAGTTTGGGTTATGCTCCTCTCACTTGCTCCAAATAGAAAGGAAAAGAAGAAAGACTTACTGGCTGCATGCAAGTAACATCTGTTCTTTCTGAGTCTTCTGATAACCTAATTTGTCATTTTTTTCCTGCTAATGAACTAGCCATAATGTGAGCTCTTCAGCCTGGAGTGTTAGCAGCAGTTAACACATTACAATTTTATATATCTATTTCCCTAGAGTTAGCAACAGGTATTGCATCAAGTGTGCATAAAGAGCGCACATTTTTAGTAACTGCAGCAATACTTAGATTTGTTGTATCCATTATAGAAGCAGAAAAAAATAAACCAGTAAAAGGCTACAGTTTAATGGTATTTGTCTTTTAACAATGTTTGGGCTGCCCATAAGTTCAGCAGTGGAGTTACATACAATAGTGAATGTATTCTCACAGAAAACAAGTAAAATGAAGACACCTCTGCTTTAATTACAGATATTTTCAAGAACAAAAAGCTACACAGTTTTGATTATATAAGAATATTAAAAGCTATTGAGTTCAAACAGTTAGCAAAGCAGCTTCATTTATATACCGCTTCATACCATGCTATGGAGTGTCTAAGTGGTTTACAACTGTAAGCTCATTGCTCCCCAACAGCTGGGTACTCATTTTAGTGACCTTGGAAGGATGCAGGCCTGAGTCAAGCCTGAGCCCTGGCTAGTATTGAACTCGCAACCTTGTGGTTTATGAGTGAGTGGCTGCAGTACAGGCATTTAACCACTGCGCCACCAGGGCTCCTGGTGTAAACTGTGTAGTTAGTAAAGCAGTAATCAACTCTTATTAGCATATTTCATGGTTTGTTATCCATATGTACCAGATCCTCTCTCTTAATCCATTCAAGAAGAATGTATTTTGTTGGTCAGTGGAAAGTATATTGACACACCAGCTTCTCAATCATAATGAAGCATTTGAGAGTTGGTCTCATGATTTATTCTCTCTTCTAGTTTGTATGAATACATCCTTTATTTTCCTTGTTCCAGTAACAAGCTTGGTTAAAATTTTACCCAGGGTAGCTTTTTAACCAAAGGCCAAAGCTGGCTTTCAGCAATTTGTGCAACCACAGGGGCATGTTTTCCAGCTATTTGAGAAAATGCTGCCAGCTATATCAGTTATAATCTATAAAAAATACTGATAGTGGAAGTTTATGTGTATCCACTCAAAAGTACACTTTACTGTGTTAGTGTAGCTTTCTCCCAGATACATGTGTGTAAGATTACAGCCTGAGTTTCTCTATAGAAGCATGTATCTGAGAAGATCATGATTGCTTATGTTTTGAGTCTGTCCAAATTGAATTTTTACATCTTGATTTAACCTGTGATTTTAGGTTGAGTTTAACTGGGTGCAAGATGTAGCAGGGAGGTAGAATATTTTTATGCCTAGTTATACTTTGATCCAACCTAGAGTAGGTCCAGTTCAGCCATTATTGTTAAAACTGTTGCATTGATGCTTTGTGAAAACATTCTTAAATTTGTTAATAAGCTTTCAGTTTCATTATTCTGTTAGGGTTATGCTTGAAAATGAATCAAATGTTAAATTCAATCTTGTTTTATGGGGTACCAGAATGTGTAAGAAGCAACATAGTTGTTTAGAATGCCTGCTCCTTTACATATTAAAACAGGGAAAATACAGTTACACAGGACAAATTAATGAGTACATTATGGCCATTTTTATTCTTACTTAATCATTTGTGAAAAACTTATATTAAAATTGTATATATTTGAGCATAAGGTATCTTACACTCCATTCTGTTCAAAACTTCCTCTCTTCTTTAATTCAAGAATTTGTTGTCAATGTATTGTTGTAGGTAGCACATAGCATTTTTAAAATGTAGTAATAGTAATTACTATTAAAATGTTAATACTATTAAAAATAGCATTAGTAATTTCAAAGGCAAGCCCTCTCTGTTGGATTTCATAATAATAATAATAAAATAAAGTTTTATTTATAACCCGCCCCTCTGCAGCGCAATCGGGGCAGCTTACAACAAGTTAAAATACAACAATTAAGACATTCCAGATTCATACACCCCCCACCCACCGCCCACACCCCTTAAAATAGAATTAAACTTGATAAATTTAAAATCAAACAAATGACTAAAATAACAATGGCAGCAATGACTGGAACAACAGAATGCCACTCAGAGGGAGGAACAAGGGGCCGCGTGGGTCCAGATGTATTATCCCTGCAAGGAGGTTATTCTGGGAAGGCCTGCTGGAAGAGCTCCGTCTTAACTGCTTTCTTCAAAGTGGTAAGAGATGTACTAAGACGGATATGGTCCGGCAGGCCATTCCACAGTTTAGGGGCAGTAACTGAAAATGTCCTCTGGGAAGTCTGCTTGAGTTTCACCTTTGGGTGTTGGAGCAGGTTCTTCCCCGCTGAACGGAGGGCGCGGGGGGGATCATACGGGAAGAGGCGGTCCCGAAGATAAGATGGACCCAGGCCATGTAGGGCTTTATAGGTCAAAACCAACACCTTGTACTGTGCCCGGAAACTAATTGGCAGCCAGTGGAGGGATTTAAGCACTGGAGATATGTGCTACCTCCTCGATGTTCCAGTAATTAATCTGGCTGCCATATTTTGCACTAACTGAAGTTTCCGGGTTAGGCACAAGGGTAGCCCCATGTAGAGTGCGTTGCAGTAATCTAGACATGAGGTTACCAGCGCGTGCACCACAGTTTCCAGGTCTTTCCTATCCAGGTATGGGCGCAGCTGGCGTATCAGCCGGAGCTGATAACAGGCACTCCTGACTGTCGCACTCACCTGACTAGTCATGTGAAGCGACGAGTCAAGGAGTACCCCCAGACTGCGCACATGGTCCTTGGAGGAGAGTGTGACCCCATCAAGGACTGGGGGCTGTAATCCCGACCCCGGATTTCAGCAGCTCCTACCTATATTTCAGACCTTTAGACAGTGGTATTTTAGAACTCCACTGAATATTTGTTCTTGTTATATATAAAGTTGCATATACTGCTTTTAAAATCCAAGTAAACCTAAAGATTTACTACTCTTATTATGGTTTTGTGATCCATTGTTCTTCTGGATAAATTCTTCTGTTGAAGAGCCATTTTGATGTAATACGCTTTTATTATTTCCTTAAGACTACATTCCTTATGAAATCCTACTCCTTTCCTGCTTCTTTCTCTTTTGTATCTACCCTGTTCCTGGGTGGTCTTTTTTTTTGGACTGCACTTTATTCAACTGTGTGTAGTACTTCAGAGCACTCCTTTGTAGCTTATTGTTGATGTTCATTGTGACCTGCAATCCATAGGGTTTACAATGCTGTTTTATCCTTCTACACAATCTAATTACCATTCAAGTTCTTTTTCAAATCTTAATTTTTTTGAGTTTCTTATGTATTACAAACCCTACTTTTTGTTGCAAGTCACATGTTTCTTGTTCACACTCATAACAATTTGCTGCTCTTCCAGGTCACTCTCAACACTAGGTTTGGTTATCTCATCACTTGCAGACCAAGCAGCAGGAAAGGGGAAAAACAAGTTTGTGCCTTACAGGGATTCTGTGCTCACCTGGCTTCTCAAGGTAAATCGTGACCTTGAATTTCATTTTGTGAAAAAGGTGGGATATAAATAAAATAATTAACTAAATAAATAAAAAAGGAGAAGGAGATGGAGATGGAGATGTCATGGGCTGATATCATGCTTTCTTGCACACCCTAGTATACTTGTGTTTGGTTTTAAGTGAGCCGAGAGAAAAAATGCAGCTGCAGCTTTTTCTTCCTTTCCTAATATTTTCACAAAATTACTTATTTTCTAGTTTGCATTTTGCACAATCATTTCTAATCTGAGAGCTAAAAATATTCAATATAGTTTATGTCAGATGCAGCTTTAATTTTGAAATATGTATGCTAAATTTAAGGAGATAGTGCATGTAAAGCAGGGGTATATTTTAAATCTATCTTGCATTAATAGGACAACTTGGGAGGAAACAGCCAAACAGCTATGATAGCTACAATCAGTCCAGCAGCTGATAATTATGAAGAAACACTCTCTACACTGAGATATGCTGACAGAGCTAAAAGGATAGTTAATCATGCTGTAGTAAATGAAGATCCAAATGCCAGGGTCATTAGAGAACTACGTGAAGAAGTAGAGAAACTGAAAGAACAACTTTCTCAGGCAGAGGTAAAGCTGGTGAAAATATTGTTTATGTGCAGTTTCATGAAATGTTTGCACAAGAATGATCTATGGCCTTTTTTCCACTTACAAATGAATCAGTTTGCAATCCAAATTGATGGATCAGTTTGACAGCAGAGCATGGTTCACACTACACTTGCCCCGATTGCATTTTCCTGTTGTAAAATAACCCACTTGTTGTTCACATTGACTCATGAATCAGTTCAAAATGGACCCTCTTCAGCCAGCCAGCAAATTTAAAGGGCAAATTTAAATTGATTCCGATTCGCATCCCATTCACACCTGCACCTGTACAGACTGCCAGAAATAATCCAGTTTGAGACCACTTTAACTGTCCTGGCTCAGTATTAGGGAAATCATGGGAATAGTAGTTTTTTCTGAGACATTGAGCCTTCTCTGTCAGAGAGCTCTGGTGCCACAATAAACTACAGTCCCCATGATTCCTTAGCACTGAGCCAAGACAATTAAAGTGGTCTCAAACTGGATGATTTCTGGCTGGCTGTATAGGCCATAATTTATTTGCTTAATATTTTGGAAATGAATGGACCAGCAGAAAAGGACTGAGAATTTTAAGAAGGGTGTCATTATCACATCTTGGATTTTAAGGCTATGAAGGCGCCAGAGCTGAAGGAAAAACTGGAGGAATCTGAAAAACTAATAAAAGAACTTACTGTCACCTGGGAGGAGAAGTTACGAAAAACAGAAGAAATTGCACAGGTATTTAAATATTTTCTGTACTGTTTCTATTAAATAACACACACACAGTGACATTGCATCTCTTAACTCACCTTATATTTCCAAAGATTATGTGACTGTGAAAGTGTTTCCCACAGTTTTTTCATTGTGGATCAGATTCATCCATTGATTTTTAATTTCAATGTCTTATTAATACTACATGTTCTGGTTTGTAGCACACAATACTAGCTTATTGGCTGTGTTTGCCTAGGCTTTGTTCAGGACTTAAGCTGCACATAGCATAGACAACCACAATATGTGGAAGTCAAAACATGTCCCACGATAGTATATAACAGTGAGGTCAAACAGATGGGGCAAAAGGAGCAGCTGGAGGCCCCTCCCACCCCAGTCGTTGTGGGACTGTGGTGACTGAATGTTGCGGTCCTGAGACTGGTCGTTGCCACAGTCCCAAATAGGCCACTGACAGGAGCGCTTTTTCTACTCTTTTTGCAGCCAGGTTCAAGCCACCTTAGGTGGCTCTAAATGGCTTCTGGACAGTTTGGGGCTGTACATTGTTTGAATGTGATGCTCCCAAAATGCCCAGAAGGCGTTTTATTTGGCCCATCTGTTTTCGGCCAGCAATATCTCAAACATCACTGTATTAAAATGAGCACCTCAGGGCAGTGGCGTCACGGGCGTGGGGGGGGGGGTGAGGTGGTGAGGACTGCACCGGGTGACATCTCAGAAGAGGGGTGACACCTGGCCGAGCGAATCCTTCACCTCCCTGCCATGCACCATTTTACTCAGGGGTAAAGAGGCATCGGGCAGGAAGTGCACCCCACCTCCCTGTCTGGCACCATTTTACTTGCAGGTAAAGTGGCATTGTCAGGAAGGAAGAGCCCCCAGCACACCCCACTTCACTGCCCAGCACCATTTTACTTGTGAGTAAAGCAACACTGGGCAGGGAGGAAGAGGGCGAGGCCTTTTGGCCCCTCCCCCTGGAACCCCCCTAAAGCCCCCCCTTGATTAGAATGCCACTACCTTTGAGCATCAGGCATACTTATTTCAAACAAAGGTGAAGAGTTCCACAGTTGGAAATGGGGTGTTAATTTGCTAGTACAGTTTGCCTGATCGGATCATGTTTCTGTGTATTTTTTTCATCTTTGATGTTTTGTTTCCAGAATTTGCAAAGGAGTGTATTGCAAGTAGTCTGAACTAATTTTACATCTTAGAAGTTGTCAGCACTCATTAACTATTCGTTAATGTTTCTGTTGTATTTAAGTACAGTCGGACCTCTGTATCCCTGAATTTTTTAACCATGGATTCAGCCCTCCACAGTTTGAAAATATTTTAAATATATATAAATTTCAATAAGCAAACCATGATTTTGCCATTTTATGTAAGGGACACAATTCTACTATATCATTGTATTTAATGAGACTTGAGCATGCATGGATTTTGGTATCCATGGGGGGGGGCAGTCCTGGAATCAAGCCCCAGTGGATAAAAAGGGCCCACTGTACTCATTAGTTATTGTGAAGGAACTTGAAAAAATGATGAAGATTAGGGGGATGAGTTTATATTCCAAAATCAGCATTTAAGTGTGCACTTAAAAGTGGAATCTGCAAAGAGTCAGTTTTCCATGTATACACCTGCAGCCTCCATGTGCTTTCCTTATCTGTTCCAGAGAGCTCAGAACTGCTCCAGAGTATAGTTTAAGGTGGCATGGATTGGGGCAGGGGAAGAAAAGGTTTTGTTGGGAGCACTGCATGGGGAGGGAAATTACCTCTTCCTATATCTGTTGTTGAGGCTTTTGTCAGTGTAACTACACCCTTGATTTCTGGTGAGTACTTATTTTTTTCATATATTTTCTTTTTTGAAAAGACCAACCTGTGGTTTAGTTTATTATGAACTGCAAAATGAAATGTTGTTTTTCATTATTTCAGACAAAGCTGTATGACTGTGTGCATGACTTTGTTATTCTTGGTTTCGAAGACTGATGAACTGGCACAGTAAATGTAATTAACTAGATGGGTGTACTTAAGATAGTTTTTCCCACATTAGCATAACTTATCTGTTCCACTTCTTTTAGGTTGGTGAACATTACTGTTAACTCTGCTTTTTTTTTTTTTTTGGTTCCTTCAACATGAGAAGCAGTGCTTCTAATTTTTTTAAAAAGTTATTTTTATACTTCATGTTAGAGCAGTGTCCAAGACAAGTGCATCTAAAGCCAAAGATGTTATTTTACTTGTTGTATCATTTGAAACAGTGGGAGCATGGAAACTGATATAGAACCTGTCTCTTATGGTACTGTGGAAACTCTTGTATAAACATTTACGCAAGAGTGCTAGCAGCTGTTTTTCTTCCGCTCATGATTCTTTGGATACAGCCCATAACATTTAGTTTGTTGCTACTAAATTAACTACATCTCATGAATTTCACATTTTCTGTGTATTTTACAGGAAAGACAAAGGCAGCTAGAGAGTATGGGTATTTCCCTTGAATCTTCTGGCATCAAAGTTGGGGAAGACAAGTGTTATCTGGTGAATCTAAATGCAGATCCTGCACTAAATGAATTATTAGTTTATTACTTAAAGGTAAAAAAGATTATGAATTCAGTTATAATCTGTATTTGACTAATTTTTGCAACTTCATTTTAAAAAATTACTGCACGAAGCTGTAGTGTATGTAATTGGATCTTGAAAATATAGCAGGCCTGATATTCCTATTGTAATTCATCTAAGTTGTTTCTAAGAGTGTGAGTGTTAATTGGGGCAGTTTCAAAAACTCCTTATTCGTCAGTACTTCTGGTTCTAGTGGTAAAAGAGGGGTACACTGAACAGGAAAGAATAAAGAAATGCAAATGCCCACCATTTTATTGGTCACAATTGAAGTGCATAGGGCATGGATCCAGACATCAGCCCACCTTCCTGCCAACTGATGGGCCTCTACTACTAGCCCTATGACTGAGCAAAAACTGAAGGATGTCAGTGTGAAGGAACTGATGTGGGTACAGGTTTGTATGGTTCCTCTATCACATAGGATTGCAGCTGGTCCTATGTTCCCTGAGAGGGCATGTACCAGAAAGCCTTCATCACTAAGATCCCTTAAGGGGATTTCCAAAATAGAAGGGAATAGACATGCTGGCTTTGCTTACCTCACAAACTGGATCTAGCCCAATCTTATAACCACTTCAAATAAATTTGCAACAAATAATATGATTTAACAAAGATGTGACAAAATAATAAGAAAAATAGTAATGCCAAACCCACAGTGAACAAAATACAAATGGAAAGAGGGAGGATGGGTTGGAAAAGATCATGAGAGGAAAGAGGCTGAGTGGCATGGGGTGGAATACTTCCAAGTTAGAAAAGAAAAAGAACTGCTCTTCCCGAGTCCAGTCTGGGAATCCCACTGTGAGAGCTGACCACACAACAAGCTGAATGGCAATGCCAGTAGTTCCATTTGCCTGTGTGAACTGGAAATAATGCAATGACATCAGACAGCATGGGATCATTCTGCCTTTGATCCAACCCTCTGCAGAGTCCAAATGGGGCCTGGGTAAGCTAGAAACTTGGTTTGCTGAAACCTTTTATAAAGTTGGCCTACAGTTCTTTGTCATTGGAATTTGTTGTGATTGCTCTCAATAATAGATGTTTGAAATGTTGTTCTACAAAGCACTTCTTTACTTAATTCTTTATAATAGTGACCATGTCCTCTTGGGATTTGTTAGAGGAAAGAGGAAGCCAAATATAGATAGACACGCACTTTGGACTTCAAGAAAGCCAATTTCAGTAGGATTAGGAAAATACTGGGTGAGATCTCATGGTCAGAAATGCTCAAAGAGAAGGGAGTTCATGATGCATGGATGTTTCTCTTTTAAATCTCAGCTCATCTGAAAGTACTTGGTACATCTACCTTGGTTTCTTTAGACATGTCCATGACCTCTAGACTCACAGGGTTCTTTCCTTAAAATATAGTCTGGGGCTTTTCTTTCCTCTAAAATATCTTTTTAACCCTTGGTTCTTTTACTGGTCCCAATTCCTTTCCTAGTCTACTCACCTAAAAAGATGGGCTCCCAGTATTTTAAGTGTTTAAATATTTTGATAGTGTGTTTTTGATATTTTTAGTTATAAATTACCTCAAGCCACTCCTCTGTAAACAAGAAGAAATATAAATTTTATTTACAGACAGAACTTAAGTTAATATATTTTTACAGTTGGTTCTCAAATTGTGTAATTACATTGTATACAGCACTTCACTTGTTACAAACTGTCTTTTTTCCTGTTCCCTCACTGACTTTGTTTCCATTTGAACCTGTGCTTTATTTCTCTAAATACAAGTTCTAATAATGCCCCTTCATCAGGAGTATGAATCCCATGAAAGTCTAGCTCAGTGCACATTTAACATTCCCTCAGAACAAGGCAGTATGACCCACCCTGAACCAGCTCTTCAGCTGTCAAATGACACACACATTTCACTAAACTTCTTCTTTCATCTTAACTCTCTGTTCCTTACATGAAAGTCTGAATTCTGTTAAGGCTTTGTACTGAAAACTCTTCACTTCTAACAGTGCATGACACACTCCTCCTCCTTTCAACGGCTCCTCCCCTTTTATAGTCACTCAACAGGCAGGTCCCCACCTTTGCAGCCTACCTGTGATTGGCTGTGGGTTAAATTCCATTCTGCCAGGGGTTATCCACATTTTTCTTCCTCCTTAGAATTGGTTTGCATTTGTTCCTTCAATATCTCACCTTTAAGAAATGCCCATGCATCATGAGCTCCCTCCCCTTTGAGCATTTCTGACCATGACATCTTACCCACTATTTTACAAAGCCCACTGAATTCAGCTTTCTTGAAGTCTGAAGTGCATGTCTGTCTACATTTGGCTTCCCCTTTCTTATATATAACAAATCCTAAGAGGACATAGTCACTCCCACCCAAGAATCCCACTACCTTAATCACATTGACCTTAATCACATCTAACCACCTCTGTTAGTTAGAATCAGATCCAAAATAGCTGAGCCCCTTTGACTTCCTCCAGTACAACAAAATTCAGTACAACAAAATTCTAGTGAGGAATTGGATGGACTTTACATTCTTGGCAAAATTTGACTTCCAACAAATATGAGTGTTGTTGAAGTCTTCTGTTACTATCGTATCTCCCTTTTTCAGTGTTTGGTCATTTGTTTTAGGAAAGCATCATCTAAATGGCTTGAAGACCTATAGTAGACACCCAGAGTGATGTCGCTGTTGTTTCTCTCACCTTTAATTTTTACACAAATGCTCTGAAGCTGCTTTTCATGTTCTAAGTCATGGATTTCCTCCCAGTAAACATACTTGACATACAATGCTCCTGCTACTCCTTTCCTGTTTGGTCTGTTCATTTGAAATGATTATATTTTTCTATTACTAGAATCATCCCACCAAGTTTCAATGATGCCTGTTAAATCATACTTGCCTTCCTGTGTTGTTCATCATCTTTATTTCCCATGCTCAATGCATTAATATAGAGACATAGAAGAGCATGGGTCATTCTGTCCAGCTGATTCCTTGTTGTTGTTTTTCTGCCCACTCTTGGGTTCTTGTACTATTGGCCCAATTCCCCGTGTATCATTCAAACTATTGTCCCCAGCACTTGGTGCCTTCTGCCCTCTTCAATACCATCTCCCACCCTCATGTAATTCAGTTTAAAGCCCTCCTGATCCAGTTTGCAAGACTTGAGAAAATATGTTTTTACCAACTGCTGTGACGTGTTATCCATCTTTTGCAATTCTTCATATTATAAACAGTTAAGCCATAAAATACAGTGTCTTGTAAATGTAATTGGAAGTTCTAATTGCACCATTGTGTCTTCGTAATATTGTTACAGAATATTAATACAATATCCTTTTGCCTAAAAATCAGTTGGGAAAGAGTACTGTTTTGGACAACAATCCATTACCTTTGCTTAGGATAGCTGTATTTTTTCCTGTGTAGTGAATATGAGCATAGGATTTCAGAGGATCACACTTTGTGATCAGTAAAGTGGATGTTTGTGTTTGTAGAAGAAGCAGATTTTGTTTTCTTTCTCAACCAGGATCATACTAGGGTTGGTGCTGACACCTCACAAGACATACAGCTGTTTGGAATAGGGATCCAGCCAGAACACTGTGAAATAGACATTGCACCAGATGGAGAAGTTACTCTTTCACCAAAAGAAAATGCAAGGTAAGAACAACTGTAAAACTGATTTTGACTTCAAATGGACATACCGGCTGACATTCTGTTAGGGGCATGTGAATGTATAAATTTCCTTACGTGTGCATATGTGTTTTGGGGGGCATTGCAGAGGTCCTTTGGAGGAGGGCTTCCCTCAGCAGTGCTCAAAGCTCCCCTGACTTACTGAACAACCTCTGAAGCCACCCACATGGCCATTCCATGTTCTGTGGGGAGTGAGCAAGATCCCAGAACCATCCTGCTGCATCCTTAGCCAGATGAAAAATTACGCCATCAGCATTGAGATCTGTTGGGGTCCTTCAGAGGTCTCAGCACTGCTGTAATCATTTTGTGTTTGGCTGTAGGGACAAAACCAGGCATTGCTGTGATCCTGTCCACTCTCCACAAAACAGTACGGGCATTCATGGAGCTTCAAAGGCTGCTCAATAAGTTGAGGGAGAGGCATATGGTTCATCCTGGTGTAAGACCAAATGAGGATCTACTGTGCTCTCCTGAACCATACATGATTGTGGCCTCTGTAATTTAGCAAAAGAGCTTGTCACCATCAAATATTTCACTACTCTAAGCTGTGATAGAGTCAAAGGCCTGAAGCAGATGGGTGGCAGGGTCACGATTGGGCTGCGATTGGCCCAGGACTGCAGCGACTGCACGAACCATTTTCAAAGTGGGCAGCTGCCATGATCCTAAGCAAGCCACCACCAGGAAGTGATTTTTTTCCCCCTGCTTCTTTTTCTGGAGGCTTTTGGCCACCTTTAGCAGCCTTGGAGCAGGCTCCAGCTGCTTTGGAGATGTGTGTCATCTGAATGCCATGCCCCGAAGCGGCTGGAAGCCGCTTCTTTTGGTCCATCTGTCTCGGGCCCGAGTGATAAGTCCTGCTTGCAGTTTTCATGAAGCATACAGGCACAAATGCTTCTCATCTGGCAACTATATTTTATTTCAGTGTTTCTGGGAGATTTTTTCCCTAGCTACTTCAATTAAGAAATTCTTAAATGCATGGACACCCTCCACAAGCTTAATTATTGTGTCTAACGGTGCATGAAATTCTGAATACAAAAAATCAGTTTCATTTAACATAATGCTAATATTAGAACTGATCACTTCTGGCTACTCTTTTCAGCTGACAGAATTATGGTTCATATGGTCATTTAACATTTGCCTTCCCTTAATTATATTTTTACCATATTCAGAAATCTTTTTTGAGTCAGAAACATAGTTGGGAAATACTATTCAAAGAGATTTGTTCTTTAAGTTCCTTACCTTGGCCTCATTTTTGGGAATTGGCAATTTAACAAATTTTTATAAATTAGCTCTGTTTCTTCCAAATTTTCAGTACTTCCTGTAAGGTATACCGTAGTATTCTGTACTAAAATGCTGTAGACTTAAGAGTACAGAATTGCAAACAGATGGTATTCACTGTTGATGTGATAAAATTACATTATTTGGAGTTAGTCATTTTTGACTGGCAAGAACAAAAAAGCATGCCACTGGAAAAAACTTATAACTAGGCTTTGTTTTCCTTGTGCTACATCCAAAATTCCTAAATAGGCACAAACCTTGTTACCAGAGTTACAACTGACAACAAATTGACTCATTTCATTGCTAATTCAGATAGTGGGGCTAAAGTAAATTGTGATATGGAAATGAGTTAAACTATTTTTTCATGTGGCTATTTACCACACCTGGATTTTTTGTGGGCAGTGAGAAAAGAACACAAGAAAGGTTTAAAAGTTATATTTCTGAGAAAATTAGATGCACAAGATGCATTTCACTGCTTTCATGTATATTTTTAGGAACATAAAAAGACCCTCCCAACAGATTTCTCTCAAGGTGTAGTAACTTTTTTTAAACTGGGGCTAATATGTGGAATGTACTTCTTCACTTAAAGTAATTTAATTCTGGTGTATAACTGAGAAAGCAATATATTATATGCCTCAGTAGGAAGGTTTTAACTAGGTTTGTGCAGACTATGTTGAACAGCCTGTGACCCAATTACTTAAATGTATGTGCTGCATGTTACATTACTAAAATAAAAAGCCTGTCTCCCTTGTTTACAGCAAGGAGGAACTACAGCAGCAATAATTGTTTGGCAGTAGGAATCAGCCTCTTGTTACTTATAACCTTCATGAGTTAACAAAGATTCCCATGTTTTATGTTTTTATTTCATACTTGTTTAATTTGTAGAGATAGGAAAGCTAGATCAGTTTTTCCCATAGTAAGTCTTTCCACTGCTCAATAAAAAAATAAATGCTGGATTTTAAAAAAATCTCCCAGTTAAGTTAATGGATAACTCAACCATTTATTCCAAAGCTGGGAACAGACAAGTTTAAACAAAGAGAAAGCATGTCTGCATAGTTGTTCTGCAACATGCTGTAAGATCCAAAAGGAAATTATTAGTAAACAAAAGTGACATGAAATATGACAGCTTCTCCTGGGCCCTTGTGACACAACAACTGTAATTGTAGGACTATACAATAATCAAAGTACATAATTAAATTGGAATAGAAAATAGTAAGAAGAGGGCTTGTTTCTGTTCTCAGAGTCTGCTCAACTAGAAGATTGATGGAATTAAAATGTAGGCCCAGTGAATATATCATATTTGATTCTGTTGCAGAATGGATTACTTGCACACTGAAGTATTTTATATGCCTTGGATGGGCCATGGGACAGAATACAAAATTGTGCTGTTATGCATTCATTATAGTAAGAAGATTTTTTCTCTAACATAATTCCAGGGAGTCAAATTGACAACACATACATACCCTCCCACCAGACCCAAGGGCAGTTTTTAACCAGTGGGAAGGAAGGAACTGAACTAACTCTGTATTTTTGTCTTCAGGGACAAATCCTGTAATCGGGAATAGATAATATTTTGTGACCAATTAGATTTTAGTTAGAAAAATTTGTCATGCTACCATTTAAGAACTTGAAAACTAGAAGATGATCTAACTTTTTATACTATTTTGTTTTGTTTTTAGATCCTGTGTAAATGGCACATTGGTGTATTCCATAACACAACTTTGGCATGGAGATAGAATCTTATGGGGAAACAATCACTTTTTTAGGTATTGTTTTTACAGATTTTTTGCCATCTTACTTATAGAGACATATTAATAGTGAATAATTTTATTTCCATGGGAAAGTCTGAATAGCTTTAACTAAAACATTCATGCATATGACAGTTCAGAATTTTGAAAAGTCAGATTTCCTAGAGGAATAAGTGCATGCTGTATCAAGCCTGCCTAGGCTTTTAAGAAGTCCATGGAATATTTTCTAAAATAACTTTTTCCTCTCACTTGATAACTATGTAGGGAACAGCCTGGAATTGTGAGCACACTTTACGAGTTGTTCTAGTCTAAATCTTGGTATGATCACTTGTGGCAGAGTTTAAGTAAATATGGAGCAATGTGTATATCACTGAGAACAGGAAGAAAAGCAAGATGCAGTCAAATCAGTCATTCAGTGGAGCAAATAAAACACTGCATTGTAAAACAGAAAAACTTATTTCATTCTGATTGTTTCATTTTTGTCAAATTATCATCTTGTTCTTGTGAGGAAGAACACCACCTTTGTTTGCCCTAGTTCATTGTTCCTTCTTTATCCCTGTTTCCTTATCCCTCACTGCCTTTCTTATCCCTGTTTCCTTATAGCAGCTTGCAGTTCAGCGAGGCCTTAAATTTAAAACAAAAAGTTTATTTCTAAGCAAGTGAAGTGCCCTATATTGGACAAATCTTCTGGCTTTAACAACTTGTGTCATCATCAAAAACTAATTGTATCTTTAGCATGTTTCCTCCAACTTTTATTTAAGACAAGTTTACATTCCTTTCCTCTCTTCCCCAGATTCCTTCAGTGTATAAAATTCTTATCAGTAGAATCAAAACAGTTCTTGTTCCACCCAGTGCTTTTGTATATATATCAAGATCTTTAATAAGGATCTTTATACATTTTTAAATAGAATTAATCTACCTAAGAGAAAGCGTCGAGATTGGTTGAAAGACCCAGAAAAAGAGATGCTATTAGCAGAACATGATCTAGATGCAGCTAGTGAAGCTTCTTCAGAACCAGACTACAACTATGAATTTGCACAGATGGAAGTTATAATGAAAACATTGAATAGTAATGGTAAGAAAATGATTGTTCAAAGCTGCTGAAAATGCCAAACAACTACACAGAAATTTTTGTCTAATTGATTGTCTAATCTGTTTGTTTTAGCACTAGAAGAATGTGGGGGAAATTATATTGTTTACCCAGGGTTGTTTTCATTCTGATAGACTGATCCTAAGTATACTTACTTGGAAGTAAGTCTCTGAATTCTATATAATTTATCTCCTATTAAGTAGGCTTTGGACTGAAGTCTTAATCTTGTTACTTCTGTAGCCATGTTGAGAAAAGGGGAGGGTACTCTATTCTGTAAATCTTTAACTTCTTAAAACTCCCACTTTCAATTTCCCTTCCCCTCTTTTTCTTTCACTTGTGTGAAAATTGGTACATTAGCTATTAGCAAAGAGACAGAATGTGGGATTGTGTTCTTTTGTGTTTTAAGAAACAACACAACCAAAGTATGCTACTATTATCAGCAACATATCAACAATAGAGATAATAAATTTTAAGGTATGGAGGCTTCCTTTCTACCTAGATCCAGTACAAAATGTGGTCCAGATCTTGGAGAAACAATACTTGGAAGAGAAGCGCAGTGCTTTGGAGGAGCAGAGGATGATGTATGAGCGTGAACTAGAGCAACTCCGTCAGCAACTCTCTCCAGAAAGGAAGTATCAGCATTGCAGTGACAGACTGTCAGATACTGTCCAGATTGCTCAACAGAAAGTGAATCTCTGGTCAGAGGAGAGGTGAGAACAATTTAAACCACAGGTGATTGGAACAGCAGTTAAATAATGGAGAAAAGTATAATTGGTGATGGTTTGCTAAAATTCAGGATATAGGAATCTCTAATAGATTTGATGGAGTGTTCTTGAACGTACCCACTGTAATTATAACTTAGATCTACCAAATGAATATTCCTGCATTGATGCCATCCTCATGTTCTTACCATCATGGTCATAAAGTCTTAAATTATTCTGCAGTTTAGTTCTAGAGATATATTTGAGTCCTAGGATATGTTTTGAAGGCTTAATTGGCTGGAAAAAAATAGAACAAATATCACAGATTAAATCTTAACAAGGTAGCTACTTGAGTTCACTATAAAAAGCTGAAAGCATGTTCTCATTATAAAATACCAATTGCACAGACTAAATTATGTTTTTCAGTTATGCAAATGTAAACAAATACCAAATTATAAATACAGGCACTAATTTAGACATAAAACATATGGTCCAGTTCCATCCTACCACAATTACAGCATGAATATGTTGCAGAATTGCTGTAGGGCTTAGTGTTGCACATTGCTGTTGTATTTGTTAATTGAGCAGAGAAGACAAGCTAGAAACAGTTTCAGGAACTGTACAGAAGTTCTCTTTGATGACCTGTTTCAATGGCTACTCATTTTACTAACCATGTCTGCCAAGTGGAGGAAAGTGGCCTATTTATGCCCTATATTGATCCCTCTATGCAAGCTTACAATTGGATTTAATAGTCTTTGACACTGGAGAAATAATCCAGTTTGAGACCATTTTAACTGCCCTAGATCAATGCTAGGGAATTCTGGGAACTGTAGTTTTGTGAGACATTTAGCCTTCTCTGTCAGAGAACTCTGATGCAACAATAAACTACAATTCCCAGGGTTCCCTAGCCAGGACAGTCTCAAACTGGATTATTTCTCCAGTGTGTTTTGGGCCTTTGAAGAAACAATTTGCAATCAGTGGAAATATGAAATGCTGGTTTAAGACGTTGCTCAGAAACAAGAGGCCTGAACAGGTACTTGAGGTTTAAATAGACTTTGAGATGTTTGAAAGGGTTCTTTGGCATTGAAGTAGAAGAAAGATTGTAGCGTTATGAACAGATGAGTGGTTGATTTTAAGAAATTACAGTTGCATTTTAGGCAGGTTTTTATCCATTCTGTGCTTTAAAAAAGCGAAACCTTGAGATAATTAAAGGCTGTATGAATTTTGTATTACCACATGTGTGCAGTTTTGTACAACTTACTCAGATTTCTACTTGTTATAAGATAGAACACTGAAAATTTTCACTTTGGCTGTTAAAACTTCTGTTCTAGATTTGACATTCCACCATGTACACTTTTGCAATTTATAAGAGCTAAAGGTTTGTTGTTTTTCATTTTTAAAAAAATGAAAAATTAGGGGGAGTAGATCTTCAGGAAACTGAATTTTATGAACTGTAGCATACTCTGCAACTTAAACAAACTTCAGAATCACAGCACGTATGCAGGTTTTTTTATATTTGATTTGTCTTACTCTTTATGGCAGGGGTCGGCAACCTACGGCCCGCGGGCCGGTTCCCTCCGCTTACCGGCCCCTGCCGCCACCGCCGCCTGCCACCGCCACTGCAAGTTTCAGCTGCTGTGTGGCCGCGCGCGTTGCACCCGCCATTTTGTTTTCCAAAATGGCAGCCGTGACGTATTTGCGCATGCACAGGAGTACTGTGCATGCACAAATGAGTCGCGGCCGCCATTTTGGCAAAACAAAATGGCGGCTGCGAGTTGCGGCTGCCATTTTGTCTTCCAAAATGGCGGCCGTGACTCGTTCGCGCATGCGCAGTACTTCTGCGCATGTGCAAACATGTCATGGCCGCCATTTTGTTTTCCAAAATGGCGGGCACGATGTGCGGTGGCAGTAGCGCACGCAGCAGGGGTCAACTGCGGCAGCGGGGGTTGCGCGCGCTGCCATTCCCCCCCCGGCCCGCCGGGCAGGAGGACATCAGCGGACTGGCCCCCGGCTGAAAAAGATTGCCTACCCCTGCTTTATGGTATATGTTTTATAGAGCAGCATTCAGTGTTTTTGCTGTGTTAACAGCAAAACAGATGTTAAAAGAGATGAAAAAAGATGCTGCTCATAGATAAAGAGTGAGTTGATGTTGTGATAAAGGATTTGTAGACACTGGGGCAAAACAGACAAGCAAGAAGAAGTTGGCTTTTCTGAAGCCACATTGAAACCCCACCAACCCCACTGCTGGCTCCCAAAGTGGCTGGAGTGTGCATGTCATGACCTTCAAGCAGTGCCTCTGGGTACTTTTTTTTTACTATCATCACCATCCCTGTGCATCTTCGCAGGAGTGCACTGCCGGCGACTGCTATCCCATTGCATGGCTGTCCCTGTGAACCTGCACACATTCTCATGTGCAGCACTTCACTGGGGCACTTCACAGCATCAGAGCAGAGGAGTGCCCATGCAGATGCCAGCAAGGTACAATCATGCCTCCCTTCAGCTCCCCCTTCACCCTATGCCCCCTTTTTGACTGTCTGTTTTGTGTATGTTGTACTCATCTCCATGAGAGGTTCCATGGTTTCTCTTTTGGGCATTGCCACCCCTACCACTTATGTATGGCAGCTCTGTCCCTTTTAAATGCGCTCCTGTGACAGGGTGTTTACATGCACAATTAGGGTTAGGGTTTGGAAAGAGCACCCCTTTAGAGCCTCACTGGCATTGGTGCATTTATACGCACATGTGAAAGTGTGCACTTTTCAGAAAGAAGCGGAAAAAAGCTGCTTTTTGAAGCATCCTTTCTCCCATAAGATGCCTAGAGGGCACTTTCCTGCTGGCTTCAAGGCGTGCGTCATCTAAATGCCACACCTTCAAGTCAGCCTGAAGCACCTCTTTTTGCCTGTCTGTTTAGCCCCACTGTTATGTCTACAGTTATCTTTCATTGAATATGTTGGGCATAGTTATTCTAAACTTTTAAAATCAAAACTCTAATCTTGAAATTTGCCCTTTTACTGAGAACATAGTTTTTAAAAAACACTTGGACAGATCTTCTCAATAACACTCTTATAAAACTAGTATAGGTCCTTCGCCCTTAAAATCTCCCATATATATATTTTGCCTCCGCAGGGATGAGTTATTTCGCCAGAGCCTGGCAAAACTAAGAGAACAGATAGTTAAAGCCAATACACTAGTAAGGGAAGCAAACTTCTTGGCTGAAGAGATGGACAAACTAACAGATTATCAAGTTACACTGCAGATCCCTGCTGCTAACCTGAGTGCCAATAGGAAGGTAAGAAAATGTTAACTGCTGCTATTTTGTATTATTCTCTTAAAAGAAGAGGAGTCATTTCGATTCAGAAATATATTTTAGGGAAAGGATGAGGAACAGGATGGGGCACATGAAAGAGTTGGAATCAAAGAATTTATTTTATGTATTTAAAGTATTTCTGCATTGCCTCCTAGCCCACAAGGGTTCCTGAGGTAATGGACAAATAAAAACCAATTAAAACAATAGAGAGATAAAACATTTTTAAAACACATTAAAATATTCTTTAAAAAGGCTTTAAAACAGTCTAAAAATAAATGTGCTCTCTCTGATGTTTTTGTCTCAGTTAGCTTGTATAGTGTTTGTTTGTACTATACAATAGTGAGAAGGCATTCATGTTTGTGCTCTTGATATATGCAGAGACAGATATGGTTTACTTTTATGCTGATTAAAAAAACTAACCTTTATTTAAGAACTGACTGGTATAATCAATACAATTTTAGTTTTAATTTTATATGACTGATGTCTAATTGACACAGTGTGGTAACATGGTACATCTTTCATAGGCATGGTCTCTGGTCGTATCTGGGATATTAAGTGTCTGAACCATGGACAGTTTCATTTTACAGAACAGAAAAGAACGCTAGGGTTACAACTTTTTCTGCTGATATGATCTTTTCATATGCAAGGAACTCTTGACATGAAATGTTCTATTTCAAAGAAGATATGTATTCCTGTGATTTTGGATCACCTTATTCTCTGTGTGCAGTAAGAGAATACCTAGGCCTGGGTTCTCACTGTCACCATGTGACTAGACAAGAGTCACATGACAAGAAGTATTAGTATTATATGCTTAGCCCCTAGCTTCTTTGCCAGTTCTTTCCATTCCCTTGGCTTGAGTTAAGTTTATCTTTTGCTGTTCTCTGTATTCAGCCTAATCAGATCTCTTTTTCTAAATCCTTAATCCTTCCAGTTTTTTTACTTATATTGTTCCTTTTTTAGCCTTAAAATCTTCCTTCCTCTGTCCTCTTCCATTCTTGATCCTCTATCTCCCTCCCTCCCTCCCTCCTTGTTGGCTATTATGGGGTGACCCTCAGCAAAGTCCTCCAGATCCTCTTTGGCTTTGGCAAAAAAAGTCCTCTGTCTGCAACATCTGCATGGTGAAGAAGAGCAAAGCATTCCTTACTGCTTCCTACAGGAAGCATGGCTCCAACACACACACTGCTCCTTCTGACAACTCCATTGTTGGACTATTTTGCCAACTCCTGAGGCTGAACTCCAGGTGATTTCAAAGACATCCATCACTTAGTCTCTGTCCTACTCCATTCTCTCAGCTCCGTGAGACCAGGAATGATTTACTGAAAGCATTATAAAAGAGGGGGAGGATAACAGAGACTAGGTCCAGTTTAGGGAAGAGGAAGTTTAGAGAGGGAGCTTTAGAAGTGGGTGCTGTTCTATATCTCGTTCTTCTTCCCACCTGCCTTGTCTGTGGCAAAATCCAGCATCAGCTTTGTCTCTAGCATTGCTAGTGTTGATTGCAAGCATGGTTCTTCCCTTTCTATCAAAATGCTTTGCACACACACTTGTCTTCCTATCCTTTTCTTTAACAGTCATCTTTCTCTTCCTCTTGACCTTGTGGCCACTTTCTAATTCTCTCCTGGCAGCCATTTTCAGCCTTCTATTCCCAGTGGCCATTTTGACTCATGTTTTCCTTATAGCACAGAGTTGGCATTGTCGCTACAGTGAGACTGAATGTATGTAAAGTTTGACAACAAGGAAACAAGAGTAATGTGTGGGATCACTGGTAAACTGGCTGTAGTGTTGTAGCTGCGATTGGATTGAACATGTAGGGACCCTGGTGCTGATACTCAGTGGTGGATGGAATACGGAAAGACTAATAAGCATATATATCATAGTACTTTAGACCTTAGGTTTGAAAAAATGAAACTTTTTTAAAAAAATGTGTTTTAAGTGAGTTTTCCCTTCTTTGTTCAGAGAGGTGCAATAGTAAGTGAACCTGCTATTCAAGTAAGAAGAAAAGGAAAAGGTACTCAAGTGTGGACCATTGAAAAGCTAGAGAACAAATTAATTGACATGAGAGATCTCTATCAAGAATGGAAGGAGAATGTCCATGAGGTACTGAATCAGTTTCCTAATGTGGTTGAAATGTTTCTGCCCCAATATGGTCTTTTGAAGAGGAGTATATTTCTGTAAATCCCGTATACAGAATCACATGTCTGTGAGAAAATTTCTCCCTGTTAGACTGCATTATCACATACATTCATCCCTCCACATTTGCTGGGGTTAGGTGCATAGGACCCCTGTGAATGTGGAAAAACTGCATGTAACAAAAACTTGATGTTTTACCTGAGAGAACACCTCTCTAGGAATCTCTAGGTCCTCCAGTGCAGCTCTGGTCAATATCTGCTAGACATTGACCATAGAACTGAGCTGGATTAGCTACAAATGTCCAGTGGAGTGTTCTCTCTAGGAATCTCTAGGTCCTTCAGTGTGACTTTTGGTTAAAGGTGACCATAGAGTTGTACTGGAGGACCTAGATATAAAATCTGTGAATAATCAAAACCACAAAAGTCAAAGTTGCAAATGTGGAAGGATGAGTGTATAACCTAAGTTATTTGATTACCGTAGTTAGTTGTTGTAGTTTAATGTCACTGTACACCTTTGCGAACAATCTAAATATTACTGTGTCCCTGCTCCCCTGGTAATCTGTCCCTTCAAATCAACCATGCATTCTGTTGTTTTAAATTGATAAGACATGTCAGTTGGTGTCAGTATTGCTCTTTATAATGTAATATGTATAGGTTTTCCATTTGTCTCGATAAACCAAGAAAGTCCTGGTTTCAATCCTTGTAAAGACAAAAATTACTGCTGCTTGTCCCAGTTTCCAGTGATGTCCAGGGCAACTGAGTGGGGCTCCAGAGTCCGTCCTCATTGTGCATTGAGAAAGCAATGGCGGCCGCTCCTGGTGGCTTCGCCTTCCCAGGGGGCCCTGGGATAGGAAGCGGCTGTGATTGGGGGAGCAGCTGCAGGGGGTGGGCTTCTGACTCTTCCCCATTAGCCAGGAGGAGCTTTTGAGCAGCTTCCACTCTGCCCACCAACATTCCCACACCTTCCCTGCCTGAATTGTGGCCAGCGCAACAGCAGAGGGGCCAGAAGGTTTGTTTAAGCCTTGGGGAGCAGCAGCAGAGGCTGGTGAGGCACTGAAAATGGAGGGCATTCCAGAAAAATGTGGGTATTCCAAAAATAAAAGCTAAAATCATTAAGTCTGCATCCACACTGTGGAAATAATCTGGTTTGACCCCATATTAATTGCCATGGCTCCATGCTATGGAATTCTGGGGAATGTAGTTTGTTTTGGCACCAGAGTAGAGCTCTGGCAATTCAAGTGGTGTCAAACCAGATAATTTCTGCAGTGTAGATGCAGCCTTAGTGTTTGCAGCTTTTATTTTGGAGTGTACTCCATTTTTTGGGAATGTCCTCCATTTGGCATTGGCTTGTCCTCCTTTCCTTTGCAATATAAATATACATTTAGTTCATCTTGTTTATTTACAGTTATATGACATACACTGAATTTTATTATGCACTAACTGCAATTTATCTTCGTTAAAAAATGCCTTGCTGACTTGCAATAAACTTGTAAAATCTTGAGCAAGAAAAAGGCTTTCAATTGTACTTTACTAGCCACCAACTGTTGACTGAATCTTTGTTGTTGTTGTGTGCCTTCAAGTTGTTTCCGACTTACATAAACCCTAAAGGTGAACCTATCATGGGGTTTTCTTGTCAAGATTTGTTTGCCATTGCCTTCCTTTGTGGCTGAGAGAATGTGACTTACCCAGGGTCACCCAGTGGGTTTTCATGGCTGAGTAGGGGTTCAAACCCTGGTCTCCAGCGTTATAGTCCACGCTGGCTCATGCACATAAACCTAGGAACCATTAAAACAATCCAGCATAAAATTAAAAATATATAATTAGGCTAACTCTAATATGTCACGTTGGCTGGAGAGGAGGAGCTACATTTCAACCTTCTGTCCAGGAAGAATGTCAAAATCTCCTCCATTTTGAGCAAGACTGAGGAGCAAGAATATATATTAATGTTTTTGGCTTTTAGTTGGTTTTGTCCTCCATTTTTCCTGAATACCCTACATTTTGTCCCAGTTTTGTGGAAGAGAATTATGGCACTTGTAAATATGTAATGCTTACTTCTTCTTTGTAGTCTCTGTGAATCACACAAATGGGTCTTCCTGTGCCTCTGCAGAGCCACTCGGAACAGAATTTCACGTTGTCTCCTCATTATGAAATAGAATAGGAATTTTTTCAAGTCTTTATCCTTTTCAGTTTAAAACAGAGTAAGCTTTTGGTCCTCGCAATGGTTAGTTTTCAATAACATATAAAGATGGATTGTTTAAAGGGTTTTTCTCCTCTCATAAATTCCAGTCCTAACATCTTACATATACTACTGGCACCTTTTGTCTTTATTTCACTTGCTTTGTATAGGGCAATTGCCTACATATGACATTACAGGATGTATTTTATAATATTCAATATGATGCATATGCATGTTGTATCATTTATGTTTTTGAAATAAAATTTGTCTTTTGAAAAATAGATGAAGAGACTCACTGGAAAAAGAGGTGACCCTTTCTATGAAGCACAAGAAAATCACAACTTAATTGGTGTAGCAAATGTCTTTTTGGAGTGCCTTTTCTGTGATGTTAAACTTCAGTATGCAGTACCAATTATTAGCCAGCAGGGGGAGGTAAGATTATAGGTGTCTGGTACCTGTCCTGTTTGAACAGTGCAAGTGTTATGGTTGAAGGATCTGTGGTAAAACTGAGGAGTTGCTGTTTGCCTTCTTTATTTTCTTTCTGCTGACTTGCATCCTCAGTAAGTTGCAGGGAGAGAAAATGCAAAACAGTTGTCTTAAAGAAAGAATGATACTGGTCTATTTTCCTTCTGTGTTTCCATTAAGATATGTTGTCCTTAGATAACCTCTCTGTTTATAGTACTGTCATCATCTTGAGTAACAGTTATAGAAAAAGCTTCTGTTTGGCAAGTAAAGTCAACAGTATCATTCTTGACAACTAACTCCTGCATAAAGCCTGGGATCAAGGAAACTTCTGTTCCACTGTGTTCAATAAAGCAAAGGGAACCTATGCTGAAGCTATCGAGTCTAATCTAGTAGTTCAGTTTTATTTCACTTTCCAACTAGTGCTTAAGTATGCTTAAAATAGAGCTAGATAAAAAGACAAAGGTTGTGGAGTATTATTTAGAAGGATTGTTTTGTTGTTGTTGTTTTGTTTTATTTCTAGATATGTAAATGTTAGTGACAGTTTAGTAAACACATTGGAATTTTAGTAGTTACAGAATTCCGGTTCTTACATCTAAACTGAGTGGTTCTGAGAATGACTTGCAATTTTTCTGTACACATTTTTCTTTCATTCATTTGCTGAAGGTACAAGTTGCATGTACATATTTGTTGGGTAGACTGGTGGTATACACTGCCTCATGGTCTTAAATCTTAATGTTTCTGTAATGCAGGTTGCAGGGCGTCTGCATATTGAAGTGATGCGTGTCACTGGTGCCGCCCCAGAACGTGTACTGGAAGGAGATGACTCTTCTGAAAACTCCAGTGAAAGTGGAAGTTTAGAAATCATGGACAACAACGGAGAAATTATTCACAGGCCAAAAAAACTCACTTGCAGGGTTAGGGCAATATTATATTCACTAATATTATAAAAGCACCCGATGTATTACTAATGTGATATTCTGTGTGTGGTTCTGTAACTGATCTATTTTCCTTCTGTGTTTCCATTAAGATATGTTGTCCTTAGATAACCTCTCTGTTTATAGTACTGTCATCATCTTGAGTAACAGTTATAGAAAAAGCTTCTGTTTGGCAAGTAAAGTCAACAAAATTAACCTTCATTTAAGAGATGTAAGAATTCAGAGCTGGATTAGCTGCAGATTTTACAATACATATGTTAAAAGTGCCTTTTTAAATTTATAAGCCTTGTTATTACCTAAAATGTTCCCATTTACTCCTATATTTTGTATCTTAATACTCTATTTAGGAAACTAGATTATTATAAGTATGGCAGTGTACTGAATTTCAGTTTTACTTTTGTCCAGGTAATTATTAAAGAAGCAACAGGACTGCCACTGAATCTCTCAAACTTTGTTTTCTGTCAATACACCTTCTGGGATCAATGTGAGTCAACTGTTGCTGCACCAGTTGTTGATCCTGATGTGCCTTCACCTCTAAGCAGGGATGCACAGTTTACAGTGACTTTTTCTCATTGCAAGGTAATTAATTTGTTTGTTTTTAGAATACCATGGACACATATTTGAGCATACATATGCACATCTGGATACATACTTGCATTGAAGTTTATACATTTAACTCCATCATGGTGTACATTGACATGAAATACAATAGTTTCAGTTGTCCTTAATGAACAAAGAAACACAGTCATCCCAAACTGTATTTTCAAATGAATCAAGACTATCCAAGACCATTCACTGTCTTCTGCACAGAACTGTTTTTTGATATTGAACATTGAGAAAACGTTAGCCCCTAGACATCCAGAAACTCTGAGGAAGAACTGCCTAAAAGCTCTGTGTATGCCAGCTTGAGTTCCCTTGTCTGATCCTCTTAAAGGAAAAAGTTTGTATTTAATAAAAACAAGTTTATGTAAACTAACTTCCATTAAGCTCTGCTTAAATGAACTATGAAACAGAATTAAAATGGTCTCAAAAGGGTTCTTATGCAAGATAAAAGTATCCAAGAAGCTTCCCCTCAGGGTTTATAGACTGCCCATAACCTGAGCAGCTCTTTGTGTCTCTTATTTTTGTAGGCACCAGAACAGTCAACAGCTCCTGTCCAATTTTCCTTTTTAAAATCTAAAACCTCATCCTGCTTTAGTTCTTCATTGCAGTCTCTATGGGTGGGTTCATTGGGGCAAATAGTATGGTTCCAGGAGTTGGTGATATGTGCTTTTCTCCACCTTCTTATATTCAGTTCACATGATGTATGCCTTTACCTGAGCAAGCCAGCACTATTTATGGAACCACAGTTGGAAGTTGGAGGTTTGAGGTTGGATGTTAGGATACTGAGATGCATATTTTTCACAGAAAAATCAAGACCTTGAAAGACTGATAACCATACCATGCCTATCTGGGCAGGATTTTTGCTTCTTCTCTTATTCATTCAGTGTAGCTGTGGCAGCATGTTTAGAATGTTTCTGTCTTTCTTTCTGGCTTCTGTTTGCGAGAGAGTTACTTGAGTTTCTTTTTCGCCATGTCTTTTTCTTTCTGCTTTAATAATAATTTATATTTATAGTTATAGTTATATTTCCTGCCTCTCCCTATGGATCGGGATTACACAATAAAATGTATACAGTGTTTAATACAAACAATAAAATAGTAAAATCAGAACAACAATAATAAATTATAAGTAATAAAATACAATATGATAAAATAAAATAAATAAAAATAAAATGAAATGAAGTAAAATAAAATAAAATAAAATAGCCAATCATCATCAGAATCTAGAAATCTAGAAGATCAGATGGATAGGCCCCCGCCGGAAGAGTTCCATCTTAAGTGCCTTCTTAAAGGCATCTAGCATAGTGATCAGACGGATTTCTTCCGGCAGGCTGTTCCATAACTTGGGGGCTGTGAACGATCTTTGGGAAGTAGAGTTCAATCTGGTTTTGTAGTGATCTAATAAATTCTTCCCAGATATTCGGAAATGGCGCGGGGGGGTTGGGCGGGTGTGTGTGCTCTTGAGTGCGCGTGAGCACTTGCAGGCGTGCACGACACAGGTGCCATTTTGGAAGCCCCCCTGCGCCTGCGGCAGGCGAATTCACCTGCCGCAGGCACGGGGGGCTTCTCTGGGCCTTGGAAAGGCCCCCGTGCGCCCGTGGCGGGCGAATTTGTCCGGCACAGCAGCGGGGGGGCTTCCTTGGGCCTTGGAAAGGCCCCCCCACGCCTGCAGTGGGAGAATTTGCCCAGCGCAGCTGCAGGGGGCTTCCTTGGGCCTTGGAAAGGCCCCCCGCACCCGCAGCAGCCGAATTCACCCGGCGCAGCCGCAGTGCGGGCTTCCGAAGGCCCAACGGCAGCTGCGCAGCCACCGTGGGGCCTTCCAAAATGACGCTCGTCATTGTATGCATGCGCGCATGAGTGCCATTTTGAAAGCCAAAATGGTGCCCACGCTCACGTGAGGGGCGGCAGCGCGCGTGGGGCGGTGGCGGGGGGACCGGCCACAGGCCGGTCCCAAGGCCTCTGCGGGTCACAGGTTGTCAACCCCTGGCCTATGACATGCAGGTACTTAGCAGGAAAACTGTCATTTATAAACACAACAAACTACAGCTCCCATGTTCCCTAGCATTTATATTTATTTCTGCAGTGTGTTTTGGACCTTACTTTTTAAAAAACAGTCCAGATTAAAATGCTGCTTTAAAAATTATTTCCATCTCCCAGCTATGAGATGGTTGGGGGGAAATGAGAAAGTGTTGGGAGAAAGGACTGACAATATACTAGGTGATGCATTATGGGGTATGTACAATTAGTGGCCAAGTAAGTGACCCTGGGCATGTCACACACTCTCAGCCTCAGAGGATGGTAATGGCAACCCCCATTTGTAGAAACATGCCAAGAAAACCCCATGATAAGGTTGCCTTAGGGTCGCCATATGTCAGAAAGGACTTGAAGACACGCAAGAACAACAAAAAAGTCTGCAGTTGTTTCATAAGTACCTATGTGGGAATAAGAGCCAGCATGGTGAACCAGTCTTGCCAAGAAAATCCCAGGAGAGGATCGCCTTAGGGTTCCTCTCTTCCTCCTCTTCTTCCTGCCCCACCCCTGTCCTCCTCGTCGTCCTCTCTTTCCAAGGCTTCTTCTCGCTCCCATCCCTGTCCTCCTTGTCCTCTTCTTCTCCCAAGGCTTCTTCTCACCCCCACCTCTGTCTTCCTCTGTCCTCCTCTCCTCCCAAGGCTGCTTCCCCCTCGCACCTCTGTCCTCCTCCTCCTCCCCCCCTTATACCCAGCGTATAAGATGACCCCCGACTTTAACCCCAGGTTTTCCTGGGTTAAAAAAGTCGTCTCATATGCTCGAAAATACAGTAGTTTATTTAAGAAAAGAATGAGGCATAGATTCTGTGATTGGTTTGAAATGAAATATATTAATTAATATAATTAATGACAAAAGAATGAGTAAAAACAAAAAGTACCGGATATAAATATGGAGTCAAAATAGATAATAAGAAATTCTGAAGTAAGATAAGCAATAAAGTAACAGGATAAATGAAGAGACCAGGAAGACTACTATGTTCTGTTGGGTTTAGTTTTGATTTTTTTTGTAATGTATGTTGTGTAATATAATGTGAGTATAGTAAGTATATCATTCTGGTAAATTAATTCTTGTTTGTTTTTAAATTTTATGGAAAAACAATTTTAAAAAATATGGGCAACATTGCCTGAAATCTTCATGTCACTGCATGATAATTCATATGAACTGAATTATAGTATTACTTCTCTTCACTGGGACCTTTTATAACTCAGGAAGGTATAATATCAGAAATATCTTAAGCATTCCGTTTTTTGTCTTTACCACAGAATTAAAATAAAAGTTGCTGTCTTGTTTTGTAGGATTATGTGGTAAATGTAACAGAAGAATTTCTGGAGTTCATTGCAGATGGAGCACTTGCCATTGAGGTTTGGGGTCACAGATGTGCTGGAAATGGCAGTTCTATATGGGAGGTGGATACTCTTAATGCAAAAACCAGGACCTTGAGAGACAGGTAATTCAGTATAGGTCCAAAACACACTGCAGAAATAATCCAGTTTTAGAATGCTTTAACTGCCTTGGATCAGTGCTAGGGAATTCTGGAAACTAGTTTTGTGAGACATTACCCTTCTCTGTCAGAGAGCTCTTGTGCCACAATAAACTACAATTCCCAGGATTCCATAGCACTGAGCCAGGGCAGTAAAGCAATGTCAAATTGGATTATTTCTGCAGTGTGTTTTGCATCATAATTTCATTTTGTGGTGGTGAAGTCTTGTGAAGTTCATTACATGCCTGTGCATTGGGTAGGATGGTGTGAGTAGTGGGTTGAGGGATAGAAAGTGTGTGTTTTGGGTTGGTGTGGGAGCCTGAAATATGAGAGTGGCAGAGAGAGGCTCAGGAGATGGTGGTGGGAGCGGAAGAGAAATTGAATTGAAATAAGTTATTCTTTTGCATGGTCTGCTGATTGGATGATATGGGGCAGTGTATACATTAGAATTTTCCAGCCAGTCAGTTGAACTGAGTAAAGGAAATGCTTCTAGAAATTTTTCACTGAGGTGCTGAGAAGAACATTCATGTTAATTTAATTCTTGGATTGTGTTTAGATGGAATGAAGTAACACGCCGAATAGAAATGTGGGTTTCAATTCAAGAACTGAATGAAATGGGGGATTACATGGCTGTGGAGCTCCACCCAGCAAAGGATGTAAACACAGGAGGGGTTTTCCAGCTTAGACAGGTACATTGGATTTTTCTGTTCTTGGGAAAAAACCCCAATAACACCATGCTAGTAAATGTTTACATTAATTTATGTTTTATCCTCTGCTTATATAACCAGGGCCATTCTCGTAGAGTTCAGGTGGTGGTTAAACCGGTGCAACATTCAGGAACATTGCCACTTATGGTGGAAGCCATTCTGTCTGTCTCCATTGGCTGTGTAACTGCCAGATCAACCAAGCTGCAACGGGGCTTGGACAGTTACCAGGTAACTTTACCTTGAATAATCAAATTATTGCATTGTAGTGCAGAACCCAAAGTATTGCAATGTAGTGCAATGCAAAAGTACACTGTCTGGAATCTGTTTGTTCACTGTAAGTTTTACTTGGAATAACAGGGCTAAAGTCAGTATCATGTTGAGTTTCAGATGCCAGAGACAAATAGGTGGTCACTACTTCCCTCATGCCATTTTTGTTGACCTTCCAGACACATCTGAGTGGCCTTTGTGAGAAAGAGAAAGCATAGTATTTAAATCTTGCCATGCTGCTTATCAGCAGCGTTGTCCATTTCCTTAATTCTGTGCATTTTAAGCTATTTGATGGGAACATGCAAAATTCTTTTATCAATGGTCCAAAACACACTGCAGAAATAATCCAGTTTAAGATTGCTTTTACTGCCCTGGTTCAGTGCTAGAGAATCCTGGGAATTGTATTTTATTGTGGCACCAGAGCCATCTGACAGAAGCTAAATGTATCACAAAACTATAGTTCCCAGAATTCCCCAGCATTGAGCCAGGACGGTTAAAACAATCTCAAACTGGATTATTTTTGCAGTGTAATTTGGACCAATATGCCAGAAACTGGTACCAAATTTGTATTCATTTGCTACAGTTACTTATTTTCTAGGTACTTGTCAGGAACTGGCAACAAAAGACTTACTACTTCTCTGAGTAGCACCACCTTAATTCTGATCCACTAGCGCAAGATAGATGAATCTTAACCGGTGGTCTGGTTGAGATAATTATTTAAACTATGGGTCAGGAGCCTGTGGCCTTCAGATGCTAGATTCCAGCTCCCAATAGCCCCAGCCTACATAGGGGGGATAAGATCCGCTCCTTTTTGGGGTGGAAAAAATCTGCCTCTTCTCCTAAAGAGCCAGCTTTCCCCCTGGAAGAGCCAGCCAACTCTGGGGCAAGTGGCATCTAAGTGCCATGCCCCCAAGCAGGTGTGTAATCGCCTGTCTGGATTCTCTCGTGCTTGGGGCCATGCCATGTCTAAACCCCATACCCCCAGCCAGCCCCAAACGGGACAAAACGAGCCGTCTGTTTTGGCCCACAGTCAGGCATGACTGGAGATGCAGTCCAGGCCCCCCTAGAAGGTTGCAGGTTTCTCACCTCAATTGAGACCATGATTTAGATTGCAACAAACCAGTGTTCTACATTATGACCAAACTCTGAAAATTGTGGTTTTCTTTAGCCAAAATAATTAAAATAGAATCAAGCCATCATTACCTTAGTATTAGTGAAAATATAATGAGTGGGGGTATAGCTATGTATTTCATCTGGAACTTCTTAGAAGAAAAATAGGATATAAATGTGATAAGTTATTTTGCCTTTCCACTGATTCCACACTTATTTCAGTATCTTGTAGCTCATCTTTCTCTAATTTACTTATGAGCATATTGTTTTGTTTCATAATGTTTCTGTATTTCCTAGGATTTTAAAAAATAATTTGTGCAGAAAGCCACATTGGAAAAAAAGAATGATTTGCTTTGTTGTTTATGCTGTATTTGGTGATATATATACATGAATCTATAATAGCAAAATAATATTTGATCATAATTAATCAAGATATCATCTAACAGGCCGTGAAATTTGATAGCGTTTTTGGTCATTGTCCAAGTTGCGATGCCAAGTTTGAAACCAAAATTCCAGCTTTCAGTGCACGAGGGGGGGGGATAACTCATCATTAAATTTGACAGTGTTTTTCCTTGTTGCATTGGCCAGTTTCAAGTTGAAGTTCCAAACAGGGCTTCCTAGAAACAAAGGGGGAGAGGCTGCCAGCAAGGAATAGCTTTTAAAGGGCTAGAGAAACTCTCTGGAGCACTTCTGCTAAGATTTCTGTTGCAGAAGGGTAAAGGAAGCACTAAAGCATTTAAATGATGATTACTGAGGCTAAAATAAGGGCAGGAAAATGGAAGAAAGATCTCTGAAGTACTGTGGGTAAGATTTCTAGAGGTAAAAATGATGTGAGAGCAGGAAAAAGGTAGGCTCACAAACCTGGGGGTATTGGGTATGGACAAAGCTCAATTAAATAAAATTTATTTGTCTTCAAACATTTTGGCCAAGCTAATATAAAGCAGGTCCAACCACATGAAACAAGCACTATCTGGTTTGGCAAGGATAGCCCAATTGTAGATTGCTTTGCTTAATGCAAGCATTATTGTGCACAAATTTTAAAAAAATCCATCCATGTCTATCCTCTTGGTTTGCGTTCATAATTTCATATGCATGTTCCCTAACAAATTGTTGGCACAGTGTTTTGACAGCTCAGATTTACCTGTTCAGAAAGAACCAATTGAAATCTCCCCATCACCTAGAGTATGTAATCACAGCATGTTCATTGTTGTAAATAAACACCAACAGAGGAGGGCTGACCGTATACTTAGGACTTTGTGTTAATGCCAAATAGCATAAAACCTTCATTTTAAATTCCACATTTAAATAAGGGAGCACATTAGCCCAAATGAGGCCACGGAATGAGAAGGCATTGTCGTAGGGGCCTTGGTATGTGAATCCTCTCTACTGTGTGATAGAGAGGAGGGGCACCCGTTCCTGCCCCTTTTATGGTGGGCAACTAAGGTTAGATTTGGTGGTGTTCTCTTTTTTAAAAAAAAAAATCTGAGTTATAGATTTGTGTATGTTCTTATTTGGGATGTTAGTAAGAAAGAAATGCATGTTCTGTGTGTTTATAAAGTGTATTTTTTTCTACCAGAGAGGAGGAGGAGATGATGATGATGGTGATATGGATAGTTATCAGGTATTGCTGCTGTTGCTATCAAATCACATGGCATGGGGCACAGCTAATGCTAATTGTCATCAACTCCAGAGAGCCTCCAAAAGAGCAGTAGTACATGGAAAAGTAGCTTTTGAAATACCTCTGCTTTAAAAGGTCTCTCCTGATTTACAGAATGAGCTATTTCAACTAAATGTTACAGTATGTTGTGTTCTTTCATATGACATCCCTATCTGTTGGTATGTTGTGCGTGGCTGAAATTATTAAAGAACAGAAAATATTTTACCTCTCTTTCCCTTTTAAAATTTCCCAATAAAACATAGTAATAAAGCTAACACAAAAGATGAAAGACAGTAGATAAAATTTCAGAAGCTAAAAGCCCAGAGAATTAAAAACTGTCAACAACCTAACAGATGGAATGCTGGCCAGAAAAAGTGGTTTTCATGGCTTATTGGTGGAAGAGAGTCCTAGGAAGGACCTTCTTATCTTGGGTATAACAGCAGAGACCAGCATACCCACAAACTTATGCAATGCAAAGGAGAATCTGTAGACATGATTGACCTGGAGAAAGGCTTCTACAGAACAAAAACGATTTTATTTTCATACATGAATATCAGTTTTCAGCCTTGCATGAAATTAGGGAATATTTTTATGTACTTGTCATCCAGAATTTGTTCTAAGTTTCTTTATATCATAGTGTGTTATTTGCAAATACAAGTACACTAAATATTTACTTGGGGATTAAAACTTTTAAAAAACTTCAGAGCTAGCCTGTGCATAACTCCAAATAGCTTAGCATAATGAGCAATTATTCCAGAAAGTCAGACTTAGATCTGTATGAAAAGTGTTTTCCCACTACAGATAAAGAGAGTGGGAGGACATTGCTACTTTTTGCACCATCAGTGGAGTGCTGGATTAATAGCGTTAGGTCTCCCGTTTGTATTTTTGAACTTCAAACAGCCTTTTAAAAAAACAAAAAAAAGCAAAAAAAGCAGCCGCAATTACACACTAGTGATACACCTCATATTATGTCTCAGAGGTGCTCTTGCTTGAATGCTAGGCCCTGCATGTGCGATGTATGATTTTCTTATTTTTGAAAAGACAACACACACACACATACTTCAGTTCTCCAGCAAGTGTTTTGAGAGGGTTCTTGATTATTTTATTTTTATTTATATGTATTTTTGCTGTGCTGTAATTACAGTACTGCAGCATTCTGAAAGGAAAGGGAAGATCAGAGCTGTTTTTTGTGAACCCTCATCAGCAGTGACTCCAGCTAGTGTCCTCCTTGTTCATTGACCAGAGTAACACTGAGATTGCCCTGCAAGTGAATCCTGGGGAGGGGAAACAAATCACATCCACTCCACGTCGGCACAGCACCAGACAACCACCCAATATTGTAATGAATCATAACAAGACATTTGCACCAGAAATAGTAGCTCAACAATAGCATGGGACCTCCATCATGAGAGGCCATTAATGGATTATTTCCAGGGGGGAAAAGTGCTTCTCCTTTGTGTGATAAGCACTTTAGTCTACATATGTTGATTGAGGTATATCTTTAAACTCATATCTGGCCCAATAATGAAGAAATATGAGAGTGTTTAAGTGGTTTGTGAATGAGGAGAGAGGAATCCACCTCTTCACACTGACTGCAGTTCTGCAGCCTTTCTTAGCTAGCACTCCTCCACTATGGGGCTCTCATTTGGAAGCATCATTCCAGTATGAAGCTTGGTTGGAGGAAATGTGGCTTCAGGGGACCCACCATGGGCTGATAAATAGGAGACAGGTGGAAAGAATTTTTATTTACTTGCTAAGCCACTGGCCTGCACACGTTTCTATATGATTATGGCAGATCTAGGTTTAAATACACAGCTTTCTTGTTAAAAATGGGTTGAACCTAAATTAGTGACTAATTTGCTTCTAGCTATTCATATTGCTTCCTGATAATGTGTTATGGAGAATGGATTAAATATATCTTATAGTATCAGAGAGCATGATTGCATGATGGGTTTTTGTTTGCATGAGAATGATTTTGTTTTCTGGTAGCATTTACTTATGATGGAATTTACACTGGTTGAAGGGTACCTGTGTTGATAGCTTTATTAATCTTTTTTGTTTCCATATGCTACTAAATAGTATGTTGGCCACTGCTTTATTCTTCTGCTTAGATCAGCTTGTAAATCACAAATGTACAATGGATATAATTGACCTAACTGGAGCCGCTGATGCAATGTCACCTTTTCTTTCTTTTTGCTGTTTGCAAGTTGAGCAAGCTTACCTCCCTGAGTAATATACTATTTAATGTAAATTAAACATTTCTGTACGTCAGCCATCAAAACTATTCACTTATCTTCTCCCAATCAAAGCTGAAATTGTGTTAAATTAAATCAATATGATTGAAAATATTTTGTATGTTTAGAAAAAATCTCTCTTTTCAATAGGAGGAAGACTTAAACTGTTTGAGAGAGAGGTGGTCTGAAGCACTAATAAAACGGAGAGAGTACTTGGACGAGCAGATTAAAAAAATCAGTAGTAAACAAGGTTGGTGACCCTTGCAGTTTTATATCCTTTGGAAGAACTTTGCTGTTAAAACAAATAGTTTTTTAACTATTTCAGAAGGTGTTTTTAAAAAATGTTTAATATGCATAGTGTTGTGCTGGCATATTAAACATTTTTTTTTAAAAAAAACTTCTAGAATAGTTAAAAAACTATTTCTGAACTGATCTTGAAAGGAACATTTACTAAGGTAACTGTTCTTATATTCAGCTCATTTGAAAGTGAAAACTGGATGTCCATCATTGGAGGCAAAATTCATACTGAATCTATTAAAGCTGATTTGTATTTGTGGTAATCTAAAGCAAGCTGCCATTTTATTGCTCCAAAGTCTTAAAGATGGACCTAATATGCTACATTTCTCCTTCTCATATCATAGAAAAATCAGAAGATGATATAGAAAGAGAAGCAAGGCTTGTAGAACAATGGGTGGGATTAACAGAAGAAAGGAATGCTGTGCTGGTTCCAGCACCAGACAGTGGGATCCCAGGTGCACCTGCAAACTGGTAAGTGAAGAAAAATGCATTGAATTGCAGTTTCCCTACATTACAATTTCAAGTGAATATTGTAACCGCTTAGCAAAGTAGTAAATACCGAAAGGAAAGAGAAGCAACTGAAATGCTAAGTCCATGTATGCTTTTGTATATGTTGAAGTTTTTCAAACCACATCACAGTAGTGATGGGAGGACAATTAGCAATATAGAATAATCTGAAATAAAAATTCACAATAGGATGTTTCTGCATTATACCATCTTCTCATCACTGAAGCATTCAGTGTTCTTAGTGTACTAGTATACTTACAAATTCCTTAATATCTTCTGTTCAGTGTCTCCACATAATACAGAGGGACAATATACTGGTATGGAAGTTAGTTATTTCTGGCCATCGATATAAGAATATAAAAAAATATGTAATCAAAATCTGGTTACATTTATTTAACTTGGATATGTTTTGAAAGCACTGTTTGCGAAGTCCTTACCAAAGCTGCTAAGCCAATTTATCAACATCAGCAAATGATGTTAAGACTTACAACATATAACTGATATTATAATGGAGCAGATGCATATAGCATTTTATATTTGAGGCAGATAAAACTATTTTATGACTATTAAAAAAAAATCTCCACTCCCTATACTCTATGGTGAAACTGTAGAAGAAATGTTAAACAGTGCAGCTTTTTCTTGTGGATCTCATTTGTTACTCTCCTGTATTGATGCAAGTGTGAATAACTCTTTTATTGGATTGCATTTTCCAGTAATATCTGTATGTATATATGGTTCATTATATTGATTGGGATGCTTCCTTATTGTTAGGATCCCACCATCTGGAATGGAAACACATGTCCCTGTACTTTTCCTTGATTTGAATGGTAAGTTGGAGTGGGTGCAAGGTTGACTTCACACTGCAGTTTTTTTTAAAAAGTTGGCCCCTAAATTTGAAGTGACTGCTTGAAAATTTTGCTTATTAAATATGTTGAATAAAGCTTATTGCTTGAGTTATAGAGTTCTTTCGTAATATAGAATGGAACATTCCAAAGTAAAGTCCAAACATGAAAAACTAATTCTTACATAAAACAAAGGGCCATAAGGAAAAAAATCTTTATTAAGATATAAGTAATACCTTTATTAGGCCAACTTGAGGATCACAAAATAATGCAAGGTTTTGAAATCTTCACAATTTGATTTACCAGTAAGTTTTTTTGCTGAACACTATGACAGATAGAATTCTTTAATGCTAGAACTTGCTGTCTTCTAACTTCATTTTCTTTTTGTTAGCTGATGACCTCAGTGCCAATGAACACCTTATAGGTCCAAATGCATCAGGTCTTAATTCAATACTACCAAAGGAACATGGAAGTCAATTCTTTTATCTGCCGATCATAAAACACAGTAAGGATGAGGTAAATTACCAACAAACTATTCTAAACACTATTTATAGTTACTGCATCCTATCATGCAAGTATATAATTTGTATACATATTGAATACATTTAATACTAGATCGGTTGTTTCAGATTTCAGATGTTTATTCTCTCCTTTATTGGTATAGAACCAGTGTGTAAATTCTGTTCTTTTTTCTACTTAACAAAGGGACAGAACAGACTGGCCAGTAAAGCCAGCTTTCACACGGCTTGAGGGTGTGGCATTTAGACACTGCACATCCTCAAGATGTCGGGAAGCTGCCCTGGCTGACCAGACATAGGCGGCTTCAAGATGTTGCAGGAGCGTGGTGTTTACACACTGCCGAGCGGCTTGAAACCATCCTGGGTTGTGGCTGGGCCGCCTAAGGCAGCTTTTTAACAGCCCAAAGAGAAGAAAATCTTTTCCACTCCTATTTGGGCCAGCTCCAGGGTGGATTGGTGCCATGGCGTGTGGTTGCTGTGACATCGGCCCGGCCCCAGTCCGTCCTTTTGCGGTGCTCTGTTCTGCCCCAAAGTGGCCATTTATTTGAAATTCATTTTAGTTAACAGTTTTCCCTGAAATAAAAATGAAATATTCATTATATGTATAAAAGTGTATACTTTTTTGAAAGTCTGATTTAAGTAGTTTGCTCAGTTGCTTATGCCCTGTTCTTCTGCTGTACCTCTATCTTTGTTAGAGATAAGTAACTTAATGCTCCCTGAATTAATTGGGTAAACTACAAGTGTGATTATGTCTGAATCTAGGCCAATTGATCCAAATTAAACTCAATGGGAATGAGAAATAGGGGGAAGGGGAGGGGAAGAGGAAGGGAGTGAGGATGGTATAAAATGTTTATATACCACATATCAACTGGCAGTGCTCTCAGGGCAATTTCAAAGTAATGGTTTAATGGTTTCCATGTGGATAGCTACCTCTTGTGTGTGTGTTAGGCAAAGAATCATCCTGCTGTCAAGTTTAAATAGTCTCAGATGCATTGTTGTGAAGAGTGTATTTGGTAAAGTAAAGATGAGTACTGCTTTTTCTGGACTTTCAGAGGGCTCGTTATAAACAATTCCCAATAAAAAAATTGCTTCAGGATTTTTCATGTAGCTGTTGCTTTTTTTTCCTTTGAAGTATGTTAATGAAATTGGAAATTGTTTAACCATTCCTGTATTTCAAGTATTTCTGTACTTGAGCTATTTAAATTAGTTTCCCTTTTTATATTTAACTGAATTGTGCTCTTAGGTTTCAGCCACTGCTGCCTGGGACTCTTCTGTGCATGATTCAGTGCACTTGAATAGGGTAACACCGCAAAACGAGAGAATCTACTTGATCGTGAAGATTACAGTACAGCTCAGCCATCCAGCTGCAATGGAACTCATGTTACGTAAAAGAATTGCTGCTAATATTTACAATAAACAGGTATTGGGCTTAGTCATATAATTTAGGTATGTTTTCTAGTTCACATACACTGTTTTGCACAAATTTTCTTCCATTTTATCATCATGGTTGGAAGAGAAGTGAAAAATAATAAACTAAGGTTGGAACTGTGTCCATGCAATCACCTTGTACCTTTATATGTGACATTCCATTTGAACAGTGGCCATTGTGACAAAAACAGTGTTGTACTATGATCTGACATGAATGTTGGATTGCAGCTTTGGAGATCAGGGCCTATTTCCCCACTGGGCCATGGAAATCCACTGGGTGACCTTGAGCAAGTCTCATATTCTTGGCCCCAGAAAACCCCATGATAGGTTTACCTGATAGGTTTACCTTAGGGTTGTCATATTTATGTGTGTTGAGACCACGTAAATTAAATTCATAATTCCTACAAAGAAATTATATTTTTATAAATAAATCCTACTTGTAAAATAAAGCAGATATAAACTATTTAGCTTAGCCATTCAATATTTTTTGCTAAGAAAATGTTGATAAATATGTTTTAAGAGAAATGCACTGCAAATTTAACTATGAATACACAAAAGCATTTCATAAATACATATTTTTCCTAGCATTTTTTAGTAAGATGCAAATTTAGGCATGTTGTTTACCATGTGTTGAAAAATCTCATTTTTCCTAGAGTTTTACCCAGAGTCTCAAACGAAGAATATCTATGAAGAATGTATGGTATGCCTGTGGCGTGACCTATGAAATAGTGTCAAATATACCAAAGGTAAATTTTACTTTGCTTCTATCAAGAAATGCAGTAAATGGGAACAGCAAAGTTGAGAAAAACTCACAAACTGCTTGCTCAAACTACTGCTTGGGACATTATGAAGAGGTCTTTGGGTAAGGTGAAACTGAGTAGTGTTGTGGCTGTATATCAGTTTTATCCACATAACAATTTCTTTTTAGGCCACAGAAGAAATTTTGGACCGAGAGACTCTGGCTCTAATGGCAGCTAAGAATGAAAATGAGGGTACATCTGATGGTGAAACTTATATTGAGAAGTATACACGTGGTGTGTTACAGGTGGAAAATATCTTGAGTCTTGAACGACTAAGACAGGTGAGTAAAAAGAAAGCTCCAGACTGTTTAATTCACTTGTAGCTATTAGAGCTGCCTGTTGCTTCTTTTTGTCTGCTTTTAGTCTTAGATGTAGTAGACAGAAATAATGTGAATTTGGTTTTAGGATGTAGTTTTGTTGTAATGTTCTGGCCAATGTAGTAATATTGCCTAAAACTTGGTAATGTAATTTTTTTAAAAAAGAGAGAGAATACTCTTTATAAATAAATGTGCAGTGGGCCATTGCTAACCACGAATTTGGTATTTGTGGATTTCAGCATCCACGGGCTGAAATGAAAAAACATTTAATTTTTTTTTAACCTGCAATTGATAGCAACCAAGCTGAGAAGCAATCTCAGGGCAGGAAGGGAGGTTGGGGTGAGAAGACTCAGGCATCAGGAACACATTCTTCCTGCTTCTGCTGTGAAGGGGCAGCTGGCATGCTCCCATGAAGAAGGAAGCAGAAAGCAATTAATTGTAGGTAAATTTAAATTTTAAATACTGACTTGAGCATCCACATTTTTTTAAAATCTGTGAGGGTTCCTGGAACGAAACCCCCATTAATACCAAGGGCCCTCTGTAATGTGTGGATGCTCTTCCTGCAGTGATCTGTTGGCTTCTGCCTTGAACATACTATCCGCACTGAGGGTTTGTTTCTGAGTAGGTATGAATAGAATTGCACTTTGCCTGCTTCTGGCACTGGAAGTGTGTGCATCTGGGTGTATTAACTTTTTCTGTCTTAAAACAGGCAGTCACCATCAAAGAAGCTCTTTCTACAAAGACTCGACACATGCAGAGGAGTATTAGCACACCAAATGTTCATAATGTAAGATGGTCTTTGCCATTTGAGGCAATCAGCAGTAAAGGCATGAGCTGGAAGAATAGTTTAAGTTAAAAATTAGAAAGGAAGTTCTTTCAGCAGATTAAGTTGCTTTCTAAGTCACTTACAGAATATCTGTTCATGATGGGTAGTGTATATTTGTTTAATAAAGAAAGAAATAAAATTAATAAAATTGTGGGATATTTGTTGAATTTTTAATATATTCAGTAGCCATTTATCAAGTGTAATTAAGTTTTTATTTATTAAATTACTTTCCAAAATGAAGATTTTCTGTGAATGTTAAGGCCCTGAGTTTTTGTTACCATGCTTCTCCTTATATGCCGGAGCTGAACATGACTGTGGTTCTCATGTGTAGCCAAAACAATTGCTTATATCCTGATAGGATCAATTTCACTTACACCTATTCATTGTTGTGTTTTAGGTTTCTTCTAGTCGATTAGATCTTTCTGGTGTTGATGAGGATAAGGTATGGAAATTCAGAAAAGTTAAGTGGGAATAACTGTAGTCTTATAAAGTGTTTGAAACTAGCAGAATATAAATGCCTTTTCCTTTACCACTCATATAAGAAAGCTTCATTTTTGTCTTTAGTCAAATATTAATAATTAGAAAAAGAACTGTATATTGTTTAGTACAAGAATGTAGAATTTGATGCAGCATTACTAACAGAAAAATATCAAGTAACTTCTGTTCAGTAAGTGTTGTTTTAATTCCGTATATGAAATCTTTTCAATTATTTTTCTTGGCTGGTAGAAGATAAATTAGGTTTGCCAGGATACTTAGGATATGAATGTCATGAGTTGCAAAAATTGCTAACAGTTACTTTACTGAAAAATAGTTGGGATTAGCAATGTAGTGCCTAGTATCCACTGAATGAATACTTTTTTTTGTTAAAAGACATAATTGATGAAACAGGTTTTGTGAATGTGTGCATTCCCCCAAGGGCCATTCACAAAATCACACATTTCCTGCCTTGCCAGAATGTTACACGTTTTTATTTCAGGAGTATATATTGCATCCTAATGATACATATCCCTAAGCATCTTGGGCTTGGTGGAAGGAAAAGAAATTTCCCAGTAGATAAGGATGGAACATCCTGAAACTTGGATTGCTCCTCCCCATTCACTCATAGCAGGCAGGACAGGGTTGAAGAGGGAGGGAGGGAGCAACCTCCCTTTGTCATCAGTCTTTTCCTGCCTACTACTCATGAAGGACAAGGATCTCTTGTGGAGCCCTGTTTTCATTTATTCCTTCCTTTCTTTTCATCACCATTATCTCTTTTGCCAAAAAAATAAAATCTTGCCACCTATTCAGCCTGTCTCTTTCTGCTCAGCCTTACCCTCCTCCTCTCTCACCCAGCCTGATTCCCTGCCACTGCATGGGAGCATCAACATATAGGTAAGCCTTTGTCCATTGGGATGTCAAGGAGAGAGCGGGAAGTTACCTTACCAGCAGACGGCTCTTCTCCACAATAGCCACAACACCAGTGGAGATGCCACTCCTCACCAGCATGATGCAGGTGGTGAGGAAGGAATCTAACAGGCTGGCAGCAAAAAGGCCTTCCCCAGGCCCTGTCAATAAATGGTACAGTCTACCTCAGGCAGTGAAGGACAATCTGCAGGTCCCCCTAGTGGATACCTCTGTATCAGCACTGATATCCTCAGCAGTTTTTTGCAGGGATGGTGAGGACATGTTAAAAATCCCTGAGGATAGAAGGGCTGAAACTGCCCTAAAGAGGGCACACAAGGCACTCTCTTGCATGATCAGGACAATGGCATCAGTGTCAATAGTGGCTAGAGCCTTCTTCAACTGGACCAGAGATTTACCCTCAGTGAAACCAGTATCAGACAGGAACCAGGATCAGACAAGACCTAAACAAATTGTTAAATGTTCAGTTTACACAGCAGATGGAGCACTGGATGCTGTCCAGTTTTGTGCCAGAGGTTAGGCCGCAGTTGTGGCAGTCAGATGCCAATTGTGGCTCAAGAACTGGAAAGCAGATGCAAAGTCTAAGCAAAACCTGGCATTTACACCCTTCCTTGGTGCCAAGTTGTTTGGGAAATCCCTTGAACTGGTTTGGTGGAGGATAAGGACTAGAGCAGGGGTAGGCAACCTAAGGCCCAGGGGCCGGATGCGGTCCCCCAAGGGCTTTGGACCGGCCCCAGGCCAGTCCTGCCACCACCGCCCGCTGCCCCCCGCCGCCGTTGCCCGCCATGATATTATTATTGTTGTTATTACTTGTTCTTGGGGTTTTCTTGGCAAAATCTCCACAGGGGCTTTGCCATGGCTTTTCTGGGGCTGAGAGAGTGTACATGCATATTTTTTAATTTTTATTTTTTTTAAAAAAAATATTTATTTATTTATTTATTTATTTATTTTTGGTGCTTCGGCCCCCCAATTGTCTGAGAGACAGCAACCCGGCCCCCGGCTCAAAAAGGTTGCCTACCCCTGGACTAGAGGAAGACCTTGGTATCCAGTACAAACTAAGAGGAGAGAAGACATTTCAGACAGTCACGCTCCTTTCAGAATGCCAGAACCAATTTTTATGTGACATCAAGCTCTTAGTTCTGATCCAGGGAATACAAACCCTCCATTCCACAGTGGGGATACCAGAGCTTCTCTAGTAGAAACCACTCATTGAATACTGGTGGGAGACCACCAGAACAACAACAGCAGGGGAAGTGGAAGAGCCCACAGGCATGATGTGATCCAATCAGTAGAGGGTAGACTTCAGGAGATTGCCAAGGTGTGGATAACAACCACCTATGACTGGTGGGTGCTTGACACCATAAGACATAGATACAGGTAGAATTTGCTCACAAACCATGCCAATTCTTTACAGTGTCTCCCAGGTCCAAAAACATTGCCAAGCATTGCCTCCTAATGGAAGCAATTCCAGTCCTGTGATGGTGAGGGGCAATAGAAAAGATTGCATTCCAGAGGGGGAAAGGATGCTACTCCATAGTCTTCCTTATCCCCAAAAAGAATGACATGTGGAGAGTGGTATTAAACTTCAGAAGAGTGAACTGCTTTATAAGAAAGTCTTGGATTGAAACACTAAAACACATCTTAGAAGCCCTAGAACCTGGGGACTTCTTCACATCTGTGGACCTGCAGGATCCAAATCTCCATGTTCCAGTTCATCCAGCAGACTACCGGTTCCTACACTTTGCGGCCAAAACTTCCAGTGCAGCACACAGCAGTTTGGACTGTCATCAGCCCCTTGAGTGTTCACTAAAATTATGCCATTGGTGGCACACCAGAGGAAAGCTGGACTCCACATTTATCCTTATCTGGATGATCTGCTGATAATGCTTGGTATCCAAACAAGGTCAACAGGACATTGAACAAGTCCTCAGATCACTGGAACAGCACAGCTTTTTGGTAACCTGAGTGAAGAATCATAGAATCATAGAATCATAGAGTTGGAAGAGACCACAAGGGCCATCCAGTCCAACCCCCTGCCATGCAGGAACTCCCAATCAAAGCATCCCTGACAGATGGCCATCCAGCCTCTGTTTAAAGACCTCCAAGGAAGGAGACTCCACTACTCTCGGAGGGAGTGTGTTCCACTGTCGAACTGCCCTCACTGTCAGGAAGTTCCTCCTAATGTTGAGGCGGAATCTTTTCTTGCAGCTTGCATCCATTGTTTCGGGTCCTGTTCTCTGGAGCAGCAGAAAACAAGCTTGTTCCCTCCTCGATATGACATCCCTTCAAATATTTAAACACGGCTATCATATCACCTCTCAGCCTTCTCTTCTCCAGGCTAAACATCCCCAGCTCCCTAAGTCGTTCCTCATAGGGCTTGGTTTCCAGACCCTTCACCATTTTAGTTGCCCTCCTTTGGACACGCTCCAGTTTCTCCACATCCTTTTTGAATTGTGGTGCCCAGAACTGGACACAGTATTCCAGGTGAGGCCGGACCAAAGCAGAATAGAGTGGCACTATTACTTCTCTTGATCTAGACACTATACTTCTACTGATGCAGCCTAAAATTGCATTGGCCTTTTTAGCTGCTGCATCACACTGTTGGCTCATGTTCAACTTATGGTCCACCTGGATTCCTAGATCCCTTTCACACGTAGTCTCATTCAGCCAGGTGTCCCCCATCATATATCTGTACTTTTCGTTTTTCTGCCCTAAGTGCAGTACCTTACATTTCTCCGTGTTGAATTTCATTTTGTTAGCTTTGGCCCAACTTTCTAGTCTGTTCAAGTCATTTTGAATTTTGATCCTGTCCTCTGGGGTATTAGCTACTCCTCCTAATTTGGTGTCATCTGCAAATTTGATAACTATGCCCCCAATACCATCATCCAAGTCATTAATAAAGATATTGAATAGCACTGGGCCCAGGACAGAGCCCTGTGGCACCCCACTGGTCACTTCTTTCCAAGTTGAAAAGGAGCCATTGTTGAGCACCCTTTGGGTTCGACCAGTCAACCAATTACAAATCCATGTAACAGTTACTTTTGTCTAGCCCACATTTTACCAACTTGCTTGCAAGAATGTCATGGGGAACCTTGTCAAAGGCCTTACTGAAATCAAGATATACTATATCCACAGCATTCCCTTCATCTGCCAAGCTGGTAATTTTATCAAAAAAAGAGATCAGATTTGTCTGGCATGACCTGTTTCTCTGAAACCCATGTTGACTTTTTGTGATTATGAAATTACCTTCCAGATGTTCACAGACTCTCCAGATGTTCACACACTCAAGGGGCTGATGACAGTCTCACTCGTTCCCTCACAGAAAATCCAACACCTAGGGACATTGATCAGCACACACTCAGGGACAGCCACACTTCCCCAGGAATGGATCCAAGCCATTGCCGGGATCACAGGCAGCATCAGGCAGACACCAAAAGCAAAGCAGCTTCATTTATATACCGCTTCATACCGCACTATGGGGTGTCTAAGCGATTTACAACTGTAAGCTCATTGCTCCCCAACAGTTGGGTACTCATTTTAGTGACCTTGGAAGGATGCAGGTCTGAGTCTAGCCTGAGCCCTGGCTAGTATTGAACTCGCAACCTTGTGGTCTATGAGTGAATGGCTGCAGTACAGGCATTTAACTACTGTGCCACCAGGGCTCCTCCTTGAATCAGATGATATCAGTGATATCATCAGTGACACTGCCTTCCTTGTGCATGATTCCACAGCAGACCTCTTCAGTGGCTTTTGCTATTGCACAAGGAAGCCATCATAGCCAAGTGAATGCTACCCATTGCGGTACCTCAGGTAGTCATCAATTCACTAGGTTGGTGGACTTCCCCAGCATTGAGCAGAGGCTGCCTCATTTGGAAACCAAAGAGGATCAAAATCAGGGGTCGGCAACCTATGGCCCGCTGGCCGGGTCCGGCCCCCCGAGGTCTTTGGACCGGCCGCCACCCCCCACCGCTGCTGCCCCCGCCGCTTGCGTCGCGGCCGCCATTGTGTTTTCCAAAATGGCGGTCGTGACTCGTTCGCACATGTGCAGTACTCCTGCGCATGTGCAAATGAGCCGCAGCTGCCATTTTGTTTTCCAAAATGGTGGCCGGGGGTCAGCTGGGGCTGTGAGCGCACGCGGGGCCATTCCCCCCCCCCCCTCGGCCCATGGAAGACCTGGAGGCCAGCGGACCGGCTCCAGGTAAGAAAAACTTGCCAACCCCTGATCCAAATAATGACAGATGCCAGCCTGAGGTGCTGGGGGTGCCCACTGTGGCCAACATCTGGCTCAGGGGAGATGGAACAAGGAAGAGTGGTTTCACACCATCAGCTGGTGATAACTCAGAGCAAACAGGCTAATGCTGCTAGCATTCATACACATGGTCAGAAGGAAGGCAGTTCTGATCAGAACAGATAACACCACAGCAAAGGCCCATACAAATTGTGAGGGAGCTCACGCTCCCTAATGGCAGAGGCCCAGACGCTGCTCTCCTGGGCAGAGGAAAACTTGTTGTCCCTTGAGGCAGAGCATCTACAGGGCTCCTTGAACTTGAGGGCAAACTGGCTGAGCCAGTCAGACATTGACCAGCAAAGATCGGATGAGAAAAAACTACAGTTTTTTGGTGCCAGCATGGCCAAGGAGGGTTTGGTTTTCCAAGATCATCAATCTGACCATAGAACATTTGTAACTACCCATATGTCTGGATTTGCTAGCACAGAGACAAGTGCGTCTCCCTGACCCAGCATGGCTACAGCTACATGCCTGGAAATTGAACGCAGCATGTTGAGAGACAAGGGTTGTTCCGCCAAGGTCACGAACATGATGATACTTGCAAGAAGATAATCCACCACCAAAATATGAGTATACATTCAGAGTGTTCCATCGATGGTGCAAACGAAAACATGGACTACCGGAATTGGTGGCATTACTGCTTGAGTTCCTACAAGATGAGATTGATCATGGGCCCAGACCAAAGACCTTCAAAAGGCAAGTTGCAGCTCTCATATGCATTTTGCAAAGGTGGCATCACATCCAGATGTCCAAATCTTCATGAAGGGCATATCCAATTTGGCCCCGCCAACAGCACACCAGTTCCCCTCCAGTGATTTGCACATAGTGCTAAAGACACTGACAGTGGCCCCTTTTGAACCATTATGGGAGGCATCCTTGAAACAACTTATTTGGAAAGTGTATTACTGATAGCCATCATATCATCATGCAGGGTCTTGGAGTTGGAACCCTGTCAATCAGAAGGTATCTGTCCACGATAAGGCCAGGCTATGCCTGGACACTACCTTCATTCCCAAGGTTACCTTCATTCACAGATCACAAGAAGTGATACTCCTCTTATTCTGTCCATGATTTACCAGAGAATTAGAGGAAATATGGCGCACTTTGATGTATGAATTGCCATCAAGATTTACCTGAAGAGAACCAGAAGGTTCCATTCCTCAGAATCCCTGTACATATCATTCCAACAAAAAAGGTTTTTAAACGCACTCTAATAAGATGGATAAAGGTGTGCATAGTCACATGCTACAAGCTGATGAAGGTCTCAACTCCCATCAGAATTATAGCCCATTTCACCAGAAGCGCAGCTTCCACAGCAGCCCATCCCTGGTATGCTGGCAAGACAGGAGGATTCCCTCAGGGACCAAAGCTAAAATCAAGAAGTGACAGTTGATGCAAGCAGCCTCTCAAGGGATGGCGTGGTGTGACGGCGTTCACCTCTATTCTAGATGCCCACCATAGGGTGGCTAATTTCTCATGTTAACCTTTCTTTAGATTAACTTGTTTTGCCTGTTGCACCTTTTTCCTATTGTTGGGGCTCTTTAAGGGACTGAAGGCAAAGGAGGGTTGCTCCCTCACATGGATATTGGAGAGGACCCTCTTCAATCTTGTCCTGCCTACTAGGAGCAAAGGGTGAGGGCCAACCCAAGTTTTAGGGTATTTTATCCTTATCTACTAGAAATGAATGTCTCACAGGTAAAATCTAACATTCCTGTTATGCTTATATTATAAGAGATGTGAGAGAAGATTCAGGAAGGGAGGTTTATTTGTGTTTTTTTAAAAAACACATTAAAGAAAACATACAGTTGACACACAAGAGGTATCATAGGGTCATAGAGTTGGAAGAGACCACAAGGGCCATTCAGTCCAATCCCCTGCCATGCAGGAATGCGTGGACCAGTGGGGGAAGAGGGGTGATGATTATGCTAGAATGAAAATTGTAGAACTGAAAAATGAGGGAATGGTTCTAAAAAGATTTGCACACACACTCTTCTGTCAGACTTTTTGGGTCTGGAAGAGCAGCAGTTTGGGCAGGTCACAGCACTTCCTTTCAAATGGAGATCCTGTTGGTGGATAGCCATACAAAATTACGGGGAGGATATTGAATTCATACATTGGCCAATAACACCTCCTGGCCCAAACCAAAAATCAGAGTTAGTCACTTCCCATTGTGCTTCTCTTTAAGGGGTGGGGTGCGATGAAGTGGAAATGGGAAAGGTTTACTGTACTACAAAGAAAAGAGCTCTCTAAAAATGTTTGTTTGTTTCCCATCTTTCTCCTGGTATAGGGACTCAGGGTGTCTAACAAAATTTAAAACAGTGCAAGTTAAAAACAATGCGCAATATTAAAATGTAGGTACAAAGTTTTAAAATTTTTCAAAAAGTTAAAAACATTATACATTAAAATTTAAAATACATTAAAAACTATACAAACACTATACAAACTTTGCATAGCATTTAAAGCCCAACCCTTATCAGTCTGAAAAAGGCTGATGGCACAAAAATGTTTTTATCTGCCACCAAAAGAAGAGCAGGGATGTTGGGGGGGGGGGTTCAGAGCCTGGGAGCAGCCACCGAGAAGGCCCTCTCTCTTGTTCCCACCAAACAAGCCTGAGAGGATGGTTGGACAGAGAGAAGGGCCTCTCCTGATGATCTCAGTGCTCTAGTGGGGAGATACAGTCCTTCAAATAACCTTTTAAAAATGATATGCATATGTGACTAATTTATATAGATACATGAATAATACATTTTGCACATGCATTATTGCATGCATACCTCTGATCAGGCAGTATTCTGATGCATGAAATTAAATGTATCTGCTAGCTGGGGGGAAAAACCCAAAAAAGTGAGCCAATAGTGGATAGTGGAGTGATGTTTTCTGTACAGTTTGTTATTTACAAGGAGAAATAAACTTGTACACCCATAGAGAGTACTTGATAGTTTTGTAACAGAGATTGACAAAATAAGACTGCAATCCTAAACTCATTTAGTACAGAGCAAGCTTCACCCAAGGTGCCTTATGAAACATACTTTTCAGTAAACAAGCAAAAGATTGCACTGCAAAGCATTCATGATACTAGAAAAGGAAAGAGAGAATTGATTCTTAGAGAACAAAATGAACTCTAAAAATACTGTCTTAGTTTGTGGTGTAACATGTTCCTGTTTTTATTTGGGCTTTAGGGATGGTCAGAAGGTCATCTAGATGTATTAGAATGTTCTTCAAGTTACCAAGATGTATCATGTTATGGTACTTTACCCAGGGAATCACCTCGCAGAAATAAAGATGCTGGTGGTAAGATTTTACTCTGTTTTAAGTGGGTCACTAAACAACATTTCTGAAATAGTGAAAATAGGATCAGTGGTATAAAGGAGATTTACCTCTTGATTTACTGTCTTTAATCTCTTGGTGCATTTGTACATGTGTAAAGCATTCAGCCTGTGTTTTTAAAAAAATCATACAGGTTTTTTAAAAATCTGCTGGAGTTGTTTCTTTAACAGACGCAACCAGAGACTTAAGATACATTCCTAAAGAATCTGTCTGAAAGAATGGCTACTTGGATTTCCCTTCCTAATCTGAAAATGAAGACTTTTTTTTTTCTTTTAAAAAAAAGAGTCGATTGCCAGGCTTTTGCATAAGTGAAAACTCTTATTAAATGTATTTGTTAGAGAAACAGACAAAAATATTATAAAAGCATCATAAGACATAATGTTCAGTCATTTTTCTTTACATTGCATAGGTATGTATGCCAAAAGTCTTGTATTTAGACCATTGCAAATTCTATATATTTATTCATATGTTTTATTGTGCCCTTCCTAGAAAAAGGACAAGGGACACAGTTTTTTCATTCCGACATGTTATTTTCACAAGAGCTGCACCTTACTGGCTTTAGAGGCATTGTACCTACCCATTTGCTACTATTTCTATTTTATAACTACTTTATCGTTTCTATGATGTAGTGCAGTGATTCCCAAAATTGGGCCTTCCAGATGTTTTGCACTTCAGTTCACAGAAGCCTCAGCCATCTTGGCCAATAGTCTGAGATTCTGGGAGATGAAGTTCAAAACACCTGGAAGGCCACTGATGTTGTGGTTAGAGTGTAATATTTTTTAAGAAGGAAAGACCTTGGCTCAGTTTCTCATGCAGCCAAGAAGCTTACTGGTTGTTTCACCCAGTATCTTTCTCATAGGGTTGTTGTGAGGATAAAATGAAGCTGTGCGTCCCACCTCAAATTCTTTGAAGAAAGGTTGGAGTAAAAAAATCATATAGAATAAGCACTAATGGAGAGTGTGCTTGTGGGTACAACTTCTTTTTAAAATGTCCAAATCCCACCTTATTAACAAAATAGGACCTCCAGGTTTCAGAACCAATTACTGGGCGAGTAGTGAATGACATTGAACACTGGAGCTATATTACTACATTTCTATCTCTTGGCAAACATACTAGCACTTGAATGGAGAAACACATGAGATTACAGACACAATCCATAGGGACAATGCCTCAGAAGTAGAATGCAAGTTTTTTTTTTCTTTATAGAGGCAGTTCCAGAAGCTTTTAATGGCAAGGATCGGGTTATTGCAGGGTTTCTTTTTGATACCTTGGAAAGCCACTTCCAGTGCAAGAAAGCAATACTGAGCTAGATGGACAAATTAGTAGAAGTAGAAGGCTTCCTGGGTTCCATAAACTATCTCCTGCAGGATGGATAATGCAAAGAAAGTTACATATGCACTCATTCTTATTAAGACTGGCAACTTCATAGATCGTATTTTTCGGCATATAAGACGCTCCGGCATATAAGACGCACCCAATTTTAAAGGAGGAAAATCTAGAAAAAAAAAGATTCTTAACCAAATACTGTAGTAAAATATTTTATATCAACTGTATAAAGTTAACAGCAGTTTGAGAACAATTTTAAGTTGTAAATGTAAGTTTAAGCCAGCAGCAGGGCCAGGTATTGCACAAATTCCCTGCCCAACTTTCTTGCAAGTCTCCTGTCGCCTTATGGTGACTCCATGAATTTCTTAGGGATTTCTTAGGCAAGGAAGACTCGAGAAGTGGTTTTGCCAGTTCCTTCCTCTGAAATACAGCCTGCAGCACCTGGGATTCTTTGGCGGTCTCTCATCCAAGGACTATCCAGGGCTGACCCTGCTTAGCTTCCAAGATCAGATGGACTGGTACCTTTGGAGTTTTTAGGCCATTGGCTTATGGAGTAATTTATGGCTTATTTTGACCCTACCATGAGGGTTTTCTTGGCAGATTTCTTCAAGGGTTTTTTTTTTTTTTGCCATTTCCATCCTCTGAGGCTGAGAGAGTGTGATTTGGCCAGAGTAATCCAGTGCCTTGGAGTAATTTCTGGCTCATTTTGACACTACCATGAGGGTTTTCCTGGCAGATTTCTTCAGAGGAGGGAGTTTGCAATTTCCACCCTCTGAGGCTGAGACAGTGTAACTTGGCCAGGGTACTAATCCAGTGCCTTGGAGTAATTTCTGGCTCATTTTGATCCTATCATGAGGGTTTTCCTGGCAGATTTCTTCAGAGGAGGGAGTTTGCAATTTCCACCCTCTGAGGCTGAGACAGTGTAACTTGGCCAGGGTACTAATCCAGTGCCTTGGAGTAATTTCTGGCTCATTTTGATCCTACCATGAGGGTTTTCCTGGCAGATTTCTTCAGAGGAGGGAGTTTGCCATTTCCACCCTCTGAGGCTGAGACAGTGTAACTTGGCCAGGGTACTAATCCAGTGCCTTGGAGTAATTTCTGGCTCATTTTGATCCTACCATGAGGGTTTTCCTGGCAGATTTCTTCAGAGGAGGGAGTTTGCCATTTCCACCCTCTGAGGCTGAGACAGTGTAACTTGGCCAGGGTACTAATCCAGTGCCTTGGAGTAATTTCTGGCTCATTTTGATCCTACCATGAGGGTTTTTGGGCAGATTTCTTCAAGGGGGGGACTCTTTCCACCCCCGTCCTCGGTGCTCCAATGGACTCTTCCTGGGATGGGAGGATGTCCTCTGACCCCAGGAAGAGTCCATTGAAGCACCCAGGATGGGGGTGGAAAGAGGAGGAGCACATTCAAAGCCAGGAAAAGAGGACTCTTTCCACCCCCGTCCTGGGTGCTCCAATGGGCTCTTCCTGGGATGGGAGGAGCCCACTGGAGCACCAAGGCTGAGGTTGAAATGAGGCCTACTTTTAGCCTAGGCCTCGGCAGTTTGCCCTCAGCTTTTATATTCGCTTCATTAGGCGCAGCAACTTCCCCACCCTCATTTTGGGGAAGAAAAAATGCGTCTTATATGCCGAAAAATACGGTATCTGGCTTCCCAAGTAGATTTTATCCCTTTTAATAAGAAAACACTAGCAGTTCCAAATAGGCCAGATCTTTAAATTAATAAGTTAGTCTTAAGATTCAGATTCTTAGTGGAGAACCTGGCTGCATTTGCTTGCAGGTGGATTATCAGACTATTTTTTAAAAATATTATTCCATCAGTGGACTTGGCACTTAACATAATAAGGTGAACTGGAAAAAGATAATTTCCCTGAAGAGATTTCAAGGATCAAGACTGGAAAAGTGGGAATGTAAATACTTATTCATGACAACATGAAAGAAGATGAAGAGGATTTTAGTAATTTCTCTACTCTGGTACCAATTGTGGAATGCCTTCCCCATAGAAATCCCATTGGCAGCAGTGCTAGGTCATTCTGCTGCCAAATTAAAGTATAGCTTTTTATTACACACTCTTGGACGAAAGATTTCATCATTAGCTTTACATATACTTGGTTTATAACTTCTTTTAACTTTTAAAATCTATTTTAAAGGTTCTTAGAATGTTTAAATCATTTTTACAGTTTTTAATTTTAAATTAAACTAGTTTTATTGTAAACTGCAAAATTCTTAGAATATAGGATGGACTTTAGATATTATTAATAATGATGAGGAAGAGGAGGAGGAGGATGACGATGAGTAAAAATTAGTGGCAATTCAGTCAACACATGATAATTGATTGGCGAACTGACTTTGACACATTGTAGTGCATTTTTAATGCCCAGATTACTTGTGATTAGTTATTTAAATTAATACTAGATTTGTAGGCTATCACAATACACCATAATTCTTCCTTTGTTGTATTAAGCCGTAGCAGCAATGTAGTCCATGTGTTGGTGCAAATAACAAGATTAACAATTGGTTAACAATTCTGAGACATAATGTTTGCTCCTTTTAACCATCTATGATGAATGTCCTTAGATTCAGATAAAAAATATGGGAAAATGTAAATATAAAAGGAGTAGGTTGGAGATGATCTTAATATTGCAGATAGTTTCCCAGTTACAATTTAATTTTCCTAGCAATAAATCAGGCCTAAAATCAGTTTATGTAATGGTTTGGGTCAGGCAACCTATGGCCCGTGGGCCAGGTGCAGCCCACGGAGGCCTTGGGACCGGCCCGTGGCCAGTCCTGCCGCCGCCCCGTGTGCACTGGCATGTGCATAACAGCAGGTGCCATTTTGGAAGGTCCCGCCACGGCTGTGCTTGCGAATTTGCACGGCACAGCTGCGGTGGGGCCTTTCCAAGGCCCAGGGAAGGCTCCACCGTGCCTGCTCCGTATGAATTCGCACAGCGCAGGCGCGGTGGGGCCTTCCAAAATGGCACCCCCCACGCGTGCACACATGCACACGACAGTGGGCGTAGTGCACATGCGCCCACCCAGCCCCTGCACCATTCCCCTCCCGGCCCCCCGGCAACAAAGGTGCCGACCCCTGGTTTGGGTCATGGCAAACTCCACCATGAGTTACTGGATTTGCATAATTTGTATGTTGCATACCAACCTCTACTGCTATTTCTGAGTGTAACAGCAGCATCTTATCTTAAGAGATACAAACAATACGACCACAAATGATCCAATTGCATGACATATAAGGAACCAATGTTGTGATTCATTTTCCTGTTATGACCTATCTTTTTTCATATTTTATACTTGATGTTTTATTTTTGCAAATCTTATGTTAGAATAGCTAATCTTGTATGTGTAATATACGTATATGTTTGTGTGTATTTTTATTCTCCAAAGGTTATATGTCAGAGAATCCACATCCCTCAACTGTCAGCCCATTTAAAGCATTTTCTCCACAGCCACCCAAGTTTTTCAAACCGTTAATGCCTGTAAAAGAAGAAAACAAAAAGACCTCTCTTGAAACTCGGCCTCTGCTTAGCAAAGAGGTAGGTAATTATAATAAAACAATATTATCTTTTCTGAATCTGGATACATTTCTGACCTTTGTCTTGCAGCTTGCATTATGTGACATGGAGCATTTGAAATCCTGAATTAGAATTGTCCAGGTTCTTGGTCTCTATTGGAATGGTGTACTATACCAATTTTTTTCTTCTTTTGGTAAACATTCCTGTATGGAATTTGTTTTCGCTTAAATGTGTATCTGTAAAACATCTGTCCTAACTTGTCTGTTTCTGTTAAACTATAGCATCATATTTGGAAAATGTTTCATATTTTCCACAAAATTTTTAAAGACATCAAATATGGTGTTTTAAACCACGAAAGATGGATTTCTTTAGTTAAGGTGGTTAGTTCACCTTCATTGCTTCCATTGTTTTAATAACATAACCAACTGTCTTACTAACTTGTATGAGTTTGATGTCGGTATCTTTGTGTGATGTCTTGTGTGTCTTAACCTTTGCAGAGCATGCCATCATCTCAGGTACATAACACTGGTTGTGTTGTGCCCTCAGGAAGTAATGTCTGTAGCATGCCAGTAGAACCCAATAGCATGCATGAGGAGAAGATTGTAAGTGTTGCAATTGTTTCTATTGTAATGCCTGGTGGTGGTTTAGGGCCCTTTCATGCTGTTATGCTAATCTGTGGAGGGGAAAACATGTGCATACAGTGTGCCTTACTGCATGTTGGCTTTTCTGCATGTGACAAAATGCACATTTTTAAATAATTTTATGTATCTTTGAAGGAAAAAGTTGGATCATATTCATATCAAGCATCAGATTTTTCTCCCCCTCTACCTTTCACTGGTCAAAAATTGAAGAGTTATCATTCACTAGCTTTGCAGTACTTTTTTATTTATAATCTCGATCATTTTTAGCTGAGTCAGGCTAAGAAGCTTCTAGATGACATATGAAAAAGTGCTGAAAAACTAGTGAATGGTAACTCTTCAACTTTTCAGATGTTTCAAAAAAAGAGAGAAGAGAACAACATATCTATTCTATTGCACTCTTTAACCATTTGTTTTCCATCTAAGACTTGGAAAACAAATGTTTAAAGCGTGCACCACAATGGATATGTTGTTCTCTTTTATTTGAAACATCTATCTCCCTTGGTTTCCTTGCAAGGGCAGTCAACTTTATAAAATATAGTAGATTTGTCCACCTTGCCTTAAAGGAGAATCTCTTTTGCATTTGTAAAAGGGGCTGAGATTCAGGAAGGTTCCACTAATTCCCCTAACAATATTGTCACCACCCATATTGTACTGAAGGGTTTTCCAGCATACCAGAGTAACTCTCTGGGTATTGTAGAGAGAAGGGCAAGAGCTGCCCTCAGATTTCTTGAAATGGGAGAATCCCATGAGCAAAACTGTGAATCGAACCTTTCAGCATTACTAATTGTGTTTCAACAAAGGTTGTCATCACAACACCAGCCAAAAAAAATTTCTAGCCTTATATGAATTTACCTTTGTTATTCTAGACCAGGATTAGATTGTTAGTAGGTTTGGGTACTGCACTGGCCTCCCATGGGACCAACTGAAGCCTCTCCATTGTGTCCCTCCATTTTTTTTTTAAATGAAGAAATGAAATTCACAAAAGCCCCCCTACAATCCTGTAGGAGTCACGAGCAGACAATGTCATTGTGTTTTGGTCCTCCCTATGCTGTTTTAGGTCTAGGAAAGGCCTTTTTTCAGCCAAGATGTAAACCTCAACCAAGATAAACATTACAAGATGTAATCCTAGTTGAGAAGAGTCATCTTCAAAGCAACTGAGGGATGGGTTTTAATTATAATGTGGTTTAATAACGTTTTAAGGGGGGGGAGGGATAATGTTGTTTTATGTTGTATAGTAATTTTTATGCTGTAAACCGCCCGGATTGGACTACCAATGGGCGGTATAAAAATAAAATTTATTATTATTATTATTATTATTATTATTATTATTATTATTATTATTTATGGGGAAGTAAAAACATCACAAAATTTCCTTCTATGCCCATTTTCCCATTCCTGCTCTAAACCATAGCATACATTTATAATTTGCTAGAGGTGGCTGGACTCAAGAACTATTTGAAATTTTTCAATTGTAATCTTGTGCTGTTAACACAGTTCTTTTCACTGAACCGGTAGTTTATAATAATAACATTTTTCTATTTGCCAGTTGTGTATGTTAGTAACATGTACTGTTGGGCAGTGGGTTTTTTTGGGTTGGGGAGGAGGCAGCTGACATTATTAGCTTCTTAGTACGAGCATGAATGAATGTATAAAACACAGCAGTTAGAATTGCTGTAAATGTAGCAACTTTAAGCAACTTAAGACTGGGCCAGCCAGAAAAATCAGCAGTAGCAGAACACATTATAAACCATCCTGGGCATAAAATGCTGTTTGAAAACACTGAAATTCTGGACCATGCCAACAACTATCAGGTCAGAATGCACAGGGAAGCCATTGAAATCCACAAACACTTGGATAACTTCAACAGGAAAGAAGAAACCCTTAAAGTAAACAAGGTTTGGCTACCAGTCCTACAAAATAAGAAAATCAGCACTCAGCAAATGCAAATGGGAAACCAACCAGGGTCAGGGGCTTTCCCAGCAGACAATAGCAGACAATATCCTTGATTGCATATCCTACCACCCTGAAGCCATGCCATTAACAACAGAACAATACCTATTCAACACAGAACAATACACAGTTTACATGGGAACCACTCCTACCTACCCAGGGTCTCATAGTATATATAGACCCACTCTCTTCCATTTCAGTATTCTCTGAAGATGCCAGCCACAGATGCTGGTGAAACGTCAGAAAGAAACTCTTCTAGAACATGGCCACACAGCCCGAAAAACCCACAAAAAACTATGGATGCCAGCCATGAAAGCCTATGACTTCACATTTAAGTCTTATTGTTTAAAAACAGCAAAAACACTTTATCAGGGAAGTTATTTTTAAAATTAGTGATATAGTAGGCTTATGTAAGCCTACCCCTGTGATTTCTGAGGTTCAACAGGAAATCCAAATATATCTGAATAATCTCTAGACTCTAATACTAGTTTAAGTTGTCTGCTGTTACTTACACTGTCCTTTCTTTATTTTGGTAAATCCAGCGAAATCTGGTATGACAAAGGATATGAACAGGAAGACTTTTGGTATCATAGTAATAAGACTGAATTTACTAAAGCAAAAGGCCATATGAGGCATATATTAAGAAGAATGAGTACTGGCAAGTCCTTTACTCTTCAATAAAACAAAACAAAAAAGTGTTTGTAAAATCTCAATGAAGTTACACAGTGAGAACTGTCTTAACAGAAACATTTATGTTAAATTCTGCATGATTCATTTTGTTTGCTTGTAAATGTATTTAAAACCTCCAGGAACAGCTGTGATCGTATGATATAGTGAGTTTATGGATGGTTTTTCATACTTATTTTGTGAAGGTCTCTAGAAATAGATATAGTGACAGCAATACATTCTGCTTGACTATATACGAATATATACTTCGTTGGTATACATAATATGTGCAGAGAAAATATTGAAAGGTTTATGTACTTTGTTCATGGACTTTAGGAATTGAAAAGGAAATTGGGTGCTATCACTATATAGATTATGTTCTTTAAAGTTCTTAGAAAGAACTATTTTAAGATATAAAAACCATGTAGATTGTGGAGTGAGATACGGGTTCTTAATGTTCTATGCATCTGATGCTGCCCCCAATTAATTTTTCTTTGGCTTTTCTATTTTTTCAAAAGGGTCCTTCAGAGTAGAAAAGGGTATCAGGATACTGACTACCACCTTTCTTCAGCATGTTCAGTGGATGCAGTGTGATGACTATTGATAAGGGAGCTAGTCAAGTATAAGCAAGAAGATGCTGAATTGATTAGACCAAGTTGGAATAGTTTTTAAAGTCTGATGGTGAGCCCATGTTACAGATTTTTGGCTTTAAGTCATAGAAATCAATTCTAACAGGTATCAGTGCATAGAAGTTCTGACCAGATGACCTCTAATCACTCTTCAATACTGACCATTTCCCCCAATATATACATATACATTTAATTTAATACTATCAGAAGTATCCAGGGTTACCTCAGTTACAGGCCTCCTGTCCTCACCCTAGTGCTCAGTACTGTCTTGGGTGTTCTTTCTTTCTCTTTCCTCATCTGCTGATCCAGATTGGCTTTCTTTGCTCTTAACCATGAACCTGCTGTTCTTTTTCTCTCACAGATATATTTTCTGGTATTCTTTCTGATCCCTCAATCCCAGACTATTTTTTCATTTCTCACCCTGGTGATATTTCTCTTATTCTCTGCTTATTCTGCTCATTCCCTTTTCCCCAGTTCTCCCTCAATTCTTGAGATGTTTCTTGCCATTTTGGTGCTCATTCAATACCTTCCTCCCACTTTACTAGTCAGTAGGAACTTCCTCTTCCCCCCTACACTTTTTCTAAGAGTTTTTTTTTCTGGAGAGGGAAACAAAAGTCACACACATGTGTTGTTTTCGCTACATACCTCTGGTCCACATGGAGTTGTATAGAGCCCTTCTGCAAAAAATGATTATGAGTACAGCTTCCCCTTTTATTGTTAGGAAAGGCTATCACCTAGTGACTTAGGATGGTATTGTAGGCTACATACATTTAAAATTACTAAATGAATTAATCTGTTTAAAATACAGGTAACCCTGAGATGCACATCCATGATATTCTCTTACTTAGCATGCATGTCATATTTCAGCTGTCTGGGTTTCATAGACCTGGAGCTATGGTGGAGTCAAGACACCCCCACTGTCACTTTTATTATTATAGATGTCAGATAAAAGCTGCATGTAAATTGTATTAAAACAAATAGTACTTGACTGGTATCTGTGGCTGGCATCTTCAGAGATGGTGGCATGGAGGTGTGTGGGGTATATATACTGTGGAGTGATTTACATTTTAATCTGTGCATTGTTCTGTTGTTGAATGGCAAGGCCTCAGGGTGGGAGGATATGCGAGGAGGATTACTGACTAATTAGTGATCCATTGTCTGCTGGGAATCCTCCTGACCCTGGGTGCAGTTCATTTGCATGTACTCAGTCTTGATTTTGGTGTTTTTCAGGATTGGTAGCCACACTTTGTTTACTTTCAGGATTTCTTCTTTCCTGTTGAAGTTCTCCAAGTGTTTGTGGATTTCAGTGGCCTCCTTGTGCATTCTAATTTGATAGTTGCTGGCATGGTCCAAAATTTCAGTGTTTTCAAATAGCGTTTTATGTCCAGGTTGGTTTATAACATGTTCTGCTACTGCTGATTTTTCTGGCTGCCCCAATCTGCAGTGTCTCTTGTGTTCCTTGATTCACGTTTGAAAACTGCATTTTGTGGTCCCTATGTAGATTTGTCCACAGCTGCACGGTATGTGGCCTTGATAGTGTCTCTCCTATCCTTCACTGAGTGCAGCATTTGCTGGATTTTCTTGGTTGGTTTGTAGATCATTTGGAGGTTGTGTTTCCCTATCCTGTCTGTGAATCTTTTGATGTATGGTACAAATATCTTCCTTTTGGGTGGTTATTTGTTTTCACGCTGATGGGTTTTTCTGGGTCTGGCAGTCCTTCTGATGTCTGAGCTGGAGTAATTATTAGCCTATAGAGCCCAGTCTAGGTGCTTCAGTTCATCTTCCAGAAAATGGAGTTCGCAGATCCTTTTTGCACAGTCCACCAATGTTTTTATTGTGCTTCTTTTTTGTCCTGGGTGATGATTGGAGTTCTTGTATAGGTATCTGTCTATGTGTGTAGGTTTTCTGTATACTGTGTGGCCCAATCATTGGTCTGGTTTGCAGATGACCAGGACATCCAAGAATGGCACTGTTCCTTCCTTTTCTTTTTCCATTGTGAATTGGATGTTTGGATAGATGTTGTTCAGGTGATTCAAAAACATGGTCAGATCTTCTTCTCCATGGCTCCAAATGGTGAAATTGTCATCCACATATTGGAACCATGCTGTGGGCTTTTTGGTGTTGTTTCCAGGGCTTGCTTTTCAAAGTGTTCCATATAAAAGTTTGCTATCATGGGACTCAGAGGGCTTCCCATAGCTACTCCATCTTTCTGCTCATAGAATCCATTGTGCTACTGGAAGTAGTTTGTGGTGAGGCAATGTTCAATCAGGGCTGTCTTCTGGAAAATTTTGTTGGATGAGTGCCATAGTGTCCATTACAGGGACTTTGGTGAACAGGGAGACCACATCAAAGCTGATTAGTCTGTCTCCAGGTTTGAGTTCGAGGTTGTTGATTTTTTCTATGAAGTGAGCTGAGTCCTTGATGTAGTGGGGGATTTGCCCTATATGGTTTGTAATTGTGTGGCCAGAAACTTGGCCAAGTCATACATGGGGGATCACTATGATGCTCACTATGATTTGGAGTGGAATAGAATCCTTGTGGATCTTGGGAAGTCCATACAGTTTTGGTGGGAGAGCCTCAGTTTTTCAAAGACTTTGGCATGTAGTTGGCTGAATTGATGAGTTTTTGATCAGGATGTTTGTTTTCCTGGTGATTTTGTTGGTTGGGTCTTGTTTCAGGTTTTTGTATGTTGCAGAATCTAAGAGTTCCTAGATTATTATTTTTTTGTATTGTTCTGTTTCCATGATCACCATGGCATTGCCTTTGCCTGCTGGGAGAATGATGATTTCTGGGTATGAATTGGGTGCAGTTCATTTGCCTGTGCTGAGTCTTGATTTTGGCGTTTTTCAGGACTGGTAGCCAAACTTTGTTTACTTTCAGGGTTTCTTCTTTCCTGTTGAAGTTGTCCAAGTGTTTATGGATTTCAGTGGCCTCCTTGCATTCTGATTTTATAGTTGTTGGCATGGTCCAGAATTTCAGTACTTTCAAATAGCATTTCCACCCTCCACTATCTCCCGGAGGAGGAAGCAGAAGAGATAAGAGGAGAAACGGCAAGGATTCTGCGTAAGGCAAAACCGCCACCTAGCAACATTAGCAAAAAAGAAAGAAAAGCCATCAGGGATCTCAGTTCAGACCCAGAAATCATTACAGATTAACATGTAAATGACTCCAGCCAGGGTCATACAGTATATATACCCCACACACCTTCATGCCACCATTCTCTGAAGATGTCAGCCACAGATGCAGGCGAAACATCAGGAATAAATTCTTCTAGAACTGGCCTCATGGCCCAGAAAACCCACAAAAAACTATGGATGCTAGCCATGGAAGCCTTCAATTTCACTTTGTGGTTATCCATAGGGCAAGGACCACATGGGACTCCCACTCCCAGATTGCATGCAGTCTATGGACTGTATGGTTCCCACTGCTCTGCTACATATACAGGAAGGTATAGAATTAAGTCCACCCCAGAATGGAGATTTTCCACTGCTTCCCCCCCTCCCCTCAAAAAAATTGATCCTGACAGGGAAGGTTTCTGGGTCAGTAGAAGAGAGAATCACCAGAAACTGGATATCATTCAGCCTTTGGTGAATGGAAGTATTTATCATCCCGGCCTAGGGTATTATGACCCGCAACTGTTCCTCACATGGCCCCATCTTTAGATGGACGAGGAACACTGTTAGAGGCTAAAATCGGGTGTTGTATTGTGTTTTTATTGTTTATATAGTAGTTTTAATTATTGTGGGATTTAATACTGTTTTAAGGGGGGGGAGGGATTGCTTTTTTGATATTTGTGATTTTAATTCTGTAAGCCGCCTTGATTGGATCCCCAAATAGACGGGGTATAAATAAATGTTATTATAATTATATTATTATTATTATTATTATTATTTTGTGTTAACATAACTACGCCTTAAATTCAAGCCATTGATTGCCTTTGTATAATTTCCTCAGTATTACTGTGAGAGTAATTTAGATTATGTGTCAGTATTTATCTGCTTTCAATGATGATGATTTGCTAAACAAATTACAATTTGCTAAACAAAAAAAATCATTCTCTTCATAGCTCATTTAAAATATAGGGAGCTTCAAAAAGCCTGTCTGGTTTACACATATGTAGTCCACCTTGTTTATTCCTGTTACTACAAGCTAGCTGAATTGCTTTAAAATGGGTGTATGTTTAAGTGTGGAATAAACTTGGCAATTAACCACTGAAGGTGGTGAAGAAAACTACACAGAGACTGATTTGAAAAGGATAGGTTAGGTTGGTGCTACTAAGTGGAAGTTTGCAAATTAGTACTTGTCTGTGAGCTATTAGATGCTGGTCTGCAGTGTTTCCAGGAAAGAAAGAAAAAACAAAAACCATTGTAGCCAGTGGGTGCAAATGTTAGGGGGGCGAAACCCTGCAAATCCACCACATTAGATTGTTTAAGAAGCACGAGGCTAACTAATTCAAATACAAATTGGTTGCAACTTAAATAGGATAACAGAATAGAAGTTATACATAAGTACTAGAAATTTGCATGTAGTTCCAGTCATCATACAAAAAGAGCAAAAAGCAAAAAAATTAATTGGTAAAATGTCATCTGTTCTGTATTCTGAGAGAACTAAATGTCAGAGGACACTTAGAGGACATATATACGACACTGCATATTGTTGGGTAAGGCTTTAAACAAATTCAATTCAACATAAAGGGAGTCATCCTGTAGCCTCCATGGGAAGACATTGTAAATCAATAATTCTATGGAAAAAAAACCTTTCCTAGCTCCTGCTACACCTGTCATACACCCATAGTTTCAGGCTATGTCAGTACCTTTTATTTAAAGTCATTGTTTCACCAAAAAAGGTTCCCAGAGCCAGTGGCATCACTGGGGGGGGGGGGTGCAGCCCACACCAAGTGACACCCCAGAAGAGGGTGACACCCATTTGGGCCCTATTCCTTCTGCTAAACAAATGGTTTGCCTCTCTCCCAGCTTGCTGCACTGGCGGAGGCATCCTTATGAGTAGACTTCCCCTGTTGCAGCAAAGGAACAGGCTGAGTGACCCTCTCCCAGTTTGTTGTGGGGGCAGAGGCTTCCTCATGAGGAGACCTCTTCTACCACACTTCTACCACACCAAAGGAGTGGGCCCAGTGGGCCCTTTGGCCACTGCCCCTCCGGGAGCCTCCTCGTACACCAGGTGATACCAGGGTGTACTGCCTAGAGCAGTTTACAGATATCAGTAGTAAGGTAGTCCCTAGGTTTATATGGCACTCAAGAAAAAAGGGATGGGAAGGCGTATGTTCAGGCCTGCTCTTTAACACTGGCAGAACCACACTGCCCGCTAGATAGTTTCTTGAATATATTACTGATCCTCAACACCATTTTCTTGCTAGGCAAAAGATTTAATATTCATGCTTATCTTTTGGCACTTGGGTATAAATCAGGGGAATTTTCCTGTTCAGCCTGCTCGTTGAGGGAAGGCCCTTTCCCAAAGCTCTGCCCCATCATTGATGGGGTTACAAAGTCTCCAAGACACAGTTGCAAGATTGTTTTTTTTCATCTAGTTCCTTGTTCAGAATCCTATTAAGGAGGATGTTGGGCATATGAAGCCAACTTCCTGGAACTGATGACATAAAGTGACTTGTCAATACTACTTCATGTCACCAAACTTGCAGAGGTTTTGAAAAATTGTTTCCCATTCTAACTCTAAATAGAGTCTAAGATATGAACAGGATTGGACAGTTGCATAATTTTTTCCCAGTGCAGTCTTCACCACATTGCTATCTTGACATGCTTTTGCTTATGTCATGGGTGGAGAAAGTGCAGCCCACAGTCCACACACATACCCGAAAAAAACATTTTTGCAGCCCTCAAACACCTCCCCCAATTTTTCTGCATGATTTTTGGGAAATTATCAGAGGATGGGTATTGAAATTTTTAGTAAAAGGCAAAAGATCTTTTTGATCTGAAACCAGAATCTAGGGAGTGTACTCCTTCGAGATCCAGAGAATGATACAACCAATACCATGAAGCCAAAATAGTTTCACATTTGTTTGTCTGAAACCACATAGAACCATCCTATTAAAACTATTATAAATTAGGGGAGTTATCTGTGATGTTGCATGGATAATGAAAGAAAAATCAAACATTCTACCAGAGTCTTACAAACCTCTAAATATCAACCAACAATTTGGATCCCAGCCAAAAAGCTTCTGAGGTATGGCAATATAACCATCTTTATTACCAGAAGAATCAAACTCTCCAGAATAATATGAATGGCAAATGCAGTTGAAATCAAGTTGAAATTAAATGCAGGCTCATAGTCTTGTTAAGTGCCTCAGGAAAAAAGAATTTGGCTGATTTCTTATACAGGAGTAGCCATTCATACACACAATCTGTTTTATTAAAGGACAAGTGGTATACACCATTGTTCTTTACAGGAACTGGCTGCAGATAAAACTTTCTAAAACAATAATTCTTTCAGAATCCTTGATAACCAAAACAGTCCTGTTTATATACCTAAACAAATAAATAATCTCATCTGGTGTACATCCCTGTGAGAAAACTGTGTACTTTGTGATGAATGCAAATGTTTGGAAATGGCTGTATGGTGCAACTTTTTGATGCATCTGTTTGCAACAAAAGAGACAAAAATGCATGTTAAAACAGTTAAAACATTTCATTGCTAAAAAGACTAGAACATTGTGAGTGAGCAAAATGTTTAAATGAAAATGATGTGAACATGGTTTTTCTGCCATATGGATAAGTCTCGGTTTGAAATTGTATAATTGCTAGCATCTTTTGAGCAGTGGCTCAAGTAGTTAAGATGCTGAGTCTTGATTGCAAGATCGGCAGGCTGGCAGTTCAAGGCCCAGGTACCGCGTGATGGGGTAAGCTCCCATCACTAGTCCCAGCTTCTGCCAACCTAGCAGTTCAAAAGCATGCAAATGCAAGTAGATAAATAGGTACCACCTCAGTGAGAAGGTAAACAGTGTTCTGTGCAGTCATGCTGGCCACAGGGCCCACAGAGTAGTCTCTGACAATGCTGGCTCTTCAGTTTAGGAGATGAGCACTGCCCCCTACAGTCGGAGACGACTTGACAACCTTGTCAAAGGGGAATACCTTTACCTTTACTTTATCTAGCATCTTTACACTAAATACTGTCAACTAAACACCATTCTTAATACTTTTTAGTATCTCATTACTAGGTATTTACTACATTCATTCTTCATTGACAATGTGCCATGTACTGTTTAAATGCAGCAGTAGTAACTGTACATTTTTACAATTTTAGCAGGACTCTGAGGAAGATGATGAGTTGGAGGCCATTAACAAGAAACCTTATGTGCCCGAGGAATTTGCTGACTTCAGTGTTTACAATGCCAGCCTGGAAAACAGGGAATGGTTGTCCTCTAAAGGAGATTTTGTAAACTCTCGTGTTCTTGAAAAAGAAGTATCTCGTAGCCCCACCACAAGCAGTATTACCAGTGGCTACTTTTCCCACAGTGCCTCTAATGCAACTTTATCTGATATACTTGTTCCTTGTAGTGACAGCACAGATCAATTAGCTAATCAGATAAGGGATTTGGACTTGAATGACCATTCTACAGCCCACCTAACCTATGACTTGAAATCTTCAAACAAAGAAACTTCAGAGCAAGAAAAGGACTTGGCTAAATATTCAAGATCCGTGTCACCAGTCAAAGGAAATGGTGCCTTAACAATAGAGATTCCAGTATTTGAAAGTGCTGGTACAGATGCTTCAAAGTTACATTATTCATCTTCGGAATCATCGGCTAATAAAAACAGACGACAGGGGATTGAATTTCCATCTCAAGAAACAACAGTGGAGCACACTTCAAATGTTTTTGAAGATCATGCATTTACAGAATTCATGGGTGTTGATGATGGAAAAGAACTTGAATATTCAATTCATCCACCATTCTCTTCTAGTGGTGGTTCTAGCAGAAGAACAAAGCTCTCAACAGCTGGAATGAACCATGCATCAGGTCTCCCTAAAAATGCTCACAACCAGAACAGTCCTGTGAGGCATTTGGAATGTTTACCAGTGGGATACCAGCTGTCAAACAGTATTGAAGACCCTTTATTGGCAGTCAGAATAAAAGAGGCTTCATTTTGCCAGACATATGCTGATTCTTTAATAGCAGAGGACTTCACAAGAAAGAGTCTTACAGATACCTCTCATGAAGATACTACATCTGAAAAGCACCCTAATTGGGTGGCAGTAGGGGAACAAGTGTATATTGGTAGTGATAAGACTGGCATAGTAAGATATGTTGGGCCTGTAGATTTTTCAACTAGTACCTGGGTTGGCGTTGAATTACATTTCCCAGTGGGTAAGACATTTTCATTTTCACAATATATTAAGAATCTTGTGCCACAAAATTGTTTAATAATACTTTTGTGCCTTGTATATGTTTTGAGGACAAGAAAACATAAACCTGTGAAATTGGTAACACATGCTGAGCTTTATATTTATTCATATTCTATGTGGGTTTTTTTTTTCCAAATATGAAAGTCAAGGCTGCATATATTAACTTCTCCACGGACACACCCCAAGAAAGATTATTATCCCCATCCCTACCCAGGGCTAAAAAAAAGACTTCTGTTGTAGCCAAAGCTATCAAATGGGGGAGGGGGAAGAAGTAGTAGTAGCTATAGACAAACATTTTAAACTCAACGGTATTTTTTTAAGTTTAAACAGTTTAAAATAATCTTGAAGAATCTAGCAGTCTAGCAATCAATTTTATTGTCCTGTTTGCTGTAGCTGATTATTTTATATTATTTTAAACTGTTTAAACTTAAAAAAAATGCTGTTGAGTTTAAAATGTTTGTCTATAGCTACTACTGTGAGTTGAGAACAGATGCAGAATCAGTTGTGAAAAATTCAAACTTTGATTAGTTTTTGGGCTGCAACATTTTAAATTCAGAATTCATCATCTGAATTTTAGAGTTGGAACTTGACTTCTTACTGGCAAATGTGGATGTCTCGCACCTAGGAGGATAATTTCTGGTTAGCAAATAAATAGGTTAGAGCCAATATAGTACAATAGTTTGAGTGTTGTACTAGGACTCTGAGAGATCAGGGTTCAAATCTTCAAAATCTTCAATTGGCCATGGAAACCCACTGGGTGACCTTGAGCAAGTCACACTCTCCCAGCCTCAGAGCGAAAGAAATGACAAACTCCCTCTGAACAAAATTTTGTCCAGAAGATCCTGTGATAGGTTCGCCTTAGTGTCACCATAATTGTAAAATGACTTGAAGGCAAGCAACAACAACAAGTGACTCAGTGCATGTAGTACAAAATGTATTCAATGCTATTTCTGGTTCAGCTGTAACACCCCTGCTTCTCCAATTGTATAGAACTCCATAGTCCATCAGCCCTAGCCAACATGGCTAATGGTGAGTGTTAGAACCTGTAGTCCAGTAACATCTGGAGGGCCATAGGCTCTTCATCCCTATTTCCAGTGCTCTTTACCAGGGGTAGGCAACCTTTTTGAGCCGGGGGCCGGGTTACTGTCCCTCAGACAATTGGGGGGCCAAAGCACCAAAAATAAATAAATAAATAAATAAATAAATAAAAATATTTTTTCTTTAAAAAATTTAAAAAATTAAAAATATATATGCATGCACACACTCTCAGCCTCAGAAAAGCCATGGCAAAACTCCTGTGGAGATTTTGCCAAGAAAACCCCAAGAACAAGTAATAACAACAATAATCAATATCATCATGGCGGGCGGCGGCGGCCTTAGGTTGCCTACCCCTGCTCTTTACTGTGCTTCATTTAGGTACAGATAATGTGAGAGGCCATCTGTTTTAGAAAAAAATCAGTACATATTGAAATGATATTGGTAGTATTGATACAATATATTCCCAGAGTACCTCTACAACCAGAGAATATTTAATAATAATAATAATAATAATAATAATAATAAAATTTATTTATATCCCGCCCAGTGGTACTCCAATCAGGGCGGCTTACAAATTATCAACAAAAGTGATGGATAACGATATTGACAACTGAAAATTGGGATTTCTCTCCCTTGTTCCTATAGTTATGCGGCAATTGACTATACCATAGATCTGCATCCATTTACAGTTGCATTTAGAATGCCATGAACTTCTCGTGGACACAAATGCATTTTTAAAAAAATCATAAGTTCATCAGCTCAATCAAAAACAGTGAACATAACCCATCACATTTCTTGAAAATATTGAACATTTCCAAACAGTTCCTGTGAAGGATAGAAGCTTCCAATGTAATGGAAATAAACAGTGTGTGAGCTACCAGCCCTCAGCACCTTTGGTAGAAGAAAGAGAGGGGACCAAAGTCAGTTGTAAACACAGGTTTATTATGCCGGCAGACCCAAAAGGAATTAGCATTCCAAAGTTTTGGGCCCCAAACAGAAGAAAATGGCTTCATTTATACACTCCCAAACAAAGAAATCCAATTTTTACATCTTATTGGATATTTCAAATCTTAAACATATATAATCTCAAGCAATAAGAGTAAAGATCTCAGAATACATTATAATATACTTAAGGTACATCTGGCCACATACCAGTGCTCCTTATCAGCAGAAGATGGTACCGTGGGCTCCTTTGCACAGAGTGCCTGCATCTCCTATCAGTGATTTATTGTGGCTGCCATACACCACTCTGGCGTCTCAATGCAGCAGGTCCTTCAAAAGGGCAATCTGTCTCTAAACATTCTTGCTGTTAAAACCTTCCAGAATTTCATCCCTTCTCAGAGGCCTCAACTCCCAGAATCCTCTCTATGTGGCTGCTTGGCCTCTATTTTTCTACATTTCTAACATAGATAGTTAAAATATATTGATTATTGAAACTTTTCCATCTCGCCAAATCTCCAGTGTAACTCTTAATTTGAATATAGTCAGTCTCAGAATAACAAGATGATCATTTAACTCTTTGTGTGTTTATTTAAAGGGAGACATGATGGAACTGTAAAAGGTAAAGAGTACTTCCGCTGCAAGCCACGACATGGGGTGTTTGTTCGTCCTGAATGCCTCTCAAAAGCACCAGCTCCAACAAAGACATGCAGTAGCACGTCACAATCTCAGGTATCATCAAACATGGAGAAATGGAAGAGTTCAGTTCTTCAAGGGTCACCCTCTTTGAAAAAAGAGACAGGAAGCCTCTGTCCATCAGGAGATGCAGCAGCTTCTGCTTTTTCTAGAAAACAGGAGATCAGGAAATCTTGGATTAACTGAAGCTGCAGTTTTATTCTTGTTTTTGCACTTGCTGCACACATCACTGTGTTGAAACTTTTTTTCAAAGAAATTGTATAGTTTTAATCTATTGTAATTGAATGTTTGAATTATGGACACAATTCTCTAGTTCTTTTTAAAAAATAAATGAATAATATATATATATATATATATGAAGAGAGAGAGAAACTGTGTATCACTTGCCTGCCTACAGGCAAACACATCTGCACACTAAATTGTTAAGCTATAACCCTATACACATCTGGGAGTAAGCCCCATTGAACTCAGTGGAATTTACACCTGAATAGGTATGTATAAGATTGCGCTCTTTGTAGCCAGAACTGTGAGGTACTTGCTTTTGATGCTCAACAAATTAGACCATACGTTAAATATTCTGTGGTGTGAGAAGTCAATGGGATGTAAATATGTATCTGAGAGAAAACCTACCATATGCTGTTAATTACCAAAGAACTTATGTGAGGCTGATATACTTGCTGTTTATATCCTGGTTTTTATTGTATATGTTTGTTTTAACTGATAGCTTGGTGCCATTTTTCTAGAGATTTAACACCAGGCACAATGCTGCCTTATATCCTGTTTACTAAGCACACTGAAGAGACAGCTTTCATTTTTATCTTATTTTTTGTCTTCCTGTGGGCCTGCTACTGTGCTGACCTGACCTTGAAAATATTTACAATGCCTAAAAGCTTGTACATTTGGTGTGGTTCATGTACCAACGTGGGCCAATCAGGCAATCTCTATTATTATGAAGAAACAGTATTAACTGAAGAGGGGGAAAAGGTGGACAACATTTTCAACAAATGGCTTCTCTTTTGAAAACGGACAGGAAACAAAACTACACCAATAGTACATCTTAGTGAAGGTGCACTGTGGTTGCTGACTGTGACCAAGATCAGATAAAGGGGTCTGAAGTGATTTAATCTGTAAATTTCATTTTAAACTGTGGATTTGTATTATGCTTTTTTGTTACTGGGTGGATACTGTGCTGGATATTTGTAAAGTAGCAAATGATAAAAAAGACAGTCATGAATGGCCTGCTGTATTCTTTATTTTTTAGAAAGTATGAGATAATGGGACCTTAAATCAAGCTGCTGCTGCTCATTGATTTATATGTATAGTAAGCTAACTCCTAGTATTTTGCAGTTACTGTAAAGAATTGTAATTTATATTATTTTTCTGCTACACTGTATTTAATTGGTACAGAATATTTGTGTGTTAGAATACAGATGATTCCTATTTTATAAATGTTTATGCCTATTTGACTTAATATTTGTAACATAAAACTTTTATGAGATACAATGCTTAGTTACCAATTCATAGCTTGGCATAAGCTGCATTTACATCTTGAAACAAAAATGATAAAGTATTAAAAGAGGTGAAATGTATTGCTGATCATATCAAAAGACCCTGCAAAAACAGTGATTGCTTCCCCATAGTTTATGACAGGGACCGGCAACCTATGGCCCGTGGGCCAGTTCCGGCCCAGGTCCCCGCACTTACTGGCCCAGGCGGACCCCTGCCACCGCCGCCGCCACACGTTTTGATCGCCGTGCGGCCGCATGCGCCACAACTGCCATTTTGATTTCCAAAATGGCGGCCACGACTCGTTTGCGCATGCACAATATTCGGTAGCAGCGGCTGTGTGCACGCGTGAGGGTCGCGCGCACATGAGCGCACATGCCGCCATTCCCCCCCCCTTGGCCTGGCGGAAGGGACGACTTTGGGGGACCAGCCCCCCGCTCAAAAAGGTTGCCTACCCCTGGCTTATGAGATACATATGGTACTTGCCACTAGGTGACGTTCAGTTTGTAAAGTGTTTATTAATTATTTCAACAAAATACTATACTTTCTCCAGTACTTCTCCTCTTTAGCAGCCACTTTATCAAAATAATACTATTTGCTTCAGTGTTACTGTACCTACTATGATGCAGAATTTTTAATGGTAAACTGCAGTTTTTAAACGTGTAAGTGCACCATAGTAAAACACAAAATGTGATACTATAAAACAGCCTTTTATGATCCTAGAAGATTAGTTGCTCACAGAAAATGCTACAAATTGTCATAAAAATTAAATTTATTCTAAAATAAAATAAATTTAAATTGTTCTAAATATATACTGAAGTGACCTAAAGTAGTGAAAAAATATGTTAGCAATAACTGTAATATCAAGTGGTTATACCCATCATTACACTGCTAGAAAAAGAACCGGAGGTGGCAGTGTTCCATTACAGGAGCGATGGGACTTGTCTGGCCCTCCAGATGTCGTTGGACTTCAACATCCAGCAGCCGTAGCTTGCATAGCCAATGGAAACAAAACCCTGAGAGTTGTATTCTGACATTTATATGTCTGCCTGGATAATTAACAGTAGAATTCAAAGATATAGCTGTGATAGTCTGTAGAATCAGTATGTAGAGAGATCTTGTAGCACCTTTGAGACTAACTGAAAGAAAGAAGTTGGCAGCATGAGCTTTAACAACTCCTGAGGGTGGGAATCTAATCAGGGAAGGCCTGCCGAAAGAGTTGTAATCTGACGGATCTCGTCTGGCAGGCCGTTCCATAGTCTGGGGGCAATTACCGAAAATGCCTTCTGGGAGGTTGTAGACAGCCTTGTTTTCATTGGCTGCAGCAAATTCCTCCCAGAGGACCGAGTGCACGGGAAGGATTGTGTCCCCATCTGTGTCATGTGTCTTCCTCTGGGTGAGTACCTGTTTGAGGTTTGGAGGTTGTCTGTAGGCAAGTAAAGATCTGCCACCAAGAGCCCTTGAAAGAGTGGAATTATTGTCCAGAATGGGTTGTAGTTCATTGATGACGCGCCTGAAGCCATCAGGCATTCCTGAAACTACAGTACCCACCACATGAAATAAAAACAAATAAACAAGGCAAGACTTGTACCCAGGACTGATCTATTACAGAACAGTTTGAAGAGAGAAAATGACAGAACCCCATAAGTGGTCACACACCGCTCCCAACTGGGACCTCTCAGGCGCATCATCCCCACTTACAGGCTAGTTTCCAAGGCCAAACTGGTCTTGCCACTTCATTTCCATACCCAATGGCTATGTCTTTGTCCACAAATGGCCATTGTTAAAACAGGACTTGCTATTTCATTTGCATACACAAAGGATTTTGGTTGACATCCTCACATACCAAGGGCATATATATGTCTGTCTCTGGCTTCCACTCCACCAAAAGCATCTGAGGAAGTAGACTGAAATCTGAACGCTCATGCTGCCAACGTCTTTCTTTTAGTTAGACTCAGAGGTGCTACAAGAGCTCTCTACATGGACAATTAACAATAAGGTATACTTTTACATACTATTCTATTTGTGAATTTTGAGTTGTAGAGTGAATTGAATTGTATAGTGGAGTGCATTCATACATGGGGAATGGGAAAGTGTCCACAAAGACTGTTAGGTTGGATCAGGAATTATGTACACCAGAGCTCTGGTGCTGGAGAAGAGGCTGTATAAGGATTTCTGCTAATTCCTTCTTACCCATATAGTTCTGCATGCCACTGAAAAGCCTCCCCACAGGGTCAGATAACCCTCCAGAATAACATGGGAACGTGTACTTTGAGTTTCAGAGGCCAGAAGGAATGAGCAAAATTCACCATTCCAGTCACTGAAGGCAAGTCTGGATCCAACCCATTGCTGCGTTATGAAGACCATAATTTGTAGTGCACAGAAACCATGAGAAAAGCTCGTGTGTTTCTAATAATACTTTTCAAATCTGGATTGATATTAAATACAGCTGTTACTGAGTTCCAATATTCAGTACCCTCCCTCATGTTTCCCATTAACATATGCACACAGCCAGTTGTTTTGGGTTTTTTAAATACATTCTTAATTAACAGAAACAGTTCTTGATATTTATTGCTTTTTGAACTTGTATGAAGACGTTAGAACCAATGTGTAACAGCTGATACTAATGTTGGCTCATTACAGCTATCCAACCTCCATTTTAAATAAGCTGGAAGTGTGCAGATGTGCGGTCTGGCACTGATAGCCTACGTCTCCAAGTTCAAGTGACTTAACAAAATTAAATGTATATGTATGTATCTAGAGTTAAAGTACAATAAAGCATGAGCAAGGTAAGTATGACAGCAAAACAAATATTTTGAAAAGAAATGGCAGCAAACCTCACAAAGAGAAAACCATAAGCAGAAGTAAAACTCCATATCTAACATGCTACAGCGGGCCCTTGGTATCCACTACGGTTTGGCTCCAGGACCACCTGTGAATACCAAAATCTGTGGATGCTCAAATCCCATTATATAGTAAAATGGTGTGCCTTATATAAAATAGCAAAATTAAGGTTTGCTTTTTGGAATTTATGTATTTTTGGAATATTTTCAAGCCATAGGAGGTTGAATCTGTAGATAAAGAATCCATTGATATGGAGGACTGACTGTACATGTGCAATATCTCAAACATTTTTAATAGAGTTACCATATATTTCTCTAGTCTTGGTGCTTGGTTATGCATTTACTCTGTCTGGATAAAATATTTACCCCCACTTTGCCTTTGTGTTACAACTTGAAACTGAAATAGATTTTATCGACATTGTTACCACTTAGTGTACAAAAGATACTCAGTGCTGTGAAGGTGCGAAATGTTTTTACTGTGACCCAAAAGTTAAGTAAACAAAAGCAATCTGGTACTTCTTAGTTGCTATTTATTCATCCTTTTTGCTGTGAGTCACCTAAATAAGGTTTGGTAAGTAAATGAACAGGTCCACCCATATGTAGCCTGAGCATGACATGATATCAGATTAAAAACACCTATTTCAGGAAGGCCCCTGAGTTTCTTTGCAAGCATAGCTAAAGAAACAGCATGGTAAAGATCAAGGAGCTATCAAAAGGAGCCCATTATGAAGTTGTGTATACGCACTAACTAGAATACACAAACACACAAAATATCCCAACTGTTAAGTCCTAAGAACACCATCGTTACTGTAAAGCCTTGTGGCATCTTCATTACATGGTGGAGATCAGGGTGACTAGATCTCCCCCTTTTCCAGGATATGCCCTCCGTTTCAACCTTCTGTCCAGGAAGAATTCCAGAATGTCCTCCATTTTAAGCAAATGGAGCCAAATACAGTAGAGCAATTCTCCAGGAGAACCTGTTTCATGGGGCAAAGAGTAGAGTGAATAAACTGGCTCATCTCTAGTGCCAAAAACACTACAATTCCCAGAATTCAAGGAGATGGAGCCATGGCAGCTAGAGTAGTGCCAAACTATTTATTTATTTATTTATTTGGAGTATTTATACCCCACTCTTCAGCCACAAAGGCTCTCAGAGCGGCTTACAAATGGTTAATTAGACTGGGTCCCTGCCCTCAGGCTTACAATCTAAAAAGACATGACACAGAAGGAGATGGGAATGGCAGTGGGAAGGGGATCTGGTGCAGCAGTTCTTCTCTCCCTCTGAGGCCTGGACCATGGCAGATGGACTGGAGGAAGGGCTCTCCATCTTAATCTAGGCTAGGCCAGATGGAGCTGGCCTGCCTCTCTCCCTCTGAGGCCCAGGAGGTAATGCAGGTAACAGACTGTTGTCAATGTCCAGCAAAAGGACAAGCCTTCGTCCTCCATGCCCAGTGCAAGTGTAAAGAACAGTGCCTGCTGAATCAGGGCTTCAGTGCTGCAAAGAGCTAGACCACTGAGGGAAGCAGATTGTTTCTTCAGTGAGGATACAGCCTTAATCTAGGCGCTTTCTCCCAATTACAGGTGAAGAAGATGGCAGCCTGGCCATGCTTCCTTGGGAGCCACACTGAACCAGGGCTGGGGGGTTATTAATGCAGACTACACACAGTTGCGTTACATGTGTGTTTGAACACGGATGGACAGAAAGTGGAGGGAGGGACAAGCGGCCTTTCCAGTCCCAGGAAACAACAAACAGATTTGTTTGACCACAGCATCGAAATAACATGTTTTATGTGTCAGTTTTTTATTTTATTTTTAATACTATATATAATAGACATTTGAAAAATCAGATATTTGAAAAATCACACACACACACTCACACTAAACTTTTGAGATTGTGTATGTTAGCGTCTTCATCTGTCGACTTACTGCCACCTCATGAATTTTCACAAGGTTTTTTTTGGGCAAGAAACACCACTTTGTGCTGTAGCTCTGCTCTACCCATCTCTGGGATTTGTAGTTTTGCAAGGCCTTTAGCCTCCTTCTATGCCAAAGAGTGATGGTGCCTCAAACCAAACCACAAATCCCAGGTTTCTGTAGGATGGAGCCATGGCAGTTAAAAGAGGCGTCCAACTGCACAAGTTTTTAGCAGCTTACATACAGAAGTTGGTTTGTCCAATAGCCTACAGCACCCTGGTATTCCCATCCAAGTACTAACCAGGGCTGACCCTGCTTGGCCTCCAAGATCAGACAACTGGTAAGGACTGAGCAAGATGGATGGATCAGACAAGGGGACCTTGGGAGGAATGTAGAAGTGTATTTTGTTCTAGAAGAGTGAGAATTTGCTTGTGGGTTCTGACACACTTTATTATGATTATTATTTTACTTTCCCCCAAAATGGGCGTTGAATTTTGCCCTGGTGAAGGCTGAGAGAGCTGGAGACTGGCTGCATCCGCATTGCAGTGGCCCCACTTTAACTGCCACGGCTCCACGGTATGGAATTCTGGGAAATGTAGGCTATTGCGGTATGAGAGAAAGAATCCTCGTTTGACCTCACTTTTAAACTGCCACGGCTCCGTGCTAGGGAATTCTGGGAACTGCCGTTCTGTGAGGCATTTTCCAGAATTCCCTAGCATGGAGCCGTGGCAGTTAAGGTGGTGTGAAAACGGACTATTTCTGGAATGCGGATGGAGCTGATACATGGGGGGGGTGCAGAACAAATCGCGCCAAGAAACAAAACCCCACAAAATGTCGTCCTGTCAGCAAAATGTGGTCTCCCTCCATCCATCCATCCCTCTGAGGTGCCTCAGGAACTGTGGAGTCCGTGGGCCGAGAGAGGGAGACGTGCCGCCCTCCACGCAGCCAGGCCTCCTCCTCCTCCTCCTCCTCCTCCTCCTTCCAGGCCTCTCAGGCCCGCCCTTTCCCTCCTCCTCCTCCTCCTCCTCCTCCTCCTCCTCGGGGTTGTAGTGGCTGCGGTTGCCGTGCCTTCAGCTGGGCCTGGCGGGGAGGGAGCGGGCCCAGGCCGCGGGTGTTGCTGAGGCGGCGGTGAGTATGGCTTGGGCCTAGTGCGGAGATAGAACCGGAGTAGGCAGTCAGTCCCTCAGTCACCACTCTGGTCTGCCTTGGGAAGGGAGGAACGGAGGAGGAGGAGGAGGAAGGACGGCGACAGGAACTGGGCTCTCCTTATGTGTCTTTGTGTGTTGTTGTTGTTGTTCCTTATTTCCCGCAGCGTCAGGGTAACCAGACTTGGTCCTCCTTTCCCAGCACGTCTCCTCCATTTCAGCCTTCTTGTCCCTCCCTCGGTGTGTGTTGTTGCTCCTTCCAAAAACGTCCTCCGTTGTGGGCAGGACTAAGAAGCATGGATTTATGTCGATTATGAGTGTTTTAAGGGTTTCCTTGGTCAGTGTCTCCCGTTTTCCCTGAAACGTCCTCCATTTTGAAGTGTCCTGTCCTCCTTTGAGGTTATGACACCTGGTCACCCTGCCCCAGTGTCTGTTGTTCTTCCTTATCTCCCTCAGTGTGTATTGTGGTTCCTTAGTGTGTGTTGTTCCTTATTTCCTTCAGTGTGTGTTACTGTTGTTCCTTAGTATGTGTTGTTGTTCCTTATTTCCTTCAGTGTGTGTTACTGTTGTTCCTTAGTATGTGTTGTTGTTCCTTATTTCCTTCAGTGTGTGTTATTGTTGTTCCTTAGTGTGTGTTGTTGTTCCTTATTTCCTTCAGTGTGTGTTATTGTTGTTCCTTAGTATGTGGTGTTGTTCCTTATTTCCTTCAGTGTGTGTTATTGTTGTTAGTGTGTGTTGTTGTTCCTTATTGCCTTCAATGTCTGTTTTGTTGTCATTCCTTATTTCCCTCAGTGTGTGTTGCTGTTCTTTATTTTCCTCCACTGTGTGTGTGTGTATGTGTGTTGTTGTCATTCCTTCTGTGTTGTTGTCGTTCCTTATTTCCCTCCTTTAACTCCTCAGAAGAAAGGCTCTAGGAGGGGAAACGTTAGGATGGTGACTAGATGTCATGACTGCAAAGGAGGACAAGGCACCACAAAATGGAGGACATTCAAGGATGACCTGAACAAAGAAAAGCTAAGAAACAACTAGAAATATACATTCATGCTTCTTAATCATGCTCAAAATGGAGGGCATTATGGAATTCCTCCTGGGCAGAAGGTTGAAATGGAGGACATGTCCTGGAAAAGGAGGAGGTGTCTGGTCACCCTGCCCATGTCCATTGTTTGCACCCATGGGCCTCTCTTTACTTTATGAAGTGGAGAAGGGAACAGTTTGCTTCTTTAGGCCTGTTGCCTTTGGTTGGCAGTGCCATCTTTCTACTGCGGCATAAGAATTTCTGTATCTGCACTGCAGAAATAATCCAGTTTCATACCACTTTAACTTCTGTGGCTCAATGCTATGGGTTTCTGGGGACTGTAGCTTTGCGAGACATTTAGCCCTAGGGAGCTCTGGAGCCCCAACAAACTGCAGTTCCCAGAATTCCATACCATTGACCCATGGTTGTTAAAATGGTGTCACACTGGGTTATTTCTGCAATTCAGATGCAATATCTATATGCAAAGGGATCTTGTGGCACCTTTAAGAGGGGCTGAAAGAGAGAAATTGGTAGCATGAGCTTTTGTAGACTTGAGCCTACTAGGTTTTGCACCATTCTTTTTTAATCACTTTGTATGAATCACTCCAGATACTTTTATTTTCTTCTCAGGAGGAAAGAAAGGTTTACTGTTAATGTACATATATAGTCTGTCCTTCAAGAAGCTCCAGCTTCCATCCAGGAACTCCAAGCAATTTCAGGTCTGCTTTGTTTCAGTGCAGTGGGACATTGGATATTATGCACCTCCAGATCTTGCCTTTCTCTTACTGGACTCTCGTCTACCAAAGCTCATGCTGCCAACTTCTTTCTTTCAGTTAGTCTCAAAGGTGCTACAAGATCCCTTTGCATACTGACTTTGCAGACTAACATGGCTAGGTCTTTGAACTCCTTACGAGTGTTTTGCAGCTTTGTTTTCCTAATCTCCCTACTTACTTCCCTCCCCACACAATTTGTGGGCTGGAAAATGGGGAATGGCACAAAATAGTGTCATTAGAAGCTATATTCCAACCCGCTGCTCATGCTTATATAGTGGGTAATTCAAAAAGAATGGTGCAAAAGTATTAATATTACTATTATTATTATTATTATTATTATTATTATTCTGTCTTTCTCCCGGCAGCTAACCAAAGTGGCTAACCACAGATTTAAGACAGTACAGGTTAAACACAATACAAAAGCATTAAAATATAGATACATTTTTTTAAAAACGAACAAACAATTAAACCATTTTAAAAGTTAAAAATGTGACACATTAACAATTAAAATGTGTTGAAACTGTATAAACCTTAAAATTGGAATTTAAAGTAAAGCTGTTCTTACTTGGTTTTGCACCATTCTAATCACCCATATACTCCTCCAGGTGTTATTTTCATCTCAGAAGGAAGGAAAGCTTTACTCTTAATTTATATATTGTCTATAGTTTTTTTATGGGTTTTTTCGGGCTGTGTGGCCATGTTCTAGAAGAGTTTCTTTCTGACATTTCGCCAGCATCTGTGGCTAGCATCTTCAGAGAAAACTGAAATGGAAAAGCATGGGTGTATATATACTGTGAGACCCTGGGTAGGGAGGAGTGGTTCCCAGGTGAACTGTGTGTTGTTCTGTGTTGAATATGTATTGTTCTGTGTTAATGGCAAGCTTCAGGATATGCAATCAAGGATATTGTCTGCTATTCCTATGTAAACTGTGTATTGTTCTGTGTTTGAATAGGTGTTGTTCTGTGTTAATGGATACTGTGGATGTTTTTTATGCTAGAATGGGAAGAAGTGTAGAGATTTCATTTCTTGTGCACCTAAGACTGTGTTTGTATCCAAAGCATGCCAGGAGGACAAAGTGAACTCTTTCTGAGCACAGTGTTAAGTTCTTAACCAGCCCAATGAAGAAGCAGGTCATTAACCACAACAATTTATATCCCAGGTTCCAAGTGAAAATATCTAATGTGTCAGTGGAGCTGCTTTGTTATTTGCTTGTCAGGCAAATATGTTCACAGTTTTCTATTTAACCTTTTTCTACAGTTAGTACCGTTTGGTGATCCTGATGAATCTTTTCCACTCTGCTACGAGACGGTGGGTTTCTCAAGTATATTTTGGACTTAAACCTGCTTCTTCTAAGAAACAAAGAACCTGCTTCGAAATGACGCGCCCCAGTTCAAGTAAGATTAGATTCTTCATGTCCTTCTGTAAGATAAGATGTCTGTAAACTGCTTTTAAAAAAAAAAAATTGGAAGTGAAGGAACCTTGACATGTGAACATTTAGAACCTTCCCTTTGAATCATTTGGGCCTTGAGGCCACCATTGGTAGAGATAGTTGCTTGTACAGTCAGTGGGAACTATTGAGCTATTCCCAAATTTTTATTTTTTGCTTATTAGAAAGTACAGTTTTATTATAGTATCGCCTTTGTGAGTTGTTATCATCTAACCCTCTTCCTCTTTAAAAATAGAACTGCATACTATCGTGGCACATGTGTGTATCCAGATACATTTGCGGATAGAAGTGGAGGTCGGGGAAAAGTGTGCCCCCACTCAGACTGGACTTTGCTCTAATTTCAGACTCCAGCCAGTTTTTGGATTTTTTTAAAAAAATAAAAATGTAGTGTAACCACTATAATGAAATGGGACAAATAAAAAAAGTAGGAGATCAACCTACAGTAGGTCCAATCCAACTTAGTTCCCCTCCCATTTCTTTTTGTGCTGTGTAGAGGGGTTTGATTGAGATTTTTGACTTCCTAAAAGCATATTACTTTAGCCTAAAAGAAAAGTCTTACTAATGAAAATCTGACATTTTTGAGCTACCTAAATTATATCTTCATGTATAATTGCAACACTATTTTCTGTTTGAGAATCCATTAAAAGTTTTTCTCATGTTGTTAAAGCTCCATTCTTGTTTCATAATTTGCAATGAAATGTGTTAGTTCTTGCTGCTGTTCCCACACAGCTGTCTGTGTGTGTTGCTGGAATAGTTAGGCACAAATTTAATACATGCCTACAAACTCCATGAAGTTGATTTTCAAATTATAGGGCACAATTCAGCAGGCAGTAAAATTCACTTACCGGTAAGTACCATTTAAATTGGTGGAAACCATTGGTACCTGGCTGTGCTGTATTTGGTCCATAATCAGTAATGGATTCGTAAGTACAATTGTGATAGGAGCTAAGCAGCATGGCTACAACTTTTGCCTGCAAAATTTTGAATGGTTAATTTTGAAATAAATATTTAGAATAAATTGGTAAAAACAACTAGACTCACTGTTTCCTTACACTGATTTGAACAGTGTATAGACCAGGGGTAGGCAACCTTTCCCCTTTAAGGGCCGAGGGACTTCAGCTCCCAGAAGCCTCAGCCATGTTGGCCAATAGTCCCATGTTGGCCAATAGCTCCTGGGATTCTGGGAGCTGTAGTCCCTCGGCCCTTAAAGGGGAAAGGTTGCCTACCCCTGGTATAGACAGTGTGGTGGCAATTTAATACATTTCTATTCTGAGGGGCTTTTAGGAACTGACTACAAAAACTTTTAATAGTGTACAGTTTTTATGGAGGAATCCTGTTGTACCTTTGAGACTGAGAAAATGAAATTTCTAGCATATGCTTTTCTGTATTCCAGCCCACTTCATCAGATAGATTTGTTTTCAATGGTTTTAATTCTGTAGACAGTTTAGTTATATTGTGGGCATCATTCAGGAGTGCTTTAATTGGGTATTCCTGTATGGCAGGGGGTTGGACTAGATGGCCCTAGTGGACCCTTCTAACTCTACGATTCTACAATCTATGTGTGTAACTATGTACCTATGTGTGTTTTGTATGTTTTTTATTTAAGACTTTGCAAGTGTTTTTAATTGTAGTGGTTTTAATTTTTTAAAGGGCTCTGAGTCTCCGGTTCAGATAAAGGTGGGATGATGATGATGATAATAATAATAATAATAATAATAATAATAATAATAATAATAATAATATCATCTTCTGTTTTGCATAGCATAACATCCATGTACTCAAGACTTTTCAGGAGGCCACGTCTTGATTGTCAGCACTTTATAGATCTGCTACCCAAGATCCCTTAGCTAGAGACCAAAACCTTATAAATATAAAATGTATTTTATATTTTATTCCATTTTAAAATATGAAGTGGCTAAAATGTAAAAATTGTAGGTTGCTCTTTTTAGCACATGAATTGAATTATTAGTCATGTATAGTAATATTTCTAGAACTAAGTTTTAGCATTTACTGAAACAATTCAGTATTTGTAGTGCCAAGAGTAACAGGGGACCAAAAATGTTAAGATAAAAAACTCTGGCGACATTGTTCAGAATAAGGGAGAATTATTTGTCCTGTGCCCTCCTATACAGCTATCGTTATAGCTAGCAGGAAATTTCACCTTATGTTTTGCATTTCCTAATGAAAATCTTTTTCTGTTTGTTTAAGTGCTGTCACTTACTCTGTGGGAAAATTTACTTTTCTTCCTTTTCTTTATAAAGATATGGCTGATTTTCGAGAAGTATTTGCTAAAGCAAAACATATAGCTATTATTACTGGGGCTGGTGTCAGTGCAGAGAGTGGTGTTCCAACCTTCCGAGGTGCTGGGGGCTATTGGAGGAAATGGCAGGCTCAGGTATGTACTACTCTTCATCTGCATTTCCAATAGGTATTGTTACTTGATAGCACTTGTAGTATTCAGGAACTTAGTGGAATCTTAAAACCTGGAAATGTAAACTAGTGGTCATTGATGTCCATCAGTACACAAGAAGGAAAGCTAAGGCTATAACAACCCCAAACTGAAACTGCTTACCAGGTTGTTTTCTCCTATTTTCCACTTCATGTTTGTAATACAGTACAAATCCAGTATCTGTGGGGGATCTGCTTCCAAGATTACTTTAGATAAGTGAAACTGGTTAATCATGAACACTGTATTTCCAGCAGAAAGGACCTCCAGAAGACTATAGATGTGGTATCTCTAGGCATAGAGAGGTCAGTTTCCATAGAGTCATGCTGGAGGATCTCCAGATGCCTAGAGGAATTTTGTTCCACACAGACATGGGCAAGTGAAACTGTGGTTACCAGTCCCATGGATGCGGGGTCATACTGTACATGCTGAACATCATTAATTCTATTCCTTATGCTTTCTATTGTTTATATTTAGGCTATATTGATTAAATATGGCATGTGTGTGTGTGTATGCATGCAAGCAACATTATCTGTTTATAATACATTAATACATGTACTTCTTCCCCCCGCCCACTTGGAGTGTGTGGAGTGGCTTTATGATTTATTTATTTTATTTGGAGTATTTATACCCTGTTCTTCAGCCACAAAGGCTCTCAGAGCAGCTTACAAATGGTTAATTAGATGGTTCTCTGCTCTTAGGCTTATACTCTAAAAAGACATGACACAAAAGGAGAAGGAAATGGCAGTGGGGAAGGGGATCAGGTCCAGCAGTTCTTCTCTCCCTCTGAGGCCTGCACCATGGCAGATGGACTGGAGAGAGGGCTCTTTGTCATAGTCTAGGCCCGATGGAGCTGGGCCTGTCTCTCTCCCTCTGAGGCCTTACTTGAGGGAGGGCTCTTCTTCTTAGTTTACACTTCTTGCTCATCCTGCTCCCCATTACTATATATTATTTAAACAAAAGCTGAAGCAAATAATGGATGAGAGCAGTATAGCCACTAAGGGAATGAGGTATGAAGTCTCTGGTCAAAATCTCATCTTAATTACAAATTCTTATATGGCCTTACATTAATCAATCCAGCGTCACTCAAATTCAGTCCCCCACTCCCATTTGCAATATGGACGACAGTAATATTGGTTTAGCTTTTAAGTGTTGCTCCAATGAGCAAGTCACTCACAAAGTGTCCAGAGAAAAGTGAAGAGGATTTTGTGAAGCGAAATGCAGTTCACTGTTACAGAGACTCTGATTTGGCTTCTGGTTTGTATGATACTACTACTGATTGGCTTCTAACTTTGCCTTTTCGGGTTTTATTGTCAAGCTACTTTTTGTATTATTTAATAAAATTTCTGTTTTGTTTTATCCTCTTACTGTTGACTATTTCATTATTAAGCACTGCTGAACATTGCAGTGCATCGTATTAATGCCAAGTTGTTTTTTTGCTTTTATAAACTGCTCACAGTGAAAATGAGGCTTCATGATCATGTTTCAATTAATTTCTGATTTCTTCGCCTGGCAGGAATTGGCTACTCCAGAGGCTTTTGCAAGAAATCCTTCTAGAGTTTGGGAGTTCTATCATTACCGTAGAGAGCTTATGATGACTAAACATCCAAACCCTGCACATATTGCTATAGCAGAGTGTGAGGCCAGGCTTAGCAAGCAAGGCAGGAGTGTTGTGGTCATCACACAGAATATTGATGAACTCCACAGAAAAGCAGGAACAAAACACCTCTTAGAAATTCATGGTGAGAATTCATAGCAATGTCTTACTGATGTCTCCTAGAGCTATCCTTTATTTGGGTTTTTCTTTGGGGTATTTCCAAGCATAAGTGATGCACACACTAATAAGAGACCTGGGTATATACTATGACTGGACATTTTCTCTCTCCTTTCTTGCCTTAAATGTCCCTGAAGCAGTAGCTTAGCTAACTTTGGATTCTGCAGGGATGTCATCTTGACCTGCCAGTAAGTGGGCCACTTGAAATTGTTATGCCCTGTCTCCAATCTCTGTTCATCCTGCTACATTTTAGGTCCTACAGAGCTGATCTCTCTCTCCATCCCACAACTATGGACACCTTCCACCCATGGCTGCCTCAGTAATTTGAAGGCCTGGTGGGATGGTGAGACAGGTAGAAAAGTTGTTTTGTCTGCTTGTAACAATAGTGGTGGGTGCATGGATTTCTTTGGTAATCCTCCCTGAACACTGCTCCTTTGCAAAGCTGCAACAGTCTGGGTGGCCATTACCCATGACAGAGGGCTGGGGAGAAAACAGCACAGGAAAGATTAGTGAGGAAACAGCATAGGAAAAAGTATTAAAAATATTTTATGCTCCAGTACCATGGCTCTGATGGCTGCATTTTCATAAAAAAAGAAAACATGATGAGATCTCTATGGGTTTCCTATATACTGTGCAGATTGTCTTTGAAAGGGAGGTTAGGAGTAAAAATTGAAAGCACAAACCAGAATTCCCAGGGGTGTGGACAGCATTTCTTACTGAAGTCCCTTACCAGCCTCCCTCAGCTGTTCTTGAGGGCTTGGGGATCATCTAAGGAGCTCCAGTGGAAAAAGGAAATTGGTAGTACCCCTGTTTTCAGCATGTGACCAAAGTCTTTATATCTTGATCATATATTTAACTCCTTTATTTTTGCAAGTTTATATATGAAGGCAGACTTTTTATAATTTTTGAAATGTAGGTTTACAAAGTCTGCTCGCAAGTATGTATGTTACAGAATTATATAGTGTGTTTGTGTGTTAGATGTTCAGTCATTGGGAGACATTGACCTGTTTTGCATGTATTGGCTCAACATAGCAATATTCTCCTGTGGGTAGCCAATTTCACTTGGAAGTGAAATAATATTTTGTTCCTTGTTCAGTTCCTGCAACATGTATCAGATCTGCACTTCTTTGTTAGTAGTTTTGCATCACCAAGAGAAGGCAAAGTTTAAAGATACAATCTGGATTTGATTTTGTTTTTAATTTCACAGGTAGCTTATTCAAGACACGATGCACCAGTTGTGGAAATGTAACAGCAAATCACAAGAGTCCAATTTGTTCTGCTTTGGATGGAAAGGGGTAATTGAATTGTGCTGTGATATCTACAGATTGAGTCAATGGGGAGTGTATGTCTTCTACAAGGGACAGTTCTAAAAAAAATTAGATGAACATTAGAGATGGTATTCAGCCACTCATTCACACACACACATACATACCACATGTCTGTAAATAGAAAGCTCTTCTGTTCAGATACAGGGAAAAGGGTGAAAACACCCAGCAAGAACATTTCTCAAAACTTGTGGAGTGCTTCTTTACAGGACCCTCCATTCTTAAGCAGTTTCAAAGCTCCTATGTCCTTCAGGCATTTCATGTCAGTTAGGTTGTACTGTACTCTATTTTCATCTCCTCTCCGTGCTATAAGAAACTGAAGAGTTGTCTAATATTGCTATTAATATTATTGGGAGAAATGATATCTAAGACATTTTAAAAACATTTTAAAATGAAATAGCAAAGAGACATTTTTATTACATGGAATTAAAAAAAATATTTTCATTTGTCATTATTTGCCACTATGCTGTAAGAAAATTGCTTCACTTCTCTCAAGCTAATTTTCAGAATAAAGTGGTCTGTGTAGTACTGATCACATCACTGGAATCAGTATTCTTATTATTATTGATATGCAAGAAATTTCCTTGATATGAGGGAGAACATGACACTGATTTTAACAAATGTTGTGAATCACTGTTTATTTCAAAGTTTACTTTCCTCCTCTCAATTCTAGTGCTCCAGATCCTGATGCAGACGATACCCGGATTCCAGTGGAAGAGCTCCCTCGGTGAGTGTTGAGCTAAGATTTTGGGCTGATGACTATATGTATTATCAAACTTTTCTGTCAAGCACCAGACCAGGGCTGTGTGAGAGCTCCACCATGCTGATTAATTGCAATCCAGGCACTTTCTATGTATTCATGTTTTGGTCATGCCTTCATCCAAAAGGGGGGTTCAGGAGAGTGTACATAAAATGAAAAATTCAATATAACATAAACAGCATAATAGCCAAATCTGTATAATGAAACAGATGCATTTAAAAAAATCCAGTCAACTAACACCCCCCCCCCACAAATTTAAAATGCCTCTGCATTCTTTTGTAGCATAATGTGTGAAAAGTGCTGTGAAGTTTTTTTAAAGTTAATTTTATCTGTGTACACATGCATGTAAATATGCAGATCTTTATCCCCAGAATGCTCTTACTAAACTAAACCAGTATCTCTCTCGTTTTTGGCAATCCCCTCCATCTCCCAAAATCTTCTGTAAGGAGTCAAGACCCCTCAGCCCCCTAGAATAGTGTTTTGGAGGGCATGGGGGCTGCAAGGAGGAGGAAGAACTGCCGAAAACCGCCCCTTCCCTGTTCTGCTGATAGATGCCTTCTGTCAGTGGGGAGAGACTAGTTTGATACCATCCTGTGGTTGCATGCTGAAATCCTATGTGTGCTTACCGTGAAGTGCTGTGGGATTTAATTCTAAGTAAAGATGCTTAGAATTCAGCTGTCATCCCATTTTATCAAAGCAAAACTAATCCTATCTTTTCTTTATCATAAAATTCAATGCACTCATTTGTTAAAAAAAATATTTATTACAAGATCGAAGTACATGTTTTTGATAGTATTTTGTTCATACTCAACAAAGCCTTTTATTTCTCAAAGTAAATTTGGTATTTGGTCATGATCCAACCCGTATGCCCCATTGTTTTTAGCTGTAGAACATGTAAGCATTTGCTTTATTTTCCTGTTTTAAACTCAGTAATACCTAAAGTGGTTTTTTTTTTTTAAGGTTGCATTACACTCTTTGTATAATTGCCATTTCAAGAATGGATAACATTTTGAAGCATTTTAGAATTATTGAATGATAAATAAATTATCAAATTGATTTTTCCTGTGGTTTTGTTTCTGATTAAAACAATACAATTTAAACCAGGGGTAGGCAACCTTTCCCCTTTAAGGGCTGAGGGACTTCAGCTCCCAGAAGCCTCAGCCATGTTGGCCAATAGTCCCATGTTGGCCAATAGCTCCTGGGATTCTGGGAGCTGAAGTCCCTCGGCCCTTAAAGGGGAAAGGTTGCCTACCCCTGATTTAAACTGTCTAAATTTGCAGTAAACCTGGTATAATTCCAACAGACTTTGGATTAAAGTAACTAAACATGTGATATACTGCATATACTCATGTATAAGTCTAGAAATTTTAATCAAAAAATTGACCCCCCAAAAAACCTGTGTTGACTTATCCACAGGTCAATGTAAGTATTGTACTTTAACTCTTATGAAAAAAGGAAAGGCAAGAATGTAATCTGTCCTGGAAGCACTGACCTCCCTCTACTCTCTCATCTATTCAGTCTTTAGTGTGAGCATGTACAATTATGCCTGCTGGAATTTAGTAAATTTTTGGCATTGTTTTCCTTTGCTTTTGATCCTTTGTTACATGCCCCTATGTTTCACCTTTGACTTATCAATGGGTCATATCAAAATCGATAATTTTGGTCCCAAAACCTGTCCTTGACTTATACATGAGATCGACTTATAGTTGAGTATATACGGTAGCTTTACTCCAGAATTCTTATTCTTCTTTTGCAGGTGTGAAGAATGCAGTGGCCTCTTGCGCCCTCATGTTGTGTGGTTTGGAGAAACTTTAGATTCTGTTATCCTAACAGATGTCGAAAAAGAACTTGAGATTTGTGACCTTTGTTTGGTGGTAAATTATTTTTTTTAAGTTATTATATTGTCTTTAAGGACACTAATCTAGTTAAAACAGCATGTTTTCAGGCAAAGATGTCCAATAATTATCAAATGCAACGTTGGTCATGAAACTATTCTATATTGACATAACACAGAGTTGAGCAGTTAACTGTTCAGATCTTATCAAATATGGTGAAATATTTCTATAGCATTAATTAAATTAAAACAACAAAGAGATGTTTCAGCTACCAGATTTGATACATGTGCTTATTACTGAAACAAAATGTCTTTACATTGATGCTGCTGCCTTGATTTCAGATAAAACTGTTGAGGTGCTGATAAACTGTTCAAGCTTTTTACATTATTTTGTATACATTATTTTACATTCTTCACAATACTGTGTTCAGGATATGCATAAGGTTTCCTAGGTGATAATGACTTTTAGATTGGATTGTGTTAGTACATCCCCCCCCCCCCCCAATAATCTGTGATTGGAAAAAGGCTACCTTAAATTAGTTATCAGACCAGTGCTGATTTTTAAAGGTAGAATGAAGTTAAGTTTTTCAGCATGCAAACCCAACATTTTATTTACAGATTTGTGTGTCCCATGAGGTCATGCATCTCCTCCTGTACTCTGCCTCACATAAATTTTTCCTTTTGTGATTTTTCATGTTAACCATAGCGGAATGCAATGTGTCTCTGTAAATTCAAATGGTATTCACAGATATTTAAAGGCGACTTGCAAAAACCTAGTTAAAGATTACTGTTGATGTTGGTACAGTCTTTGGTCAAGAGGCTGGGAAATCTGATTTCTGTACAAGGCCAAAGTAGTTGGCAGCAAAGTTAATGCTGCTTGTTCAGTAGTTATTGGGATAGTGATCTTGATGAGATGTATTTTCTTGTTTTCTCAGGTTGGGACTTCTTCTATAGTATATCCTGCCGCCATGTTTGCTCCTCAGGTATCTGCCAGAGGAGTGCCAGTCGCAGAATTCAATATGCAAAGCACTCCAGCAACAGACCGGTTCAGGTAATACCCTAATATTTTTAATTGAGGAATTTTAATTACTCACTTACCGACTTCCATTAATTTTTTTACCAAAATGCCACTCAAAGATAGCAGACAATGCTAAAATACAGAATAAGAACCAAGTCTTAATTAAAACAGAACCTAAAAGTCAATGAAGGAGATAGTAATAAAAGATAGAGCCAGCATAACCAATTAAAATTGCTTCTCACAACAAACCAGCTTACGTACCAAGGGTCTATGTCAAGAAAATGTCTTCACTTGCTGGTTGAAGACAACAGAAAGCCAGCCTAGTCTATCAGAATTGGAAGCAGCCATTGAAAAGGGGCATGTCTGGTGCCCGTGTCAGAAGTACCAGACATGCCACTGATAGGAGCAGAACCTCCATCTTTGTATGTACCCTCCAAAGTCATGCAGGGAGCCCACCCCTCATCTAAAACATATGCCAGAAACAATTTAGAGCCTAATCAACTGACACTAAATATGTTTGATACCATGGAAATCAGTGTGTGTGAGGGGAAATATAAAGATCATAGTTGAACTAGTTCAAGGAATGGCAGAATAGCTAAAAGAGTTAACTATCTTTTTAAAAGACCTAAAGGATTGGCCCATAGCCTGCCCCCCCATATCTTTGTTTGGGGTTAGGGTTTTAAGATAGCAATCAAAATGTATTTATTTATTATGTGTTATTTGATGAAATACTGTTTAAATCCGGAATAATCTTGTTTCAGGTTCCATTTCCCAGGTCCCTGTGGTACTACGTTGCCCCCTGCACTTGCTCGCCATAAAACTGAGATCATCTCATGAACATTTAACAGAAGCACAAAGAAAAAACAGTACTGTTAAATTCAGCAGTGTGCAAACACTAGAAGAAGAACTTTGAACCTGTAGAGGACACTTTGCTTGTTATTCAGCAATGGTATCTGAACATCTATCTCATTGAACAAAAGAGATCACCATTCTCCAACTGATTACCAGAATGAGCAAAGGGGGAAAAAAATATCATGGACATCATTTTTGTTGAACTAAAACAGTTTATGTGAAGAGAGAGCCTACGGATCCAAATAGTGTAATAACAAGATATTTGTGCTGCAGAGTATCAGATTATATCTTTAGTAAATCTTAAACATCAAAGGACATAACTGTACACTTCACAGAATGATTTTCTGAATGTAAAATTCCGGGGGGGGGGGGGGGAGGATGCAAGAGTAAATAACTAGATGGCCAAATGACAGCATTTCCAATAAAGCCTACCCACCAGTATCTTTGCAGAAAACCAATAAAACAAAGCAGTTTTTCTCATGAGATGGTCAACACTCTAGGAATGTTCAGGTCTAAGACTGCATTTGTTTCTATTCATTGCTGCTATGTAACTTCAAGTCGTTTTTTACTTATGGCAACTCTAAGGTGAACCTACCACAGGTTTTTTGGGGGCAAGATTTGTTCAGTAGAGGTTTGCCTTTCTCTTCCTCTGAAGCTGACAGGATATGACTTGACCAAAGTCACCCAGTGGATCTCCATGGCTAAGCAGGGATTTGAACCCTGGTCTCCAAAGTGATAGTCCAGTGCTCAAGCCACTACATCATGCTGGATCTCGTTTCTGATCATATAAGAGAGTAATTGAATGCATATATGGAATAGCATCCACTTGCATCGTAGATGCTTGATTCCTTTTCAATTCTGGAGTTGTCAATATATTTCTGGGCTTATAGTCTTTTAATTTTCTGGTGTCCTTTTAAAAGGACAAAAATAAATTTAAAAGGTGCTTTTGTCTTCATTGTTCCAAAATAGCTTTCCTTATCCAAAACATGAGACTATATTGTTAGGTCGCTATTAAATCAGTGCTGCTGCTGCAGATACATTGATAATACTGATACAAGTTCAGTATAAGAAGTGAACTCAGGATTTTCCTAGCATGGAATAGAAATGTAATCTTTCTGATTGCAATGCAGTTCTGGAATTTCCATTTTGTAATGCAAATTATATATATTTTAAGAGTAGTGCTTACCAGATTTCCCTTGTGTTTAAAGAGGTGGGGAGGGAATCTTCCTGACTCCACTGTTGTTGTTGTGTGCCTTCAAGTTGTTTCTGATTCATGGCGACCCTAAGGCAAACTTATCATGGGATTTGCTGTAGCTGAGAGGGTGTGACTTGCCCAAAGTCACCCAGTGGGTTTTCATGGCCAAGGAGGGAATTGAACTAGTCCTATGCTCAAACCACTACACCATGCTGGCCTCTGTATTTGCTCAAAACCCATAATGTTTTCAAGTAACTACCCTGTTTTAGTTATCACTATAGCTCTAAGTTATTGTGAGATGCTAATACAATACTTTGATATTCTCAAAATTATGAGTGTTATTAGTGTGAATCGTGCATATTTATTGTGTGCCTTCAAATTGTTTCCGACTTACCGCGACCCTAAGGCATACCTATCACAGGGTTTTCTGGGGCTGAGAGAGTGTGATTTGCCCAAGGTCATGAAGTGGGTTTCCATGGCCAAATGGGAATTGAACCCTGGTCTCCAGAGTCGTTGCTCAAACTACTACACTGTGCTGCCTTGTGAATAACATAGGATAACTTTATTTACTTGGTCTATTTAAACAAAGATAAACTGCCTTAATACAGTTGCCCCTCTGTTCTTGCAGATTTTAAGTCTGCAATTTTACATATTCATGGAGGGGCAACCTCTGTTTAAATCAATGGGGCATGCCCCATTCAAGCCTATGGGGCTTGAATATTCGCTAATCTCCATTTTTGCAGGGGGGGGGGGAACCGCAAATTGAAGGGTACTTAACGACTTGAAGGGTACTTAAGCAGATCTATATTGGCACTGATTTGTTCTTTTTACCAGTTCCATGGTAAATCAGAAATGATTTGAAGGCACACAACAACAACAACAACAACAAACCCTTGGTTGTCTTGCGATCCCCTGGACCAGGGGTAGGCAACCTTTCCCTTTTAAGGACCAAGGGACTTCAGCTCCCAGAATCCCAGGAGCTATTAGTTCAGATTGGAGAGCACTGTATCTTCCCAGGCACAGCAGGAGGTAACAAAGATGATAAAACAGGTGGTATTGGGTAATTTTAAGAAGTTGCCATGCCAATGCTAATATGAAATCTCTTACACTGGTGGGTTAGGAGTGAGGAACTGAAGGGATCTGCAGACTGCTAGAAATAGTGCAAATTGAGTCCACTTTAACTGCCCTGGTTCAGTGCTAGGGAATCATGGGAACTGTATTTTTTTCTGAGACATTGAGCCTTCTCTGTCAGAGAACTCTGGTGTCACAATAAACTACAGTTCCCATGATTCCCTAGCACTGAGTCAGGGCAGTTAAAGTGGATTCAATTTGCACTATTTCTGGCAGTCTGCAAAGGCCCTGAGTTAATAGATGCTTGTGATAATCCTACAAATAGTCCACTTTTAATTCTGCAAATGAGAAATGAGGCTGTATTCCACACCAAAATCACTTGCACAAAAGACTTCCTTTGCAGCAGAACTCTTTCTATTTTAGTTTCCCAGCCAATCTAATATTTGTGGGAGCACTGCAATATCAAGGGTTTAAAGAAGAAGATGGATGGCATTGTCGCACAGAAAAAGGCCTAAATTACAAAGAGGTAGGCTATTCGGGACACTTAAATTTGAATTTCTAAATGTAATTTCCCAACTTAAAAGGCAAACTGACTGTCCAATGTTTACTTCTTGTGTGCCTCCAAGTGATTTCTGAGGCAAATGTCATGACAAGGCCTCCTAAAGTGTAGGACATTAAAGGAAAATGTAGGACATTGGAAAATAAGAAGCTAAAAACATTGGTGTAAAAACACATGCACATTGCTCCTCCTTGGTCCTGCTCAAAATGGAGGGCAGAAAGCTGAAAGGGAGGACATGTCCTGGGAAAAGAGGACGCCCGGACGCCCTGCTCTCTCAGCCTTCAGACCAGCTCCTTGCGTCCATCTGGAAACTATTCACAAGGTAGCAAGTCACACTCTCTCAGCCTCAGGGGAAGGCCACGGCAGACCCTCCCCTCGCTCTGAAGAAACCTTGCCAAGGAAACCCTAAGAGAGCTTCGCCATAAGTCGGAAATGATTTGAAGGCACACAAACACGACCAAAATTAGAGATGGAGTCAGTCTGTAGAGAGCTCTTGTGGCACCTTTGAGCCTCACTGAAAGAAAGAAGTTGGCAGCATGACCTTTCGTAGACTAAACAAGCCTCTTTCCTCAGATGTAGAACTGCATAGAGATGAAATATGTTGCTTTTTAAGACTACAACTCCCAGAAACCCCTATTTGTCACGGGGAAAAACAAACACTCAACCCGGAAGTTGCGTTCCCTGGCTTGGAGGAGCCCGCCCACGGCTTGCCTCCCTCCATACGTCATTTCCTTTTCACCCCTCAGCCGATCCACTTCTGGCTCAGGCGAGTGGAAGGTCAACCGGAAGCCGGGCGAGGAAGATGGTGGCGCGAAGGACCCGCTCGGCGGCCCAGAGGAAGGAGGAGGAGGCGGCGGCGGCGGCCGCAGCTGAGGCTGAGGCTGCTTCTTCTTCTTCTTCCTCCGAGGAAGAGGCTCCCGAGGAGCTGGCCTTCGAGAGGGCGCGGGTGGCAGCGGCGGAGGCGCGTCGGGAGGCGGCCGAGAGGGAGCGAAGGTGAGCCCCAGCGCGGCCCTTTTGGGAGCCCTAAGGACCCTTGGCCGGCCTTGGAAGCGAAGCAGGGTCGGCCCTGGTGAGGACTCAGGTGGGGTGGTGTCCCCTCAAGGCCTTTCCGGCTTATGGAGACCCTGAAGCGAGCCTCTCATGGGGTTTTCTTGGCAAGGCTTCTTCAGAGGGGATTTGCCATTGTCGTCCTCTGAGGCTGAGAGAGTGTGACTTGCCCGAGGTCACAGCCCCTCCAGTGGGTTTCCATGGCCGAGCAAGGATTCAGACTTTGGTTTGTTGTGCTATTTTTTTTTTTTTGTTTTGTTTCTTCAGAGGTTTACCGTTGCTTTCCCCTGAGGTTGAGAGTGTGTGACTTGCCCAAGGTCACTCAGTAGGGTTTCCATGGCCAAGCCAGGAAGTGAACCCTGGTCTCCAGAGTCATGATGCTCAAACCACTACGCCACACTGTCTCTTCTGTCTTTATACCCCTCTCTGTATCTATATCTGTATTTTTAAGGATCCTGAAAAATCCTGTGTTAACGCTAAACATGAAGAAGGGTTGGACAGATTTTAAAAATTGGGGCCTTTTAGCTGTGAAAAAAGCTTATCCATTGGGAGGCATATAGAAGTGTTTAAAAGTACACCAGGCACAGAAAGAATGGGTGGTGGTTGTTGATGATGATGATGATGATGTACGCATGCCTTTACATCATTTCAGACTTATGGCTAAACATGAAGAAGGACGGATAAATTTCTCCTTGCTTAAGAAAACCTTGTGAAATCCATGGGGTCCCTATAACTGAGCAGGCCATCTCAACACACATGAACATACCATACAGCGCAGACCCTCAAAGGCACTAGATATCCCATCTGGTTTGGGAAGGCAAGCAGGGTCAGGCCTGGTTAGGACTTGGATGGGAGACTGCCACGGGATGCCAGGTGCTGTAGGCTGTATTTCAGAGGCAAACTACCTCTGAGTTTTCCTTGTCTAAGAAAACCCTGTGAGGCAACTTAAAGGCAGATAGTGGGATACACACAGAGAACGGCACTCCATCACCTCTTCTCACGTAGGAATCAGGTGACATTTTGAGAACTCTTTATTTTAGCTTGAGCATTCACAAATATGAATTAGTATGTACAAAAGCTCATATTAAAATAGATCTGTCTCAGAGGTACTCCTTCATTCATTCATTCCCCCCCCCCCCCATCTAAAAGGTTTACAAAATTTTGCTTATTGTGCAGTAGAAAATAATACAGTGAAGTTCTTCATCCATATAAAGCTAAATGTGGAGGAAAGGAGCACCGTGAGTCCCATCAAGAATGGAAATCGTGCAGCCCTTCAGACGTTTTTGATCTGCAACTCCCAGAAGTCCTAGCCAGAACAGCTGGTGATGAAGAAAGCAGGGAGTTGCAGTCCAACATCATCTGGAGGGCCACATGATTTCATTTTGGCTTTAATATCTTCTAAGGGCCTTTACAGACTGCCAGAAATAGTGCAGCTTGAGGCCACTTTAACTGTCCTGGCTCAGTGCTAAGGAATCATGGGAACTGTAGTTTATTGTGGCACCAGAACTCTCTGACAGAGAAGGCTCAATGTCCCAGAAAAAAATACAGTTCCCATGATTCCCTAGCACTGAGCCAGGGCAGTTAAAGTGGTCTCAAGATGGATTATTTCTGGCAGTCTGTACAGGCCCTAAGATTTCTCTACTGAATTGCCTTAACATGGAATTTCTTGGCAATTTTTTTGTGTTAAATGTAAAGTGTTATTTATGTTATAAATGGTTCTCAGCAGAATTTTTGCATTCAGACGATAATGTCAAAGTTCTTTTTTATGTAAACACAGAGAATTGTAACTGACAATGATGTAAATAATCATCTTCATTTGTGCCCCCCCCCCCCACTGCCCTTCTTAACTCAGAGGCAGAGCGTCTTTGATTAATAAGACATATGTGGGCCTACGTTTTCTCTCTAGACCTCCCCTCTCCCCAATAGACAGTGCAGCTTCTTTTGTGATTTATTTGTACATTTTTAGTTAATTATTGAATTATTTACCGCACCCTGTACAACAAAGGTGATGTGCCTGGTTGTGGATGCAAATATTGTTGCCTGCCTACCTTTCACTCCATAGTGAGCAAAGATACTAGGCACATTGTTGCTGTTATTAACTTCCTCATTCTCCTGCCTTCCACCTTTCCTAGTATCACTACCTTTTCTCATGATTCACTTTTCCTCATGATGTGGCCAAAATAGGACCGCCTCAGTTTAATCATCCTGCCTTCCAGGGAGTTTTCTGCCTTGATCTGTTCATGGACCCATCGGTTTGTTTTTTTCTGGCTGTCCACGGTATCCTCAGCACTCTTCTCCATCGCATCTCAAATGAGTTGATTTTCTTTCTACAGGCAAGTCCTGTTGCTTTGTATCTGGCCCAGAGATTCAGATTAACAAATTATAAACAGCTAGTTATTTGTAATTAGTCCCTTTCTCTAGTGAAGAAGATCTAACTTCTTTACATCACAGTGGTAAATTAATAAAAGATAATGCTACAGAGTTTGTAGTTATAGTTACTATCACATGGTTCAAATACTGTGTTGTGGGTCCAGAAGGGGGTGGCAAGATGGATGGGGTTAGGATATGTTTTGTAACTTTTTTTTTCTAAGTAACAAAAAAGTAACAGTTCTGTCTGCTTTTGAGAATTGGCAAGATAAAGGCTTTTTTTTTTTTTTTTTAATTACAACTATGATACTACTTACTGGGCACACTACTTACTGGGCACTTTGGAGTGATAACAGCAACTGATCACTTCTTAAAAATAAGCTTAAAAACTCTATTCTGGCTATGCCCATCTTTGGAATGCAGACCTGCCAAGACATTTTAAACAAAGTTAATGGTCCTAGATCCTTTAAATATGTATTGTAGATGGCTCTTTGTATCATGAAGCAAGTAGAAAATGATTATTCCCCTTTTCTTCTCAGAGAAAAGGCTATCTTGAAAGAAAAGAGACGACACAGAGAAGAACTATTTAAGGAACAAAAGGTAATAATGTCATATCTTATCTCCGTATTCATTGTGGTGGCTCTCTAGCAAGGAACTGGAGTGGGGAAATTCTCACCCTTCAGCTGTTTTTGGACCAGTGACCTCAGCCCACATGGCCAAAGGTATAGGATCTGGGGGGCTGGTGTCCAGAGTAACTTGAGAGAGAGTACTCTACCCCCATCTGAGTTACATTTAGGTATGTTTTAGAAACAGTACACTAACATTTTGTACACTTGCATTTAGTTGTATCCTGTTGTGCTGGCCTTGATATTTATATTCTTTGTAACATGCAAATGTTTCCGCAGACTCATTTTTCTGGTCCTCCTAAATCTCAGATCAACAACCGCACACGTTTAAAAGTGAAATATGATTCTAACACTGTGAGTTTGGACATTACCGTGAACCAAAACTCTTGAATTTGCATTTCTTGAAACTCTCCTACTTTTCGTTATGTGTGTATTGCTGCCTTGGGTGTAAATTTAAAGAGATCTTTAAAAATACTGAAAATAACACAACATCTCCCCTTTCCCTGTGAGAAGGGTTCTCTTGGATTTTATCTAGGTCATATTGAACCCTGTGCAACAATTTTGGACATAGAGTAGAAGCCACAAATAGCAAAAACTAAAAATTATTTTCACATTAACATTATTTTTCTTTTTACAAGATGAAACATGGTTAAGATACCAATCTGTCAATTCCTAAACATACTATGGCAATAATATAAACTTTCAATTGAAGGATAGGTGTGCAGTTAGTGTTGTGTTATTAGACGGCTGATAATGATTGTCTAGAAACAGTCTTCACTTAAAAATATGTTTATTGTTTTTACTTTTATAAATTATTTAATGTTTAAAGTAACTTATATTTAGACTTTTATTGAACATTTTGCAGTGTTAATCTGTATAAATGTGCTGTTAGCTGCCTTGAGTCTCATTGTTGAGAGAAAGGTGGGATATAAATGAATCATCATAATTCATTTTAGAAAAGAAAGCTGCTTCCTGCCAGTGTGTTAGAGGAGTTGGCATCATCAGCACAGAAAAGGTAAGCCAAACAGGTTCAAGGGCAGAAACCGATTTTCCAACTTCAATTTAACCATATGTTGCTTTTGGCTGCAGTTCAAAGAAATGGTGATTTGCTCGACTTGTTTTCCTGTTGCATGGCAACTACTGCTCTTAATGCTATACAGCATATGAGAGTTTTTGTCCATGTTCAAAAGAGAACTTATTTTTTCTCTAGTTTCAAGTGTCTCTATTCATGTGTGAGATGGGTGGACAGTGTAGCTTGTGGACACCACAAAAACCTTCCTTAGTTTTCTGATTACACTCATGACAGGCAAGCATAGCTATTTACTATATTTGTAGTGTGTCCTCAGAACAAAGATTCCATACTTCTTGCATGACTGTAGATATAGATAATTGCTTCAGATTTATAAATGGCTTCTTAAATAAAGCTTTTCTTTCTTTAGAAAAGAACAGCTGCCTGATAAGCCACAGCAAGGTATGTATAAAATTCTGCTCTTAAGGTGTATTACTATTATTGTTTTTTATTTGGATCTGACAGATAACGCCAGTGAAACAGTATACTGATTATAAGAGAGGCATTGCATTTTTAACTTTGTTTAATCCAATTTTTAATACACTGTATTGTTGTTAACTGCCTTCGAGTCGATCTCAACTCATGGTGACCCTATGGATGAGACACCTCCAAGCCCCCCTGTCCTCCACTGCTCTGCTTAATTCCCACAGACCCATACTCATGACCTCCTTAATAGAGTCCATCCATCTGGCATGTTGCCTTCCTCTCTTCTTTCTTCCCTCCACCTTCCCCAGCATTATTGTTTTTTTTCCAAAGAGTCCTCTCTTCTCATGATATGTCTGAAGTACGGCAGTTTCAGTTTTGTCATCTTGGCTTCCAGGGAGGTTTCTGGTTTGATCTGCTCTAGGACCCACTTGTTTGTCCTTTTGGCTGTCCATGGGATCCTCAGCACTCTTCTCCAGCACCACGTCTCAAATAAATTGATTTTCTTCTTATCTTCTCTCTTAACTGTCCAGTTCTGATATTCATACATGGTAACGGAATACAGTGGCTTGTATGATTCTAACTTTTGTGCTGAGTTGTATATCTTTGCATTTTAGAATCTTTTCTAGTTCTTTCATAGCCACCCTCCCCATTCTCAGTCTTCTGATTTCCTGGCTGCAGTCCTCATTTCTATCAATGTTTGATCTCAGGTATGGGAATTCTTTTACTACTTCTATTTCTTCATTGTCTAGGTTGAACTTATGAAGGTCCTCGGTAGTCATTTTTTTTGTTTTCTTAATATTCAACATTAAGCCTGCCTTTGCACTTTCTTCTTTGATCTTCTTTAGTAAGTTTTCCAGGTCTGTGAGGTTTTAGTACTATCTGCATATCTTAGATCAGGGGTAGGCAACGTTTTTGAGCCGGGGGCTGGGTTGCTGTCCCTCAGACAATTGGGGGGGGGGGGGCGAAGCACCATAAATAAATAAATAAATAAAATTAAAAACAAATAAAAATTTTAAAAAATGCATGCACACTCTCTCAGCCCCAGAAAAGTCATGGCAAAACCCCTGTGGAGATTTTGCCAAGAAACCCCCAAGAACAAGTAATAACAACAATATTCAATATCATCATGGCGGGCAGCAGCGGCAGCGGGGGCGGCGGGAGGACCGGCCTGGAGCCAGTCCAAAGGCCTCAGAGGACCGCATCCGGCCCCCGGGCCTTAGGTTGCCTACCCCTGTCTTAGATTGTTGATATTCCTTCCTCCTATTTTCAGTTCTCTTCTTTCTGTGTCCAAGCCTGTTTTTCTTACAATATGTTCTGCATGCAAGTTGAACAGATAGGTGAAAGGATGCAGCCTTGTCAGACTCTTTGCCAATTGGGAACCATTCTGTTTCTCCGTGTTCTGTTCTGACAGTAGCCTCTTGTCCTGAGTACAGATTCCTCATCAGGACTTTCAGATGTGTTGGCACATCTTTAAGGGCGTTCCATAGTCTTTCATAGTCTATGCAGTCAAAGGCTTTGCTATAGTCTATAAAGCACATGCTGATTTTCTTTTGGAATTCCCTGATGTGCTCCAGTAGCCATCGTATGTTTGTAATGTGATCCCTAGTTCCTCTTTCTTTCCTGAACCCTGCTTGGACCTCTGGGATTTCTCCATGTATGGTTGAAGTCTATGTTGCAGAATTTTGAGCATGATTTTGCTTGCATGGGAAATCATTGCTATGGTTCTATAGTTGCTGCAGTCTTTTGTATCCATTTTTGTGGATGGGGATATATATTGACCACTTACAATCTGTTCACCATCGTTTTGTTTTCCATATCTTTTAACATATATTGATTAGCACTAGAGTTGACTCTGTCAATGTAGATTGCAACGTTCAATTGGAATATCATCGGTTTCTGGTGATTTGCTTTTTGCTATTTCTCTTATTGCAGTTTCCACCTCACTTTATTAGAATTTGGGGTTCATCTTCATATGGCTGTTCACTCCATGTCTCCTTCGTTTTGTCATCTCTTTTGTATAATTGTATTGCGTCCAATTTTTTTTTATTCCTTCCTGGTCTTAAATTATGTTATCTTTATTGTCATAGATCGTCCCAGTCCTTGGTTTGAATTTTCCTTTGATTTCCCAAATCTTGTGAAATAGATCTCTTGTTCTTCCCTTTTTGTTGTTGTCTTCTGTTCTCTGCATTGGTCGTTGTAGTAATTTTATCTTTCTGCACAAGCCATTGTACTGTTGCATTCATGATTCTTAGTTTGTTTCTATCTCCCTTTTGTTTTTCTGTTCTTTGTTGGTTGTAGTGTTTTTTCTGTCATCCATGGTTTTTTCTCTTTCTTTTTGTTTATTCAAAGTGTCTGAATGCATTCTTCTTTTATTATATCCCTGGCTTCAGACCATAGTTCCTCTGGTTCTCAGTCTATTATGCTTAGTAATGTGAATCTGTTGTCAATAAATTATGTTGAGATATTATTTAAATCATATTTTGGTATAATTGCTGGTTTTGTTTTCTTCTTGAGTCTTTTATTTTTGATATAATTCGTGATCTGTGCTATAGTCAGCACCTGGTCTAGTCTTGGCCACCAGTATAGAGTTCTACCATCTTTTACTTCCAATTATATAGTCTATTTTATTTTTCTGTTGACCATCTGGTGATCTCCGTGTGTATAGCCTTCTTTGTGGTTGTATGAAAAATGTGCTGGCAATGAATAAGTTGTTTATTGGCTTCACAAAAATCTATCAGACCCTCACCTGCTTCATTTCTTTTGCCTAATCCAAATCAGCTTATTTTTTATTCCTCTTTTCTTCCAACTCTTGCGTTCCAATCTCCAATTATCAGCTTGACATCCTGTGTTGTTGTGCTGTCAATTTCTTCCTTTACTTCTTCATAGAATCTATCAATTTCTTCCTTTTCTGCCTGTGGTTGGATCATATACTTGAATTATGGTGTTATTCATGGGTTTACTGAAATTATTCGGTCTGATTTTGCATTGTATTCACTGACTGCTTTTGCCACATCTCTTCTTTTAGCTACCCCATTTCTGCTTGTCTTTATTCCCTGAGTAGAGCACTGTGTAGTTGTCTGATTCAAAGTGGCCCATTCCTGTCCATTTTAACTCACTCACCCCTAGTACTGCTATGTTCATGCACTGCATTTCCATTTTTACTATGTCTAGCTTCCCACATTCCACATCTGTATTTTATGTGTAATGCTGCTTTGGATGCCGTTTGCCTTTCTAAGGGTGTCTGCTATTTGTCTTGGCATCTTTCTTATGCTTGGTATTTATCACTTTTTTCTTCTAAAAGGTTACATAATGCCTTAAATTAACTTGTAATTTGTTAATTAACTTGCAGTTGATATGTTAAAGACTTTACACTTTATAATTACTGTTGGGACATCATACAGGAGTAAAATTAATTATAACATATCAATTGCTAACAGATCAGAATGTCGAAAAAGAATCTGAAAGTGAAAACGAGTCTGACAGTGATAAAGAAGATACAAATGAAGACCCTGAAAATGAAATACTGCAAACTAGGTATGGCTTAGCAGTTCTTACTTATTATGCCATATTGTACAAAGAAAGCCCCCTTAATTTATTCTGAGCACAGTTGATTTCCCTGCTAATACCAATTCCTTTACACCCATTTAATTGGTGGCTAAGCATCAGTTGAAACTATTAAAAGCACTGTAGTGAGACTGCATTATGTATTGCAGGTTTGTGTTGCATTCTCAAACAGTACTTCTGAAATGCTGTCAGCCCGCCATATCCACATATTTTTTATCCATGGATTCAAGCATCTACGGCTTGAAAATATTTTAAATATATATAAATTCCAAAAAGCAAACCTTGATTTTGCCATTTCTATAAGGGACACCATTTCACTATGCCATTATGTTTAATGGGACTTGAGCATTCACAGATTTTGGTATCCACAGGGGGTCCTGGAACCAAATCCCAGCAGATACCAAGGGCCCACTGTATAATGAGACAAACGGAAGATTTGGTGGCAATAGTTCTGTGTCAAGCAATTTCTATGATAGTGTAGGGTTGAAATTCAGCCACAACCTTGGCTGCATCCACATTGCAGAAATAATCCAGTTTGACGGTGCAGCAGAGGTCAAGTATTCATTTTGGTGATAAAGAGCTAGTTTCTTTGAAGTGAAGGGATTAATTTTGATTCTAAGCGTAAGTGAAAGTTGCTTAATACATAGGAAATCATGATATCATTAGTTGTATATTTTGGGAAGTTGAAAATTGTTTGGCTAAAACATTCTGAATGCAGTTTTGCCCCAGTAAAGTAAGGGATAACAATGTCTAACCATTTCTTTTATCACTAGGCTCAAAGAAAGGTACATGGCTGTCAGATTAAAAGATCGGAGTTTAACGAACAGACAACAGCAAGCAGCCAAAGACTTCATACAAAGGCATCTTTATGGAGCAAGTTCAAATCGAACTACAGGTAATGTGGTTTCTATCTGATGCACCTGCAGAATATATAATCATCTGCTTGCATAGCTTGATTAAATTGCCCATTTGTCTTTTCAGCAAACCAGTATTTTTCTGTTGAAAACAAGAAAAGTAAAGTTAAAAAGGCTGCAGTCCAGTTTGTGAATAACTCCTGGGGTGAGTTTTCATGTTCTTCCATTTGTGCATTGTTTTCATGATGATTGTCCTTGTATACACAGCAAGTAGTTATCCATGAACTGTTTATCATGTTGGAATAATTTAAAGTGGTCTTCATGCATTGTCTCTATGCATTGTCCAAAATTTGTCAAGTTTAGATTTGCTTTAAACTCGTGAGAGGAATGCATCTGAGAAGTTTATGAATAAAATCTACCAGGCAGAGTAGATCTGACAGAATGCCAGCCAAATACCCTCAGGATAGCAAGAAAGAAGCAGAGGCCTATAGGTATATCAGGCTGAAAAAACCTAGCTAAATAACTGATTTATTGGATTCTATACCCTCCTGTATTTTGAAACATAGTTTGAACCATTATCTGAAGTGTTCCTCCTACTTTCTTCCCTCTTTTCTCTCCTTATTAAATGTTTGTCAGGAAAGAATTTTTATTCCATTATCAAAATTTCCCAAATGTTCTTTGTGGGTATGTTTTGAGGGAGCACAATCTATTCCATGCACTAGGACCTATTTCTCTTTAGGGTAAAACAGTGTGAATTACTGCTTTTCAGAGCAGCAGTATATTAGCACAAGACCCCATTTTCCCCCCTTGTTCTTGGTTAATCAAGAACCTTGGGTACTGCGAGATCACTGTAATTTTCATAAATGTTTTTGGGCAAAAACTCTTTCTAGAGATTTCACAGAAGGGCATCTCAGTATGAATGAGAAAATGGGGGAATATTCTATATTCCCCAGAATATGCTGCTTTGGCACAGTGGTTCTTGATATATGAACGCACCTGTGGGACTGACATATTTTAATCAAATGTTCCTAGTAACGTTACTATAAAATTTATATTTTTGTTTCACAGTTACTGTGGAGTGAAAGGGAAGTTCAGTCACCTCCACAGTAACTGAATCTGACATTTTAATGACTAGAGGCAGTAGGTATGGAAAGAGGATTTAAATGGCAAGGACCAGCTTCAGAAGGGGATAGAGTTTCTCTTATGGTAACAGCATTTGCTCGCAATTAAAATATCCTTAAGCTTGGCATTAGTGATGTCTCAATTATGTGTTTGCTTTTCTCCTAGGTGAAATGGAAAAGCAAAAAGCAAAGCAGTTTACAAAACGTTGGGTGTCTTCAAAGATAATGCCCTGAAACCTTAACAGCATTTTGACAACCGACCTGTAGAACATCACTGTAAAAATGAGCAAGTGGATTTTAGTCATGTTTATGTTGTGTGCTATTCAGTAGGTTTTTCTTTCGCATTTCTGTAACTTTGTACAAATGTTATATTCAGGTGTAAAGATAACTAATCACAATTTCAAGCAAACACCAACTTGTCACGCTCCATGTTATTAAATGGCAGCGATGTGATTATGAATGCCTCAGCGTGTCTGCATTCACGTCACTGCTATTGAATAACATGGGGCATGTGGGGGGAGGAACCCCAATGTATGTGAAAGTCCGACTGCCTTTGTGGATAATGTTTATTTTGTGTAACTTTGCAGTCTAAATGAACTTTGTCTTAGGTCTTCTAAATTTTTACATATTATCCATTTTAGTTTTTCATTGACTGACACATTCATTCTTAACTGAAAGGCTGCTTCTGAACTACCAAATTGTCCAGATCCTAAAAAGCTGCTCTCTCAGAAGAACTCTGCAGAGCCATGGTTGAGAGGGATTTGTTTTTGTAGTCCAAAACATCTCAGGGGTACCAGTTGTCTTCCTCTGCTATAAAATGGTACAAATGTTAACATAAAACAGTGAGTGTTAATAGCACTAGAGAACTTTGTATCTTGACATTGCAAATGGTTAAGCCTAAAATGGAGTGGATTTGTTATCTTTCACATTTATCATTAAACAGAATCATTTTATGCCTTGTCTGTGATGAACTTTCCTCCCCTGTATAGTGCTGGTTTCTCTGTGTAAGATTTCCAACAATCAAAGTTCATGGTGTTGGCAAAACTGACATCTGTTTGTGAATGGCCACTAGCCAGCAATGGCACCCATCCAGAGATGGTCCTTCCTGCCTGGTTTCCCCCATGTATCTTGAGGGCTGGGAAAGCCTTCTCGAGGAGGTTTTTTGGACAGTAATGAAGGGGGGAAAGACCAAAAAATATCCCTCTAGCAGCAGAAAAGTAGATTTCTTAATGAATGAGAGAGGCTACACACAGAGATCTATTTAACACATCAGTATTAGCCAGACACAGAACCATGACCATGTAATAAATGGCACTTTCTCCACAGTATTCATATCTAAATGCAAATTTAGAAGTTGCTTACTCAGATCCAAAATGTAAGACAAGCAAAAAGGTAAGGTAGCCTTCCTCCCATAAGTAGAAGTATTTAATGGCTGGTTAATGATGATATCACTACATTTTATTGCAATAGAGTACTCATTTAAGCACTTTTAAAAATGCAGGGTGTACAAAGATTAAATTAAGACTGAAATTGACTAAATATTTGGTTTTTATATAAATAGGCCATAACCACACTGTGTTGACATGTAATACTGTTATAATACAACAGTTAAACAGGTGAGTCTACAACATAAGTTGTCTGCAATTAAACAGGAAACAGAGTTGAAAAGACCATGTTAAAACAAAAACCACTAGGAAACAGGTTGAGATTTTAAGTAGCAACAAACATATTCACTCAGCTCCTGAGTATTTCAAGTTTTACAGTACACATTAAAAATATTTCTTCCCATCAATACTATACAGCCAAACTGTCAGGTACTTATGCATTTTGCAAATTACACTGATTGATCTATGTAATAATGGGGGTGGAAGTTGGCAAATTATCCTGCTTGAAGTTTACATCACCCACATACTAACACATCCACAACATTATCTATTTGACCCTATGTTTCAGGAGGTAGGGCCTTTTTGGTTTGTTTGGAACGATTCAAGGATTTGTTGATCTGATGTTACTGATGATATTTTACTTTCGTTAAAGATGGAAAATTTCACCTAACAGTAGTTTAGAAAATCATTTGCATCATGCTGTAAACTAGGAAGCAATGTAAAGCAACAGACCTGTCCTTAGTACATAATTTTAAAAATCCAAACTCCCAGTTGGCAGAGCTGGTCTACTTTCATGTTGAATATATGCCACATCACACACCTCAGACATCATCTTCATATGCATAGCTAATGTAGATAATCTTCCACTGTGGCAAACGCACAGGATCCAATTCCTGACCGGGCCATCAATCCTAGACATTGTGAAGCTTGTCCCATTGCAAGTGCAAGTGGAGGCTGCTTTGGTAGGTTGTGTGTCTCTGAAAACATTCAACAGTCAATTTTTGTAATATGTTGCAGTGTAGAAAAATCACTTTTACCTTGCAATTACTTTTCAAAAAAACCAACCCTCCATTATTTAATTTATATTTCTTTCTCTCAGCATGAGATCCAAGCTGGCAAAGAGCACATTAAAATGGAGTACAGCTAAAAAATAATTACAATTAAGTTAAGAAATATACACTACTTTCAAATGGGATAAAACTATGTGTGTGTTTATTGGGGTAAAAACCTGGTCAGTGTTGACATTCACTGATTCTTTTTAAAGAAAATTTTGATATTTATGTCATTAGGCTTGTTTTTGGGCTAAGGCAGGGCAAATGACCTCAATCAGTTACTATTGGAAGTGAGAATTTGCACATCTGCTCAACATTTCAGCCTTTCCTTTTATAATGCAAAATAAAGACCCACTATGATTTGCACCGTCATAGCACAAACGTGCTCAGTTTAAGATATGCTTATAATAACGTTACAAAGAATAAAACTGATAAAACTTACCTAGTATTGCACTGTTGAGAACGGAACACACAGGCTCTCTCTGAATGGGATCCAACTGGTTTCCAACTGGACTGCTCCAGGGATCCGAATATGCCAGTAAACTAAATGCATCCTGTTAAGAAATCAGTGCTTACTTCCCTATTACCAGCTTTTACAGAAGTCTAGCTATAACTATCCATTTGAAGTAAACTAAATATGCATTCTATTTTAAGTTTTTATCTCAAATAAAAACTACAAATACCTTAGAATATGCATCATATTTGCCAAAACAGGGGGGGGGGGGGTTTGCAAACTGCCAGAAATAGTGCAAATTGAGTCCACTTTTAGGGTTAGGGTTAGTGCTAGGGAATCATGGGAATTTTTTTTTTTTTTGGTTTTTTTTTTTTGAGACATTGAGCCTTCTCTGTCAGAGAGCTCTGGTGCCACAATAAAATACAGTTCTCATGATTTCCTAACCCTAACCCTAAAAGTGGACTCAATTTGCACTATTTCTGGCAGTCTGCAACCCCCCATAGACTCCAAATACCACTTTCAGTGTTTCTAAAATCATGATAAAATGTCCACTCTGTACAGTAAGAGCTTCCTAAATAGTATACAAGGGGGTATCTGAAAGCAATAATTATCACCCGGAAGTTATTAAGGTATATTGATGAAATTTTGTCAGTGTCCTCATTGGTCCCTAAGTGCATGGTGTTGAGAAAATCAGTTGTGTCCTTTATTTTTCTTACAGGTTGTGCCAGAAGTGACTAAACTATAAGATGGAGAAATACAAGGGGGGTATCGTAAAGTAATAATTATCACCCGGAAATTATGGTATATTGATAAAATTTTGTCAGTGTCATCACCACCAAGCGACTTTCTCTTTTCCCAAAAATGAAAAATCCGTTGCGGGCCGCTGATTTCAGAACACAGATAACACCATTTACGAAGTGGAAGAGTGGCTTAAGGTGCAATCTGCAGATTTTTACAATGGTATTCGGAGGGTCAAGAAACACTGGGGAAAATGTGTAAAGACTATGTAGAGATAAGTTAACAACTACAAATCAAAACAAACTTTCTGTCAAATTTTTTAAAAGGTGATAATTAAAACTTTACGATACCCCCTCATACAGCAGTGGTTCTCAAGCTTCTTTTACATCCAGATGTGGATGTTGCATGCCCCCCGCCCCATTGGATGTACTAAATAAATATATTTTGTTTGATTAGTGTACGTATTTTTGTTCACATGTTCCTGTACATTCAGGAATATACAGGAATATATTCATGCAGCAACATCTCATCCTGAGAACTGGGATAACGATGTGACGGGTGATGGAAGAAGGCAAAGGCTGTGGTCCACCGAATTTCCCCACTCTCCTCTTCCCCTCTTCAGTCAGAGGTGGCTGCTCCAAATGCCCATGTCTTTTCCCCTCCAGGAGAGAAAAGGTTTGGAAAGAAGGAGACTCCACCACTCTCCGAAGGAGTGTGTTCCATTGTCAAACAGTTCTTACTGTCAAGAAGTTCTTCCTAATCTTGAGGTGGAATCTCTTTTCCTCTAGTTTGAATCTATTGCTCTGAGTCCTATTCTCTGAAGCAGCAGAAAACAAGCTTGCTCCAGCCTCAATATGACATCCCTTCAAATATTTAAATAAGGCTATCATATAACCTCTTAACCGTCCCTTCTCCAGGGGATACATTACCAGTGTTTCCTGTGGGACTGATAACACTATCACAAACTTATATTGTAGTGGCAGGGCATTTAAACTTACTTTGAGCATCTTCTTATTTGCTGTGTTTTTGCCACACTCTCTTCTTAGCTGTTCACTCATGGCTTGCAATTCTCTGCCAAAGTGAATCATTCTTTCAATCGCTGCTTGGCTGCCTCCACACAGTTGGCGTCTCAACTGACTGGAATCAACCTCTGTAAGAACAACAAGGCACCTTTACTAGTGTACCAGAGCAATGAGAACACTCTGTGTTGACTTGTCACTCACTCATTTAATTAGTCAAAAGAAAAATGATGGTAGGAGGAATATGGGGTTATTTATAAATCCAACTTATATACCACTTTTCAATTCTGAACTAAAAAGCAGCATACAATAAAATTTACCACTGTATCACTCGTTTAGTTATAACAGCACAAAACATGCTAAAAATAATGAACAATGTCAAAATGTGACAGAACAAATATTTTCTTCTGAAAGAACCAATGATTTGACCTGGCAAGCTTTCTTTGAAGAAGAGTTCCAATGCCAAAATGTACTACTAATAGTGGAAGACCATCCTGCCCCTCTTGGAAGCAACTATCTAGTAAGGTACAAATTAAATAGCATTCTAGACAGAAGTGTTTAAATAATTCTGTAGTCCTATGCAAATTCCCTAGGAACAAATCCCATGATTCACAAAGGGAGATACAGTTGGCTCTTTGTACTCATGGGGGTTCCAGACACACACATACACACACCTGTGGACAGCAAAATCTGCAGGACCTCAAGTCCCATTGATTCCAGTGGTGGTGCAGCCGCTTGCACAAACCACCATTGGGGAGAACGGGGTAGGGCCATCCGTGGATCCTCCAATCCATGTATGGCAAGCCAGTGTAAGAAGAGAGCTGACTATATTTCCAAACAAACATATACAGGAATGCACTTTACTACTTTGGCAATCAGGAAGGTCCACCATCTGGGACTTAAAGTTTATATTTAAGGGACTAATACTCTGTTACCATAATAAAAACTGCTTTTGAAACTTCCTTAAAATTTAGCAGCAGTTACCAATGAGATATCGAAGAGGAGTGCTCAAAAGAGACAAATCCAATGCATTTTTGGGCTCACAGAAGCAGTTTCAACTGTAACAGACCATGTATGTAAGCATTTCTCTTCAAAACAAGTTTATATTGATTTAATTAGTTTAAACCTACAAAATGAAGTTAAACCTCAGCAATGCAGTTGATAGTGTAGGAAATAATGACTGTAGCAGAGTGGCAGGCAGAGACCAAGACCCCATACACTTTTTGTGCAGTGTAAATATATACTGTTGTCATTGTACAACTGAATGTGCAACGGGGGCCCAAGGCCTTGAGCACAAGGGTTGAATACCTCCTCAGTCACTGAGAGAGCAGGCTGGGTTTGCACTTTGCAGAATGACTGTCTGCAGTACAGACAACACTTAACCTCTGAGAAAGTGAGGGCCTTTACAGACTGCCAGCAATAGTTCAACTTGAAGCCACTTTAGCTGTCCTGGCTCAAGGCTAAGGCATCATGGGAACTGTAGTTTATTGTGGAACGAGATCTCTCTGACAGAGAAGGCTCAATGTCCCAGAAAAAAATACAATTCCCATGATTTCCTAGCACTGAGCCAAGACAGTTAAAGTGGCCTCAAGCTGCACTATTTCTGCAGTCTGTAAAGGCCCTGTAACCATTTGTCCAGTCCTTTTTACACTAGCATAGCATCCCAACAGTGTTCTGGCCAGAGCACAGATCAGCCAATGTGTCTAGAACATAAAAGCTGCACTCTTTTTGTGTTCCACCCTAGTGCTATGCTAGATTTCACTGCAGGTCTCAGAAGGAGCTTTAAAAAGCATTTACCTTACATTTCTAGCGCAGAACAAGATGGAAATTTATGACAAGCAAGTGACCTTTTGAAACCACTTTGAGAATCCATTTGTCTGTTGCTGTTAACTTCCACACATGATGAAAAGCCATCTTCCCCTCACTAGTATTCCCTTCCTGTCAGAACTGAGCTTTTCCACCCCTGCTGGAGTGACCAGCTCCTCTCTTGCATGCTGTTGTCTTTGACTCCTAAATTAGAATCTTGATTTGTTCCACTGTAACCAAAAGGATCTATAGTCTCTCTGCAGTTGAAAACCCCTTCCTCCTCTTCCTTTCCTCCTCAAAAAGAATAATTGTCACTCTTAAAATACCTTCTGTATGTTTTTCTCTTCTGGATAATTAGCAATATCTGCTTATCCTTTTGCTCTATCAGTACTTTTTCTAAGGCCTTTTCACCAAACAGAACTTCTCCTTTAAAAAGAGTATTTATCAAACTGGCCCTAAACTTCTGGTCAGGCTCCCAATGCTTTAACCACAATTACCTTCTGTCTCTTTTTGTTGCCACTGTTTATCTGGCTGCAAATACTATAGCATCACATCCAACATCTGCTATAGATTGCAGTACTCTGTCCAATATGGATGCAACTACTGACACCCTGATGGATAATGTAGCTGCTGCTACATGTGCTTCCCTAAGTGCAGCATCTACCCTTTTCTCATACACATCCTTCAATGCCGTATATCCTTCCGGGAGAAAAACTCATTTTTCTCTGCAAATAAATACATTTCCTCCCTGCGAGTCAATCGGTACACATAACTGCACATTCAATTGAGTGGCTTTCTCTGTTTGGACTGTCTTGTCTCAATGTTGCCTTTGTGCTGAGATCTGCCAAATCAAGATGGCACCCAGGAATCGCGAATGTACTGAAGACCTCAGCAAGTCCCTTTACTTTCCAGACTTTCCATGTAACTTATTGACTTAACCCTGTTATTTTAATTTTTTCCAGTTTACTCTCCATATCCAATTTGCTTCCCTTGAGTCTTACTATACCCTGAGGTTGGGCTGAAGCACAACCTTCTGATTCAGTGGCGTCACTAGGGTTGGTGTCACCCAGTGCGGTAACTCATGGTGTCACCCCCCCCCAATTGACTTCCTCCCATACTACACCTATACAGAATCCTTAATAATATTTTGAACTAATTTAATCATAAATCGTAATTCCCATATATCACTGAATCTAATGGTAAGTTGTGACATAAACAACTGGCAACATTAAAATCATCTTTAAATTACAATATCATATGCACAGAATAAGTGTGTTTACATATACATAGTTTCATGTGATTAAAATGACAATTTGGTAAAATGTGATGTTTTTAAAGAAAATTTTAATTTTTTTTTTAAAAATGTAAAATTTGCAATTTTAATTTTAAAAAAACCTGGGGCCTCACCTTTCTCCTCCCACTGAGCCTTGCTCTACTCACACCATCTCTTCAGCATTTTAAAGATACAGGCAAATGCCACAGACTTTTTCTGCCAAAATACAGATGTTTGAGCAGCAGTGATATCACCCCCCCCCCCTTAGGATGTTACCTGGTGCAGTCCATACCCCCCAAACCTCCTTAATGACACCACTGTTCTGTGTCATTTGAAGAATTAAATATTTTCTTTAGCACCATTTCTGCTGCATGTTCAGAGACTCAGTTCTCAATGGCTAACTGAACCTTTCCTGAGCTCTGCACATTTTCCTCATCCTCACTGACAGTGTACCTGTGGTCTTGGGGGAGATTTTAATAATCTGTTCCTCTGTTTGTTGTTTCTTTTGGAGAGGGGGAGGCAAGCGGAAGTCCTCCCTCTCACCATCACTGTCTTGTATTTATCTCTTTTTCTTTGCCAGTTCTGCAGCCTTAATTATATTTTCTTTAGAGAAAGAGTTTGAACAAATTTTAAATAGTTTTTAGAAAGATGAAGAGAGTGAGAATGTGAAAAGCTGACCAGCTGGCAAAGCAGGAAAATTAAAACTGATGAGGAGTTGAGAGTAAATGGCTCAAAATGGATTTGGAATTTTGGGTCTCCTATCCTGATCTGCTGGTGTGAGGGGATGATCCACTTGTCATGGATTGCTCCTTCAGCAAGCCTGGGAGTAGTAAGTTCTTTTTGAAAATTTATAGGAAGAAACCCCATTATTTAAACAATTAGTGTTTACCTTCTCTCAAACGTTCACTCCCTCCTACCCACTGTTAAACATGAGCCTTGATCCATTACTGGTAGGCAGATAAATAATTAGGGAGAGGACTTGATGAGAGAAAAACTGTACTCTTCTGTTGTTAAAGGGCTAGCAAGACACTTCATTTAAAAAAAAAACTAAGTAATTCCAAAAATGCTTATAGATATGATGCAGAAAAAAACACAGTACTTCTGGTCACAGGCATTACCCACTGTATATACTAAAGACCAAAAAGAACACAACTGTGAGAGTAGCATTCCCAGGGTGTGGAAGGTTTTAGCTTCTTTTGGAGATACAAAGGCCTGGGGGGAAAACAGTTCAATATTTCTATGGCACGGGAGAAATGCGGAACATAGCCTCTGCCAAGAAAATAGGGTGCTATATACACAGTGTAAATATCACACAGAAACCATTTCACAACATCTGATTGACCCATCTCATCTAGCCTCAACCTATTTCATAAACTTGTTATACAAATTATGAAGTTGTTTTATTACGGCTGGGAAAGAAAATGCCACTATTTCAAGCACAAAACCACCCTGAATCCTAGAAAAACAGGGCCACTCTAAACTGTCTCTTTAGTATTTTGAACTCTATAGCCAAACTAGAGAACAAAAACACACAGAGAACACAGCTGTTATTATCCACATGTTTGGCAGACACTTAGGAAGATCTTCCATAAAATTGGAATTTTAATTTAAATAAATAATTTGAGAAACTTCCTGAAAACAAAACTGAGTGGCTCTAAATTTCATTTCATCATTCCAAATAAATTAAATAAAAACTGATAGTAGTAATATAGAAAAAATATTGCTGCAGACCCATTTCTGTGTCACATTCTTCCATTTCGTGATCATGTTTAGAACTACCATTTAGGAAGCCATTGGATGACGTCTCTGCAACCCCATTGGAGTAGTGATCTGTTTCCATGTCTACATCATTGCTGAGAAGAGGAAAAATGCATCATTAACTGCATAAAGACTTGGGAATTGGGTCTCGTTTTTAAAGTTTCACCTTCATATGTTCTACAACCATGGAGGAATATAAACAATAGTTTTACTACATCCATACTGTGTATGGATATTATGCATCTATAACCAAACATCTGATTTAAGTTTTAAAAGACAGTCCTGATCACTAGGTAGATGATACAGTTTATATTGAAACAGCTCATCCTGGGGAAAAGTCCCATCCTCTGTTGGATCTCTCAGGTCTCATGGTGGTGTTAAGAACATTATTAGTGAGAAATTATGCAGCATATGATAAATGAAGGTGTAAAGGTATATAAACAGTCCTGGCTTCAGATTTTGGGGGGCCCTGGACAAATTTCACTCATTACCCACCCTCAATGTTCACTGAGTGCTCACTGAGGGTTACCAGTGGTGTTCAGCCCAAAGCACTGAATTAAGCTCTAGACTGTCATACGTAACTGGCAGGCATTGTCACCTTACACTCTCCTGAGATAAACAATGCTGCCCAGTTGCCACCTCATGAGTCCCTTCTGGTTGCCACTACTGGCAGGGAGTCAGCAGGAGAGCAAGGTCATTCAGGGCTCACTGTTGCTATAAAGGCCCAGCACTTGTCTAAACATTCTGACAGTAGTCCTGTGTAACTGTCAGAATCCAAGCTACTTCATATGCTAAAATGGCCCTTTTAAAGCTCTTCTATGTGGCCATTTGTTGAAATGTATTTTAAAAGACTTCCCACAATACTGTGAAACAATGCTATAGAAAGTAGAATGCAAAGGGATCTTGTAGCACCTTTGAGACTAACTGAAAGGCAGAAGTTGTTAACATTAACATTCATATTCCTCAGATGCATGGAAAGTAGAAATAGCTTTCTCTATTGTTCCTGGCTACTTTTGCAAATAGCTCACTGGCAGATTTTCTTTGCAACATGCTCAACGAATTTGATTTATCATTTATCAACTTTTAGTATTTCTTAGGTTGAAGGTAGGTAACAATCATAACAGACTTTTATAAACTGCCCTTACCTCCCAAATCAGTACAATACTAGGTTACATAATGGGCAAACTAATAGTACTTCATGAAAATCAGTAGCATCGTATGTTATTTAATATACTTACCTGGTATAGCTATTAACCTGCTGTGATCGTGTTACATTTATACTATTGAGTTCTGGTACATTCAAACTGGTAGACTGATGTTTACTGTGACAATAGGACTGATGTACTTTGTTTGATATCACTCCATTACTGCAACTACTTTCAAAACCTAAAACCAAACAAGCAAAAATTTAATCAGAATAATATTTAAAATAACTCTGCTACACTAGCCTGCACTGTATATTTATAATATACAACCAGTTTGTGCAAAGCACTGTAAAGGGCAAGATAACCTTAAAGCATCCAGTTCCAATCTCAGGATACCTGATGGGCAGCTAGAAGCAGTTCTTTCTTTCCTACTGCTATCCCTCATTCACAAAGCAGAAGCAGAAGCAGAGCACACTCTCCACTCTGCTCTGCAGAGGTCACAGCAGTAGATGAAGGGTGCAAAACAACTGATCCTTCCTTCTTCTGTCTGTTAGAAAGCGATGCTGAGGGCAGAGTCCTTGACTGGGGGAAAATTCTTCTGATTTTTATTGATTTCTGATACAAACTGAGGGAAGTAGTACTAGTTCACAGCTGTTAATGTAGTAGAAGCTCCACTTCCTCCCCATCCCTTTTCTTAAAGGTCTGAGAATGTGAATACTCTTCCAAGTAATCAATTTCTGTTGAAAACTAATACTATCATAGATTAAGAGAATCACACATGCAACATTCCATATATCTATCTTAGGTTAAAGAGGGCCACACCAGGGGTACTACTCACATGACTATCCTCACTGTGGGTAAAAAAAGAAGGTACATAACAACACATAAGCTCCTAAATTGTTATAGTCTGCTCTCGGTATCCGCGGACTGCAAACCCACATTGTCTCCAATGGTGGTGCAAGCAGATGGTCATGCCGCCATTAGGGACAGCGCCATTGTCCCCAGTGGTGGCACGTCCATGCAGCCACACTACCATTAGGGACATCCCCCATTTTTTCTAATGGCAGCGCAACCACATGCACACACCACCACTGGGGACAATGGGGGCTGTCCTTAATGGCGGTATGACCATGTGCACACATCACCACTGAAGTCTCATTTTCCCTAATAGCAGCATGGTTGTGTACACGTGCCACCATTGGGGACAATGGAACTTGAGCATCCGTGGATTTTGATATCCACAGGGGCCCCCTGGAATAGATCCCCCATGGATACAGAGGGCCGACTGTACTTTCAACAGGAAGAACCACCCATTCAGCACGGTAGGACACCAAGCACAACACAAATGATTCTATATGCTAATAATGGACAGAATTTAGAAATGAAATTCTTCTGAGTGCAACCTTCTGCAGCTGCCTTAAACTCACCAGAACAATGTGTGCTACTTCCTTTGCTTGTTGCTAGACTGTGAATATTCATTCCATGACTGGGACTCATACTGGGACTACTAAACGATCGAGGACTAACAGGATAACTATCTTGAGATTTAGGACTGTGACCTCCTAGACACCGCACTTCACTGTCTGTACCATTGACCATTTCTATGAATTGGCGTACCCTAGGAAACATAAAAGAAGAATCACTTTATATAGCTAAAATAATACATTTGAAAAATCTAATTGCACTATCTGTATTATTAAAGATTTGTATGGATCTAGTTTTGCTGCAGTTTATTACATAAATGAACATCAATGACATATATAATCATTACTGCAGAAAAGGATCACCTTATTCCCACTCTGTGTTTGAGACTAGATGTACAATAAAACCATCTGTTAACCACACCAAAATGAGGAAGGGAAGAAGACAATAAAGAGAAAAAGAAGGTGCCATGCTGCAGAAGCAAGAAAACCTTTCCTCAGTTCCTAACTGCAGCTGTTTCCTCATGTCCCAAATAAGGCAATGCAGTAGGGAAATCTGGTAGCAATACAATCCTTTATATGTCTGCCCAGAAGGAAACTCCATTGAGCTACGTGTGGCTTACTCCCAGATACGTAGACATCAACTATAGCCTAAATATAGGAAAGAGGTTCTGAGCATGTCATGTTCATTCCTCAAGGAAATAAAAAAAGAATAACAAACAGAACATACAACATTCTTGAATACAGTAGAGGTATAATTGATTTTTGTAAAACTGAGATATTTTTGCTATATTATTTTGTAGGAGAAGGTGTCTTTGTACTATTCTCTTTCCCCTTTTTTTTAAGACAATTACATTAACATGTGTGAATATGTATACATATCTTAACATACTAAGAAACACAAGAAAATAGTTTTGAGAGTTGTAGGGGAAGAGGTAGATTCTGGGCCTCATTCCCAGCAACCACAAGTGCACTATTTCTTTTCTTTTTAAAGTGCTACATGATCATTCTTTATCTTGCTATTAAAAAAAACTACTTGCACACCCGGCCACTTAACTTAGAATGAGATACATGAACAAATCTCTTTGTGACCTACTTTCTTTTTCCAATTGGAACTTAAAATATACAAAAATAAAGTTGTGTTGGTGGGCAGTAGCCATGCAATGCAGGGGTCAAAAACAGGATACATGAAGATACTGGCAGATTCAAAGGCACAAAACGTAAATGGATGCTATTTTCACTTTCTAAAGCTTTTCTACAGAACAAACAGATTTGGAAATCTGTTCTTAAATAAAATGGTTCTCAAGATTCTGAAACATAAGATAATATTTCAAGCCATGTTTTACAATCTACTGTATAAACATATCCCAATTTCTACACCCAGAAAATCAGTTAAGACCACTGGTTGGTATGGAAGTTTGAAACCACAATAAGGTACACACATATATACCCTGAATTAGACAGCTATTTAACAGGTACACTTTACTTGATAACTCACTTCAAAGCAAATAAAAGATTAGGATTTCTTTCTAATAGACTTGGATACAGTTGTTGTGTTGTTTCAATGGCTTCTCCCATTCTGCCTGCTAAAACCAGTTTCTGAATTCCTGTTAAAAAAAAATCAACAGTTTGAGCTCTATACACATTAAGGTATAATTCAATAACATTTGAACAATTCTAAGCCCCACTGATTTATGTGTAAGAGGTAACTCTCACACATTACAGTAACCATCTGCTATTGGACTCCAACAGAATCCTTTAAAATCCTACATGGAAATAAAGGGCCTTTGCAGTCGGCCAGAAATAGTGCAAATTGAGTCCATTTTAACTGCCCTGACTCAGTTCTAGAGAATCATGGGAACTGTAGTTTATTGTGGCACCAGAGCTCTCTGACAGAGAAGGCTCAATGTCTCAGAAAAAAAAATACAATTCCCATGATTCTTTAGCACTGAGCCAGGGCAGTTAAATTGGACTCAATTTGCACTATTTCTAGCAGACTGCAAAGGCCCAAAGATAATGATGGATTTCAAATTCTTTCAAATTCCACATACAAATATATTTTAGTGATAATATATTTCCAGGGCAGGCTTTCTCAAAAACAACTGAGGTACAGCAGACAATACAAAGTTAACTTAAATTCTTCACTGGCCTACTAGAAAGGAAAAAGCAACATAAAGCAAAGAAGCAGCAACAAAAAATGCCTAGATGAAAATGCCTAGGCTCAAATGACAATAATGGAAAAGATCCAGTGACATGCCCCAATGGCCTAACAGCTTTTCTTCCCCCCTCTCTCCACCATCAAACATTATAAATTAAAAAGCAGTTGCACTAATATATCAAGAATCAATGTAATATAAAATATTAAAGATGGCATCTTAGCACAACAGCACAATGGCTTCCGTTGGGTAAATTACAAGTTATACATCTCTCAGTGTCTCAAAAGTTCATTGATATTGTAATTTTCATTTAATACATTAAAATCCTTAACAAGGGTGCATTTGAAATAAATATATACATTCATCTACTTTCACTAAATTAAATGATCAGTTAATATGTATTAGAAGACCAACCCACTGAGATAAGTAGTTTTCTCACTGCCATTGTAGACCATCTGAAGTAAAACAAATTCATCATGCAACAGTTGACTGTTCAGACTTGCAAAACAATGAGCAATAAAACTCCATGGCTGAGATTCATGGGAAGCATTTTTCCATTTGTAAAATCTTTTGTTATTCAAAAATACAGCACTGTTCTCACTTACTTTGTCTATTTTTAATGGAAGCTAATTCTTCTAGTACAGTCTGATCAGTAGATCTAGCAAAGGCCTCTGCTGTTGCACAATATCCATGATGTACCAAGTAAGAAGAAACCATTCTGTAAAAAGATGTCAAAACACATACATGTAAAAATATAGCATGGAGACAGTTTTCCCAGCAAGTAACAATAAATAAATAAATAAATAAATAAATATCCTTGATCAAAGGCCTAGGTAAATTTAATTTGAGAAAAATGCTGAGAAGAGACCAACTACTCTAATTGTCCCAACTAAAAGCAATTCTTCATCTAAACCCAGAATGGTTGAGCAATCTTGGCTTTCTTGTCACTCACTTTATCAAAAACTGCTATTATGGCCCTAGTGCAGACTCCTATCTTTCACTGACAAGTGGTTTTAATTCCAAAGCAGCAATTGGTAAGTAGATGACATAGGTTACTACAGTGATGGCAAACATTTCAGGGGGAACAGGACTTCTGGGGTGGGACTTCCCTGGACTTTAGCTGCCTATCCAGAGGCAGCTGAGGACCTGGGAGGAGGAGGAACAGGCACACTCCTGTTCCTCCTCCTCCCCACACACCTTCCTGGTCTTTCAGCTTGCCTCTTCAGAGGCAGCTGAAGGCCTGGGAAGGCTGGGAGGAGGAGGAACAGGTGCACACCTTTCCTCCTCTTCCCCGCTCCACATGCCAGAGAAAATGGCATTGTTTGCCATCTCTGGCACGTGTGCTATAGGTTCACCAACACGGGCCTAGTATTTACAAGAAAAAAGATACAGGGCAATCTCTTTGTTGTACTGAAGCAAAAAATAAGACAGAACTGATGTGCACCAGCTACAGAATAAAAATGAAAAATCATTTGTTCAGTCTTCTAATTATATGCATAGAGACAAGGTTTTAGAATCTATATAAGAGATTAAAATCCACAATACTCTGAATTATCCTATCTTTATTTTGAAGTTTCCATGGCAACATGATTGCTAATATAGCAAAAAAGATACTGACAAAGGATCTTGCTGCTTAACTTGCACAATCTAGTATGAATTAACAGTATAGTAAGACCCCTTATCCATGGAGGAAACATTCCAAGTCCTTCTCATGAATGCCTGAAACTGCAGATAGTACTGAACCCTATATATCAGGGGTAGGCAACCTTTCCCCTTTAAGGGCCGAGGGACTTCAGCTCCCAGAAGCCTCAGCCATGTTGGCCAATAGTCCCATGTTGGCCAATAGCTCCTGGGATTCTGGGAGCTGAAGTCCCTCGGCCCTTAAAGGGGAAAGGTTGCCTACCCCTGCTATATATACTACAGTATATACAGCCCAAGAGCTAGCATGGTGTAATGATCTGAGCATTGGACTGTGACTCTGGAAGTCAGACTGTGACTCTGCTCAGCCTTGGAAACCCACTGAGTGACCTTGGGTGAGTCACATATTCTCAGCCCCAGAAAACCTCGCAGTTCATTTTAGGATTGCCGTACACCTGAACGCACACAACAATATATATATATAGCCCGCAAGAAGCCAAAAGCCAGTTCTGCTCATGAGAGACAAAAGTTGATGTTAGGAAAGAGGTCATCAACAGCTGCAATCCCATCCTGATAGGAACCAAACACGGATTAGTGAGGCAGCAAGAAGGGTCTCCATGTACCACTACCATTTCACCTCTATCTGCTGGGTCTCTCCCCACAAATAGAGAGAGGCCTGCTACCATCCTGTGAACAGAGGCCTGCTACTGAAGCCACTGAGGCCAGGTGGCAGTGAGAGAAAGGAAAAAGGAAAGGCTCGGAGAATAAAAAATATATTTATTTAGGAACTAGTTTTCTGCCAGAGGAGTGAGGTGAGCGAGAGTTAAAAAAAAAAAAAGGCTGCTACGGGCTGTGCCTCTCAGTGTTCTTGGCCACTACTTTGTTTGCCACCATTTTATGACCACCTACTGGGCCTGGACACAGTCTCAGCTGGCCCCCTTTGCAGCAATACAGAAAACAAGTTCTCACATGCCCACCTATTCTTTTGGAACTCAAGTGGTTTATATGCTGTGGCAAAAAATGCAAATAAATTACTGTTAATATTTTTGGCTTGCAAGTAACTGAAACTGTGGAAAGCAAACTCACAGATAAGAGGGTCTTACTGTACACATAACAGGCATTAGACATTGATTCTGAATTACAGATATTCTAATTACTTCCTCTTGCACTAGTGTTTTAATTTCAATGTTGTTTCTTTCTGAAGTACCACTATGCCAGTATATAAAATTTTTCAACACTTGAGTTTTCACTTTTGGTAAATTACAGCAACTACTGGCAACTACTTCTTAGGCTAATGAATTAATTCTCAAGCTGAAACTGACATGCACATCATCATTCTAATATTTCCAGGTAACAGGAATGATTAAGAAATCTTTCATCCCTTTGAACCACTGTATGGAAAGCAGGACCTACATCTAATGCACCTCTGTGACTGAACCTCATGCCCTTCCCCTACTGCACCCACCAGTTCTTGGCACTGCCCCTGAAATGGTTCTATGTGGGCTATTCACTCTTCAGAGCCCATTTTTCCCCAGTGGATAGGGAGCTGTGGCAGAAAGGGTTGTTCCCTACTAAGTATTCTAAAAGGTATCAGATCTTAGAAGCTAAGCAGGGCCAGCCCTTGATAGTACATGGATGGGAGTCCACCAACAAATACCAGGTGCTGTAGGCTATATTTCAGAGGAAGGAACTAGCAAAACTACATCTGAGTATTCATTACCTAAGAAAACCTTGTGAAATTTATGTGGTCACCATAAGCCAACAGGCGACTTGAAGTTGCACACACATGTACACTCAACTTCTGCTACCTTCCACTGTTCTATAGTGCTGGATCACACCCAAACCCTTAAAATGCTAGCACCAGTTTACCATATTACCTAATTCAAATATTAAAATATTGAAGGGGAATGCACTAATATGGATCTTTAAAACTAGATGCAATGGATACCTGTTTTAATGGTACTAAGTTTGGTACTAAAACCAGGGGGTTTGTTTTCAATTTATCAACAAAATTTAATTATCAGATACAACTGTACCTAACCATCTCTCTCAGGCACTACTTTCACTCACAGAAAAGTATACAGATACAGATGTGAAGAACAGGTTTTGTAAGCTTGAACAGACCAATTTCAAGGCTCTCAAAAATGAAGAATTTTAAGCAGGCACTCATTACAATCTTCAAAGCCTTACTTTTGAATCATTGTCTGCCATTCCCCTTCCCGATCTCCTATTGGGAATCTATCAATCTGTGCTTGAATTTTTGTTCGCCATTCTCGCATATAGTCTTCAATATCAAACACAAATGGATGCTGCCCAAAATTAGCATCCACCACTTCTCCTGGTGTTTGAAGTCCAACTGTAGGGTACAGGTTTGGCTGCAAGAGATCATTGCAATGCATACTTTTATCTCTCAAAATGCAAGCATATTTATTTTACATCAGCATTAAAGAATTGTGTTATTTTTACTGAATGGTAAAAGCAACAAAAACCTGTGAAAACTCAACTGGCAGAAAAATCTGTTTTAAGTAAACATGCAGCCACACAGAAAATATACATAGGCAGACAGCTAATTATGTTTCCAGGACTATCTGAAGGCCTTAAACTAAGATAGAAAAACGCTGATTTGGCTGTCCTATCTATAGCAAACCTAACAGTAGTAAAAAATTTATATGATCAGTATTACCATTTTATAACAAAGGAAGAAAGTAACAGATGTAGATTAGTACTGTTCAATATGTTTCCTCAAGAGCAGATCACATACATAACTTACATTTATAGGATCCCAGGGTAAAAACCCTGCCAGAACTGGATTAAAAGATCTCAGGTAGCAGGATCAGAAAAGCTCTTTGCCTATGAACTTGCTGAGCTGTTGCCAGCCAGAACAGACAATACTGGCTAGAAGCACCTATGGCCTGCGATTTTTAATATTTGTTTAAATATTAGGATCCCCCAAATATTATGCAATTGTTCTGATTTCTGTTGTGATTTTGCCCACAAAACACAAACATTATAGGGTGATATTCTGGTAAACTTCAATAGCTCTTCAAAGTTAGCTTGTGGAAAGTGGCAGACAGTATTCCCCTAAATCAAAAATAAAATAACTAAACCAACACATCCTACCAGGTCATAAAAACGTCATAGGAACAAAAGAAACTGTATTATGCCGAGACCACTGGCTCACATTTCTCAACACTGTCTATACTGATTAACAGTGTTAACACATTAGTCAGTCTAAATTTGAATATCAATGGCTCTCCATAGTCTCACAGCAGAGGTTTCTCCTGTCACTTTTGCTTTTTTTCAGACTGGAGAAAAGGTCCCAGATTCAATTCTTGGCATATCATGCAAAGGGTTGCAGCCCTTAGATATCATTCTAATACATAACCAAAGTATGTTCTGAAGCCTCAAAGACAAACACTTACTCAGTGCTAACATACCAAACGGGAGACAGTTTTTACAGTGCCTTCCCAATATGTTTGCCAAAAGTAAAAGTTTCTTTAAAACCTTTAACATCTCACTTGGAACAAAAGCAATATTTCTATAAAGTAAAGGGCTAATTTAAATATTACTAATTCGCTACAATGATGACAATAAACGATCTAAAAAATAAATATTATACAAGTAGGGGGAAAGTGTTTTAAACATAGGAATGTATGTATATTTTTGGAAAATATTTTGTCTTACCGGCAAATCTGTGAAAGCAATACCTGTAATCAAGAGACATTAGATAAAAATTTATAATTATAATTAAAAGATATGTTTTAAAATATTCAATACAGATATTATGTCAGTGTCCTTGGAGCACCGAAGTGGCCCAAGTCTCACCAGAACAAGAAATATTAGTGATATGTGGTTTCTTAAATCAAAATCTTTAGTTTGATTCACTGTAATTACTAAAATATAACAACTGAAATTATACACTGAACCAAACAGAACAAGACAGTAAACTATCTAGAAAGCAGAATGAGTTAAGCTTAATGGTCATGAAACAAATTTCTGAACGGATAATCCCATTTTTTTGTTATTTGATCAAAGACTTCAAAAAGGTACTAACAAAAACACTACTGGAAAAAACAAAGCACTCATCTGATACAATGTAGTACTTGTACTTTTAACATTAAAAAAGAAGAAGAAAGGAACATGTTGACTAGATCCTATAGCCCAAATGCATAGTGTAAGTTTCCACATGGTGAGTTACTCATTGATTGTGCTGCACAACTCTTGTTTTGAATAGCAATGTTGCAATAACCAAATATGCAACCAAATGCACAAATGGGATTCTTCTGCCTTTTTCAGCAGGGGAAAAGATTAGTATCAGCTGAGCATGTACAGCTGCATTCACAATGCAGATATAACTTTGCTTCTGAGACTTTGAACTGTATGTGGATGTTGTGCCTTTGACTAAAATGCCCAAACACTTTCACAGGGGAGCTTACACATGTGTAAAACAACAACAGGATTCCAGCCTTTCTGAAAATTCAAGCACTGACAAAAATTGCTAAATTTTACTATGTCAAATTTGTATCTATCACAATTATATTACATGCATTCAAGTAAAATCACCACCACCATTTCTTCATACCCAAACTATGTCCATTCTTTGTGTAGAAGCAGGTATTGTTGATAAGATTCACACAGCAACCAATGACATCACCAGTTGTAAAGGTTGGGCCATATGGCTGTCCAGTTCCAGAAGAACAAAATGAGTGTCCATCATCTCCATGGTAACCATATGAATGTTTATCCCAACCTAAAAGCAAAAACATTACATTTAGTATTTACCAGAGAGCTCAGAACAGAGCATGACTGGATCCAAGTTTAGACATGCTTAGAGTAGAGTTATGAAAACAACTGGACTTGAATTAACGTTCCATTCATTTCAGCAGGGATATTCTAAGTGTGAATTAAGCAAAATGATATGAACTGTACAGTACAGTGCTGTATTGTATTGATATGAACTGGGCGAGACTACCTCATTTGAACAAGCCTCAAAATGTAAGATTTTAGGAAATCCTGAAGCCATGCAAAAAAACAAACAAAGAACTCCAGTTTTATTGGCTGCAGGGGATTATGTATATGAGAAAGAAATGAATCATCTGGAAAAACTGAAATGTAATGCAAGTGTAAACTTACTTACTTTTTAAGAACATGAATTATCTATAACTTAGCACATAACACTGTAATTGGTATATTAATGAAATTCAGAACTACAAATCAGTGGCAACTTCTACACTAAAATTTTAAAAGTAGTTTTAGGGCTTACTAAACATTGCTGTTGTTGGGGAGACAGTAATATAACTAGTATAATGAGCACAAAAGTCTTGGTAATTTTCACTAAAAAATTATTTTTGAAAGGGCATCAAGACTTCAGATGGGTAGTGCATAACTAGCTGACACGGCATCTGTATCCTGGATTACCACTTTTTAAAAATGTATTATATCAACCCTTCCATCCAATGGGTATCCTCAAGCTATCTGATGTGGGAGACCAGCATTTTTTCCTCCCAGTATTCTAGGGACTAGTACCATATTTGTGTCCACTGGCTACAATGGCTTCTTTCTTACCTGGAATGTGCTAGGGGCCAGCAGCTAACAGCTTGTAGATCAGCACCAGTCCATGGACCACCACTTTGCGCAGCACTATTCCAGAGCACACTTTTCCAAAACTATTACACTAAATTGTGTTTAATTTTACCGTATATAAAGCAAGTATAACAGCACTGCCTTGGGCACAAAGATATATATTCTTTTTCTAATTTTATTTCTATGGATACAGACAAATTTTAGCTGCCCAGCCATCATGCTTACAGTATCCCTACAGCATTTCACAGTACAGCCCACCCCTGACAAAGAGGCCTAAGATTCTGAACAGTTTCTGATGTGATGTGAAGAGCTATCTGAATAATATAGACCATGTGAATCCCAGTGCTCTCTTTCTTCTCTCTGTCCCAGATCATATTATGTAACAATGATTGTTTTCACTAAAAACTGTTTCTGTTTGGAAGAAATTCAGGTAAATAGAAGATGAACTGTTTAACAGCTCACTAAAACAAACAGATGACTGGAAAACCAAAATAATTTCTTGACATCATACCTGGTAATCTGTTCATGTTCACACCTTGAGCAGAGAGCCCAATTCCCATATAACTGTAAAAATGAAATAGAAGTTTCACCTTTTTGTGTTTCATAAACAACCACTTCAAAATAGGACAATGTTGATGGAAAATCGATGAGTTGTTATTTATAACTAACAGGCCTGGCAGCTCTACAATGAATAAGGTATAGATATGTTCTTTTGACAAGATCACAGAAACACAGTTCAGTTCCATTCCTGTATTTCAATCCCCAAATTTTAGAGATCTACTGAAGTTCCAAGGTAAAGATTTCCACAAATAGCTTTAATTATTCTATTGCACTTTCTATTTATTGAGAATATTAATGATTTGTAAGAGCATGGAAACATAAGCACTTCAATTTAACAACAACTCAAGAAAACAATCTAATTTAGACAGAATCTTGGCCATGCACTGAAAAGGTCTGTGCTCTTTCCCCCATGTATTAAGGAGCCAATTTCTCTTCTATTGTTATTTACACAATGGTCTTCTAACCGTACATTTCTATTTTGCATTCTTTTCTTAATGTGCTTGAGAGTAATGCAGCCAACATTAATATCCCAGGTTAGATTTAGTGACATCATTTTAGTCAGAAGCACAGGGTGAATGACTCTTCAAATGGAAATGTCTTGACTTTAATTCCAAATCAATTAGTTAAAGATTTACTGGACATTTCCAGGGAAAAAATAGGTGCAAGTTAAACACATGAAAACAAATAAAAAGACACATATAATCTCTACTATACAGATATGCAGTAGTGGTTTGGGAAAGAGAAATCCTGGTAGCTACATAGAATCTTTGCGTAGAAAAAGATAACATAGAGATGACCAATCACAATCTCATGGTCATAACTAAAATGAGAATTTGGCTGGTAAATCATGGTAAAACAACCTATTCTGTTGACAGAATGAAATCCTTTAAACTTTATTCAATCAACTTTATTCAGTTAAATTTGTGGCTTTAATGTAATTCTTAGTAATTCTTGAGCCAGCCTAGTAAAATGGTTTGGATGGTGTTGGACTAGGGCACTGGGAGACCAGGGTTCAAATCTCTGTTCAACCATGGAAATCCACTTGGTGAGCTTGTGCATGACATGCTCTCTCAGCCTCAGAGGAGGAGAAAGGCAAACCATGTCTGAAAAAACCTAACTGAGAAAACTGTGATCAAGTAAACAGCACCAACATTCACTTTCCATTTCATGGAGAAGCATTATTCTTTCAATAATTACCATCACTTACTTCCAGATATTTATTACAGTCTAATCTCATGTTTACTCAGAAGTAAGTTATCAAAGCAGGCTGGAATTAATAGAACTTTGAAACTGTGCACCACTGCAGAACACAAAAGAGATGTGCAAGGAGGAACTAATACTTGAGAATCATTTTTGAGTGACAGCTCTAGCAGACACTAAAAGCAAGTGAAAAGAAAAAAAGCAGTAGTGTATGGAGATAGTATTCTGGGAAATATGTACCATCCACCAAGAAATTTGGGTACTGCTTGAAGGCATGTGAATAGGAAAGTTCTCAACTACTTCATTCATTAGGTATAGTTAACAGCAGCAGACACAATGCCACTTGGTCAAATACTAAGGAAGGTAGAACAGTGTAGCAACTGAGTCTCTGGTAGGGCAGAAGGACAACACACTACAGACGGTCACCAAGCTGGGCTATAGGACCTCTGTTTCAAACCACAGACAACACTTTGGCTTCCAACTAGGGCTAGAGCCAATCAAGGTTTGTCATGATATTGTTTGGGTTTTTTTGGTCAGGCAGACTCTTCCCAGCAACGTGTCTACAATCACTCCAAAGTGTTGTAGGTTCTGAAATGGAACTAAGTTGCTCTTCCCGTGAATTACCAGAAAACCATGTCTGGATAGGAAGAAAAGCACAACCTCAACTATTACATCCTATGGAAGAGAATCAGATCTGATCAGGACATCGTGAAAGAATGGATATACATGAAGGCCCCACTATTTCCTGTGTGCCACTATCACTTTAGTGAGTGGCGCTGAAGAAGACAACAGAATGAATGGTAGGGCCTTATAAGTAAAATGTTTCCACCTCCATTGCTGGAAAAAGGAACATTGATTCAAACCTGTGAGATGTTCATTGTCATGAGTGAACCATATATTTTATGAACTATTTCAGAATGTGACATATGCATTGGGTTTTCTTATGATTATCTCACTCAAAGGCATTCCATGACTTGTGAATGTTATCAATAACATATAAATTTACTAATCTTTTGCTCTGCTCCCTCAGACTGTAAACTGTTTTATGTAACTAGCATAAATTTAATCGTAATATTGCTATATTCATTTATACAGCATAAATTTATAAGCTGGATTTGGAATTTGAAGTAACCAGTTTCATAATTTTGTAAGAGAATGTTTCAATAATCTGCACTACTATTCTTTACCTGATACAGTACTTGTTCTCATTCCCTCATGATCCTAGCCCCCAGCTAAATCTTCAGACTGTCAAGGATAAACACCAATTCATTTGTAATCATAAATCTACAAGTCGCTACAAATTGATTTCAAATCACAAAAGCTGACTTGCCTAATAAGAGACTCACAGAAAGTAACAAAGAACTTCAGAATACATTTAGATATATTCTGACTTATGTCTACATTCTTAAATTTATACTGAATGCAAGACATCCAAACCCTGAATATTGTTTTTATGACATGCTTTATAGTGGGAAACAGGGCACTGCTACAACCTACCATTAGGTAGACAGGATGTGTAAACACAAACCATTTAGGATAGTCACACAGTCCCAGAGAACTGTTTAACATGCAAAGAGTAACAGTTACTACTTCAGTTCCATTCAATTTATACATAAAACCAGGAGCCCTGGTGGCGCAGTGGTTAAATGCCTGTACTGCAGCCACTTATAAACCACAAGGTTGCGAGTTCAATACTAGCCAGGGCTTAGGCTTGACTCAGGCCTGCATCCTTCCGAGGTCACTAAAATGAGTACCCAACTGTTGAGGGGCAATGAGCTTATAGCTGTAAACCGCTTAGACACTGTATAGCGTGGTATGAAGTGGTATATAAATGAAACTGCTTTGCTTTTGCTTTGCTTTAATCACGCTATATTATTTCCAAAGGTCTTTTTTTAAAAAGAGAAAATTATGGCTATCCAACCAATCAAAGTATAAACATTTGAAAAATGAGTTAGAACTCCCCATAAACGTAGTCCACAAATGCATCTGGGCCTACAGCAGATCTGGCAGCTGTATTTACATAAAAGCCAGGCAAGCATTTCAAAATGTGTATATATGTTCCATCACTAGTCCCAGCTTCTGCCAACCAAGCAGTTCGAAAGCTTGCAAATCCAAGTAGATAAATAGGTACCACTTCGATGGAAAGGTAAACAGCATTCTGTGCAATCATGCTGGCCACATGATCATAGAGTAATCTCTGACAATGCTGGCTCTTTGGCTTAATAATGGAGACGAGCACCGCCCCCTACAGTCGGACATGACTTGACAACCTTGTCAACATGGAACACCTTTACTTTTATATATGTTTAGCAGTAAAAATCCTGCAAAGCCTTTCCCTTTTCGGTGGGACCCTTAAACATGGCTACTATGAGCACATCATACAATGAGTTACTAGGAAGGAGGCATGGACCTCATACAGTATGCTGCACTGCATTTAGAAACATCTGAATGTTAGTGGCAAAGAAATAGAACTGACCAAAAAAGTTACAGAAAATTTTAAACAAGTGTTTTCCAAACCAAGTAAGACAGAGGCCCACATTTTGCAATACCAGCCTGTCTGAGTATAGAGCTGTATGACCCTGAAAATCTATAGGATGTACTTTTAAAAGATTTGACTGTATTCTAAGTATCTGAACAATACTGCTTCCCTTGAAAGTTGTCCAGAAGGGTAAGGATGAGGCAGAGGGTGCCCTTCTGGGGTGGAAAGGAGTGTCATGGTGATAGACTATGTGTACTCCATCCAAAAAAGGCCCACAGAAAGTACCATGGATGTAAATCAATCCACAATAGTGCAGTGCAAGAGTGAGCCAGCAAGATTTTGAAAGTGATAAAAGGATCTGACACTTAACTCCACAATCCAACCCTGCTTAGAACTACACTCCTGCTCCCTCCTTCTATCTCTTAGTTTTTTTGTACATGAGTGTCCTGTGCTTATTTAGATAAATATAACAATGATGTAAGATTAGATGTTTCAAGCTGGATACATTTCCTACACTGCTTTATACATTCAGGCTCTAAATTGAGAGTCCAATCTGACTCCCAGTACTCTCCAGTTTAGTTAACTGATAAATACATAATTACTTCATTGCTAATTTGCCTTCTATCTTCTGAAAGTAACAAATACAGAAATCACAACAGAACTATTCTGTGCCATGAGTTGGAAAAAATTCTAATAGCATGTTGTATGCAAATACAGAAAGACAAATAGAAATTATTCTGGGATGACAGTACATATCAGTTTTGCTTAACTATGTCTACAAGTTATGAAGTGCTATTCTACCTTAGCCAGGAACTTTGAAACAGACCTCAAAACCACTACTCCACCATGTGTAAGAATACACAAAATCAAAAGAGAAGTTATCTCCATGTTCTTTGGTTGCCTGGCTAAAACTACATGGCTTACATAATAGTCTGTTCAGATATGCCTTGACTGCAACATCATTTTTAGCAATGGGTCAAGGTTTCTAGGGCTGATGGAAGTTCTACAAAAGCATCATTTAGCTGGGCACAGGATTCTCATCTGACCTTATGTGTCATATAAAAAGTGCAACCTTGCCTCAAATATTTTTACAACATTTCTGATTCATTATTACACAGAAAAACAGAGTTGAACAATTTGTTCTGTAAAGTATCCTCTGGGGTTTGGGTCCAGCCCCTCCCCATACCAGAATCTATGGGTACTCAAGTTTCATTTAAACAAAGGCATAGTCAAATAGAGTCCCATATAGGAAATTATTCTGAGCCAAGACATTGAATGGGTGCTTTTTAAAAAAGTCCACCCCATAATTAAAATGACTGATTAGGACTAATAATAATTTATTTATACCCCGCCCCTCTACAAAGCAATCAGGGCGGCTTACAACATTAAATTCCATACAGATAAAATACAATGCAATATAAACATAGCCAAAATCCCAAGACCTGCCAACCCCTTAAAAAAGTATTAAACAAATATACATTAAAACATATTTAAAATAAAACTCACCAGAGCAACAATAATAATAACAGACAATAACAACAAACAATAACAGCAAATAATAGCAGTGACTGAAGCAGAGTTGGAGAGGAGGAAATGGCCTCACTCCTGAGGCCGGGAATCTAGTCAGGAAAGGCCTGCCGGAAGAGAACCATCTTGGCAGCTTTTTAAAAGCTGCTTAAGGTCGTAATGTGGCGGATCTCATCCAGCAGGCCGTTCCATAGTCTGGGAGTGGTAGCCGAAAAAACCCTCTGGGAGGTTGCTGACAGCCTTGTCTTTGTCGGCTGCAGCAAATTCCTCCCAGAGGACCGAAGTGCGCGGGGCGGATTGTATGGGAGGAGGCGCTCCCAGAGATAAGTTGGACCCAAGCCATTTAAGGTTTTAAAGGTTATAACCAACACCTTATACTGGGCCTGGAAACTAATAGGCAGCCAGTGGAGAGACTTTAGTACAGGTGTTATATGGTCTCTCCTAGATGTACCTGTGACCAATCTGGCTGCCATGTTCTGAACTAACTGCAGTTTCTGGACCAAGCACGAGGGTAGCCCCATGTAGAGTGCATTACAGAAGTCAAGACGAGAAGTTACCAGTGCATGTACCACAGTTTCAAGGTCCCTTACTTCCAGGAAAAGGTGCAGCTGGTGTATCAGCTGAAGATGATAACAAGCGCTCCTGACCATCGCATTTACCTGATTAGTCAAGACGGATCTCTTCCGGCAGGCCTTTCCAGACTAGTTATACTAGATTAGTCCTTCCAGCCTCAGATTAATAGCTATCCAAGAGACGATCCTCACGTGGCCCCATCAAGTGATGGGAGGATCGTCGCGCCAGGCTTATGGAGTCATTGGGCTGGATGGTTTAATATTTTAACCTCAATAGTTGTTTTTATATTGTTTTGATTTAATTCTGTTTTAAGGGGGAGAGGGTTCGCTTATATTGTATGTTTTATTCTGCATTGTATGTTTTAATTGTAAGCCGCCTGGATTGGATTACCAATGGGCGGGATATAAATACATTTTATTATTATTAAATTTATTATTATTATTAGTCATCTGGAGCGACGAATCCAGGAGCACCCCCAGACTGCAAACACAGTCCTTCGCAGAGAGTGTGACCCCCTCCAGGACTGGAGGTCATATCCTTATACCTGGTTTCGGGGCCATTACTGTAAGTACCTCCGTTTTGTCTGGATTCAGTCTCAATGTTTTGCCTCATCCAGTCCATTACTGCTCTAAGAGAGTCATTGAGAGGAGAGACGCCATCTGGAGCCGAAGCTGACGACCGAGACATGGAGAAATGTATCTTGGTGTCATCAGTGTACTAATAACACCCCGCCCCATGTCTCCAAATGATCTCTCCCAGCGGCTTCATATAGATGTTACACAGCATCGGGGACAGAATGGCACACTGAGGGACACCACATGTAAGGTCTTTTTTTGCAGAACAGCTGTCCCTGAGCAGCACCCTCTGGGATCTGCCCAAGAGGAAGGAACGGAACCACTACAAAGCAGTATCTCCAATTCCTAACCCTCTCAGGCGATCCAAAAGGATGTTATGATCGATTGTATCGAAAGCTGCTGAGAGGTCTAGGAGCACCAACAGGATCACACTACCCCTGTCAATGCTCAGACGGAGGTCATCGGCCAAGGCAACCATGGCAGTCTCAACTCCAAATCCTGTTCTAAAGCCAGTTTGAAATGGATCTAGATAATCGGTTTCTTCCAAGACAACTTAAGAGTTGAAGAGCAACCACCCTCTCAATCACTTTGCTCAAGGATGGTAATAAGGAGACAGGCCTACAGTTGTTCATATCCAGGGGGTCCAGGGAAGGTTTTTTCAGAAGCAGCCTAACTGCCACTTCCTTCAAACAAGGTGGAACAAAACCTTCCCTGAGGGATGCATTGACAATGTCCCTAAGGAGCATCCTCAATGCAACCCCGCCCCCGGATGGCCAGCCATGATGGGCAAGGATCGAGAGGACTAAACTGAAGTTGGAAGCCATAGACACCACCATGAATTCCTTGGGGGAAAATGAAATATTAATATAACAGAAAACTACTTTTTAGTTGGTTGTCCTTCCTGGCTAATCCTATAATAAAGAATTTAAAGGTTCATCTGGGGAAAAAAACTCTTTTGTAATACACTCAGTTAACAACAGAATCCAAGATACTATGCACTTGATGCAAGCAAAAACAGCTGGTTACTGGTTCAATATATAGATAATATTTCACCTGCAAAATTTCTAATATAAATGAATTTCTATATAATAGTTTGTTCTGGGGTTGTCCACATGTGCCAAATGGCCAGGCTTCCCCCCAGCCTGGCATTGTCTAGTTTAGACAACACAGCCAAAACCCCTATGGCAGTATCCAGCCCAATCCTACGAGTTCAGACAAGGATCCAGTGGATGCGTCTATGTAACAGGGCTTTTTCTGTAACTGCACCTTGACTGAGGAACTCCCTGCCTTTTATGCCCTTTTATGCTTCCAGTGAGCATCCAAAGCAGTGCTGTTCCTCACATCATTTAGTGTTTGAAATTGCTGTTTTAACTGCTTAAAACTGGATTCTAAGATTGTTTTTAGAATGCTTTTAGGAGTTTTAAAATAATATTTTAATGTGTTTAAAAATGTTTTATTCCTATATTGTTTTAACTGGGTTTTATCTATTCATCACTTTGGGAGCCTTTGTGGGCTGGAAGACGATATAGAAATACTAGAAATAAATAATGTTCAGGCCTATTTTTTATGCTTATATTCCCCTGGTTTACTTGTTATCTACATGGGCTACTGGTATTAACATTGATGGAAACATTATATATTATTTCTATCATTTGTTTGGGGCATGTTTATTTATTTATTACGGGTCTTGCTTGGAGTGGGTTTTTGTCCCCTTCCCTCTTGTATTGGTTGAAATTACCAAGATGCCATCTTTTCATAACAAAAATCTTTGTGTAATGTTTAGAGTAAGTTTGCAGTGTGGCTTCACTACTGTTGGCATCACCCAACACAGTAGTAACTCATGGTGTCACCTCCTCATTGACCTCCTCCCATAGCACACCATACAGAATCCTTAGTAATGTTTTTTGTACTAATGTTTCACATAAATTGTAATTCCGTATATCACTGAATGTAAGGGCAATAGTTGTGACATAAACAACCAGCACTATTAAAATTATACCTTTAAATTACATGCACAGCCTAAATGTATTTACATGTACATAGTTTTATGTGATAAAACTGAAAATTTGGTAAGATGTAATGTTTTTAAAGAAAATTATTTATTTATTTATTTATTTTTACAATTTACAATTTAAAAAGTATTTTAAAATCTGGTGCCTCTCTTTTCTCCTCCCACTGAGCCCCATCACATTCATACAATCGCTTCAGTGTTTTGAAGGGATGCAGGTGAACACCACAACATGTTTCTGCCCAAAAGCAGATGTTTGAGAAGTAGTAGTGTCATCTCCCCTTAGGGTGTCACCTGGTGTGGCCCACACTCCATACACGCCCCTGAGTTGGCACTATCAAACAGTAAATGTTTCTTAAGAAAATTATGCCCAAGCTCTTAACAGCATACAACTGCTGATGGAACTGCTTCCTCCAGCAGAATCAAGAGGAGATAATCTACCTCTCCAATGGAACCTCCCATGGATCCTGAAAACTGCTCTGAAGGACTGCAAAACCCTTCACAGCTAATTTCTGATCAGTGCTGAGCGCTGCAGTGGGAAAGGGAGGGAATAAATGTTCAGTCATTTGAGTTCTGCAGTGCCAGTGTAACACTGAATTTAGGCATATGTTTTTTTATGTGAGTCATTGTGGTGTAGTCGTTTCAGTGTTGGACTATGGCTTTAGAGATCAGGGTACCCCAGCTTGGCCATGAAATCCAATGGGTAACCCTGGGCAAGTCACATGCTCTCAGCCTCAGCAGAAGGCAATGGCAAACCTCCTCTGAATGAATCTTGCCAAGAAAACCCATGATAGATTCGCCTTAGGGTCGCCATAAGTTGGAAACAACGTGAAAGCACACAACAACAACATTTCTCTATAAGATATGCGTCAAAATGATAGGCTTACCACAATGTAGATGTGCATGCTTGTACTTTATGTTCCACAGATTCAATGGGTTTCTTTTAGGAAAATGAGCATAGAAATCTATGCAAACTGACTTTGGAGCAAGCCTCCCATTTATTCAATGGAATTTACTTCTAAATAAACATGCAGAAGATAAAAGTTTTTATACCTCTCTAATAGCTATGTATGTATTATGTTCTCTAGAATTATTTATTCTACAGGCACCAAAAATCAGCTTGTTCTGAATACAGGCTTAAATGTTTACAATAGCCAATCGTTACACTTTATTTTTCAACAAGATTTTACCAAACTCTATCTTTAGTGGTTCTTTCATTAACTAAGGTCCAAAACCCACTGCAGAAATAATCCACTTTGAGACTGCTTTAACTGCCCTAGCTCAATGCTTGGGAATTCTAAGAACTGTAGCTTTGTGAGACATTAAACCTTCTCTATCAGAGCGCTCAGGTGTCACAATAAACTACAGTTCCCAGGATTCCCCAGCACTAAGCCAGGGCAATCAAAGTGGTCTCAAATTCGATTATTTCTGCAGTGGGTTTTGGACCTAATATCTTGGCACATATCAAACTGAAGCAGCAGTTTGACAATTAGCACAATGGCAATGTGCATTAGGTTGGCTCCACAATAAAGATCTTTCAATCCAACCCACTATTGGTGCAGACAACAAAAGCCAGGGAATTGCAGGGATCCTAGCTTACTGGCTGTGAACAAGTGCTCTAACCCAACTATTCTACTTGAAGTAGTGGGGGGGGGGGGGGGGAACAAAACTAAAAAGCTACAGCTGGCCAAATACAAGTGCACCTTCTTCTCTGGTGTATTTCTCTCTTAACAAAGCAGAGAGAATCCATGGGTTTATGTTTTCTGGAAAAGAAAGAAACCAGAAAACACAAGGCACCCACATTTGGATGATAATAACAAACAAGCCAAGAAGTAAAGCTCTTTTATTGTTAAGCTGTTTCCACTGCAAACGGAACCAGACAGGCACCACGTACCAGCACTCTGTGTCTCCTTGCTAAGCAAAGCTTCCTGCAGATCCCTCTTACTATGATAGAGTGGACATTTAGTATCCTCTGGGGTTTGATTCCAGCCCTCCCCGCCCTCCCAGATACCAAAATCCATGGATGGTCAAGTTCTACTATATGCAATGGGCTAGTAAAATGGTGTCCCTTATATAAAATGGCAAAATCAAGGTTTGCTTTTGGGGTTTTGGTTTGTTTGTTTTTTCATATTTTCAAACCATTGATATTTGAATCCATGGATATGAAAGACTGACTGTATATAAATGTGTTGAGAAGCAGTATCATGCCCCAAGCATGTCCTTTGCAATGTGCAGCCTGACCCCGGCAGAAGATAACTTCAAAGCTAAAACTGTTACATCCCTACTGATAAAATTAAACAACCAGAGGAAAGATACCCAATTAGTATAACACAGCTAAATGAGACTTAAAAGGAAGTATGATTTTAGGCATATAGCAGAAAGGTAAATTTAAAAAATATTTAAATATTAATGCTCATATAAACTCTCAGTCTAGTAATTCTAAGAATCTTAGGTTCAAGAATAGCTGGTGACATACAAAAGTCAAAGTATGGAAAGATTTCATTCTTGAGAAAATTTTATGGTAACCCAATTGCTAAATTTTTCAACATCTACTACAGAAGATGAGTTCTTCGGGTGGAGTCCCCCCACTATCCAACACCATTATCTACTAGGCCCTGCAATTCCCCCTGATTTTTCTGCATTTTCCTTAAAGCACTTGCCTAAATATGGCAAGATCAAATCACAAATGAAATGCAGAATATCATTCTAAGATAAACATTACATATTTAATTATAGTAGTTTGATTATCTAGGAAGGCTGAAGATCCATAGAACAAACAATCTTTGGAGGAAAGACAGAAAGAGTAAGCTTCTCCCTAACTAGGGAATACATTTCAGCATAAAAACAAGTTATGTAATACTGCTTGGAAGTATAGCGACATTATGAAATGCAATGAAAAGGAGAATGCAATAGAGAAGAGCCAGAACTAAACCATTCAGGCTGCAATCCTGTATCTACTTTCCTTAGAGCAAGACAAACTCAGTGGGACTTACTTTAAAATGGACAAATATAGGATTGCACTATTAATCTAGTAAAGATTTTTATATCACCTGTAGCAAGGAGCACTAACACATAGAGGGCTTCTTTAGAAATTCAGTGCTCTCTTCCTAACAAAGGAGCTTGTAAAATCCACAGTGATACCTTTATTGGATCAACCAAAATATCCAAAATACATGTTGCATGCTTTAACAGTTCCACTGGCTTCTTCATCAGGCATTATTGCACTTTGCTACATGGCCAACATAGCTACGTTTGGATATGTATAAGGAGTTTATAGCTTCACAAAGGATGGAGGCAACTTGGATCTCAAGAAGAGCATCTCTTGTTGTCTTGCTAGGGGAACTTAAATTTTACTTCCAAGAGTATCCATATGGCCAGAAGGAGGGGTGTCTGCCTCCATGAATGTCCCTCCATACCACCAGAATCCCAGGAGCTATTGGCCAACATGGGACTATTGGCCTACATGGCTGAAGCTTCTGGGAGCTGAGGTCCCTCGGCCCTTAAAGGGGAAAGGTTGCCTACCCCTGCTTTAGATAATACTTTCAAGCACTGGTGTAGGTCTTTTTAAAGACTTGTCAGGCAAGTCTTTAAAAAGAGCCAATGTACCAAAACAGGCCACTAGGAGTCAGGGCAAGTCAGGGCCTACTTGCATCCTCAACAATAATTTGTCATGTCAGGTATGCAGGAGGAATGCAAACTCATGCACATCAACTCTAATCATAAAAATAATAATATGGAATGCAATGCACCATCTAAAAGGATCACAAACTTTTGAATTGACTAGAAAGATATTACAGAAAATCAAAACCTAAGAACAGCAAACTCAGCTTATTGAACTGACGGAACTATCAAAAAAATGTTCAGGAACTATGCTTCTATTTATGAAAGCCTAGTTGAGGCTTTCCTTTTTGATATGTGCAACACAGAGAATTCTATTACTGTTTGCAGTGAAATCAAGTTGGTTAGATAAAATGCTTGATTTCCCGGGGATATCTAGAAATTAAAGATACACTGTTGGTCTGTAATTCTAACAGTTTTCTATCTAATAACTTGGACTAAACCTTTAAATGTGGAGAATACTTGATTTGCAGTTAAATCTCTCCTGTTTCTATTATAGCAAAGCTAAACTTCAAAATATAGTATATCAAACACTATGGACTCTAGAATATGGATCTCACTATGAATGGGAACTTCACAGAAGTCATTTTGGTAGAAAGTTTGTATCAATTAAGCTACATTTAAAACAAAAATGCACTAAAATCTTACCCATCTCTTCCTTTGCTGACAATTTTAACTTCAAAATAGTATATTCCACAAGCAGCAGGTATGGGGTGTGTGGCTCGAACAGAAGCAGCATCTTTAGGAGTTTTTCCATGGCCTGAAAAGTATATTAAAATACTGTTCAGAATACAATATTTATTATAAACATTACTTAAAACATTTTGTTGCCCTAAAGGCATCACACCAGATATCAAGATCAAACCCACTGCAAAACAAACACTTCAAAAGACATGACAATTAAAATATGCAGTATACAAATTCAGAGTTGCTTCACAATCCCCTTTCTAATATTATAAAATTCATTTTAGTTTTGTAAACAGGACTCAACAAATTAACAAATACTAGTGTTAATAAATCTCAGAAGAAAAATGTGACAATTATGATTCTGAACCCAGCAAATTAATATTTATCCAGACTCACTGCCAACAATGTTTGCAGATTTGAGAGTTTATATATCATACCCTTTCACTCAGAAATAAGGAATTTTAAAATGAGATGTGTATAATTCTCTGCATGTACAGTTGTCCCTTCCTATTTGTGGGGAATCCGTTCCGCCTCCCGCGAATCAGAAAAATCGCAAATATTGGAGGCCCGCTGATATGAATGGGCACACATGCCATTTTGTCTCTCCTCACTTGCCATCCGCAAAGGAGCGAGACTGCGGACTCCAAGTCCATGAATGGGGAGGGACGTAAGTAATTCAAATTTATTTCAAATAAAGGGAATTAAAATAAGCTGAAGGAGTCTCCAGTTTTTCAGAAGGCACATCTTCTGACACAAGATGAAAAATAACTGAACAAATTATTATTCATTTTTATATTTCCCAGCTTCTGGGACAAATCATGGTTTAAAATAGAATGAAATTGCTAAAGATATTAATTATTACCAGTGAACCAGTAAACAAACTAGAGTTTAGTTCAGGGGTTGGCAACCTATGGCCCGCGGGACGCACCTGGCCCGCCAACCCCTGCCGCCATGCGCACTGCCGCCGCCGCTGCATGCGTCACAGCGACCATTTTGTTTTCCAAAATGGTGGCTGCGGCTCGTTCGCGCATGCGCAGGAGTACTGCACATGCGTAAACAAGTCGCGGCTGCCATTTTGGCAAATAAAATGGTGTCCACATGTGCCCGTGGCGGCAGCACGCACGGCGGCAGCGGGCGGCGGCAGGGTGTGTGCACGCACGCACATGAGAGCGCGCACCACCATTCCCCCCACCAGCCTGGCGGAAGACCTGGGGACCAGCGACTGGCCCCAGGTAAGTAAATCTTGCCGACCCCTGGTTTAGTTTCTTAGTTCACACATATGAACCCAGGAATCAACTAAAACAGGAAATAAATTTGATTTATTTCTTCTGCCAGGCACAAAAGGGGAGAAGTGAACATATGCAAAATGTTTTGCACTTAGTTCTTAATTCTTGACTCTGTGAGGGGACAGTCACTGCCCTTAGGCTAAAACAAATAAAAAAGGAGGAGTCTGGAGGGGAAGGAACATTACTACCAGAAATACTCTTGTCATCTCAAGACTTTCACCAACAGAAGCTCCTCTGAAAGCCCTAAGCTGCCATCATAACTGTTGAGAGGGAGTAATTACGCTCCTCAGACAGGAACTGTCCACTACAAGGAAGTACAAGTTTGCCCCAGCAAATTCATACATTTAGAACAGCAAACTAAATGTAAAGTTTTATTCCCCTGAATGTGTTCGGGGGGTAATAATATTTTTGACAAGACAGCTTTAATGTGAATGTTGAATGACTGAAGTTATTGCAACAAGCTCAGTCAGGGAGTCTATTAGGTACCAACATGCTGGGTGCATCAACAGGATCCCTAATATGTTTGTACAACCAAGGGCTAATACCAACAGTTACTACAGAATGTTTCTCAAACTATCTGGTAAAATGGAATTTGGGGAACAAAACGGCCTAAATCAGAATGGCCTTTCACATCCCCTAACCTGGTGCCAATGTACCAAAATGGATTCTTCACACAGGATCCTTCAAAAGAAAGCAGGCCTTAAGAAAGTTCTCAGGTATAGCTTCTTAAAACTTTTAAATCAAGGAACACATTATGTATACTGTATCTGATTTTACTTGTAAGGTGCATTGATGCCAAGTCTGGGAAAAGGGAAGATATGGGGAAAAGGGGAATAATTATCACCAGTACTATAAGAAAAAGGAAGGTGTTTTTTTTCCAAACAAACTTTCTAAGCCAAATGACTACCGTATTTTCCGGCGTATAAGATGACCAGGCGTGTAAGACGACCCCCCCCAACTTTTCCAGTCAAAATATAGAGTCTGGGATATACTCGCCGTATAAGACGACCCCCCCTTTCCAATGCACACCAAATAAAAATTAAAAAACAAAACATCAGATTTAATTTCAGTATGGTAACTTTAATTCAAATGCATTGCAGAAATTTATTAAAGCAATTTGACACCGCTTTAACTGCCCTGGCTCAAGGCTATGGAATTCTGGGATTTGCAGTTTTGTGAGATATTTAACCTTTTCTGTCAGAGAGCTCTGGTACCACAAAGCAAACTGCAGATCCTAGGAGTCCATAGGATGGAGCCATGGCAGTTAAAGCAGTATCAAACTGCATTATTTCTGCAGTGCAGACTCAGGCTGCATCCATACTGCAGAACTGATGCAGTTTGATACAGCTTTAACTGCCATGGCTCCATATTATGAGAGCTCTTGGATTTGTAGTTCGATGAGCTACTTAGCCTCCTCTTTTCCAGGACATGCCCTCCATGTCAACCCTCTCTCCAGGAGGAATTCCAAAACGTCCTCCATTTTGAGCACTGCGCAAGAAGCATGGATTTACATTTATGTTTTTAGCTTTCTCTACATTTTTTTCTTGTGTGTCCTACATTTTTTGTAGTGAGTCATCCTCCTTTGCATTTAAGACATCTGGTCACCCTGTCTGAGTATCAGAGTATGACTCTGGAGGCCAGGCCCCACTTGGCCATGAAACCCACTGGGTGACCTTGGGAAAGTCACACTCTCTCAGCCTCAGGAGAAGGCAACAGCAAACTCCCCTCTGAAGAAACCTTGCCAAGCAAATACCATGATAAGGCCGCCTTAGGGTTGCCATAAGTCGGAAATGACTCAAAGGCATATAACAACAACAACAACCTTAGAAGTGGCTTCCTTCTTTTCTCCCCCCCCCCCCATCCTCTTCCTCCTCTTGCCTGGATTCCTCCATTTTCTCTCCTCTTTCTCATCCCCTTTTCTTGCTGGATTCCTCTGTTTTCTCTCCCCTTTTGCAACCCCTTCTCTTGTCTTCATTGCTCCGTTTTCTCTCCCCTTTTGCAACCCTTTCTCTTGCCTTCATTGCTCCATTTTCTCTCCTCTTTTGCAACCCCTTCTCTTGCCTTCATTGCTCCGTTTTCTCTCCTCTTTTGCAACCCCTTCTCTTGCCTTCATTGCTCCGTTTTCTCTCCTCTTTTCAAACCCCTTCTCTTCCTGGGATCCCTGTTTTCTCTCCTCTTTTGCAACCCCTTCTCTTGCCTTCATTGCTCCATTTTCTCTCCTCTTTTCAAACCCCTTCTCTTCCTGGGATCCCTCCATTTTCTCTCCTCTTTTGCAACCCCTTCTCTTGCCTTCATTGCTCCGTTTTCTCTCCTCTTTTCAAACCCCTTCTCTTCCTGGGATCCCTCTGTTTTCTCTCCTCTTTTGCAACCCCTTCTCTTGCCTTCATTGCTCCGTTTTCTCTCCTCTTTTCAAACCCCTTCTCTTCCTGGGATCCCTCCATTTTCTCTCCTCTTTTGCAACCCCTTCTCTTGCCTTCATTTCTCCGTTTTCTCTCCTCTTTTGCAACCCCTTCTCTTCCTGGGATCCCTCCGTTTCCTCCCCTCTTTCTCCTCCTCCTCCTCCCTTCTTCTCCCTCTCCATGGTTCTCCTCCTCCTCCTCCTCTACCCGCCGTATAAGACGACCCCCAACTCTTGAGACCCTTTTTCAGGGTCAAAAGGTCGTCTTATATGCCGGAAAATATGGTATTTACTGTATATACTCATGTGTAAATCTAGAAATTTTAGTCAAAAAATCAACCTAAAAACCTGGGTTGGCTTATCCATAGGTCAATGTAAGTACGGTACCTTAATTTTTATCAAAAAACGAACCATCCCCTTTTCTGATTAGAGTGGTGAAATGTGAGAGCTTAGTCTGTCCCAGGAGAACTGAAAAGAAACACCAGCTCCCTCTACTCTCTCTCCCGTAGTCCCACCTCTAGCCTTTCTGAATGCCTGGGCAGGAAAATGGTGCACCAAGACAAAGAAAGAGTTAATACTATACCTTAACTCTGGCCTTTAGATTCTTTTTAACATATGCACATTTTCTTAACCCTATCTCTGGCTGGTCACTTCCCCCCCACATTGCATGGCAACCATTTACCATAGTTCCCTTCTCATTCATCAAGCCTTTCACATAGTTTTGCTTGTCAGAATTTTGCAAGTTCTTCAGCATCGTTTTCCCTTACTTGATCCTTTGTTACAGGCCCCTAAGTTTTACCCTGACTTATCCAAGAGTCATATCAAAATCCTTAATTTTGGCCTCAAATCTGACCTTGACTTAAACATGAGGTCAACTTATACACAAATTATCTATATTACATCTGATTTATAAACAAGTCAGAGCAAATTATATTACTAGTTTATTACGACTTAGTTCATATAATGATCTAGTTCAGGGGTAGGCAACCTTTCCCCTTTAAGGGCCGAGGGACTTCAGCTCCCAGAAGCCTCAGCCATGTTGGCCAATAGTCCCATGTTGGCCAATAGCTCCTGGGATTCTGGGAGCTGAAGTCCCTCGGCCCTTAAAGGGGAAAGGTTGCCTACCCCTGATCTAGTTGGTTAATTATGAGAAAATACTGAGCTTAAATGGATTTAACAGCTAGTATTTACCCGTAAACTGTTTCAAAATAAATACTGGTATGAATTATACTTTTACCATCAGCCCTCCTTATCCAGGGATTTTTCATCCACAGATTCAAGCATCCATGACTTGAAAATATTCAGAAAAAGTATAGCAAACCTTGATTTTTTCATTTTATATAAGGGGCACAATTTTGCTATGCCATTATATTTAATGGGACTTGAGCATCCACGGATTTTGTTATCCACGTGGGATCATGGAAGCAAAACCCAAAGGATAACAAAGCCCCACTGTATTAGTATAGTTGCCATAATAAGTTATTGCAACAAAGGTAAATTTCACCACTACATAAATGTACATGCAAGAACATCTAGACAACTATTGGCCAACATGGCTGAAGCTTCTGGGAGCTGAAGTCCCTCGGCCCTTAAAGGGGAAAGGTTGCCTACCCCTGATCTAGACACTTGCATTCCTCCCCACTCTACAGACTTAAAGAATACATTCACAGAAATATTTGGACAAAAATGACAAAAAGCCCATTTCCTGCTTTACCAGTGCAACAAAAGAGCCTATGGAGAGCTCTCACCTACTCTTTAATTTCATATTCTTTTATTAGAGTTTGTTATCATTTTTTAAACCTTTGTTAAGCTGTTGATATAGTTAACTTCCAAAAAATAACAAACCTACTGAAATTTCAATATATTACATAACTTTATTCCTCGCTGCAGCTTCTCTCTCTTTTTAACTCTGTAGCCTTTAAATCTGATTATCAATTTTCCAAATGTCTTTCACCTTCTTTTTTTTTTTTTAATGATATTTGGAACTGTACAGTGCTGCACCTTATGCAGTGGTGCCACTATCTAAATAAGTAAGCCCTGTATGCAAAAAAACCAACAACCCTTGTCTGTTCCTCTCCCTAGAAATTTGACCATCCCTCACAGCAGAAACAGAGAAATACCATTTTCCTACTCAGTCTAAGTAAAATGCACCAAAATATCCCCTTCATTATCACTATGGGCCTGAACAGATTGCCAGAAATAATCCATCTTGAGACCACTTTACCTACCCTAGCTAAGTGCTAGGGAATCATGGGAAGTGTAGTTTATTGTGGCACCAGAACTCTCTGACAGAGAATGCTCAATGTCTCAGAAAAAACTACAATGCCCATGGTTCCCTAGCATTGAGCCAGGACAAAGTGGTCTCAAGCTGGATTATTTCTGGCAGTCTGTTCAGGTCCTATGTCTCTGTAGATACATTTCTTCACTGACACTCATTTCAGTGGAAACTTATCTGAACAAGTCTTCTGTATTTTCCCCTCCGTATTCTCTATTAACTAAATGCATTTTCTGAACAACAATTACCAAACGCAATGTATTTGTCTATGAGAAAGAAGTCACATAGCTTTTTCCTTCCACAGGTGTGGTGATAGCTCACTGCAAGTTCTTTGAAGAAAGTTTAACACTGCTATTTTTGAACACTGCAGTAGAAGGGAAAAACAGAATCCACTAAATATACTTTTAGATTATGCCAAGCCACAAGTATGCTATTTTTTAGTTGTTAACAAAACAAAATAAAAAAGAACAGAAAAAAGAACACAAGGCAAAACAAAATACAGAAGACAAAATTATGAGACAATTAGAAATTATGGCCAAAGCATAAGCCACTGCTTGTGACATACCTCAGGAAATTTTTGAAAAAAGTACCTCAACTATGAGCATGTTAACAAAAACAAAAGACAGAATCAACTTGAAAGTTCAAGTTAATGGCTGCACTCAGATGTAATAATAAAAATCTGAAAACAGCCATTAAGGTGAACTTCCTATTAGTTTTTACATTGTAAACTATGGTTTGGCATTACAAGAATGTGTCACACTCCTTGGCTTGTTTGCTTCTCCTTCTCCACATCTGCCAAGACACAAGATGGAGACTGGAGACTTCCAGTTCTTCTTTTAGATTAACCACAGTATAGCATGCTGTCCAAATCTTAAACTGTAGTTAATCTTAACAATGGTTAGTGAAATCAGGGCGGCCGCATGAATTCTGGTTCAAACTTGGTTCTGATTCCAGTAACCAGTGTTGAGTTTGGACAATAAGAGAAGTTTTAATTGTAAGCAAAGCCTTCCAAACGTCTTCTCATGGAAGTTGTGAAAGAATAGGGGAGCACAGAGTAGGCTCATTCTCATAACACTAGGCTTAGCATTACATTCAATTTATTCAGCATTTCTAGTCAATACCTTGCCCTGCACTTAACCCCTCCCCCATCCTCATTTGAAGTACAGGCCTTCAGAAATGTTAATTTCCTAGCTATCTAAGGGCCTTTACAGACTGCCAGCTTGAAGCCACTTTAACTGTCCTGGCTCAGTGCTAGTGAATCATGGGAATTGTATTTTTTTCTGGGACATTGAGCCTTCTCTGTCAGAGAGCTCTGGTGCCACAATAAACTACAGTTCCCATGATTCCCTAGTACTGAGCCGGGACAGTTAAAATGGCCTCAAGCTGCATTATTTCTGGCAGTCTGTAAAGCCCTAAGACTGTATGTTCTCATCCTGAGAGCTGAAACTTTATTTCAGCCTCGGCCCCTAGAACTTCAGTACTAAAGCACACATCAGATTTTGTGGTTCTACACTAAACCAAACATTCAAATCAATATTTAATATTTTGTTCTGAACAGATCCTAGAGCCCAGCAACTCTTGTCTTTTAACAGAAGCTAACTGTAATATGCTGCTATCATTCAACTACACTTTGAACAAAGACCTCATATTTATCAAAACCTGACTTGAATTTCATCATTTTATATTCTGGATAAGGACAACAACACACTGGCTCTGTCTCCCACCCTCTTCTGTATTCATCTGACAATCTTTTCAAAGCCTGCCTTTTGATAACCAACCCAGAAGAGGATCTGAATTCAAAACAATAGATGTGCGTTTTCCAGGTTTGCATTCATTTGTGTTCTTTGGGTTTTAATATCATAGTAGTAGGAGAGGCACTTAGCAGCTGTTGCCTCTTATTTTTCTTTATTTAATGAAATTCTATTTTTACATGTCATTTCTGCTAGATATACAGGAGGGAAATATCAACTGAGAGAAGAAATTCCAGCACAGTAGAAAATTCAGTTTCCACATGAATTGTTTCCATATGAAATTTACTCTCTCCATCATTAACTGCTGATATTTGGGGGGAAATTACACTAAGATATAGAATATAGATCAATGATTCCCAAACTTTGGTCCCCCAGGTGTTTTGGACTTCAACTCCCAGAATCCCTAGCCAGCTTGGCCAGCAGTCGGGAATTCTGGGAGCTGAAGTTCAGAGCATCTGGAAGACCCAAATTTGGGAACCACTGATATATAGATAAATAAATAGATAGATAGATAAATTACATTAAGATAAATATTGATACAGGTCCAAAGCACACTGCAGATATAATCTAGTTTGAGGCTGCTTTAGCTGCCTTGGCTCAGTGCCAGGGAATCCTGGGAATTGTAGTTTATTGTGGCACCAGAGCTCTCTGACAGAGAAGGCTCAATGTCTCACAAAACTACAGTTCCCAGAATTCCCTAGCACTGAGCCAGGGTGGTTAAGGTGGCTTCAAACTGGATTATTAGTTTTGGATTATAGATAAATCACATTAAGATATAGAAGAATGTGAATTTGGCTAGGGATTTTATTGAACTTTGTGCTGCATTACTTATAAGCAAGCAGCATGTCACAGACATAATGAATTCCTAGAAACCAACAATGGTTCTCTAACCTTCCCCCCCCTCCTCTCCCCAAACCTTTCTCCTTTGTTCAGGCTGCCTAGTTTTACATTTGTTCTCCCAACTCCTGCTGACCTTTGCTCTCTTCCTGCTAAACAAACACACCTTCCTTGCCCTAACTGGTTATTTTTAATGGGACACGTCACACCGACCAAGGCCTGCCTGCCTGCCTGCCTTTCTCCTCCCCTGACCCCTGAAGCTGTTATTCCGCAAGAGGACGGCAGAAACCAACCAACCAACCGGCCAGTTGGGATCTCCTCTCAGCCCAAAGCCAAATTGTCACCAAATGATCATGGCTGCGGAGAATAACAAGCAAAAGGGAGAGGAGGAGGAGGAGGAGGAGCGATAGAGGCAGATTATTGTCGCCACTTGGGTTTCCGAAATTGGGCAGGAGACCCAATGAGAGTTACTTCCTGTTGTTCTCTTTTTCCACAACTCCCTTCCCCCAGAAGGAAAATCTTCTTCTCAAGATGCTGCTGAGGAAATAATATGGGGCTTGGGGGGGGGGGGAAGGAATTAATTCAGGGATTAATGCCACAGATCCCTCCTTTTCTCTCTCTTTCTCTCCTACCTTATTAAGATCACAGGAGTGAAAAGGATCTGGTTTTAGCACCCAAAAGGTAATCTCAGGCCTAGTTTCCTAGAGAACAGGCCAGATTGCTCCTAGGGAGGGATGAGAGGCAGAAAAGATGGGGGGGGAGAAAAAAGGGGGAGAAAGGGAGGCAAGGGAATGAGAAAATGGGGGAAAGAGGAGAGAAAGGGGAAGAAAAGGGGAAGGAAAAAGGGGGAAAGAGGAGGAAAAGGGGGAACATGGGGAAGAAAATGGGGCGGAGAGTGGGGGACAAAGTTATGGAAGAAAGACATTGAAGCAGCAAAGTGGGGGACATATTATGGAACGAAGCGGATGCCAATCTATATGAAGAGCGAGTTACTTGGAGAACGGACGTTAGTAGTGCGTTACTGTTGCCCTCCCAATGTGGAAAATATCTTTTGGTGGTGGTGGTGTGTATGTCGGGGGGAGAGGGGGTATTAAAAACGAAGATGTATTAAAAGGTCTGTATTAAAAACGCCACCCGTAGATGGCGAGGAGGAAAACAAACAGGGACGATTCTGTCCCAGTCATGGGATGGTGGGAGGATTGGGGGAAACGGGGGTGACGTTTGAGGGGTGTCGTTATCTAAGGCTGCATCCAGACTGGAGAAATAACCCGGTTTGGCGCCGCTTTAACTCTTCTTGGCTCAAGGCTATGGAATTCTGGGAATTGGAGTTTGTTGTGGGCCCAGAGCGGAGCCGAGCTCCGCTCTGGGCCCCACAACAAACTCCAATTCCCAGAATTCCATAGCCTTGAGCCAGGGCAGTTAAAGCGATGCCAAACCGGGTTATTTCTCCAGTCTGGATGCAGCCTTAACAAGGGGGGAAGCAATCCGGCTGTTTTGGGGAGACGTTGCTGAGCTCTGGATCGGGAAAGGAGTGGTAGGAAGGAGCCCAGGCGTCGTGGTTGTGGGCCTGGGCCTTGCCTCCCGTCCTTCCTTGGCGTCCCAGGGCCTCCTCACCTTTGTAGTGGACGCGGAGGTTGTTCTGGGAGAGGCCGATGTAGCTGAACTTGTCCTTGGGGCTCCAGGAGCGGGGCAGCGGCGTCTCCTGCTCGTCCACCGCCGGGTAGAGCCGCTTCAGACGACGCTTCAGCTCCTTCTCCTGCTCGTTGAGGGCCGGGTCGCCGCCGTGAGGAGGGAAGGGCGACGGGGCGCTGCTCCCGCCAGGCATGGGCCCTGAAGACGACGACGACGAGGAGGAGGAGGAGGAGATGGCGGTTGCTGTGGCTGCGACGGCGGGAGGCGGCGGAGGAGGCGGCGGCGGGGCCGAGGTGGCCGGGGGAGGCGGAGGAGGAGGAGGCGGTGGCGGCGGAGGGTGAAGCAGGAGCGCGGCCGGGGAGGGAGACGGAGCGCCCGGCGCTTGAGGAGGAGGAACCGGAGCCGTCGCTGTCGCCGGTAACGGCTGTTGTTGTTGCTGCTGCTGCCCGGACATTGCGGGCCTCGTCGACTGGGAGAGAGAGAGGGCTTTTCTGAGGAAGAGGAAGAGGAGGGTGTTTACACAGACAGCCCTAAACCGGAGAGTGACAGTCCGAGATGCAGCAGCCTCGACTGAGGGACCCGACTGAGCTCGCGCGAGAAAGGGGTTGGAAGTGACGAAAGAGAGGAGGAGGAAGGCGGCGGCAGCGGCGGCCTCGAGCCCCGGCGCGCGCTCCGACGGGTGGATGCGCGCGCCGCTACCCCGCGCGCGCGCGCCCGCTCCCTCGCTTGGAAGTTGGAACTCTGGAGCTGAAGGGAGGGGGGGGGAGGGAGGAAAGAAAAAGGTGGTGGTCGGTAGTGGGGTGGTGGTAGTGGTAGTGGTGGTACTGCGGCTGCGCGTAAGGGCGGGTGGGGGACGCGCGCGAGACGGTGGCAGTTTGTTGCACCGCGGACGGCTGTTGCTGGCTCATTCGCTCCGGGCCGCTGCAGAACCACCTCCGACAATCAGCTGAGCTGCGTGACGGCGCCGTCGCCGGGAGGTGAAAGGGGCGGGGCTTGTGAGCGTATGAGGGGGCGGGGTCAGAAGGAAAAGGGGCAGGAAATGGCGGCGAGGGGGAGGGGTTCTTCCTTCGGACGCTGCGGAGCTTCCTCAGGCCACCTCAGGACGCCCGTTGGAATGGCCCACCTTCAGCGGGAGGAGGGGGGGGCTTAGTAACGAGAAGCGTATATTCAGCACAGAAAAGGGAAAAAAGTGGGCGAGAAGCAGGCAGACTATTCCCCCTCTTGTAAACTTTATGTTGAGTCCCCTCAGCCACTAACCCTCCCATTCTGAGTATATCTATATATCTATATCTATATATAGATATATGAGAAGAAAGTCGTGTTTATTGATGGAGTTATAATATATACACACACACACATATATAAACACACACACATGCAGAAAATCATATTGTTTATTGATTAAGTTAAACATATATATATATATATATGCCTATGAGAAGAAAGTAACGTTTATTGATGGAGTTAAACATTATATATATGTTAAACATATATATTGATGGAGTTAAACATTATATATATATATATATATATATGAATGCAGAAAATCATATTGTTTATGGATTGAGTTAAACATCATATATATAATATGTATAACTCCAAATAGCATGTCTTTCATGTCTCCTGCCCAACCCCTCCCTGACACCTTTTCTTTGCTGCAGTCCTCCCTGCCCAAAAAACATGGCTATTACACCATCATAACTCATGAAGAGGATGCCAGCCAATGTGGTTTTAATAATCTAGTTTCCCCCCCCCCCCCCCCATTATGCTTCAAAGCAACTTCATAACATTTGATCAACAACTTTATAAAGTGATTCAGTGAGAGCCTGGATATAGTTTATTTATAACATAAATATCTTGCTCAATATTTTAAAGTCCTGAGCAAGGAAGTAAATCTGGAATGTTTCTCAAGCAGATCTGCTCTTCATGCTTACACTAAAACACATATGGCCTGTCTACCCAAGCCAGTAAGAATACTTACTGTTAAGTACATAATTGGAGGAAATACCATGTGTATGTGTCTTTCTGTTTCTTCAAGTCACCTATCAACTTATGGCAACCCCATGAATTCCCTAGTGTTTTCTTAGGTGAGGAATCCTCAGAGATAGTTTTGCCAGTTTCTTCCTCTGAAATATAGCCTACAGCACCTGGTATTTATTGGTGGTCTCCTTTCCAAATACTAACCAGGGTTGACCCTGCTCAGTTTTCAAGATCAGATGGGATCTGGTGCTTCAGAGTATTTAGGCCATGTTGTTGTTGTTGTTGTTGTTGTGTGCCTTCAATGTGTTTTGGACTTATGGCAACCCTAAGGTGAACCTACCATGGAGTTTTCTGGGGCTGAGTGTGCCCAGAAGATCACCCAGTTGGCTTCCATGGTCAAGCAGAAAATCGAACCCTAATCTCCAGAGTTGTAGTCCAACACTCAAACCATTACACCATGCTGGCTCTTTTATAGTCTGCTGGCATAAAAGTGAGCTATGTTGAAGAGATTGTCAGCAGCATACTGAAAATTTAAAGAGAAGTATTGAGATTGTACAGTCACCCTCTCCGTTCTCGCTGACTTGAAGTCCGCAGTTTGCATATTCACAGAGGGGCGACCTCCATTAAAGTCAATGGTGTGCCCCCACAGGCTTATAATTCACACCCCATTCAAGCCTATGGGGCTTGAATATTTGCAAATCTCCTTTTCCACTAGTAGTATGGTGTCATCTTCATATCTTAGACTGTTGATTTTTCTTCTTCCTCTCTTTACTCCTCTTTTTCTGAGTCTAAGCCTGGTTTTCATATGGTGTTTTCTGCATACAATTTGAACAGGTATGGTGATAGGATGCAGCCTTGCCTAACTTCTTTACCAATTGGGAGTAGTGTATATTATTTTCCGTTGGCAGTCTGCAAATGTGATTTTCAAACCCAGTCATATGTTCTAATAGTAGGTTATGAAATCAGTATCCATGCCTGAGTACTATGATCTAGCATTTTAGGCCCTGTTTGTTAACCTTAGTATAAACAATACTTTTTCATATTTCAGAAACATTTGAACATAGGAGGGTGCTATTCAAGAAAACCACAATACATGGTTTACCACAATACATGGAATACGAACTCCTGGTGCTTTAGGCACTCAACACAACATTAAAGTACCGGTAGTTCAGTTTTAATGCAACACTGATGTAAGGGTCTTCATCTATCTTCCTCAGAGTTCAGAAAATGGCCACAACTTCTAAGTGTTAGTCTTAACTCTTATTCCAGTCTATGTAGTTTTGTTATTTTATCTAACACTGGAAGTTGAAAATTAATCTGATGGGTGAATGGAGGTATGTTTATAGTTTTTCTTGAGAAGTGAAAGCAACTTGTTGTCTTGTCACTTATTCTGCCTATGAAGTGGGACCAGAGGCCTGTGTTTTGAGAAAGGAAGCAGGTAGTAATGTTAAGGTCAATAAAGGAGTCTCAGGCCCAGGTTTGGTTCAGCAGATGGCTTTTATTTGCATGCAATCGGCACAAACATAGAAAAAAATCCAACTATAGGACATAGTCCATGTCTTGGTATTTCATACTCCTGCCTTCATGAGGTGTTTATTTGTCACATTTTGCCCACCACATCTACTTTATAGAACTGTACAGGTTGATGAGGAATTAAGGGTCAATTATGTTCCATCCTAGCACAATTGACAGTGCTGATTATGATTTAGAAAGCCTTATACAACTTAGGTCTAGGCTATCTGACTGTTTTCATATGCATTTTCCGGGCCTTGAGATCCTCAGGAGAGGTCTTTCTCTCAGCCTCTCCGTCTTCACACACATCTGGTGGGGACACAAGACTGGGCCTTCTTAGTGGCTGCTTGTAGGCTCTGGGTGCTGCCTAGGCAAAGCTTCTTTATATATATATTCTTTTATTTTGACATGCTCCCAAGGACTGAACCATAGAGCTGGAAGAGACCACAAGTGACATCCAGTCCAAACTGCACACTACACTCAACAGATAGCCATCCAACCTCTGCTTGATAACCTCCAATGAAAGAGACTGCACCTCTCTCCATGTCAGTGTGTTCCAGTACTAAGCATCTCTTACCATCAGGAATTTCTTCCTAATGATTAGGTGGAATTTCTTTTATGTAGCTTGAATCCATTGTTCTGTATCCTAGTCTCTGGAACAGCAGAAAATAAGCTTGCTGTCTCCACAATATACATCCCTTACTTGTTTTTGGTAACCAATGTTGACTTTTAGTGATCATGGCATTCATTTCTTACAGACTGTTTCATGATCTGCTCTAGAATCTTTTGTGGTATTGATGTCAGACTGACTGTGCAGTAATATTTGGGTGTCCCCCCCCTTTTTTTTTTTGGAGGATGGGGACAACATTTCCTCTCCTCCAGTCTGTTGAGACATCTCCTGTTCTCCAGGAATTCTCAAAGATTATTTCCAGTTTGAAGTACCTCATTAAGATCCCTGTCTTTAAAAACTGAATGTTTTCAAAGTTAGGACTTTTAATGTAGTACTTAAAACGGCACTCTTTTAAAACTTACTCTTAACTGTATGTTTTAAATTTATTTAATGTTATTGATAGTATAATTACATTTTAATGTTAACCTTTTTGTATTTTTCATTTCTTTTGTATGTATTTATTTATTTTTATGAGAGCCCATGTAATGTAGTGATTTGAGTGTTGAACTACAACTCTGGAGACCAGGGCTTGAATCCCTGTTTGGCCATGGAAATCCACTGGTTGACCTTGGGTATATCACACTCAGCCTCAGAGGAAGGCAAAGGCAAACCCCTTCTGAGCAAATCATGCCAAGAAAACCTTTTGATAGGTTCACCTTATGGTCACCATAAGTTGGAAATAATTTGAAGGCAGACAACAACAACAACAACAACAACAACAACAACAACAAATTTATTTTGTGAGAAGCCTTGAGTCTGTTTTTTTTTGGAGGGGAGTAAGACAAAGATGATATAGTCATCATTATCACTGCCGCCACCACATCTGTAAGGAGGCACCAACTGCTCGGACTAAACTAAGAAAAAAAGCTAAATACAGGAGCCATTTTATAGGATAAGCTCAAACTTTTCTGGCCATCTGTACCATCTAATCTACACCCAAGCCCAAGCAGGTAACTGCTATTCCATCCTTCAGCAGTTATGGCACTGAGCACAATGAAAGCAGACCAGTAGAAGCATTTCCTTCCTCTGCCATGCTGATACAGAGGAGTTTGAGTTCCCTTGCTCATCTCTGTATCTTTGCTTCACCAAACCTGTGTACCACCAAGCCAGAGGCACCAGGAGCCTGGCAGAGAATTGCAGTGTGGAGATGGTGCACTTTTACTTGACATCCTGGAATTGTATCAATAGTTGTGTGGAACAAAGTAATGATGCAGCCATTGCTTGTCACAAGCCATCCTGAATTCCTCTAGCCAAATTGCAGTCGCCATGAGGCACAAAATCAGTAGTGGAGTTAACAGTTGTGCTTTCAAGACATATGCATAAATTCTGACTTTGCACACATATTGGATATCACATCCAGGAAATTTAGTCCTAGAAAAATTGCACTTAACACTGCCAGTTCTCAAGGAATTTTATTGAAAGCTGCCAAGGCTGATTCTCCACTTTGTATGTTCACTATAGAAGGCAAGGTCCCACAAAAAAACAAAAAAAAAACACCCACGCACACAAACCTTCAGCTTCCTTTAGGTTCTGGGAATTGGAGTTGAACTCTCCAAGATGCAAATCTGGAAAGGCTACTTCTAAGTATGGCATATCCCTCATGGCAATATACCTAATGTATCTTCCTGTGTTACATGTGTATTCTGCTTAGGACATTAATTGTCCTGCCAAGCTCTTTTGAATGAGTTTGGCAACACAAGTGTGAGGCCAGGTCTGGGTCAGAGAATAAATTAAGTAAGTACTAAACTAAGCAACTTAGGGCCTTTACAGACTGCCAGAAATTATGCAGGTTGAGGCCACTTTAACTGTCCTGGCTCAGTGCTAGGGAATCATGGGAACTGTAGTTTATTGTGGCACCAGAGCTCTCTGACAGAGAAGGCTCAATGTCCTAGAAAAAAAATACAATTCCCATGATTCCCTAGTACTGAGCCAGGACAGTTAAAGTGGCCTCAAGCTGCATTATTTCTGGCAGTCTGTAAAGGCCCTAAGTGTGCACTGCCAAAATGCTTTCTATTGGGCTACAAGAGGAAAAGTCTGCTTCAAATGGTTAAGTATTCTGACTAAAATGAGGTTTAAAATGGAAATAAACTCTTAGTTGTACATACATCCCAACAAGGAAAGAGTATCAGGGGAGGGGGCTGCCAATGTGCAGGGAAAGTATTTCCAAAAGGTAGAGTATATCAAGAAAAATAGATTTCAGCAAGGGATCTCAAAGTAGGAATGCAAATTAAAAAAAAACTGGCATTTAGAAAAATAACAAGCTGTCAAGATTCTCTGGCTAAAACCATAGGTTCTAAAGTTCAGATTTTAGCTTAAAATAAAATGTGCAGGACTTCTACTTGAACAAGGGATTTCACCAAAGCAGGCAGTCTCAGGAAGGTGTGGGGATGTTGAGAAAGTAACAACTATGGTAATCTCAGGAGTGCAAGGTATCTTGGGCTCCAAAATCCAGAGCTTTTGTGGGCAGGAATATTTCCCTATCCCTACCTGTGTAAATTCTGGTTGGACATTGATGAATCATGCAAAGTGGTTGATTTTAATTAGCCTGGTTAGGATGATTTTCTTCTTAATAAAGAATGTGTCACTGCCAAGTGCAGAATATCCTGAGGAAAGGGCACTGTTTGTCTGGGTATATTCATATATACCCAATGATCCAGTGAGCATTCCCCCATACATTTGGAATTTTATCAGTAGTGATAGATAATTGGATTAGATTTCTTGATAATTTGCCTGTTCAGCTTCTACATCGTACCTAAGAGACACTTAGGGGGGTTGCAGACTGCCAGAAATAGTGCAAATTGAGTCCACTTTTAGGGTTAGGGTTAGGGTTAGGGAATCATGGGAACTGTAGTTTATTGTGGCACCAGAGCTCTCTGACAGAGAAGGCTCAATGTCTCAGAAAAAAACCACAATTCCCATGATTCCCTAGCACTAACCCTAACCCTAAAAGTGGACTCAATTTGCACTATTTCTGGCAGTCTGCAACCCCACCCCACCCCATAATTACTCAGAAAACCAAGTTTGCTGATCATGAGTGAATCTGCAGTCTCATCTCTATGCTTTCTCATGGACAAATAGATTCCAAACCAACCAACATTCATGTAGGTTCAAACACATATAAGTCTGGGGGGGGGGGACACACAGATGTTGTGTAGACTTGTGTAGGCCACAGCATGCCAACAATGGCACTCCTGGAAAGGTTTTGTTCAAAAGCAGCTAGAATGAAGACCTTGTTCTATCATATACCATGACTTCAGCCTTGTCTATTGTGTATTATGATTAGTGTCTTTAAAAATTAGCCTTTCTGTTAACACAATATAGTATGTTAAACTATTTTCTTCCTTTTGAATATTTGAAGTAAGGACTGAAAATTATTTGACAATTATACATTGAGATCAGTCTTCCAAAAGACTGTTTGGTGATAAATTACTGGGTGGAAACAATAGTATTTTGTGGCAAAATTTCTCATTTTTTTAAAAAAAAAGGGGGGGGGGATTCCATTCAACCAGCAGCCACTTATACAAGCAGAAGTGTTAGCTGGTGGGCCATTAGGTAGATATGGTCTAATAATCCTGCCTTTCCCCAGTCTTAGGTTTCTGATGTTCTTTCCCCATTTTGAATATTGATGTTGTATCATGTGGGGCCTTGATTTGTTTGTTTCTTTGAAATTGGGTCAGAAAACAGTTGGCCTAGTCTACATTAAATTAAAGCTGCCTACAGATAAAGATACAAGTAGTGGTATGGAAAAAGATGTTCCAGGTCAAAAGTGCCTGCATGTTTCAAAGAATAATTTAGAGTAGAAAGACAGTTGCAAAAACCACATGCTACAGGGAAAGATCAAGTCCCCTCTGCAGAACCTCTAGTAGTGGCCAGCTTCCAAGGAAGTGACAACTTCTCAGTGTCCAGTTAGGTCCAAAGCAGAGAACAAATTGGCCTTGCTTTCTGAAAGAAACCCCACTTCTTCATCTTCACAAAAGATGTAAGGTAAAAGAAATTTTACTCAAAAATCTTAATAAGAGTTTGGCTAGCCTTATTTCTGTTTTTGTCTCTTAGCTTTTGACATCTGAAAAATGCATCAGGTGCTCCAACATGATTAATCTTCTGTGGGAAAAATATATACCATTTTGTATAGTGCCAAGTTTCTTTTGTTCAACTGAACATGCCTGGTCTTGTGTTTGAGACATTTAAGAGTTAGAATACCGTTCTTTGCCCTCTGATTGACTGAAAGTCAAGCCAAGCACTAAATGTACTTAACTTCCAACCCCCTGGAAAAGAATGGGCACTCTCCTTAAAATTGGCAGATGGGAAGGGAGGAAGTGCTGCACCTTCTTAAAGGTGGCAGTAAGGAACAGTATTTCTAACTGCCAGAAAACTGTTTTCCAAATAAATGCCTCTTGATCTCAAGGAAGGAGCCAACTGGGAGTGGCACAGCTGTAAATCACACTCTTCCCTCTCCCAGTCACAAGTCATATATGCATTACAGTCCTTTTACATTTTGAAGTTTGAAATTTGAGTTATTTCTTTGTACAGGAACGCTTTCAGTAGATCACATAACCTAGTACATTATGCAAGATATTCTCCCTTCAGTACACAACTACAATGCTAGATTTATGGTATGTCAGTGCAATAATGCTGCTTATTCCCATTATCCTTATCCTCTCTCCCACCCACCTCCACACCTTTTCACTAGACTGAGAGCTAGAAATCAAGTGAGGTCTTGCAGAGACAATAATTTGTGCTGTGTCACTGTGTCCTGCTTTCAAGATGAGACTGTATGATGGCCTGATACTCACTATTCTGCCGTGGCACAAGCAAGCAGCATTTCTGGAAGAAGAATATCCTAAAGCTAGTATTTTATAAAGATTAAAGGAAAAGAATATAAGTTACGCGCCTTTGCTGAGGATGTTGTACTGATATCTGAGGATCCAGCAGAAAATGTAAAATAAATGTTTAGTACAATAGAAGACTTTGGGAATAAAGCCGGATTTAAAGTAAACTATGATAAAACAGTAATAATTACTAAGAACATGACCAAAAAGGAAGAAACAGACTCATCAGAAAAAATACATTGTAAGGCGGTAAATAAAGTTAAATATTTGGGCATATGGATATTCAAGAGAAATGTGGATTTATTTGAAAATAATTACGAGCCAAAATGGAAGGAAATCAAAAAAGATATGATAAATTGGAGTGAAATTCAACTATCATTAACTGGAAGAATTGAAACAATAAAAATGATGATTTTACCAAAGCTTAACTTTTTATTTCAGAATATCCCGATAATACACAATAAACAAGTATTCCAAGAGTGGCAAAAAGATTTAAGAGACTTTATTTGGAAAAACAAAAAAGCAAGAGTTAATTGGACAACAATGACGAGGCAAAGTAAGGACAGAGGGAAGAATGTGCCAGATTTAGAACTCTACCATAACGCTAATGGTTTAGATTGGCTGTCCGAATGGGTAACATTGGAAGAACCGGATATATTGAATTTAGAAGGATTCAACAATAGATTCGGATGGCATGGGTATCTATGCTATGATAAAGATAGAGTTCATAAAGAGTTTCAGCATCATGTAATCAGAAGAAGTTTACCTAAAATCTGGAAAGAAGTTAAAAAAAACAATATACACAAAAATTCCCTTATGGACTTCACCACATGAAGCTTTTTTCAGGAGATGGACAGCCCTCCGAAATTGGTTGAAATACAAAGAGATATTAGAGAAGGTCAGGAATCAATTGGAATTGAAAGCTATATCAGAGATTAGACAACTAGACGAAAAAATGCATTGGTTATTATACACAAATTAAAGAAAGATTCAAAATTGATAATAAACTACAAGGGGTAGAAGAAGAATTGAAAGATATAGACAGAATATGGACAGGAACAAGAGAAAAAAGAGTAAGCAAATTGTATAAAATGTTAATGCAACAAAAACAAGAAAAAGAGATAATATCTGACAACATGATAAAATGGGCATCAGATATTGGTAGAGTAATTATGGTAGAACATTGGGAGAAAGCGAGGAAGATGACAAGAAAATTTACTCGCTCACAAGATCTTAGAGAGAATCAATGGAAAATGGAACAAAGATGGTATCTCACCCCAGCTAGAATGGCAAAAATATATAAATTACAAATAAACGAATGCTGGAAATGTAAACGTAACGTAGGATCTTGGTACTACGTTTGGTGGAGATGCCCCAAAATGAAAATATATTGGGGAAAAATACACATTGTGATTGAAGACATACTTAAAAATAGATTTGAATTGTATCCAGAACTATATCTATTAAATATGACGTATAAATTAGAATTAAATATAACAAGGAAATATTGGAGAATAATACTTTATATGATCTTGGCGGCAAGAATATTAATAGCTTCCAAGTGGAAAAAAGAGACAATTCCATCGATAGATGAATGGCTTTTGAAACTGTCAGAAATGAAGGAAATGGATAGATTGACAAGAATACTAAATAATGAGAATGTGGAAATAATTGAGGAAGAGTGGGCTCCAGTGACAGAATATTTAAACAGAAAATGGGAATAAAGCAGCAAAGAAACTGTAGAACTGTTTGAATGAAATGGGTTTGAGAGGTACAAATAAAATTAAGAGATACAGAAATAGTGAATGTAAAATGTGTAAATTTTTTACTAATTCATTTTCCATTTCCATTTTAAGTATTTCTTTGTATAGTTTAGAAATAAATTTCTTTTTTTTAAGCAGTATCTTCTCCAATTCTATTAGATTTGTTGAAAATCCTTCTGTATGCAATCCATTTTGTACCTCTCCTTGATTTGTTGATATAAGAACCAATGCATATCATGTCCTTCATTTTCTAATTCTTCTCTTCTTAATGTTGAAATTCTGCTTTTTGTCTATTGTTAATATATCCATGTATTTTAGCCAATTTCCGTCTGATATTTTTTGTGTTCGGTGGAAAGCTTCTACTGGACAGATCCAGAGGGGTATTTTTTGAGTTATGACTTTGAGTTTTGACTTTTTTGCCAGAAGCCAAATGGTTTTTCATTTGTTAAAATTGGAATATTTTGAAAAAGAAAGAGCATCATCAGTAAGACTGACATTTTAATTGCAGCAATTCTGCCCAATGAGGATAGTTTCCTGGTTTTCCATTTGGTCAAATTGGATTTGATTTCTTGCCAGATTTTTAAATAACTCATTGTTCTTTGTTGTGATTGTAATGCCAAGGTATTTGACTTTTTTCTCTGTCTTGACATCTAAACTCTTGATTATTTCTTCCTCTTCCTCTTTTGTAAGATTCAAAGTCAATATTTTAGTTTTTTTCTTTATTCACATAAAAACCTGAAACTTATCCAAAATCATTCAATATTTTAATCAATGTTTGAATATTTTGTGAAGGGTTTGCCAAATATATCACCATATCATCTGCATATAATTTTAATTTGTACTCTTGATCTTTTATTTTTACTCCTAGAATGTTGTTTTCCTCTCTTAGCTTACCTGCCAAGATTTCTATTGTTGATATATAAAATAAGGTGCAACAAGGGATAGCCTTGCCTTGTAGCCCTCTGTATAAGAATAGATTTAGTTTTTTCTCCATTGATGACAATTTGGGCGTCTTGCTCTGCATATAGGCTTTCATCACTTTATCAAATTGTTTTCCAAGTTGCATTCTCCTTAATGAAGCCAGCATGAAATTCCAATTTAAATTGTCAAACGCCTTTTTGGCATCCAGAAATATTATTGCTAATTTCTTGTCAATTTTCTTCTCATGATATTCAATAATATCAATTAGATTTCTAATGTTATTTTTAATTAATCTTTTTGGAAAAAAACAAAACACACCCAAACAGCTTGATCTTCATGAATATACATTGCCAATATTTTCTTTAACCTCTCTGCCAAGATTTTTGTATAGATTTTGTAGTTGACATTTAATAGCGAGATTGGTCTAAATTTCTTTAAATCAATAATATCATCATGTTTGCTGATTTCCAGGACATCAGGATCTCACCTTTCATTGCTTTACTCAATATAAGTTCATCGTTGGCAAAAGTTGTTCCTTAAATTCTTTATAATATCTTGCAGAGAAGCCGTCTGTACTGGATGCTTTTATTGGATGGAATGTGTTGATCACATCTGATATTTCCTTATTCAGTTCTTCTTTTTGTTGATCTGGAATCTTCTGTATCTTAATTTGGTCTATATTTCTGGATTTTATCTGGCTGGACATCTCTATGTTGGAATAGATTTTTTATAGTATTTGTAAAAGCCATCCTTAATTTGGTTTGAGTTGCTGTATATTTTTTCACCATTTTAAACTCTGGATATCTGCCTCTTTTGCTTTTCTTTCCTAATCTTCCAAGCTAGCCATTTACCAGTTTTATTTGCAAATTCAAAATGATATTGCTTTAGATAGCAAAATTTATTCTCTGTTTCCTTTACTAGCATAAGGGAGATTTTTTTTTCATATTCTTTGAATTTCCTGTGTTATTTTTTTTCCTCTGTTGGGAATTCTTCTAGCTTCCTTTCTTCCTTTTTAAAACATTCCTAAAGCGCCTTCATTTTCCTTTCCCTCTTCTTCTTCTTTTCACTTGCCAGCTGTATTAGCACCCCTCGAATCACTGCTTTAGAAGCATCCCATACCCCCTCCTCTTTTACCTCTCCATTCATATTCTCTTTGAATAAATTTTTAATTGCGCCACAAATTATTTCTCGATTTCCTTTTCCTCTTAAAATTGAACCATCCTATCTTCAGTTAAATTCCTTCTTCTTTCCCCTCAAGGACATTAGCAAGGCATTATAGTCAGATAGTACCTTTGGTAGCACATTAGTTTTGCACTTTAACTTGTAATCTTGTTCTGTCAGCCATTTTGATATGGTAAATTTCTCACCTTTATCTAAATTTGAAGCTATCACATTCTTATAATTCAATATCAATCAATGTCCAAATATATCAAAGTATACCAGACAGTTTCAAAATTAATCTGAGAAAACAGTCTTTCAACCTATACTTCCCAGTTGATTTTTCTAACAACAGTTGATTAGACCTATGAAAAAAATATATCTACATGTAAAAAGTCTAATAATATGAACAGGTGCTATTCTTCTTTTCAAGGCCTTTAAGGTTCCTATCCTCCTTATCGGATATTAAATTGGATTTAATGAATATATTATTGCTATTAAATATGATGATTTATAAAATCAATCTGATGAGTTCATAAAATAAATAAAGATCCTTGGAGAACTATAAACAGTCAGGTCATTTCATCAGATGACTAAATTTTATAATCTAACATGTATCAAGTAAATTTATTCAGTTATAGCTAATAATAAATTTGTGAAATAGATCATGCCTTTAAACTATAAGCAATCAATAAAATTAATCAATTAATTAAGTGTTGAAATCTAACACACAATCAAGAAACTTCATTCAAATTAATCCTTGAAATAATTTGAAAGATGTATTCAATCTTCACTGACTTATTTTTTCCTTTATCTTTTCCCTATAGCCTACAAGTAGTCAAACAAATGTATTAAATTTATCAGTTCTCTATCAGTTCTCTGTACTTATATCAGTTAAAGCAGTTCATCAAATGAGCAAATAATTAAAATTTATAATCATTTAATAACAATTCATCAGTTATTATCAAATTAGTATTTAATGTGATTTTGCAAATGTAATCAATTTTTAGCAGTTCAAGAGTTAATAAGTTCTCATTTATCAAATCCCCCTTGGTATGCTAAGACATATAATTATGTATCAGAATTTGAAATCAGCTTTTACACCATTGAGATATATATATATATATATATATATATAAAATTCCCAATATTAATCATAAATTTTCCATCTCTAATATAAAATCTTTGTCTGTTACTTCCCTTATCGTCTTTCTTCTTCTTTTATTCACAGTCCACACTTAATCAGCTATGTCTTCCTTTCTTTTTCTAGGGTCCACTGTTTTACTCTTTTTCTTATTGCAGCATTATTTCCAGTCTTATTTCATTTCAGTTCTTTCAATCCTTCTGGTCTCCTTGGCTTCTAGCTCTTCATATACTCTGTTTCCCACTTCACAGGTCTCTCTGTCTCTCACTGTATTCTCAGACTATGGTAGTCACTTCCTTCCATTTGGAGCCACTCTTTCTTCTTGGACTACAATTCTTTATCCTCGCTTGTATTTTTTCTTCTTTCCATCCAGTCTCTCTGCCTCTCCTCTCAATGGTACCAAGAATGCTGACCTCATTGTCCGGAAATGATGCTCTTGCTGCTCTCTGTGGTTCTCTGGTGTGCCTTATCTTTGTCTCTTTCTCCAGTGGCCTTGAAAATGTGGACCTTGAAAGCTCCCAAGGAAAAAGAGTGGTACGTGTATTTTTTGCTATTAACTGTCATTGCCACTCCTGTATCAGAGTGTCTGGGATGTATCTAACTCGCCAAACATGCCAAAAAAAGAAAAAGTATCTTTAATTAATGGAACTTGCCAATATCAAAAGAGCAAAGCAATGATCCACATCCCAGACAATTTAAATTCAGTATTTCTGATAACGTCCCTTTTCATCAAACACTCAGACCAGACCTTAAAGGGCTTACGATAGTTCAATATTCCAATAATTATTTGTAGAGATTGTTGAAATTTTAAAAGTTCTTGAAGGTGTTGGTTTATCGGTTAAATTCCAAATTGGTCCAAATTAATCCATAAATTCCATAGAAAGAAGAAGAAGGAGAAGGAGGAGGAGGGGGGGGAGCAGTTGCAATGTCCATGTTCTGCTTTCCTGTTTTTTGGCAAATATTTGTGTTTGAATTAATAGATACCTCCACCACCAGTCCTCTTACCAATTGACAGGGTCCTTCCTGTTAAAAGGCTGGTTGCGACTACCAGAAGCCAGGCTTCTGAAAATCCATTAATCCATAAATGATATACAAAGTTTTAAAAGTTAGTTGGCAGTCTCCCGTCAAGTCAGTGTCTGAGGCGCGGCTGGGACTGGTTTCAGTCCCCCCTCAGCTCCTCTGTGAGTGGGATCTAATGGTCCTCAAACACTCAGAGCTGGAATTGGGTCTTCATGGAACACCTCCAAACCCCCTTTACCAAGGGGTTATTTTGGTTGTATGAATATCACCCTGTAGCCTCCAAAACTGTGTCCAGGAGAGGAATCATAGTGGAACCGCTAAGATTCCTCCCGACCAGGAGCCATTGCCAAACGGAAGTCTGGAAGAAGAATATTCTAAAGCTAATAAACTCCTGGCTGTAACCCAGAATTCTCTCCATGATGCACAACACGGTGCAGACCTGAGCTTCCCACTCATTGTGCTGTTCCTAATCTGTAGCAGCAGCCTAACATATACAAGTTTCACCCACAGCTTTTCACTTCTGTTCTTCATGCCAAGAAAAGAAAAGACCACCAACATGTTTGTCAGCTTCTAGTGAAGGATGGGCTGGTGCCAGCTCCCAGCATTCCTGAGCAATATAAAAGCTTATCAGCACCAAGTATTTAGGTCTACCTTCCCCATAATGCATTCTTGCAAACTATTACTCTGTATTAAACTGGCATACACCCCCCCCCCGCCCCGGCTGCTCCTGGCATCTAGTACTGCTTGTAACGGTGATGCTGCATGGCAGTGCCACATCAAAGGGAACTCTGCCCAAGGATTCTCACACCTTGAGCTGATGCTGGCTAGTTTCAAGTGCACGATCAGAAAATACGTAGTGGTAGCTGACCAGTTTATTCTGCAGTCTCAGCATTGTGAAACTGAGAAACTAGACATCGAACTTAAAATCCAAGGCCAGCAGTCCATGATTTTTGACTGGCATGCTGTGCTCCTTGACAGCATTCTGAGAAAGCAAGTCTAAAATTGAAGGAATACTACTAAAGCTTATCACTTATGGCAGGTAAGGGAGCAAGTGGCTCATCAGATGTTTGCAGACTGCAGCTTCTCCATCCAAACAATACTTGAAGGGCCACAAACTTCCCAGTCGTGGTTTATGGTGGTATTCTTTAATTATTAAAAACCTTAGGGATAGAATTGAATAATATATCCCACTGCGTGAGCTAGTATCACCAACCGTAATTACTTCTACAGCTACACATAGGAGTGAGGGTGGAATCATGGATTCTGGCACAGAAGCCCTCTGCTGCAGGGTTTTTTTGTTGTTGGATTTTTTGTTTTTGACACTACAGAGTGTTGTAACAAGAAAAGGAGGAAAGTCCAAATGCTGCTGACTGTGAATCTTGGCCTATGATGGTGATTACCTTGTCATGACCAAATAAAGACCAACAATAATTGAGTCAGTTGAAGGAGCAGGACACATTTGCAATGATAGCAAAGATCACATTTTCCCACATTATAAAAGCTTCTTTGTTGTGTTGGCTTGGCTGTGGAACGCTCTCTCAAGAGATACTTTTCTGGCATCAACCTCATTGTCCTTCAGGCATCTGCTGAAAGCTTTGTATTCACTCAGAAGTTATATTTTATTTGAAAGTCAGGTTGGTGTAATAGTTACAATTCTAGACAAAGACCGAGGACACACAGCTTTAAATTCCTACTCAAGTGCTGAGCTCACTGGTATATTTGACCCAACAACTATCACTTAAGCTTATCCTACAAAGCTGTGGGGACAACCAGGTTTAATCCTAGTCAAGCATCAAGCTTCCTGAGTGTACTTGACCCAATGACCACCATAACCTAAAGTACCTTACAAGCTTATTGTGAGAATAAAGAGGAAATTGTAACAAACAAGGATGTCAACTTGAGCTCCTTAAATAATGGCAGGATATATATAAATGAGGTGGCTAATGGTTCAGATTTTAATTTTTTGAAACCTTTTAATGATTTGTGTTTGAAAGGTAAGCTGCTCTGAATGTCCTTGTCCTAAAGAATTGGATAGCAAATACATTGAGAGGCTTAGTTAAAAAAAAGAAACAAAGAAATAGTGAGAGGCTAAGTTTTCAAAAGGCAATCACAAACTCTTAACCTTTCATTTCTCAATTTGCTCAAGCTGTTTATTAGACTGCCAGCAATTGTAACTTAGGCAGAGAAAAAAGAAACAAGCAATTTCAGGTACAATAGCTGTTTTTATCATGCTTTAAATTCCAGAATACTTCCTTATGGGTCCTTGTTCTGAAGACTCAGATGAAGCTGTAATTTTATTAATCTCTGCATAAGTGTGTGCACATGACAGCATGACATACAGCCAAGTGACTGTTGACAGAGATAAAGGAAAGGTCATTAAAGATTATACTGATGCACCTGTAGGCAAAGATAAAACTGTTTCTCCAGGTGCTTTATGTAAAGGTTCATCGCTATTCCAAAATGTGTAGTTAATGGTACTGTAGTGCCTGCATGCTTCAACAATTTTACTGTCAGACAAGAGCATTAAGGAAAGTATTACTTTTGCGCAGAATTTCACTTCTTTTAGATACCTGGGTTTAACTACAGTGTAAAGTGTTTTTTGCTGAGAGCTTCTACTGAATAAGAGGGTCTTTTCCTTGCAAAGTTGATAAGACAGCGATGAAAACATTTAACACACTGTTATTCTTTTGTGTTTTTAGAATCATAGAATCATAGAGTTGGAAGAGACCACAAGGGCCATCCAGTCCAACCCCCTGCCATGCAGGAACTCCCAATCAAAGCATCCCCGACAGATGGCCATCCAGCCTCTGCTTAAAGACCTCCAAAGAAGGAGAATCCACCACTCTCCATTGAGGGAGTGTGTTCCACTGTCGAACCGCCCTTACTGTCAGGAAGTTCCTCCTAATGTTGAGGTGGAATCTCTTTTCCTGGAGCTTACATCCATTGTTTCGGGTCCTAGTCTCTGGAGCAGCAGAAAACAAGCTTGTTCCCTCCTCAATATGACATCCCTTCAAATATTTAAACACGGCTATCATATCACCTCTCAACCTTCTCTTCTCCAGGCTAAACATCCCCAGCTCCCTAAGTCGTTCCTCATAGGGCTTGGTTTCACCATTTTAGTTGCCCTCCTTTGGACACGCTCCAGTTTCTCCACATCCTTTTTGAATTGTGGTGCCCAGAACTGGACACAGTATTCCAGGTGAGGCCTGACCAAAGCAGAATAGAGTGGCACTATTACTTCTCTTGATCTATCTAGACACTATACTTCTACTGATGCAGCCTAAAATTGCATTGGCCTTTTTAGCTGCTGGATTGCACTGTTGACTCACGTTCAACTTCTGGTTTTTATGTTACCTACAACAAACTAATAAAGGCGTAGAGCCCAAGAGCTCAGGATACTATTTAATAGAAATAGGAAATTTTGACAAATCAGTTTCTAGGAACAACATTACACAGTGGAAAAGTTGCCTTAGAACTTCACACCACCATATTTTGTGGCAACACGTCATCCATTTTTAAAATTTTGAATATGTCTCATAAAGTCACACACACACAATTTTTACATAAGATTGGATTCAGTTCTACTTAGAGATCCATTCCAATCAAGTTCCATTTATTTCAGTGGTTCTATTGCAAGTAACACCAATTCTGGTTGTAACCCACAATGTCCCAGGAGGTGCTAGCTAATACTGAAGTCCTTCTCTTCCCACTCTCCATCTTACAAAGTGCAGCTTCAATCAATAGTAGCAATTGTGTTTCTGTAAACCTCAGCACAAGTCATCATTGTCTAGGTACAACGGGAACCTTTGGAGCTTTGCTTTTTAGTTGGTAAAAGGTGTGCATGTTTTTAGTGCTTTATAAAGAAACAAAGTACAAGGATATTTTTTCCATTTCACCAACTCACTGCTATTTCAACAAACATCTCTTTTTGTGTCTCTCTGAAGGACATTGAGGGCCTTTGCAGACTGCCAGAAATAGTGCACATTAAATTGAGGCACTGCCCTGGCTCAGTGCTAGGGAGTCATGGGAATTGTATTTTTTTCTGAGACATTGAGCCTTCTCTGTCAGAGAGCTCTGGTGCCACAATAAATTACAGTTCCCATGATTCCCTAGCACTGAGCCAGGGCAGTGCCTCAATTTAAAGTGCACTATTTCTGGCAGTCTGCAAAGGCCATGACTCGATTCCTTTCCTCAAGAACTGCTGTTTTCTTTCTGTGCAAGACTATTCCTACCACAGTAAGGCATGATATGGAATTGGCAGCTTGAGTTTCTGACAGCTGTACAAAAGTTAAAATCACAGACCTACGTGTGTGTGTGTAATGGGAAGCTGACTACACTTTTTTTACTGGCATCCTGTTAGTTAGACCCATTCAATCTATTGTTCAGTGGTGTGGCAACACACAGTTAAATCCCTGATTTAGTGGATCTACTTTAATCAGGACTAACAAAAGGATTTAGGCCTTTGATTGCTTAGTAGCATAATGTCACCTGGAGAGAATCTCATTTTCAGATTTCACAGTGCAACAATGGAAACAGAATTACATGTTCATTTTCCATAGAGATTATGGTTGGTTTTACCTTCTTTTCCATTTGCTGATCAAAGATTGATAATTTTCTACAGGCCAGACTGAGATTATAATGTTGGGCTGCATTTGTAAACCAGCATATGTGATATACATGCCCTTCATATACCTGGCATTATTACCCATTTTCCTTTCTTTCATCAGCCATAAAGATGACAAGATGCCCCCTTAAAAGTTAACCAGCAGCCTGACCCAGAGCAATACACCCACATCTCGGCCAAGTAACCCAACTTTTCCATGTCATCACAAAAATTTCAGTGGAAATTGGAAGACAAGCTAGTGAGGGAAAATTTGAAAAGGGAAAATTCATGCCAATTAAATTCATTAAAAAGTTTGTTCTTATATCTTGATTTTCCCCCTCATTCCCCTCTTCCATTTAAAAAAACCCCCAAACAAACAAGTTCAGTCAGTCTGCAATTTCAGAGATTCCCCCACTCCCATTTTGAAATAAAATGCTACTTTCACATTTTCTAAACAGATCCAAATGGTCATAATCTGTATTCAAAATTCTAACTCATGTCACTTATCTGCCTTCTGCTTGTGACAAACTATAATCATCCCAGTGGACCTTAATTCTGGGCTGTTAGCATTAGTACTGTTGACTATTATTTGTACTGAGATCTTTCCCCAAGGCTCGCCAATGGTAGTTTTCCTGAACTCTGCCCCCTCCTCCCAAAAACCCAAGTTCTTCTTTCTTTAGAACCCCGAGTTAAAGTACTTGGATGTGGTTCAAGAATAACTCATGTGGCCATTAGAATGATATGTGCCCTATTAGCATGAATATGGTTATTTATAAGGGTGCAGTTCTGGGCAGGTCTACCTAGGGGTAAGACCCCTTGAAGAGAATGGGCACTTTCCCCAGAAAATGTGCTTATGATCCATAGCCTACAGTAGTTCTGTACGATTGCCACTGTTGGAGGTATGGAAACAAACTGGTGCAGATCGGGCAGTTAGAACATTTGGAGCTAGCCAACCACATTGTGCTATACTCGGATCATCAGGTACATTGGCTGCCTATTGCTTTTTGGTCCTAATTCAAGGTGCTGGCTTTGGCCTTTAATGGGGGACCATGAGTTTGCCCAAGCATTAAGTTCAGTATTAAGAGGCCCTCTTCTTTGGCCCACTAACAAGAGCCATTAGTGGCCTGGCAAGTACAAGAAACAGAACTCACTCAGTGGTGGCCCCACACTTTGGAACGCTCTCCTTGAGCTGCTGATGGTTCACTATTGCCATTTTAGAATTATGACTACCCCCTATTTTGTTTCCAGGTGTTTTGATTTTTAAGTACCTAAAAGAGCCCTGTGCTGTAGCCAAGGGCGTCATAGGATATAAAATAAAATTGGAGCCTGACTTTGGATAATCCTGCCAACAGAGTTGACCATGGAGGATAGCTTTTTCTGTGGTTGCATTCTACTTGTGAAACTAATGCACCACAGTTCTGCCTTGTACCTTCTTCAGGTGCCTGGTGGAACTCTCTCCTAAACTCTCTCCAGCTGGCTTTTGTCGTGTTCATCTGTTAGTTGTTTTGTTTGGGATTATAACAGTACAATATTCAGTCCTTTTTTTTTTTTTTTAGTGCTGCTGCTTGCACTTTACTATGCTACTATGTATTTTATATTTTCATATTGCACTTTTGTGATTTTTTTAAAACAAATATATCAATATCAGAGAAAAAGGCACATCCATTCCTCGAATAGGTAACTTCATTAGTTTATGAAGTGAGAGCAGCCCTTGTTCATTATAACAGTTGTTAATGGCTCAAGACAGTAATTATTTTCACAAACAAGGTTGTACTATTCATTTATACATATTAAAACAATATTTAACTACAGTTACTGTTTCAGAAATAATTTATATAGAACCTCTCTATTAGGCAAACATCGAGAGTAGACAAAATGAAGAGGTTCTGATCATAAATTATGATAAATCAATTTATGTGACTAACTTTGCAAATCTGATTTTGCCTATTACAATTCAAATTCGTAGGCTTTCATGAAAACTTTCCTATCCCTCATTGAACTTGGTGATCTAAAGCAGACCATGAATTATCTTCCATTAGCACTTCTGCAATGAGGCTGAGTGATGCAAGATTAACTTCCAAGGATCTTATTTCAGAGATACATACGGCTCCAGAGAAGAATCTCAATCTCTGGATGATGAGCTCCATTTTCTGGAAGGAAGCTATTTTTCCTAGACTTGTTATAGGCACTGTAAGGACAGCAGTGGCAAGAACAGTAGCAAGAAAGGCTTTAATAACATTTTCTCTGAGCATTCCTCTCAGGTGACCCATCAAAGAGATCATTTAATAGTTTTGTATTGAATTGTATAATGCACTGTAAAATGTCTTGGGACACTGATCATTGTAAAGTTCTTCTCCCCATCAGGTTTGTTGAGCTGAAAGTGAACCCAACTTCTTGAAGCTTATATTTTAACTTGTTCTTTTAAAAGTAACGCTTTAGTCCTACTCTGCTGGAATAAATGAGTGCATAAATGAACACATAGATTTTGTCACTACCTACAATATTCAGGTAAAAATACTTCCTGTGCCCAAATTGCCATGGATTTACAGTACAGTTGGCCATAGGGGTTCAGTTCTGGGACTGTTGTGGATGCAAAAAAATGGAAATAATCGCATCTCATTTTATTAAATGATGGCAATGTGAAAGTGCATGTTTCAGTGTGTCCATGTTCACATCATCACCTTTTAATAATATGGGTATGAGAATCTCCAAATGATCAGATTTGCAGATCTGAAGGGCCAACTGCATATAAATTAAAGCTAAATTCCAATTCTGCATTTCTCAGCAGCACATAATAATAAAGAAAAAAGGACCATCACATCCTGAATTATTTGTGAGTAGAAGAATTTATTTCACACAGAAATAATTCTGATATTAAGTGAACCATAGTTACTGGCCTATATATGTAGTACAATCCCAGGAATGTGTTGGTTTAATCATTCAAAATATCTTTACTAACATATGGTTAAGTGAAAAACACCACAGTGAAAAACAAAAGAGTAATTCAGGACTAGGAGTCTAGAAACTTTATTACAATGAAGGTAGATCAAGAATTAAAACAAACAAACAAACAAACAAAAATAGCTGCATAAATTCATTAACCAGAGAACAGAAGATAATGTGGTGGGGGAAGCATAGTGCTTTAGCATCTATTGCAGGCCAGGTAAAGAAAGGGATGAATGGAGGAGAAAAACAATTAGGATCTCATTAAATAAATACCAGTAAGGCCATTCAGATGTGGTTCTTAATCTACCCCTTATACCCCAGAACAGTAATACTTATTTAGGTTTATAGCCTAAGACAACATGTGACACTAATAAACACAAGGCAGTCCAGATTTGAAAAGATGTATTTTTCCCTCCCCATTCATGCTCCCCACCTTCCAAAGTGAGTATATATTGTTATTTGACAGTGCTGAAAATGTTATTTTTCAACTCTGTCAGGAATCTGAACTGCTTGGAGTACAGTCTAAAATGCCTTCCCAGTATAAAAAGTATCAGTGGAGTTTAGTACCCAGTAAGTGAGTATAGGGATGCAAACTGAAGATTAAAATACATTTATTTGCTGTTTTAGAACCCAGACAAATTTGGAGGTGCCAACTGCATTGAGTTTAAGTTGGAAACATGTCTTTCAGTGCTTTCTGAGGTCACAGAAATGGTTGCAGAGCTACTATTTAATTCAGAGGTCACACTGGATGCCAGCTGTTAATCATATTTAAAAAAGACAGACTAAAATTAATGGGATAAAAGTATGATTACATTTGGATCCACCCAAATGGCTAAACTCAGTGACAGCCACTAGCAAAATATTTTTAATAGCAATTCATTTCCAGATAGTTGTGTGGACATTTCAGAATTAATTTTGTGTATGGTACCAATCTTGAAAACATTTACTCATATATAAATTTAGGGAGGAAAGTGCAGTGATGACTGTATTAAGCCTAAGCACAGGACTTCTAAGGAAGTCAAACTGAATTCCAAAACTTCCATGGATCTTAGGATGTAACTGTAAGTGCATCCCACTGAAACTAATGTAATGTAATTCTAAATCACTACAAGGAGGATAACAGACCTAAATTCAATTACAATTGGCCCGCCATATCCACAGATTCTGTATCCATGGATTCAACCATCCATGAAAATATTCCTTCCAAAAAGCAAACCTTGATTTTGCCATTTTATATAAGGGGCACCATTTTACTACACCATTGTATATAATGGGACTTAAGTATCCACAGATTTGGGTATCCATGCAGGGATCCTGGAACCAAACCCCAATGGATACCAAGGACCAACTAATAGCCAATAATTCAATGAAACTTACATATATTTCTTTACATCGTATTTCTTTAAAAAATATTTCCCCCCCAAGCTTATATTAGATACATAAATATAGAGATGTACAAGCACATCAGCTAAATTATAGCAGCTTACATACAAAGAGGCTTTGGAGCTGCAGTTACATAATATTTCAAAAATATTTATACAGCATATTGTTAACAACAAAAAGAAGTAAAAATATTTAGTGCTAGCTTCACTGCTATGCTCATCTTCCATATTCAGCAAATCTGAATAATATGTTACCTACTTCTTCGTAGTGATCCATAATGTTAAATGGTAGTAGTGGCAAAAAGCCACGTTAATCTAGAACAGCCAAACTTCATTGTGGGAAGAGCATATTTAAGTAAACAAAATGTGTCATTCAAAATCTTTCTGAAGACAAAAAATCTCTGAAACAGGGATTCTGTCCCTAAGGCTCTGGCAGCCTTAATAGTCAAGGTGCACAGTACCCAGATTATTTCAATTCCCAAGACAGAAAATCCCACAAATTCCTCCATGGTAACAAATTAAATATACATTTTCATGATACCCAAAATCTGCTACTTGGGACTGATGGAAGGGCCAGCCTTGTGAGTGGAATAATAAGATATTGGGAACTGCCACAGCAGAATGGCTGAAGCACAATCAGACAATTCTTACAAATCATTTGAATTGAAGATGTAAACCTGTATGTACACAGGTTCTACCTCCTTCATTTAAATGAGACAGCACAAGATTGTTTGAATCAGAGAAGTTACAGTCATGTTCTGGCTTTTTGGAATTTATTTCCACATAAGTATTTGTGAACTGTGCCTAGAAAGATATTCTAGCTACCATCCAATTGTCAATTACCCTTTAAGAAGAACTCCATCGGTGATTAGATTATAGATCTGTATTTCTCATAACTGGTGTTAGTAGAAAGTAATCATTGGTGAATAATTCCAAACATTTCAATACACTTCTTTTAAAAATGACATTTTGGGGGGAGATTTCTTACTACTGGGCTGTATTTGAACTTCATTTATTGTTTAACTTTACTGCTTGCCCCAAGTTAATGAAACACACCTATAGGCACTGCAATCTTATACTCATTTGACTGAGAATAATTTATTTGCCTTTGCTTTTATTTGTCATTTATTTGCTTTTGAGCTGACTGATATAGGACTGTGTGGTCAGCCTCTTATGTCCTTTACAGCAGGGGTGGGCAAAGTCCAGTCCACCATTCTAGTTCAGAGACTTTTGTTCAAAATCCTTCAAGTTTTCAGAAACGGCCTCTACAGGCCTGGGACCCCTGAAAATAGCCTGAAATGGCAATTGGTGCCTCCTAGATGCTTATGGGGATATGATTGACCAGTTTTTGACTCCTCTGAAGAAGTGGTTGGGGTAGGGTGCTGGTACAGCCCTCTTACATCCTGAACTCATGACAGTTCCCTTCTGTAATGCATCTCACTGAATCTTTTTTCTTCCTTTTTAAAATATCAAGGTAACATCTAGGATGTGGTTTTCAGCCTACTATTCATTTGGCATTTGCTTTTCAATATGAACTTGTACAATACCTGTTCATAAAACATTAGCTGGGCAGAAATTTACCACAATAGACTGCAATCAAAGCATAATTATCTGTTAAAACACAAAGACAGATTTTACAGAATGTTTTAACAACACAAAGGAAATATGTAAGTTGTGATTTAAGAATTTCCAAATGAAAAGGAAGAGAATTAAATTAAGGTAGTGAATGATTTCCCCCCATTCCCTTTCACTTAGTACTTAACAATTATCTTAGAATCTGGCACATAACAACCTACTACAGTTACATTTGGTTTGTCAGTAAATAATCTTAGAATTACAGTAGCCTAGAAACACATAAAAATTATGTGGTTGGGCAAGGCAGTGCAAAATATGGTGGCCTGTGAGTCAGGCCATGTTTCTATAGATATATTGATACTTACATTTGTTTTCAGGCACATTCTTTGGTTACATTCTGCAGTTTAACAAATAAATAGAATGGCAGTGATTGTTTGAAGTAAAGGCTACATTATTTCAGCTAGATGATAACGTATCTTTTTCCTAAGGGAAGACAGTACATGTTGTTTCATAACAGATGCTTTGTTATACCCATAAACGATAAAATCCCAGTGCAACCGTAAGGCATGTAAATACTGAACCTGTAAAAAAAAACAGGTGGGGGAAAAAGTATATAAACTGTCAAAATTTAATCTTTTTGAAAATACAAGTCTGACAACGCAGAAATCTTAGAACAATTCAGAGTTCAACCTGAATCTGCCTGCAACTATGCATTGTTAGACAATATGGAAACGAAGGCAATTTGCACATTTACAGAATCACTATGATCTACATTTCTAGAACAGAAGGTAAATTTCAAAGGCAATGGTGGGCAGGTCACCAAACAGAAGATGGGAAGAAGAAAGGAAGATTATATGTCACAGCTGCTGAAAATAAATTTACAATTCCAGGAGCCTTAATACCAGACATAGTGAAATACTGTTCATCAAATCACTGTGTATATATCAAAATGGTATCTTACTTGAAAACACAGTGTATAATGCTGGCCTTTTATGGTGAAACATGTCACAAATTAAAGTTTTATCATCTTATTAAGCAGTAACAAGGGAATTGCACACACTGTAATATGTGATATATGTGATATATAATGCATTAGAAAAAGGTGGTTAACATTCTGTTCTGATCCTTAATCAGAGATCTCCTTGTTCTAGACTGATAGACCCACCATCACAAAACAATTTGTACCACTTGGCAGGCAAGCATAACTGTTCATATAATGATATGAAACACAGGTATCATACAGCAGACAACTGAGACAGGAAACTAGACATATGCACTGGGCCAGATCTACTTACCTGCTAAATATTTAATGTTGTCAAGTTTGTGCGATTCAAGCATTGTTTTCAGACCTGCAACTTCGGTGTCTATTTTCCTGTCTGTCTGCGTTAAAGCACGATCTTGATGTGCATGCTTAAATGAAAGGTAGTGTTTTAATATTGTTTAAATATTTCCACTAAAAGACCCAAATCTCTAAAAGGTAATACTGTAACATTTTCTATAACAAAGTACTTCACATAACATAAACTTACTTTTCTACCAATGTTGTTACCTCTAGGTCCAGCCCTGAACCCCTCCTCTGTGTAGATATCAAATTACTATCAATGGGATGTTTACTGGTGTTACTAGAAAGTAATCATTGGTGAATAATTCCAAACATGAGGACGCCTCAGTACGGGAAATTGCTTTGCCATATATGGGGGAGCTCCAGAGCATGTAGACAGGACAGATCGATTGAGATTGGAATCTACATAATCCTTGCACTGATAGGTGTGATAGTGGGCAATAGACCAGGTGCTCACACATGAACAGAAATCCAAATACACTCTTTGGGAGCAATATTCTTTTGTCCAAGGACATTTGCACTTACAGTCCAGCCATTCGCAACTTTCCTTGCTCATCCCTCCCTCCTGGAAATCCTTTCATGTTTTGAAATCTGCCCCGGGATATGTTTTGCCCTATTTTGCCTACCAAAGCACTCCCAATTTGGTCTCGTTTGAGATTCAGACAGAATACTCCGTCTGTATCTCACCTGACTCCTCAACATGAGTTGGCCATGCCATGGTCCCAAGGCAGCTGCTGAGCCATTTTCCATTTCACTGCATTCCTTGATTGGAGCTAAATGTCTGGAATTCGTACAAACTCTGCAAACCCCTTTAAATTGCTATCTGCTACTACCATGATAGCGTTAGTGTTTGAGTACACATGATCCCTGCGCTCCCCCCGTGGCCCCATCAATTGCTGATGGATGGGAAGCGCAGTTGAGTCTAATCAGGGCATTTTTATAATTTTATATTTTTATGTTTGTTTTATCTGTATTGGAATGTTTATATTCCTGTTTTAATTATCTTGTCATTTAATACTGTTTTAAGGGGGGGTGGGCTGGGGTATGAATTTTGTTGTATGGGGTTTTAACTGATGTAAGCTGCTTAGATTGTTTTCATTTGAGCGGGATATAAATAAAATTTTATTATTTATTATTATTATTATGTGAGTGGATGTCTTGTTTGAATGGTGATTTCCCTTGATCACAAATAAAATTGTGTTGAACCTGTTCTTGGGAGTTGTTTCTCGGAACCGTTATACATAGGCTTGAGATCCACTTTAGTTGCCTGAGCCCTCTCGGCTGCTGTCATTTCAGATAATAAAATTCCCCTATTTGAATATTAAGTGTGGGTGTCCTCTCGGGAACCTTGCATTTTGGGTAACAATGCAATTTTCCCCCTCCCCCATAAACCCCATCCATCATTTTGCTTAACAATATAATACATAGTTCATTTGGAGTTTCTTACTTTGAACAATAAACAAACAAACACACAAACATAATTCTAATCTTCCCTTTGCCCAGTTTGGGACTCAGAGAAGTTTACATAAAAATTTAAAAATGTTAAAAATGCAGATAATACAAAATTTAAACTGAGATTAAGCAACCAAAAACCAGGTAAAGCAAATTAAAACAAGATTAAGACTTACACTATTAAATATATGCTTATGTGCAAACACACAAAAACACACCAGCACAACAATGAACCAGATCTGGAACATTGTTTAGATGAGATTGGCATTATATAGTCACTTGTGAAATGCCTGTCAGAACAGAATTATCTTTACTTGTTTATGAAAAAAGTAAAGAACACCCGAAAGAGTTCCAAGCCTGGGAACAGGCTCTCAGAAGGCCCTCTCCTGTGTTCCTATCAGATGTCCTGGGGGGGGGGGCATAGAGAGGAGGACCTTCCCAGAAAATCTCAAAGCATGAGCTAGTTTGTAAGGGGAAAAAAGGTTGTTGTTGTTGTTGCTGTTGTGTAAATTCAAGTCATTTCTAACCACAGTCCCTCAAATAACCTTGAACTAAGCCATATAGGTCAAAACCAGGATTTTGAATTGTGCCTGGAAATGGATGGGCAGCCAGAGAGCCCTGGTGGTGCAGTGGTTAAATGCCTGTACTGCAGCCACTCACTCATAGACCACAAGGTTGTGAGTTCAATACTAGCCAGGGCTCAGGCTAGACTCAGGCCTGCATCCTTCCGAGGTTGCTAAAATGAGTACCCTGCTGTTGGGGGGCAATGAGCTTACAGTTGTAAACCGCTTAGACATCTCATAGCACAATATGAAGCGGTATATAAATGAAGCTGCTTTGCTTTGCTATTGGCAATCTGGCTATAGCTCTTTGGACCTGAAGTTTCCAAATACTCTTCAAAGGCATATGTCACCATGGCCAGATTTTATGCCTCAAGGAATGGGCACAGCTGGTGCATAGGCTTGAACTGTGCAAATGCACTCCTAGCTATTGCTGAAACCTGAGATTCCAGGCTCAGAGGTGAATCCAAAAGTACACCTAACTTGCATCTTCAGGGGAGTGTAACCCTATCCAGCAAAGTGTGAATCCCTATTTCCTGCTTTGCCTTAGACCAGGCCTGCACAACATATGGCTTGCAGGCTGCATGTGGCCCACCAGAGGATTTCCAGAGGCCCCATGATATGGGGCAACTTCCTGTGGATGGCTGCTAAATAACAGTGGGAACACTCCTCCCAAGCCTCCTCTGCTTCCCAGCCTTTACTCATGAGTAGAGCCCGGGCAGCAGAGGAGGAGAAAGAGGGGACGTTCCCTCCAAGCCTCCTCCGCCTCATAGCAACAGCTTCCCCAGCAGGCTGGCCAGTCATGTCTATAGGGCAAAAGCCCCTACACCAGCAGCTTGAGCTGGAAGGGCTCAGCAGCAGAGGCATAGGCAGCATCCTCATTGTCAGGACCAGCCTGTGCTCTGTGGCAGACAAAACTTTCCTCCCTCACTTTTGCTACTGGAAGTTTGCTCACCGCAGAGGTGAATCCCTCCTCCTCCTGCTCTTCCCTCGGTGGGAGTCTGTAGGCTCTCTTCAGATGCAGCTGTGAGAATTTCACTGGGCTGCATTATGGGCACTGAGGCTCTGTCACCTCCTGCTGCAGCCACTGTCACCACACTCCCTATCCATTCTGATCGCTGTATCCTGGTGCATAGAGTTGTGAAGTGTGATTAAGCCCTGTTAAAGGTGTTACTGCTCTTGTTGTTGCTGTGTTGCGCCTTCCAGTTGTTCACAACTTATGGTGACCCTAAGGCAAGCCTGTCATAGGATTTTCTTGGCAAGATTTGTTCAGAAGTGGTTTTGCTAGTGCCTCCTTCTGAGGCTGAGAGAATGTGACTTTCCTAAGGTCACTCAGTGGGTTTTCATGGCCAAGTGGGGATTCAAACCCTGGTCTCCAGGGTCACAGTCCCTCCTCAAACCACTACACCATACTGACTCTTTCTTGAGGCTTTGTCGTTTTTTGTGGTGTGGCTTCAAAGTAATTGCCGACTTATGGTGACTCTAAGACGATCCCATCATAGGGTTTTCTTGGCAAGATTTGTTCAGAGGTTTGCCATTGCCTTCCCCTGAAGCTGAGAGCATATGACTTACCCAAGACCACCCAGCAGGTTTCATGGTAGAGTGGCGAATCAAAACCTGGCCTCCAGAGTCGTAATCCAACACTCAAACCACTACACCACACTGGCTTACATTCCCATGTACTACCTGTGACATAACTGCAGACTTTTTGTTGTTGTTCATGTGTGTCTTCAAATCGTTTCCAACATATGGAGACCCTAAGGCAACCTTATCATGGGGTTTTCTTGGCAAGTTTCTTCAGAGAGAGGTTGCTATTGTTGTTGTTGTTGAAAGACATAGAGTGCAAACTCCTCAGGCATATTTATTTTCTGGAGTAAGATGTGCTTTTCCAATTGACTCACCTATAAGGAGGGGGCTGCCAGGGGGTGAGGTGGTAGGAGCACAATGGAATTGGGAGGGGGCATCAGGAGAGTTTTTTGTGCATTTATATTTGTAAATTTTGTGAATTTATATTATTTTGTAATGTCCTACATTTTTCTTGAATGTACACTCGTCCCTCCACATTCGCTAGGGTTAGGGGCACAGGACCCCTGTGAATGTGGAAAAACTGCAAATAACAAAAACACCATGTTTTTACATGAGAGAATACCTCTCTAGGAATCTCTAGGTCCTCCAGTACAACTCTGTGGTCAACATCTGCCAGACAGTGACCATCATAGAATTGTGCTGGAGGAGCTACAAATGCCTAGTGGAGTCTTCTCTCTAGGAATCTCTAGCTCCTTCAGTGTGATTTTTAGTTAAAATTCACCACAGAGTTGTGCTGGAGGACCTAGATATTCCTAGAGAGAATGTAGTAATAAAATCCATGAATCAAATCCCTAAAAGTTTGTGGAGGGACAAGTGTACTACATTTTATGGCTTATACCCCTTTTGTGTCCTAGGCTATATCTGCACTGCAGAAATAATGCAGTTTGATACCAGTTTAACTACTATAGCTCAATGCTGTGGAAATCTGGGATTTGTAGTTTTGTAATATATTCAGCTTTTTCTTGGCACCACAAATTAGAAATCCAGAATTCCATAGCAATGAGCCATGGCAGTTAAAGAGATGTCAAACTGCATTATTTCCACAGTGTAGATGCAACCTTAGTTAGCTAGTGTTTAGTGTTTTAAGTACTGGTATTAATGCTTTAGTATTATATATTAGTTTCAGTTATATATGTACATGTATTTTTCTTCATTCGTCTTTTTTTTGGTTTTCTCTTTCTCTTTATATATTTTTTTCCGAATGTTTATGGTTATGAATTAGATAGCTTATGTTAAAAATTAACACACACACACACACACACAAACAGTTAAATACAGAGACAGATCTTTCAGTTCAGTTCTTACCAATTCCACTATTTCTGTTCTCATTTTCAATAGTTTTCTCTCATTAAGTGAATACTAAAAAATAAAAGCAGTGGATCAAGTTCTGATTTAAAACAAGGTACTCATTTGCACATGTTGTTAACATTATTTTGTTATTTATAACGACCTCAAACATCACTGCAACAGTTTCTGGTTTTAATTGCTATATTCTTTATTCTTTTATGTAACGTCCATGTTAATACCATGAATTAAGAGTCGTCAAAAATACCATCAGTCAAGATTAAGAACTAAATACTAGTAAATGTACACTGAACTTGGAAAGCCATTCAATAAACTCGGGAGATTTTTTAAAAATAATTGATGCCTACATCAGAGGGTTTTTTTAGGCTGACAAAGCACTAAGTTTGCTAAGTACAGTGTAACCCCCATATCTGTGGGACTGGTAACCAGTTTTACTTGTCCATGTCTGGGGTAAAAGGGCTCTCTAGGCATCTGGAGGCCCTCTAGGCAGAGGCTTACCACAGAATCATGCTGGAGGACCTCCAGATGCCTAGCAAGACCACTTCTCTAGGCATCTGGAGGTCTTCCAGCACAACTCTATGGTCAACTTCCAGCAGAAATATAGGGTTTGCCATTATCTGTGATTTTCACTACCTGCAGTAAGGAATGTATCCCATGTGGATAAGAGTGTTACACTGTATAGTTTTATTTTATATATATATATATATATATATATATATATATATATCCCTCCACATTCGCTAGGGTTAGGGCTAGGGAATGTGGAGGGATATATATATATATATCCCTCCACATTTGCTAGGGTTAGGGGCACAGGACCCCTGTGAATGTGGAAAAACTGCAAATAACAAAAACACCATGTTTTTACATGAGAGAATACCTCTCTAGGAATCTCTAGGTCCTCCAGTACAACTCTGTGGTCAACATCTGCCAGACAGTGACCATCATAGAATTGTCATAGAATATATAAAATATTGACACTCCCATTAAATATTCAGAAGGCTAAGCTGCAGAGTTTGTTTTGTAGGAGACAGAAATTCTACTTCCTAATCGTATTTTAAATCCAGTAGCTTTGTCCAGGTGTCACCCTGCCCTATACCATTCCTACAGACGATTTACATAATTCTTTAGACTGGCAGTGGCAATGTTTCTGAACAATTATTTGAGGTATTATTTCTGAACAATATATGAAAGAAAAACATACATACCAATTCTTTCACTCTGCTTTTTTCTAGATTGAAATCTAACTTGCTGTCTGTGCGAACTTTGGAAGTTTCATCCTAGAGAAAAATTGTACAGCACTAAATAGAATGACTGTGTATTGTTATTCCAATTCTTTAATCATTTCACAAGAAAAGCAATACTGAATTTAATTTCTTCCATTTTTCTTTGGATTTGTTTATTTAAGATTAGATTTTTCTCCAAAACCTACAAAGTTATTTCTCTAACTTATTTCTACTATGAGTACCAATTTAGCGTGGGCAAAATGGATTTTCCCCACCCTAAACAGTAGTACAAACAAAAAGCAATAGTTTCCCTTCACTTAAAAGAAGGGCAAGCATCCCCACAAGCTGCACTGTCACACCACTTCCAATTTCATATATGACCATTTTTGGTCATTTTTTACACATTTTGGGATCACTGGGACATTTGAGCAGTTAGAGAGTCAAAACCACTGTGTTTTGCAACCATTACGAACTGTTTAGGCCCACTCTGGAGCAAAAAAAAAAAAAAAAAAAAAAAAAAAAAAAAAAAAAAATCTTACCAGTAAACTTAAGGGGGGGGTGCTCTGGAGACTTCCAGGACTACAAAATATTTCATATTGATGGGCTCCTCTCAAGATTCAACATCTCAATGCATTCCCAGCTCCTCCTCTCAAGATTCCACATCTCAATGCATTCCCAGCTCCTCACTGGGAATATGAAGAGGACAAGGCACAGAACCATTCCAGGTCTCTGCTTTTGAACCCAGCCACAGCTCATCATATGGGCAGCTTAATGGCTGGCTATCCTTTTCTCTGATGAATCAATTAACCAATCCCAGAGCTATCCTTCTTCTTCTTAGTTCTTTTAGCACCACATCTTCTCTCTTACAATATTCTACTTAGAAAGTGTTCTTCCTGCCCTCTCCCTTTAGCAACCTTTGCTGCTCATAAAGCTAAAACACCCTGCACCTATTGCTTGTTACACCACTGCTTTTCCACATACATCCTTATCTAGTTCCCCTAAGTTTAATTTCAACTAGTTCCCATTGCATCCAGGAGCAACTGTACTGTTCCTTCTCTCAGATTCACCTTAACATGTGTGATTTTACTGCTGCTTTTGATTCAGCAGGAATTGAACACTACAGACTCATTTGTGTGGCTCACTCTTCTAAGATGATGCTCTAAGTGACTGCTGCACAAGAGAAAAACCTTGTATTTAGGGTTGGGCATGTGCAGTGCTCCTTGCTGAATCAGTAGACAGAATTCCTAATGCCTTCACCTTTCACAATGCTATTGACTTATTTGCTCTCAGAAGCACTCCTAGTCTTATAATGCAATTTTATATCTACTCAGAAGAAAGACTAGCCAAATCCAATGGGAGTTATTCCCAGGTTAATGAAGCCTGTAAAAATCTTACAGAAAGCAGAGACATGCAAAATGCCTAATCAGTTGTATTATTCAAGTGCAAAATATCTTACCGTTACTTGCTTCTTTAGCTGCTGAAGTTCAAGTCTTATTTTCTTTGCAGCCAAAAAGAGAAGAGACTTAATATTAACACAAAGACAGATACAAAGAAGCAATGCATGTGCCAAGCACAGATCTCGCTACAATCAAATCAATTGCTTTGATGCCACTGAGGCAGGGTGACCAGATGCCCTCCCCTTCCTGGACACGTCCTACATTTCAACCACCTGTTTGGGGGTCTGGGAAAGACTCCAAAATAGCCTCTATTTTGAGGATGACCCATAGTTTAACATCATTTGTTGCTCCCCTTCAGCAAATATGTCTACTTGGCAGCCTATATTTTTCTTGAATGTCCTACATTTTGGTGCCTTGTCCTCCTTTTTGGTTATGACATCTGGTTACCCTGCACTGAGGGAATAAGTGGAGATTATGGCATTTCAGAGCCAATGTCTCCAGGATGGGTAAACAATTACAAAAAAGTAAAGAAACTGCTCATATGGAAAGGGTTGGTTTCAAACATGTTAAATAGATTTCTATCTTTGAACAGAGACACAGGCAATGCTTATAACTTTTGTAAGCTATGTAAAGTGGGAGAATGATGCCTTCCTTGCCTTCCTTTCAAAAAAACAAATTCCATGTGTAGTTCAGATTCTCCTGAGCTGGACTGCAAATGTATTTAAGAATGAGCAAGTTGTATTTGAAGAACATAAATAACTAAATTCACGGATGTGTCATATTCCTAAAGAATTGTTGTTGTTGTTAACTGCCTTTGAGTCGATTTTGACCCATGGCACCCTGTGGATGAGACATCTCCCAGACTCCCTGTCTTCCACTGCTATGCTTAGTTCATGCAAATTCAGATCCGTGACCTCCTTGAGTCCATCCATCTAGCATTCAGCCTTCCTCTCCTTCCACATCCCTTCACTTTTCCCAGCATTATTGTTTTTTTCTAATGAGTCCTTTCTTCTCATGATGTGTCCAAAATACGACAGCCTAAGTTTTGTCATTTTGGCTTCCAGCGAGATTTCTGGCTTGATCTGCTCTAGGACCCATTTGTATGTCTTGCTGGCTGTCCACGGGATCCTCAGCACTCTTCTCCAGCACCATATTTCAAATACATTGATTTTCTTCCTATAATCTTTCTTAACTGTCCAGCTCTCACATATCCTTACATGATAATAGGGAATACAATGGCTTGTATGAGTCTAACTTTTGTTCTGAGTTGTATATCTTTGCATTTTAGAATCTTTTCTAGTTCTCTCATAGCCATCCTCCCCATTCTTAGTCTTCTTCTGATTTCCTGAGTGCAGTCCCCATTTCTATCAATGTTTGATCCCAGCTATGGAAATTATTTTACTATTTCTATTTCTTCATTGTCTAAGTTAACCTTGTGAAGGTCCTCGGTGGTCATTATTTTTGCTTTCTTTATGTTCAACAGTAAGCCTGCCTTTGCACTTTATTCCTTCATTTTTCTCAGTAGCTGTTCGAAGTCTGTGAGTTCTCTGCTACTATTACGGTATCATCTGCCTATCTTACTGTTAATATTCCTTCCTCCTATTTTCACTTCTCCTTCTTCAGTGTCTTACTTTTCATATAATTCCTGAAGGATACCACACCAAAATATCACTAAAATGAAAGTAACTTCACTATAGTTCACATTTTCTGCTTTGTACCATGAGTACTGTTCCTGTTAAATTCAAAAGCTATTCCCACATACTGTTTTCTATGGTTATTTTTACAGTTATGTTTCTTCTTTCACACATATAAAAATCCATGCTGAAATGCCAGATGTAGCATATAGCAAAACCAAAATGACCTGAAGGCACACATCAACAACCAACAAACCACAACTAGTCTAATATTTTCCATTACTACTAGATTGGGGACTATGGTTGTGAAGATTCATGACACATTTTGTGCTAGTATAATGAACAACAAATTTATCCAATGTACTGTGGATAAATAGCTTTGGAATTTTTACAGCTGATTTTACCTCATTTTCTGCTCGGAGTGCTGAAAATTCACTCTTCTCTAAAATAATCATATCTTTTTTCACAACACCAATATGAGACATTATCTGCTGAAGAGCAATTTCCTTTGAAAGAAAAAAAAAGTATTTTAACTTAATAATATTAATGTCATTATGATAATCTGTTTTACATTCATCATAATGACAACTCTTGTGAACTAGTATTTTAGTAATTGAAAAAAGCCTAAGAACTTCATTTAGCCAAACATGGTGCAGTGCCTCCATGCAGAGGAGTCCCACTATCATTCCCCCATTCTGCCTGGTGGTGCAGTGGTTAAATGCCTGTACTGCAGTCACTCACTCATAGACCACAAGGTTGCGAGTTCAATACTAGCCAGGGCTCAGGCTAGACTCAGGCCTGCATCCTTCCAAGGTCGCTAAAATGAGTACCCAACTGTTGGGGAGCAATGAGCTTACAGTTGTAAACCACTTAGACATCCCATAGCGCGATATGAAGCGGTATATAAATGAAAAAAGCTGCTTTGCCTATCTTGGGCTACATGGGGATACAGATGGATAAAAAACAGATAGAGAACAGTGGCACTGGCCCATATATTACAATCCACACATTCAAAACACCTTCCTACACACTGCTCTATTATAGGAGACCACAATATAATGTTGTATACATTCTTCTTAAAAGTAACCTCTCTGCACTAGACTAGGGTCCAAACCACACTGCAGAAATAATTCAGTTTGACACCACTTTAACTGCCCTGGCTCAGTGCTAGGGAATCCTGGGAATTGTGGTTTATTGTGGCACCAGAGCTCTGTGATAGAGAAGGCTAAATGCCTCACAAAACTACAGTTCACAGAATTCCTTAGCATTGTGCCAGGGCATTTAAAGCAGTGTCAAATTGGATTATTTCTGCAATGTATTTTGGACCTAGGTCACATTTCAAGCAGCTTTTTCAAGTTGTGTATAATACTGTTTTTGTCAGCAGCCAGATTGAGCTAGTTCCTGAGGTCTTAAAAATGGATATAGCTGCTGCACACAGCCATTCAGTTCACTGAGATGCCCTTTAACTTGCATTCATGCTCTATATTTAAAGGACAGAGAAGGAGCATGGAGTCAGGGCAGTATTGTGCACTGGCATCATGTCTGGAGAAACAGGACTGCGTTGACCCCCCACCTTCCAGGACTACTTTCTGCATAGGCATCTTGTTTGGGCCTAGACATATTAAGCCTGACTGTGCCAAATCTTAAACATAAACTACCTCTATTCATATTGCTAAATGCGTCATATAAACAGCATAAGGAATTACTTTTTAAAGACAAACATAACTGTGCACTTATGGTAATGGGTTGAGTTTAAGTCTATGTTTAACAATATTTAACTATTTAAAATATTTTTAATCCACTTATATACAAGCAAAATATTTATTTAACCTGTTGTACTTTCGTGACCATGTCCTTGTATATCACATCCGTGTTGCTCTTCATAATGTTCATTAAAGCTGAAACAATGACCTCAGACTGCTGAGTAGTGAATCCTACAACATGAAATACTGTCATTTGGCAAATATTCATTATGTGTGATTCATATACAACACAGCCAAACAAGATCTCTGAAGCATATAATATTCACAAAACATAAGCTATCTTTGACAATTATTTTTATGTTAGCTTGCACATTAGGAAAGCTTAATCTTTTCCATATGAATCAACACAGCAGCATATAAATTAGCAGTTCAAGTGCTGAGGCAGCACTAAAGCTTCCCTGAAGCTCCCATGAGCTTCACTTACAACAGAATCCCATCTATTCAGAAAAGTAACTCCCACAGCATGTGTATATGTACACACACAGGGCTATCCTTGGAGAGGCAAGCAATAACATAAGAACACTATCCAATTACTTATACCAAAGAATACATATTATTATATAGCAATAAATCAAATAAATCAAATTACCATTTGCTTCCAGGAGGCATACGAGGGCATGAGTGTCAAAATAAAGCTTCCTGCTTCCAGATAGAGAAAAACTACCTTTGGTGGTATCAGACTGTGCAGGTGATGCAGAAATTGCTACATCTAAATAAGAAAGAAAAAAAAACACATCAAAAGAAGCAACAGGATGCTAACAATAAACCTTTCCACAGTTACAGCCTTAGATCAATGTGTAACTCAACTGCAGCACCATCATTTTCCCCTTTTGATTTAAGTGGGGACAATTTAAGTTGCAACAAATCCCAGATTTATACAGTATGGATTATTTCCAAGTTCATTATTTTTTATCTCTACTGGAGTACTTTCAATATGGAATTTCCTGATCCAGGCAAAAAGGCCAGAAGGGTTACAATAATAAAGAATACATGCAAGAACATTTGTCATACACATCACAGCCAGAAGAATGAGCACATACATTGATCAGGGTTATCTTTAAATAAATTACTTCTGAACAGCACGGGTAAAGAAAATGAAACATTTTTTGGGGAAAATCCACCTGATTTTTAACATGGTGACAAGAAAAGGTCACATACAAAAAAGTACAAAAAAAAAAGATACCCCACATTGACTCCTGTTGATTAGACCACTTTCCTGATATTTAACACTCAGCAGATGGATGCTGTAGGTACTGTAACTATGGGCCTTTACAGACTGCCAGAAATAATGCAGCTTGAGACCACTTTAACTGCCCTGGCTCAGTGCTAGGGAATCATAGGAACTGTAGTTTATTGTGGCACCAGAACTCCTTGACAGAAGGCTCAATGTCTCAGAAAAAACTACAGTTCCCATGATTCCCTAGCATTGGGCCAGGGCAGTTTAAGTGGTCCCAAGCTACATTATTTCTGGCAGTTTGTAAAGGCCCTCTGCAGCAGAATGTTTTTTTTTATTATTATCCTTAGTTGTAGTTGTTGTTATTATAATGTAGAAATTATTATTATTCTTAGTTATCATTAGTCTTGTCACAAAAGTTGTACCTTGAATATCAGTAGATTACTTCAAAACTTTAATGACAATTTATGTATGTTTATAAATGTTGCATTCTGAAGAAAGATGGCAAAGCAAGACTAATTTTAAAAGTTGGTGAGAATTACTTCCATTTGTATTTTTTTGGTGGGGTTTTCGGGCTATGAGGCCATGTTTTAAAAGAGTTTATTCCTGACATTTTGCCAGCATCTGTGGCTGGCATCTTCAGAGAATGTTGGCATGGAAGTGAGTGGGGTCTATGTACTGTTGGTTGAGAGGAAGTGATCTGCATGTTAATCTATGTATTGTTCTGTTGTTGAATGGTAAGGCGTCAGGATGTCTATTTAATTAATGATCCATTGTCTGCTGGGAAAACCCCTGACCTTGGGTGGTTTTCATTTGCACATGCTGGGTCTTGATTTTGGTGTTTTTCAGGACTGGCAGCCAAATTTTGTTTACTTTAAGGGTTTCTTCTTTCCTGTTGATATTGCCTAGTTTGTGGATTTCAATGGCTTCCCTATGCATTGTTGGCATGGTCCAAAATTTCAGTGTTTTTGAATAGCATTTTATGCCCAGGTTGGTTTATAACATCTTCTGCTACTGCTGGTTTTTCTGGCTGACCCAGTCTGTAGTGTCTCTCGTGTTCCTTATTTTCCATATTTTAATTGTTGGTCTTATATGTTTTAAACTGTATTTTAATTTTGTATTTTAATATGCTGTACCCTGCCTGAAGCCTTGAGGAGAGGCTGGAAAGAATCAGCAACAGCATGGGGATTCTGGGTACTGTAGAGCTCTGGTACTTCAACCAACTACAATTCCCAGGGTTCCCTAGCACTGAGCCAGGGCAGTTAAAGAGGTCTCAAACCGGATTATTTCTTCAGTGAGGATGCAGTCCGACTGATTTAAAAACCGTTTAAATTTCCTGTTCTTGAAGTACCAGAGACGCTCCTAAAGGAAAACTGTATCACGATTCCACTTGTTTTTTTAAAAAAAGTTTTGGGGGAGGAAAAAACGTGGAAACAGAAGCGCCCGAACCTCCTGGATTCGTATATATTCTGCATTATAGAAATAATCCGGTTTGAGACCGCTTTAACTGCCCTGGCTCAGTGCTAGGGAACCCTGGGAATTGTAGTTGGTTGAGGTACCAGAGCTCTGTCTGACAGAGGAGGCTAAACGTCTCACAAAACTGTAGTTCCCAGAATCCTCTAGCATTGAGCCAGGGCTGTTAAAGCCCTCTCAAACCGGGTTATTTCTGCAGTGGGGAGGCAGCCTCACTCTCATATATATATATATATATATCCCCTAATCAGTTGTGGGTCTCTCACCTCGCTCTTCGGCGGCCCGGCAGAGAGCCACATTCTGGCTGAGGAAACGGGGCCTCCCCACCGCCAGCGCGCAGCAATGGGCGCGCGCACCGCCCGAGCTCGCGCCGCCGGGCCGGGTCTCAAGGCATCCCGCGCGCTTCCAGTCTCCTAGGCAACGGCGGGGGACCCGGAAGAGTGTGACGCCGCGCCGCCCGGTGTCGGTGGGAAAAGGGAGGAGCAAGTCCGTCTCCCGCCGAACCAAGGAGAGCGCCTGCCTCCCGCTCAACACCAGCACCACGGTGACGACCTGGCCTCTAGCCATCCCCGCAGAAATCAAGGATACAGGGCCTGGTTCCTTCGTTGTGCCATGGCTACAACGCCCGACTCTTCCCTCCAAGTCAACCACTTAGGGTTCCGGCACATACAGGTTCCGCTTTGGCGCAGCCAGTGCGCATGCGCCACCTGACGGTACTCGTCATTCCCGTCCAGTTGACTGAGGAGAGAGTCGCCTCAAGCGAAGAGGGCTGCGTCCGCACAGGGAAAATAATCCGGTTTGCTCCCACTCTGCAACGGTCATGTCTCCTAACCGCAAAGAACGACAAGGCGCCGCAGAATGTAGAGGCATTCAAGAAAAATGGAGGACATGACCAAAGAAAAGCTCAAAACACTCATAGAAATATAATCATGCTCAAAATGGAGGACATTTTGGAATTCTTCCTGGACAAAAGGTCGAAATGTAAGACGTGTCCTGGGAAAGGAGGACGTCTGGTCACCCTGACCACGTTTGTCAAGGCTTGTTCTGGCTTAATGCCAAGGAAAGGTGCATCTACACTGTGGAAATAATGCACTTTGACAGCACTTTTAAGGGCTCTACTTCCAGCCTATGGAACACTGGGATTTGTAGTTTTTCAAGGTTTCTAGCCTTCTCTGCCAAAGAGTGTCGGCATTTCACAAAATTACTAGCCCCGTCTGTGAGATGGAGCCATGGCAGTTAAAGTGGTGTCAAACTGCATTATTCCCACAATGTAGACCAGTCCTGTGCCGCCCATTTATGTAGGAATAAGCATCACAAAACACAACAGGCTTTCCTTTACAGAACTGGCGCAAATTGTACATTGCTCAAGCTGTTGCTGGACTACTAGTTTCAGCAGCCATAGCCAGCTTCCAGAATGCTGGGAATTGTAGTTCAACAACAACTGGAGGGCTGCATGAGTCTTACCCTGAAAACGAGTAGGGAATATATAACCCAGCAAGTTTTCTTGAACTGTTAACTCTCATCATTTCTCGTCATTTGCTATACTAAGACATATAGTGATTGAACAATATTTGGACAACTATACATTCCTGGCCTCTGTATTTGGCTGGCCAGCATGTAGTCTATAGCTGTTTTCTGAAGATGCTATAGTTCATTGTCGGTAACTTTTATTTTCTGAGAGTCACTGCGGAATTAATAACAAATTTGCTGAGATAATTTAAATCAAGGAAGCCATATGGAAAATGTTTTTGAACACTTTTCAAAGGCAGTCAAAAAGCATGTTCTAGTAATCCAAATTGGATATTACCTAAGACATGAGTCACTGTGGCCAGATCAGACAACTCCAGGAGTGGGTGCAGGTGGCACATAAAGATAAAAGGATATAAACAACTGCAAGTGAAGGAAACACCAGCTCATTGTTTCAATGTATTAAAATAATTTAAGTGCATTTATGTGATTAAGCCACGACAGTAACTTTTGATATGTATGAGTTTTCAGGCAGTTGTCTTTTTGCCTGAATGATTTACTAGATGTAACTAGATTTCCTTTGATATTTAGTCTTCAAAGCCTACTGTCAAAATCATTGTGACTATTGCCAAAGAAAATGTTTGCAAAGGCTGCAGCATGCACTTTCATGTCGTTTGCATGCTCCATAGCCTTTTAATTTGTGAGAAGAAAATGTATGCACAATGTATCTCAGAAATTATGAATGTAGCACCAGCCTAAGACTGTGAGCTTTTTTCTCTGGCAAGGCTTGGCAAGCAAATTTGCAACAGTTTGGACTTTTCCAAGGACGAAGAGACAGTGACAGGGGAAATGCTAATTTGTTCAATTTCTGCTTTTCGCACAGGAAAGAGAAAAGGTAAAAATGTTATTGCTGTTGTGTGCCTTCAAGTCATTTTTGATTTATGGCAACCCCAAGGTGAACCTATCACAGGGTTTTCTTGGCAAGTTTGTTTAGAGGAGGTTTGCCTTTGCCTTCCTCAGAGGAAGAGAGAGTGTGACTTGCCCAAGGTCACTGCAGTGAGTTTCCGTGGCTGAGCAGGGATTTGAACCCTGGTCTCCAGAGTCCACTACACCACACTCATCCCCATAAAAATGTAAACATAACAATAAAATTAAAATGCAACAATAATAAAAAATATTCAGGATACTGATCACTACAGAAATAATCAATAATGATTGTAAATAAACATTTGAAATACAAAGTCATGTAGCGGGGGAAGCAACCTACTTCAGAAGAGCATTGTGATGAGGACCAGAACAGAAGAAGACAGGAACTGAAGTCTGATTTTTAAAATGTGTGCAAGGGTTTAAGCACATCCATCACATCTTTTAATAGTGAAGCTTCCTCCTTGCTGTCCTTTCACTACAAAGTGAAAAATATTCTATTCTGACAGGCTGTTAGCAACTGACTTCAAGGACTTTTAACACTCTGCTATTTTCCTGACTTTTCCCTTTTGTGTGTTGATTTGATGTGGATGGTTTAAATTTTATAGACAGCTTTAATTGCATTTTAATAAAACCCTTTCTTATGTCTTGTATGTGCTTTTATTTGCATTGGTTTTATTTTTGTAAGCTGCCTTGAGTTCCAATTCTGAAGAAAAGGGAGGATGTGATGATGATTATGATAATGATGATGATGATGATAGCAAAAATGGAGCCAAAGTGGGGTTTCTGAGAAACAAGAAGTTGGTATCACCATGTGCAAGGGAAATCCAGAGTTTGCAGGGGGAAACCACATTATGTCTCTCCGAACAGCACAGTTAGAACTGAGCATGCTCTGCAGTCAAAGAATAAAGTTTTGAATGTAAATTGGAACAGAAAAATGGAAAATAGAGAGATTAAATGGAATATCTCAAAAGAGGACTTGGCTGACTGGAACCATGGATAGGAGCACTACTGTTTGGAGTATATGCCACCACAACATTTTGTGGATGGTCTGCAATCTATATTTCTAATAAGTATGATCTGCAGTGCTGTATTATTGTGCACAAATATCAAAAGAAGAATGATCCAGCTTTGAGAGTGTCTTGTTGCTTCTGAGTGACCAAGGGTTCATCTACACCAGCTCTTGTTGAGCGGATATTTTGCATTTGCTAATTTTGTTTTACTTTAGGAAATAACTTAATATGTATGGGCAAAGAATAAATGAACTTGGTCCCAATTTTTTGTTTAAAGCCCCCTGCCCCCCTCCTGGATAATTTATATTTTTTCACTCAGATGCCAACTTCTGCATCTCTGTGCTCTGTATCTACACACCTAAAAAGAAAGGGACAGAGAGAGTAGAACAAAGGATACAAGAAACAAATATAAAGAGCAGTCAACAAATATTTGACACCACGACATAGTTTATAAACCAAGAATGTAACCAGAAGAAAGGAATAAAAAAAAACCAGTGGATTAAAACTAGCCAGGTGGCATACTGAAAGTTATGGTCCAGAAAGACATCAAATATGGCTCCAAACCTGAGCCTCTCTTTGAAGTGGCTGAGTCTGAGGAAGAAGTATATGTTTTCTAAACAAGACCATTTTCACTGAGAGCATCATAAAGTGGCTTGTACCCAATGATGGTTGTAATCTAAACAAAGGAGAGCATTATTTGTAATTAAAGCAGACCCCCCAAAATGGGAAGCTCTCCAGATTAATGGGATGAAATTCCCATCATTGCTGGGGATGATGATTATATTTGTAGAGCAATACTTCTATTGCTTTGTTGTTATTGCTGTGTGCCTTCTAGTCTTTTCCGGGTTATGGCAAACCTAAGGCATGCCTGAGCCAAGCCTATTGTGGGATTTTCTTGAAAAGTTTCTTCATTGTCATCCTCTGAGGCTGAGAGGGTGTGACTTGCCCAAGGTCACCCAGCTGCTGTGGCTGAGAGGGGATTCTAACCCTGCTCTTCAGACTCGTCATAGTCCAACAGTGAAACCACCACACTACACTGGCTTTGTAGAACTGCAAAATTGGGGAAGGCTGCATCAATGCATTATTTCACAGAGACTGCATTCATTTTGGCAAGAAGTGTCATGGGAATAATTTCTTTAAGAGGAAGGTGTCATTACCAAAGAGATTTTCTCCATGTTACACAGCTATGAAATAGAAGAATCTGAATCAAATGGAATATTTGCAGTGGAAATATACCAGATGCAATCTGAGCTCATTGTTTTTTAAACACAAGGGACAAAAGAATAGAACAAATCCTGGGGGATTTAGTTCTGAGCTGTCTTGTATAAGCATTTGGTAGCTCCCAAAAGTTTCCCACCTTCCACAGAAAGAATGTTTACTCATTGGATTGGGTTTATTTTTCTCCTTTACTGACATCTAAAAAATGGTTGTAACAAGTATGTTTTCCACGGTGACTTTATAGTATTATGCTTCAGGCACATCATGAAAGTGAGCAAACCTTGTGATAATTCCACCCATAGATGGCAGTAGCTTCTAACAACGCTTTCTTCTCAGGCCATTTAAGGTCAATGAATGTTTTGAGCATAAAAAGCCTAAACTGAGAGGCAATCCCGAAACCAAGATTGCATTGGTTCACATTGCTTACACTGCTTTTCTATCTAGGCTACTCTTTAACCTGTTTCCTTTTCAGATAGAAATAATCAGTCCTGATTACGCTGGAGCAAAAAAATAAAATAAAAACAAAATAAAAACAAAATCCCTGCTTGTCTGACAGTCATGTTTTGCTGCAAGCTGTGCCGAATTTTTGTACATATAATATCACTACATAATTTTCCTAATGCCCTGCCATATCAAGCTAAGTATCTCCATTTTCCTATAATGCACTGTCAGATCTTTTTATTCTCTCTCCCACATTTCACTGTTACTGCCACACACATACCATGAGATCTGCTATAATTCCTGAACCTCTTTCTAGACCACCTTCAAATAGCTCAGTATAACCCTTAGCCTCTTTGGATAACCATGATAATTCCAAGATGTATTGAACTACCCATCCTGATACTGTTTTCTTACTGCCTATCTCATAAAAAACTCTTGATTTATCTCCTTGCACTCTGTGGAATATCTCATTACTTTCCTCTACAATCTCTCACCACCATCTTGATAGCAGATCATGCTACAATCCTTGCCATATCTTACTATGCCCACAGCATAAGCAATCGTTTTGAATTCACATGAATGTTGAGGCCTTTGCTGCTACACAGTTACACCACTACGAATCCAGTTTAACTATCATGGCAATATCCTATAAATTCCTGTGATTGTTAGTATGGAGAGGGAGATTTTTGAATTCTGGAGAGAGCATGGTGTAGTGGTTTGAATGTTGGACCATGACTCTGGAGACAAGGGTTTGAAAACTCACTTTGCTATGGAAAGCCACTGGGTGACCTTTGGGAAGTCACACACTCTCAGCCTCCGAGGAAGCAAAAACAAATCACCTCTGAACAAATCGTGCCAATGTAGCCAAAAGTCTAGTATGGGGAGTATTATTTAGCTCAAACTGAGAGGGGGTCAGCTACAAAGACCCTGCGGGACCGTCTCTCACTTGTATACCAAAAGGCCGGTGAATCTAAGAATTGATGCAGAGACAGAATTCTCCAATTAAAGTATTATTTTATTAAAGGGACAATCACACAGTAATTCACACTCGTACACTCATTCATTCAAGGCTCAGGAAATCGGTTTAGCTTGGAAAAGATCTTGAGGCAAAACTACAGGTAATACTTACTACAGATGAGGCTTTCTCTGGGATCCAATTGGGTGAAGTGGCGTGGGACACAGCTGTTCCGAGAGTGTTGGTTTGAGCAGAGGTGCTGGTAACTAGACTAGAGAGCACAGTGATGTAGTGTCCCCATGAACTCCAATCTAGCACACTGAGGGGGGAAATCCAGGGGGTTTTAAGGGCTAAAACTAGCTGCAAGGCAAAGATATGAGATTGTATGGGTGGGGGGTAATCTGGTCTGGCAATATTCAAAGTGAATGGGAAAAGGATTAAGTTGTTAGCTGGCCCATCAGGTGAGACATCTAGGCAATTATCACCCATTCTTTCTGATTATGGAGGTGATGATGGTCTATTTGCAACCCCCACACTATCTGTCTGACTTTAAGATGGGTTTTTCCAGTCTTCCATGTGACCTTGGTATGACCAGCCTGTCATCAACCAGGTGGCACATGGGGTCAACTGCAGGGTGCATCTGGGGTCATGTGGAATGCCACACACACACCATAATAATAATAATAATAATAATAATAATAATAAATATCCAGAAAAATGCACTTTGGCTAATACCATGAAAACTCTGTGATAGCTTCATCTTAGGATCACCATAAGTTTGAAATTACTTGAAGGTAAACAACAATAACAGCAACTTTTAGAATACTCTGCTGAAGAATTCTAGAAACTCACCAAACTACTGCTCCCAGGGTTCCATAGGATGCGGCCATGGCAGTTAAAGTGGCATCAGGATGCTATAATTGTGTAATGTGAAAGGACCCTAAGCCAGAGTAAAGAAACTTTTTTCTATAGAAGACTATTTCATCCATAGGAAAAGATGGGGACTGTGCAGACCTGAAGGTGGGGGGAGGCAGAACTGGGAGAGGAACATCTATCTCTTGTCTCTCCCTCTTCTGCCCTCCCCTTTGCCATGAGTAGTAGGGGGATGTAGCTCCTGTCAAAAATGATTTATAACCTTTTGATGCCTATCAAGAATGATTGATGACCTGTCAAATAATGATTGATGGCCTGTCAAAATTGATTGATTGATGATCTGTCAAGAATGACTGAGACCTGTCAAGATGATGGGCATGACGCTCCCCCCAGAATTACAAGGTTGGGACGTCTGGGTGTGATCCCCCCCACCCTGACCAATAGGCGGTGGTTTCACCCCACCTCTGCCCATTAGCCCCTTTGAGGCCATGTGACCCCCTCTAAGACCACGCCTCACCACTCCCTGACCAATGGGAACTGATTTTGGACCACTCTGAACCATGTGTCCCAAACTGGCCAATTGTGTTTGATTTCCCATGTGTTCGCATTAGCCCTTGAGGTCATGTGACCCCCTGACCAATGGTTTGGGTACCATGAGAATCACATGGGCTGAGCCAGCCAATCAGAAGACTGGCTGCAGAGAGCTCTATTCCGGAGAGAGAAGCCGCCATTTTTTTCATTGCAGTCCTCTGACCAGTTGGAACACATGGGAAATCTAGCACGATTGGCCAGTTTGGAAAATGTGATTCAGAGGGGAACACCTGGGGCAGAGGTAGGGGCAAAACCACCACTTTTGGTCGGGTGGGGGGAGGTCACATGACCCAGATGTCCCACTCTAGTATTTCCAGGCAGATGGGCATGCCCATCATTTTGACAAGTCTCAATCATTCTTGATAGGTCATCAGTCAATCAGTTTTGACAGGTCATCAATCATTCCTGACAGGCCATATATCATTTTTGACAGGAGCTACACCGCCTACTACTGCCACACTTGTCTTTGCATCTGCTGTGTGTTTAGCATTCTAGCTACCCAGTGAGCGGAGACACAATATTGTTGTCATTGTTGTTGTTACTACAAGCCTGCATGTACCAAGAATGTATTACCAGGAATGTAGTCAACTGCAAGAAATTTTCTTTCTTGTAACAGCATGAGTTTAGCAAAATTACAAAAGTAATAGAACATGTGAACAAAGTTATTTCATTATTGTAATGTGCAATGTTCTCTGTTCATTTTTAGAGTTACATTCTCTAGTTGATTTAAAAGGGCATTTCATTTACTTGTTTACAAGCCATCACACTCCATTGCATTTGTGAACCAGCATTATGAAGTGGATAAAATATCTGAACAAACAATAAATGTGTTGTTCCAGAATCATCCATGAATCTTCATGAATGTTACACAGAAGCATCTCTTAAGATCTGGTTTATTGCAGCACACAGAAGATCTTGGAGCTACATTATTTTGGACAGTGCATGAATTCTAGCGCAGTGTTTCTCCATGTTTGGGACTCAGAGATCTAGGGTACATCTACACTGTAGAAATAATGCAGTCTGACACCACTTTAACTGCCATGGCTCCATCATACAAAACCCTGGGATTTGTAGTTTTGTGAGGCACTAGCACTTTTTGGCAGAGAAGGCTAAAGACCTTGTAAAAAAAAAATATCTCAGGATTCCATAGGATGGAGCTACAGCATTTAAAGTAGTGTCAAACTGAATTATTTCTACAGTGTAGATACACCCTTAATCAGGGGTGTAGCTATAGAAGGGGGAAAATTAAGGCATCCCACTCAAATAAGAATTATGCCCCCTCCCTGAAAATTTCCTTGTCCTGAAATTTCTAGCATGGCAGTAAATTAAAAGTTATGTTGAACATTTAGAAATAAAATTTAAATGTCCAAAGGAAAGGGGCTGCGAAAGTTATCAAGGGAATAAATGCAAATACAGCGAATATGAGCTTTAGGTTTGAATGATTTTCAACGTCTCACATTTTGCAATGCTTGACATTTTGGAACTGAAGGAAAAGTTAATTTAAGGGAGCAGAATTTTGGTTTGATACAGTGCAACTCTTTTTATGTTTTTAATCTATCTCACAGGGTTGTTGTGAAGATAAGAATGAAGAGTGGTGTACATTGCCCTAGGTTCCTTGGAGGAAAGTTGGATTAAAATGTACTAAGTAAATTTACCACCTTCTGCTGTCAATCTCAGGTCTCCTTATGAACTGTCTGTCTATAAAAGCTAAATGATCTAGTAGTTAATATACATTGAACGGGTGGATGTAACTGTGTGCTGCATTGTAGCCAATGGTTTCACACTAAAAATTCAAGCTGACTGAAAGTAAGGGATGCCCTTATGAAAAAGAATGTGACAGATCAAATAGGGATTTAATGTGACGTATTACGCATAAAATGTAGATATGTATCACATTCAAAGCAGCTATATAAATGACAAGAGGTATCATTTTAAATTCACGAAGCTAGGTTTCATGTTTCTGAAGTGTTATAATAAAGCAATTTATTTTTTTGTTTTCAATATCTCTGAGATAAAGTTATCCTTATACACAGTGATTCTGGTAATGCCCACACTCTGTCTAGACGCATTCAGTAATGTGACTGAAAACAGCTAAAAGAGAGGGAGAATGGAAGAAGAGAACCAATTTGTATGATATTTGCATGTTCTCACTAGCTGGTTGCTCTTCAGAGAGAAATATAAAAAAAGCTGTTGGATAAGATGTTTGAAGCCAAATGGCCTGTGGCAGCGAGTGGGTCTCACAGCTGGACTAGCTGTGCCAGGAAATGTACAGGCTCAGCCAACTTTGCGGAGAATGGGAGGCATGTAAGTAAAAATGTATCAGTGTTATCTATCCCACCATGAGTGTATTCAGTACATTTTGATCATCAGTTTAAGTGTAACCATTTCCCCCACATCAGCCAAAGAAGTTGTATTGCTGTCTATGTAGGAGATATGTACAGTGGGCCCTTGGTATCCACTGGAGGTTGGTTCCAGAACCCTGCATGGATACGAAAATCTGTGAATGCTCAAGTCACATTATATACAATGGAAGAGTAAAATGGTGCCCTTATATAAAATTGCAGAATAAAGGTTTGCCTATTGAAATTTATATATATATTAGGTTTTTTCAAGCCATGGCGCTTGAATCCATGGATAAAAAAATTGGTGGATAAGGAGGACTGACTGTATCACCAATGGAACAATTTCAACAGATCCTCATGTGCTGAGGGTAGGGGTGAGAACTAAGGTCTCAGTCACCAGCCATGGTCCCTCATTGCTAATGTGCCCTCTGGCCATGTCTCTCTCATTTTCCCCTGCCCATAGTGTTGGACAAGTATTAGAAAGTATGCTCAGAGCTTTTCCATGTGTGTGGTGTGTGATGACTCTTTGCCCATCAGGATTCTCCTCCTTGTGTAGTGAAATTCTATATGTATCCATCAGCACTGGTGTAGTGTTAAATTTTGAAGGTCAGCCTCTCATCATAATAGCCTTTACCAGTGCCACCAAATGGAATCCAAAAAGGCAAGTGTTTCTTTCTGTCTCTCCGATTTCTAGCATTTTTTATCTCCATCAAGCAAATGGAGAGAGAATGGAAGTGCTACAATGTCATGCAGGGAGGTAAGCAGAAAGCCGCTTCTATTTCACTGCATCTCATCTTACTTTTGAAATGTGATAATGCTTTAAGGCATCAGCTAATTTAAAATGTTGGCTTTAACCTTTAAAGTAGAGAAGGGCAAATGTGGCCAGGGCAACCTACCAGGCATTGGAGGCCCACACTTTTTATTTTTTTGGCGTGGGAGAAAATTAATTATTTAAAAAAGTAAATGATATTAGCTAGCCAAGAAATATGAGAGACCAGGAAACTTTTAAACTGTTTCCTTGTTTAACAAAGGTTGGTTTGTGAAAGCAAGCCAAAGGCTCAGCAGGATCAACTGCTTCTGTGGCAGTAATTACTCAATAAAATTGATTGTTTCTGAAAGTAATTGCTCCCCCTTTAGTCTTGAGCTTCTACTTGAGTGTGATTCTTGGCAGCAGATCACTTGGTTATTAAAGAAAGTAATTACTTCGGCTATAGCCCCATCACTTCTGCTTTGGGAAGAATCCTTTACCCCCAGCCTAAAACAGGTTAGAGGGCTGCTGGAACATGGCAGAATTGCCCCCAGCAACACCTGATTGTTTCCAACTATTTTTTTAAATACAAAAAACATCTAAATAAAAAAAGTGGGGGTACAGTTGGTGAATTGTTCTGGGGTTCTTGAGGGATACATGTAGCCCATGGGCTTCCCAATGTCCATCCTTGCTTTTAAGGATCATCCTTGCATACTTCTAAGCTTAAAGCCTTAGTGATTGGACCCAAGTTGACTAAAGGACTGTCTTAGCTGACAAGACTTGTCATAGGAACTTTCTTTGTTCCTATTGAGAGGCAATACGTGCAGTGCAGAGATCTTTCTTCTCTGCACGTATTGCGTTTGCAGAGTCCCATCCAGCGGAACTGTTTAGGGTGGTAGGGGAGCTGACATGGGTGCCACCTGTGCAGAACCCACTACTTAACCCAACAATGGCCTGCTGTGACGCGTTCAACAACTTTTTTGCAGATAAAATTTCTCAGATAAGAGCCGACTTAGAAGCCAGTGTTGTAACAGAATCAATTGATGAGGTGTCCAGCAATTCCGTTAATGCAATTATACTGGATCGATTTCAATCTGTAAGTACCAATGACGTGGACAAGCTCCTTGAAAGTGTGAGGAAGACGACTTGCCCTCTCGATTCTTGCCCATCATGGCTGGCCGTCTGGTGGGGGGGTGAATTGAGGCTGCTCCTTAGGGACATCATCAATGCATCCCTCAGGGAAGGTCATATTCCACTTGCTTGAAGGAAGCGGCGGTTAGGCTGCTTCTGAAAAAGCCTTCCCTGGACCTCCTGGACATGAACAACTATAGGCCAGTCTCCTTATTACCTTTCTTAAGCAAAGTGATTGAGAGAGCAGTTGCGCTTCAACTCCAAGCTGTCTTGGAGGAAACCGATTATCTAGACCCATTTCAAACCGGCTTTGGGACAGGATTTGGAGTTGAGACTGCCATGGTTGCCTTGGCTGATGACCTTCATCTGAGCATCAACAGGGGTAGTGTGACCTCTTAGATCTCTCAGCAGCTTTTGACACAATAGAGCACAACATCCTCTTAGATCGCCTGAGAGGGTTAGGAATTGGAGGCACTGCACTGCAGTGGTTCTGTTCCTTTCTCTCGGGCAGATTCCAGAGGGTGTTGCTCGGGGACAGTTGCTCCACTAGGAGGGAGTTTAATTGTGGCATCCCTCAAGGCGCCATCCTGTCCTCGGTGCTGTTTAATATATATATGAAGCTGCTGGGAGAGATCATTTGGAGGCATGGGGCGGGGTGTTATCAGTATGCTGATAACACCCAGATATATTTCTCCATGCCTCGGTCATCGGCTATGACCTCAGATGGCGTCTCTCCCCTTAATGACTGTCTTAAGGAAGTAATGGGCTGGATGAAGAAAAACAGATTGAGACTGAATCCAGATAATACGGAGGTACTAACAGTAGTGGCTCCAAAACTAGGTATTGGGATACAACCTCCAGTCCTGGACGGGGTCACACTTTCCACATTGGACTGTGTTTGCAGTCTGGGGGTGCTCCTGGATCTGTCGCTCCAGATGACTACGCCAGCTGCGCCCTTTCCTGGAAATAAGGAATCTTGAAACTGTAGTGCACATGCTGGTAGCCTTTTGTCTTGATTTCCGTAATGCGCTCTACATGGGGCTACCCTCGTGCTTAGTCCGGTAACTTCAACTAGTACAGAATATGGCAGCCAGGTTGGACTCTGGTACATCTAGGAGAGACTATATAACTGTTGGAAAATGTAACTTGTGTGAAAATGTATAGATGTGGGAAATGACAATATGGGAACTACAAGTCACTTCTATAGCTAGCTGGGAAAGTTGTTTGGAGCTGGAATACAAAATAACAGAGCAGGAGTTAGTCAAAGTCACAGTGTGTCTGGGAAAACAAAGACAAGATGTAAACATATTAGATCATCATGTTTGCTGGGAACTACTGTTCATGTGACACAGGACACAGGAAGGATTCACAGGAAGAGGTTGGGTTTTGAAGCCGCATGGAAAGTGTCTATAAATAATCTGAGCACACAGCAGGTGCTTCTTTTTTCTCTTCTGCTCTCTATCTTTGTACTTTGTTTCTACATGAGAGTGTAAATACCTTTTATTTATACTGCAACTTAAGAGTAAATGCCTCTTTGGAGTTAGTTGCTGTCTATGGCTTGTTTCTGGGAAGCTAGGTGATCACATTTTGCAGCAAGTAACAGCTTCAAGACAGACAGCTTGAAGATCCTCCCACAGAGCAGAGGAGCAGGCTTCCAAGATTTAATCTGCATACTCAATCTGCAATAACAAAGGGTTATGGGGCCCAGGCTGCTTCATGTGCACTGCGGAGTTCAGGAGTTTGACAGGCCGTGAGTAAGAGGCACTAATTCTGTTGCTGGGCAGTTTTTTAAAAAAATCCTCCCTAAGCTGTCTGTGCCGGGAAGGAAAAAGTGTTAAGATTAATGGACAATGCTTTGTTTCTTAACACAATAGACAGTGGAGGCTGGGAAAGCAGCCAGGACTCTTGAGTGTTAATTATGGAGGCTGTGAAGTTTCCCAAATTGGATGAATCAAACTATAATGCCTGGAATATATAGGCTGAGTCTTTGTTAGTGAGAGAGAACCTGTGGAGCGTGGTTCAGACTGGTGTTCCTGCTGGTGCTGCAACAGCAATTCAGGACTATGATAAAAAAGCAAAAGCTTCTATCTTGTTGACCATTTCTCTATCTGAAATCAATTATGTCAGAGACAAGACAACAGCAAAGGAGGTCTGGGATACTCTCAAAGATATTCATCAATCCAGCACAGCTTTGTCAAGGATGATTTGGTGCAGGCGACTATATGCGTGCAAGATGCAGCATGGTCAGTCTCCTGAGAAGCATCTGGAAATCATCCAAGACTTGTTTAATCAAGTCCAGATGAGAGGTGTTCAGCTCCCAAGAGAACAAAAAGCATATATTTTGCTGGGGAATCTCTCAAGGGACTATGAGCGTGTGTTGTATGGTCTTCAGGGAGTTCCTGAAGCGCAAATTACAATGGAACTGGTTGCTTCCAGAGTTTTAGAAGAAAGCCAGTGTTGCCAGTTCAAGGCAGGACTCCAGAGGCAGCAGCAAGCCATGCCTAGATCCACGCACACACCAGAGGGAGCTTCCAGAGAGCTGCAACAGGAGAAAGCAGCTGTGTCCAAGGACAGAAAGTGTTTTTATTGTGGGAAACCTAGTCATCTGAAGAAGGACTGCAGAAAATTTGCAGCAACCAAGCAAAAACAACAGCCCAAAGACTCTGGGACCAGGAAGGGTGTTGTGGCTGTGGCAAAAGGCAGTGACTGTGTGACTCACCAAGAAGTCAAGCCCAATCCAAACTGGATCCTTGATTCAGGATCCACAGGACATATGGTAAACACTTCTAAGCTCCTGAAAAGTAAGAAACCTCCCAATGTGGCTTCAGTAGTTTTGGCTGATGGAGCACTAAGGGAAATCAAAGACATGGGGACTGTGTTCATCCCAGGGTTTGCAAAAGACTTTGATAATGTATTGTGTGTACCTAAATTGCAAAACTGTTTAATTAGTGTGTCTGCTTTGACAACTGATGGCTATGCATTGAATTTTAAGGGGGATGAGTGTGTGATCACCATGAATGATGAGGTCTGTGCAAAAGCTGTGAAAAGGGACAAAATGTATTATATGGTGGATAGGGCAGAATATGCAGTAGTCAATAATGTGCCTTTACATTTAGATTGTGCACATTACTACCACCGTGTGTTGGGACATTCAAGCTTCACCAGTCTTGGGAAACTGGAGGAGGTGTGTCCAGAATTCAAAATGTCTCCTTGTTCAAATCACTTGGAATGTTCAGTTTGCAGCAGGATAAAGTTGAAAGCTTTTCCTGTGGCAAAATGCAGCAAACGCACAACAAAAAAACCTTTTGAATTTGTCCACGCAGATTTAGAAGGGCCTTTCTTAAAAAGCCTGGGAAACAACAAGTATTTTATGGTAATTGTGCATCGTTTTACCAGGTACTCTTATGTGATGCTCTTGAAGGAAAAGAGTGAACCAGCAGAGCGTTTCAAAGATTGGGTTAACATGATTGAAAGAGAGTCTGAATACAAAGTGGGATCTTTGGTCACAGACAGGGGTGGAGAATTCTTGTCAAATTGTTTGAAAAATTGGTTGAGAAAGAAGGGAATTCGTCACAGCACCACAAACCCTGCAGTTCTGCAGGAGGATGGTTTGGCAGAAAGATGAATAGGTGTCTTAAAGCAAATGAAAGACTGCATGATGCTAGATGCAGAAGCATCTGAGCAGTTGTGGGGGGAGGCTATTCTGACAGCAAATCATCTTGCAAATCGTGTTTGGAATTCTGCTGTAAAGAAAACCCCATTTCATATGCTTTATGGCAGATCACCTAACTTGAAATACTTGAGAGTGTTTGGGCAATATGCAAATGTGTATGTACCTGCCAGTTAGAAGGAAGGGTGAGCCTAAATGGCGCAGGTTGATGTTTGTGGGATATTCTGGAAAAGCTATAGATTTCATCTTGGTCATGGGGAGATCTTGCCATCCAGAAGTGCCAACTTTGAAAAGCACTCAGGTTGGGAGAAGCTGCATTCCAACAAAGAGGTTTTTCTTAAGTTGGGGCAGTTGAAAATGAGTACTAGAAATGGAGGTTCTGGAGGTGGTAAAACAAGAATCAGCATAATCAGACAGTGAGCCTAGTACTTCAGAACAGCCTACACAGACACAACCAACACTTCAGTTACCAGCCACAATTAGAAAGTTGGAGGCAAAGAGAAAAAGAGATACAGAGGTTCAGATGAGTTTTGACAGTGAGGATGAGAGAGGTAGAACAAAGGTAATTCTACCAATGAGGACTCAGAGAGTGAGGAAACCTTCAGAACATTTTGTAGTGCAGAGTGCAAGAGCCTGTACAGTGTTGGCTGATGAGCCTGAAAGTTTTAAGGATTTGCAGAGTTATCCTGAGGAAGAAAAGGAGAAGTGGTTTTCTGCTATGGATTAGGAATACATGTTGTTGGTAGATAAGGAAGTTTTTGAGGTTGTTGAGAGGCTTAGGGATCACAAGGTGATAGGTTGTAGATGGGTTTTCAAAAGGAAGGAGATGCCGGATGGTACCCATAGATATAAGGCCAGGTTGGTGGCAAAAGGTTTTGCACAGCAGAAGTTTGAGAACTTTGACAAAATGTTTTCTCCTACAGCTAAGCCAGAAAGCCTGAGGTTGGTTTTAGCATTAGCAACAAGGAAGGGCCAAGTGGTAAAGCATTTTGATTTTGAAACTGCTTATTTGAATGATAATCTTGAGGAAGAAGTGTTCATGGAACAACCTTTGGGTTTTGAACAGGACAGTGATAGGAGAGTGTACAAGTTGAAAAAGGCTCTGTGTGGTTTGAAACAGAGTGCCCAGAGTTGGAATCTTTGCATTCATGAGGAGTTGGTGAAACTAGGGTACAAATGCAGCATTGCTGATGTGTGTGTTTACACCAAGGGAAATGTGACGTTGGTGATTTACGTTGATGACTTGTGTGTCACAGCTAAGTCAGAATGGGAAATTCAGGCAGTACAGAGAGAATTGGCCAAGAAATTTGTGCTTAAGGATTTAGGATGTCTGAAGAATTACCTAGGGATTGAGGTAGAGTGGACTGAGGATGGAATATGTTTGCTGAGTCAACAGAAGAAGATAGAAAGGCTGATTGAAAAATGTGGACTGCAAAGTGCTAAAGTAGTAAAAAGTCCTATGACTCCTGGTTATGCCAGCAGTGAGTCAACAAAGGAGTTTGACAATCCAGAATTGTTTAGAAGCATTGTTGGGAGCTTGATGTTTATTGCAAACAACACAAGGCCAGATATTTCTTTTGTAGTGGGAGTGCTTAACCGGAAGGTGAGCAATCCAAAAGTTGAGAACTGGACTGCAGTGAAGCATGTGTTAAGGTATCTGAAAGGTAGAAAAGACAGAAAGCTTGTGATACAGGGCAGCATAGTTCAGCTTGATTGTTTTGTGGACAGTTCGTTTGCTTCAGAGTTACATGACAGAAAATCAGTGTCTGGCTTATTGATAAAGTTTGGAGAAAGTCCAATAGTTTGGCACAGCAGGAAGCAGAACTGTGTAGCTTTGAGTACATCTGAGGCTGTTTGCAGCATTATCAGAAATGGTAGCAGAAATACAATGGATAAGACAATTGCTTGATGACTTAGGGGAAAGATGTGTTGAACCAACTGTGGTTCATGAGGATTCACAATCGTGCATTGCAATGTCAGAGGCTGAGAATTTGAAGTGCAGAACGAAATACATAGGTATGAGATATCAGAATGTTAGAGAAATGATCCACAACAAAATTGTGCATTTGGAGTACATTGACAATATAGCTGATGTTTTTACAAAAGCGTTGTCAATTGAGAAACATGAACAACTATCACGACTGATGGGTATGGCACCTTAGATGCACAATTCTAGCTGTTGAGCTAAAGTGCAAAATCAAGGGAATGACAAAAATACATAATACAAACAAGTAACATGACACACATCTATACATTTGGAGGGGAATGTTGGAAAATGTAACTTGTGTGAAAATGTATAGATGTGGGAAATGAGGGTAATAAAGTGTTATGATTCTTTGTTTGCTAGCACACTTTCCTCTCTGCCCTTACCAAGCATGGACACAGAAACCAGGCTTTGCTGCTAAAGATGTTTTTCTTCTTACTTGCACACATGGAGGTCAGCTATCTAGGGACCACTGTACCAAAGTATAGTTTTCTCTACTGATTAGTTAGTTTTGTAGAACCTGAATGTAACAATAAAACAAGTTTCTTTTTACCTACCTATGTATCCTGTTTATTTATCAGAAGCTCAGATCTAGTTTGTTTTACCAAATACCGTGGAATACACACTTGTTGCTGTTGCTGCTATTGCTGCTAAATTGATTTAACCAAAATAACCAAAAAACCCATAATTCTAACAAAAGGAAGGTCTGAGATATTATTGGGGATCCACCTAGATGGGGAAGCAAGCAATATAACAAATACTTTGCACTGACCACTGCTATATATATGAAATCAGCTCATTCCTTTATTCTTTATTTAGGAAAACTCCATATTTTTTTTTCAAATGACACCCCTATTACCATGTATAGATGTTAGAACTGGACAGTCAAGAAAGAAGATAGGAGGAAAATCAACACATTTGAGATGTGGTGCTGGAGAAGGGTGCTGAGGATCCCATAGACAGCCAAAAGGAGAAACAAATTGGTCCTAGAACAGATCATGCCAGAGGTATCCCTAGAAGCCTGGATGACAAGACTTAGACTGTCATACTTTGGACACATCATGAGAAGGCATGAATTGTTGGAAAAGACAATAATGTTAGGAAAGGTGGAGGGAAGTAGAAAGAGAGGAAGGCCACATACTAGATGGACTTTATTATTAAAGAGACTACGAATATGAGTTTGCAGGAGCTGGGCAGAGCAGTAGAGGACAGGGGGGCCTGGAGAGGTCTCATCCATATGGTTGCCGTGGGTCGAGATCGACGTGAAGGCAGTTAACAACAACAACAACAACAACTTTCCTCTAACAGACACAGGGAATTCTAAGCGCTGTAGTTCAACAAGTAACATTTACAAAGTTTCCTTAGTGTTGAGATCACAACAAATACAAGATGCTAGAGCTACAAACAGTTGGGAAACCCACCTACAAGACAGTCTCGATCCACCCCTTAAGAATGGGGGTGTGAAATGCTTTCCTAATTGACTGGAAAACTTCCAGAACTGCTTACAAGACAAATGTTCCCAGAGCCAAAAGAAACCTGCTGAGAAAGTGTCTCCTGCCTCTAATCAAGAAAGCCCCAACTATTCAGAGCTTGAAGAGGAGCAAAGAAATTAACTGGCAGCGTCTCTTTCTTTCATTTGGCAAGGGCATTAATTTAAAACCTGGCTCCTCTTAAAATTACACAAACCTCCCCTGGAGGACAAAGCACACTTCTAAATGATTATTAATGGATTTTGTGGTTGAAGGAGGAAAGTTAACAGCCTGCCTTTTGTTAATGAGCCATGTTGCAGCTTTTCATTTTACATCGAGTGTGTCTGAATTGATGGGAGAGAGAGCATTTTAATTGATGGGAGAAAAGAAAAAGCATGTAATAAAAGAACTCTGAATCTGTGAAGCTATTTAAGGACACAGGGTTCCACCACAGAAGTGACTGGCATACCTCCCACGTTTTATTTTTGGCTGCAGACAGTAAAGTTTTTTTCCAGACAAAGGTGGACTGACAGACACTTGTCATTGCTCCTAGACATCCCCCTATTTACTGGCCATCCTGGATGGGGGATTCTGGAAGATGTTTTATAAAAAAGTCAATACCCTAAAGGCTGTCTGGTCTTGGAAGCTAAGCAGGGTCACCTCTGATTAGTACTTGGATGGGAGACTGCTGAGGTGTTGACTGAGTGTTGAAGGCTATATTTCAGAGGAAAGAACTGGCAAAACCACTTTTGAGTATTCCTTACTTAAGAAAGTCAATGAAATTAATGGGGTCACCATAAGCTGACAGGCAACTTGAATGGATAAACTTCCCAAACTCTGCTATTGTATTGAATTGGCTGTTTTTTCAAAAAAGAAAAATGTGCTTAACATAAGTCAAGTTTATATAATCAGATTTGAAAGTCAGAGGATGGAAATGGCTGGGCTCACTTCGGGTCATGGGTTCCCTTGTTCCACTTTTAGCTCTCTTATACAAATCTGTCTGTCTGTCTGTCTGTCTGTCTGAAAGGGATAAGAGAACACAGCATGTTCTCAGAAGGCAGTATGGCAGAACTCTGAATGTAACTTCTGCTGAGAAGAGGGAGCAGAACCTGGACACTCTTAGTGTAGAGCACTGTAAGGCAGCAATGGAAGAAGGCAGACAGCTAGTTAAACACTATGCAGCTGCTGAGTGGTTAATAATGCCCAGAGCAGGGCTGCAGACAGGGATGTAGCTGCAAGGGAAACTGAGGGCATTGGCCCCCAATAAGAATACTATCCCCATGGCAATTTCCTGCAGCTCCCATATTTCTACCGTTGTAGAACATGAGACATTGAAAATCATTCACTCTTGGAACTCTTCTATTTCCCATCTTTACATACCCTTGGTAACTTTGCCTGCCCCTTTTCTTTGGATGCCTAAACTGTATCTCCAAATGCTTGACTGGGATTTTAAGTTACTGCGATGCTAGAAATGTGAGGACTGAAGGAAAATTGCATTTGGGGTGCAGAATTCTTATTGGGAGCAATTGCCTTTATTCTGCCCCACTGTAGGTACATCCCTGACTTTTTTTTAAGGTGGGGAGGGGCATAATGTTGGCTGGTAGGCCATTATTAAATTTGACCGTGAAATTTTCACTTCCCTACAAAACAATGAAAATAAATCATATTATATTGAAACAATCATCATCATTATCCTCATGATCTTCCAAGTGAAGCTATCACGCCTCGATTTCTGCAATGCACTCTACATGGGGCTACCCTTGTGCTTGGTTCGGAAACTACAGTTGGTTAAAAACATGGCAGCCAGGCTTTTGTCGGGAACATCTAGGAGGGACCACATTACCCCGGTTCTGAGGTCCCTCCACTGGCTGCCTATGGGTTTCCGGGCCCAGTACAAGGTGTTGGTTATCACCTTTAAAGCCCTAAATGGCTTGGGTCCAAGTTATCTCAGAGACCGCCTCCTCTTATATAATCCTCCCTGCGCCCTCTGGTCCTCTGGGAGGAACCTGTTGCAGCCTCAAAAATCTAGGCTTGTGGCGACCTCCCAGAAGGCTTTTTCTGTTGTTGCCCCCAGGCTCTGGAACGACCTGCTGAACGAGATCTGTCAATTAACATCTTTAGACGGCTTTAAAAAGGCTGTCAAGACGGATCTATTCCAGCAGGCCTTTCCGGACTAAATACCCGGCCTTGGGATCTCGGGACCTTGGAATCTCCCCTCCTCAGGAATGTCTCCATAGCCCCTTTTTAGAACTGAAGTTGCAGGGGTTTTACCGGTTTGTATTATTTGGTTCTGTTTTTTAATTTGTTATGTTTTAAATTATATTTGGTTTTAATTGAAAAATGATTTAATAACTTTTTAAGGGGGGAGGGAATTATATTGTTTTTAGTTGTATGGTTTTATTGTTGTAAACCGCCCAGATTGGTTCGCCACCGGGTGGTATATAAATAAAATTATTATTATTATTATTATTATTATTATTATTATTATTATTATTGACCTGAATACCAAGTGACATTAAGATAATGATCAATTAATATACTTCTGACTGATAATTCCTGAAGAAGTTTAATTAGATATTTTTGCCTGGGAGAGGGAATCTTAGCCCTCCAGCCTAGTCTGGTGGGGGGCCTTGAGCCTTTCCCCCATTCCAATGCCCATGTTTGGCTGCAGATATGATGCTGTTTCACTCTGATGGCTGTCTTTTCCAACAACTCAGCAAGCATACACATCTCGTACCTGTGTGGTGCTGAGGTTGCAGCCTCCAAGCTTCCTCACTGCTGATTCATAATAACACCCAAGTGATTACATTATGCACCTCTAGCTCTTGATATGAAGTAAGGAATGTGTAGCCCTTCCAATCTTCTAGGACTGCAACTCTCTCATTACATGTAGCCAGCATAGGCAAATCTATCACAGGGGCTTCTTGGCAAGATTGTTCAGAGAAAACTCTGATAGCTTTGTGATAGGTTTGCCTATGCTAGCTACATTGTAATGAGAGAGTCACCATAATTGAAAACAACTTGAAGGCACACAACAACAACAACAATGATTAACATGTTGTCTTTATACTGGAAGTAGTGTTAAAGTGTTCAGAAATGTCAGTGATTCCAAAATGTTTTTGCCAGAATGCTGACTGGAGTCGGTCCAAAGAAGTATGCAACTTCCTTGGTTAAAACAGATCCACTGGCATACCAAAATCTAAATAATTGTGTTAGAATCCCAATGATGTTTGGTTTATCCAAGTGAAAATGCTCATGTGCCTCTAGTCCACCTTTTCAGCTCTTAGCAATGCCTTGATCGCCACTTTGTTTTGGTGAGATGCCTGGTTTCGAGCTGGTAAAGCAACTCAGGCACAAAACAGTCTACTCTTAACTTTAGCATTTTTTCTCTCTTAAAACTAAAAAATGGGAAATACACAAACTCTGAACTTTCTGCACCCATCAGCAAATGTGACTTTTGTTCTAAATAAACTATAAACTCACTGACCATGGGGCCTTGTCAGTTTAGCATAGCTAGATCATGCTTCATAGCTAATCAAGACCTCTAATAAAATGTTTCTATATTTTAAAAAACTCTGATTCTTGGCTAATGAAGACAGTCCAGGTCAGGGCGAGAGGAAAGTGACACTCCTTTAAAATGGCATACATTCTATTTATTATTTGTTAGCTACATTTATATCCAAAGCTATTCTATTTGGTTCTCTTTCTATCCACTTTTGACCACAACAACTGTGTCAGGTAGGTCAGACCAAGAGTGTCTTGAGATTACTTAGGGGGGTTGCAGACTGCCAGAAATAGTGTGAATTCAGTCCACTTTTAGGGTTAGGGTTAGTGCTAGGGAATCATGGGAACTGTTATCTTTCTGAGATATTGAGCCTTCTCTGTCAGACAACTCTGATGCCACAATAAAATACAGTTCCCATGATTCCCTAACTCTAACCCTAACCCTAAAAGTGGACTGAATTCACACTATTTCTGGCAGTCTGCAACCCCCCTTAGTGAGTTTTATGGCTTTGGTGGGACTTGAACCTAGATCTTACAGCTCCCAGTCCACACTCTGGCCTAAATCCAATTGCCCATCCTAATTAAATCACTGGAATGTGGTAAATCAACACTTATCTAAGTGCCATTCATTCAGCTGGAACTAACAATTTGATTCCAGTCTCTAATTGCTACTCCACCCAAGGTCTTTTATAGAAGCATGCATTCCTCTGTCTCCTTACTCTCTCAAAATAACACTTCACCACCATTTTCAAAATGGATGCAAAAGTGTTGGGACAGAGTTAGGAAGTGTTGGGTGGGAGACTATGGGGGGTTGCAGACTGCCAGAAATAGTGCAAATTGAGTCCACTTTTAGGATTAGGGTTAGGGTTAGGGAATCATGGGAACTGTATTTTATTATAGCACCAGAGCTCTCTGACAGAGAAGGCTCAATGTCTCAGAAAAAAACAACAACAATTCCCATGGTTCCCTAGCCCTAACCCTAACCCTAACCCTGAAAGTGGACTCAATTTGCACTATTTCTGGCAGTCTGCAACCCCCTATGAGTCTTGGCAAGCAAGCACCCCCTATTACTCTCTTTCCCCCAGCTTAAATAGAACTGTCTGGGTCCCTTCTGCCCCTGTTGCCATCACAGTTCATCCCAGGGACATGTATCTGGAGGATATCGATAGCACTATCATTATCAAGCCACTTCTGTCACTATAAAATCTTATGCCTGCAGCCTCAATCTCTGCTTAGCTTAATAATTTATTTTAAAAGATCAGATGTCAAATCAAAATAGCTACATATGCAGTTGTAGATTAGGAGGCAAACACATTCTCTCTCTGTAAGGAAACCACCTGCCTATTCGTGGTGTAACATTTTAAGCTGGCCACAGCGTATGGCTTAAAATGCAGGTGCCACCCTATCTCCACAAAGTACAGTGGTGTGTTCAGAAGGAGAGCATTATCTCAAACATGATTGTCAAGCATCCAGCTGTGACTGTTATGTACAAACTAGTGAGAGTTATTTTTAAAATTATAATCCACAAAAACACTTCAGGGGCCCATGCTGAGGAGTGGGAAAGAGAGTCATTTCCACTTGGCTGGAGAAAAGAGTGTTCACATTTGCAAAGGGAAGATTTACAGTAACAATTTCAAAAGGCCTGCTTTCAAACTGAGTGGTTGACAGGGCCCATGATTTAAATATTTAAACCTTCATTCTAGCCCTTTCTCCTCCCTTCTCCCTAAACCGTGCTCTAATTTTAGACACAAATAGAAGCAGCAGGAAAGATTGCAAACAGTTGCAGTGAGAGGGACATATGGTCAAGATCCATCACATTCCTAGGTTTGTTTAACAGCTTGGAATGATGTTGTGAAAATCTGGAAGATCACGGTTTTACAGGAGTCTGCTGGACTTTGCTTTAAACATTTTAAAAAGTGTCCCCATAGCAATTTATCATACTTTAAGCTGCCATTCTCTTAAGCCAGGAGGGCTATTCTGGAAATAAGGGTGAGGATGCCAGTAGCAAGTAGGACACTGGCAAGTGGTGGCTTCCATATCAGTGGGGCTGTGTATCTGCTCTGGGGTTTAGTCCAAGCTTGAAAGGAACTGTCCAAAGTGCTGAACCCTAAACTCCCAAAGAGGTTTGGCTCCTTGGATAGCTCCCTTGAAAGTTAAGACTAAAACCTAGAGCAGATTTACAACCCCACTGACACAGAAGGCAGACAATGCAAAAGAAATCAAGTATTGTTTTCTGTAGCACGGGTTTGGCATCAATATTGGCGATTCAGAGCTTGGAAGTAATGTGTTAAAAGCAATTATATCACTTGTGATTCACTAGCGTTTTGGGCAGAGAGTTCATTTTGTAAATAATACAATGGCTGGGAAAGTCTTGTATAACATTTATCAATTGGTTTTTCTTAATTATGTTTTGTGGGCTAAAAATACTTGGGGACATTTTTATAGAAAATGTGGGCCATGTTCTTACCATTTTTTTTTTTAAAAAAAAGGAATTTAAAAGTAATCAAAATAAGTGATTTAACGAACCATTAATTCCCAATATAACATGAACAGCAAAAAGGTTGGGATGGGGAATTATAAAGAGGCATACTACTAATTTACTTTTTTAAAAAGAAACTTCCCATCCTCTGAGCAGACTTGGCACAATGATAAAAGTTGATTTTATCTTCACTACTTCCCCCTCTCCGCATAAAGCTGCTATTTGCCTGGTGGGAGTCGGGATTATTCTTTCTAATCTGTGATATGTAGATTGATAATCTGATTGACAACATCAGTCCCTTCCAAATATGTTTGAAGGAAAGCACCTTAGACTGCTCAGGATCCAGCCATGGTTTGAGAGCCACAACTTTAAAGCCAAACCACAGAAACTTCCAACTGGTTTCAGTTGCATCTCAATAGATATTTTTATGTCATTGTGTTCCCATTCTTGTCCTCTGCCTCACACTGGAAAGTTTGGGAAATTTAGAAGTAGCTTACAGCCATGTTGCCACAACATCACTAAGGATAGAACTCATTTTTTTTTTAAAAAAGAGGAAGTAGTAAGATGTTTTCCTAGATTTGCAAAAGCAGTAGCTCTCTGGATTGCAGCTGATGTGTGCAATTTGCAGAAAACAATAACAACAATGTTAAGGCAAGGTCCTTTTCATAAAAGAATAAGTGATAAGCAAAGCCAACACAAATCAGTCCATCTGGCACAGGTTCATAAGCGGTTGTTTTGTGAGCTCTAAACATTGATATCTTGACAACCAATGGGCCCTGTATGCTTTGGAAAAATGCAATTTAAAATGAATGCTGATTAGCTAAGGCTGATGCAAACATCTATCCAGCCCTGGATTGGAAGCAATCAACACCCACCTTCAATAAAGATTTGTGCAGCAATCTGGCTGCATAAATACCTGTGATTGTGGATTTGCATGCCCCTCAAGGCAGCTGATCCTCCTCTGATAGTGAACAAACAGGAAGGTGAAAATAATGTTAGAATCCTTGGCTTTAGTCGGATAATCTTGTTGAGATTATTTTGAGGCCTTGATCAATTTGCTTTCCATGCTGAGAGTAATTAAAATGCAAATTCAATTATTGTTGTCCATGTAATGCTAAACCAAACATGATGCAGAAGATCCATTATTGGACTTTCTGGCATTTAAAAAAAATTGCTCAAATGGAATGTGTTAAGGATACATGTGTAGGCATAGGAGGAAATTCCAGTGTACTGTGGCAGGTCATGGAAATGTGGAACAGCATTTAACTTTTTCTTCCCACAATGTTTTCCTAGTCTAAACTGCCCTCACTCACTCCTCCAAAAATATAGGCATGGATGCTTTTGCCTATCTTTGTTTTTCTGTACTTCAAAACTCTGATTTTCTGAGCATCTGGACTACATGTGAAGTGCCTCTGGATACACAAGGCTCCTCATTCCAGAAATTCACATTGAGCTGTGTAGGGAAAGCACCAGAAATAGTTACAAGAGCAGAGTTAGAATGGGCCTTCTTGCTTTCCTTCCTGGCATGCTACTCCAAATCACATTTAGCCATAGGTGGCCTCCATGTCAGTGGGGCAATAAATCTATTTTGGATTTTAGTCTGAATTATACAGGAGTTATCCAAGGTGCTGAACCCTATCCTCAAAACAGATTCACCCTGGTGTGAATTCACTGACATGGATCTTGTCTGCACAGGCCAAGTAACAGATCCTCTTGCATCCTCACAGCAACCAATCTGGATGATGGAGGACCCAATCCCCGGTTCTCAGAAGGAGCACCTCATGTGAGCAGTGGGTGGCACAGCAGGATGTGTGTGCAAAGAGCCACCCAACCTCCTCTTCAGAGTGCCCAGGTAATGGGGGTATACTGGGGCAATTTTGGGGCCAGAATACTCCAAGCTGCTCCCAGAAGCAGCCACCAATGAAATCTAGATACAGCGTGAATTTTTTGCTTCTGCTTGGCAACTGAGACCCCAAGTACTATGGAGTCCTACAGTACACAGAAACATAGGTCCAAAACACACTGCAGAAATAATCCGGTTTGAGGAGAGCATGGCTGTGCTAAGTCTGCTTTGTCTTCTGAAGCCAAATTTTCAAGGGGGAGCCTGATGAGTAGACTCCCTCTTCTCTTTCCCCCATCAAATTTCTAACAGTGATAGAGCAAGAAGAAGAGAGAAATGTAAAGTTTCTTCCCTTAGATCACTCACTGGGGCACAGTGTGTGTGTGTGTGTGTGTGTGTGAAATTGGATGGGACAGACATCTAGTGAGAGTGTTGACTTAGTGGTAAGACTAACAGGTAAATAATAAAGGCTATTGATTGATAGATTTATGAACATATGCCCTTTTTGTACTGTTTTGAATGTGGGCATGGGAATGTGTGGTTATCAATAAAAATTGAGTCCAGTTTATTTTGAGTAGGTGTGGCACTAACAGGGTGAATCTAGGAAAGAATACTGCAAGGTGGGTACAAATTTTTTTGCTAGTCTAGACAAACCAAAAGATAGCTTTCTGGAATTTACCCTCTAAATAATGGATTGTCCAAAGTTCTTTGCCTGCACGTTGAAGTTATTATGGAGTGGCACTGGTGATACAAAAGAAATCCAGAGCACTGCAGGAAAGGTATATCTTTGCATGGCTAATGCAATCACTAGCCAATAGTTTTAAAACAGAAAAGAAAAGAAAAAGAATAGTAAACAAATTAGATGCTTCTGCTTATAATCAGTCTGATTCTGATTTATTAGAAACTAGTCTGAGTGTATATGAGTTATGACAAGCATGCAACACAAGGCAGAGCCCTCCAAATTCAGCTAATAGCTCATGGAAGATTCTCCATAGGAATGCATTGTCACCCTCCAGGCATGCTTCTTTGGGCCTTTGCAGACTGCCAGAAATAGTGCAAATTGAGTCCACTTTAACTGCCCTGGCTCAGTGCTAGGAAATCATGGGAATTGTATTTTTTTCAGAGACATTGAGCCTTCTCTGTCAGAGAGCTCTGGTGCCACAATAAACTACAGTTCCCATGATTCCCTAGCACTGAGTCAGGACAGTTAAAGTGGACTCAATTTGCACTATTTCTGGCAGCCTGCAAAGGCCGTCTCAAATGGTCAATTCATTACAGCAGAGCAAGACTGTCTTCCTGCCACCCTTACAACTGCTGTACTTCACATGCTACCTACTTAAACTGTGGAATCTACAGCTGCAACAGTTCAGTAACTTTAGCAGGGGAACTGATTAATTCATGGACCATGGGGCCATTGAGGCATACATACTAGTCAGGATGGCTATATATCACCTCCAGTATCAAGAGGCAGCATGCCTGTGTATCTGTTGCTGGGAGCAAAAGAATGCAGTTGCAATGTCCTGGGTTGCACCATGCCACGGAGAACCCACTCATTCAGGGAGTCTAAGCTGGTCCCCTCCCTGTTGTCCTCTTGGCACACAAAGAGATCTTGTAACACTTTTGAGACCGAGGTCTAAAACACATTGCAGAAATAATCCAGTTTGAGACTGCTTTAACTGCCCTGGCTCAGTGCTAGGGAACTGTAGTTTATTGAGGCACCAGAGCTCTCTGACAGAGAAGGCTAAATGTCTCACAAAGCTACAATTCCCAGAATTTCCTAGCATTGAGCTAGGGCAGTTAAAGCAGTCTCAAACTGGAATATTTCTGCAGTGTACTTTGGGCCTGAGAGAAAGAAGTTGGTAACATAAGTTTTCATGGACTTGCCATAAGTCCAATTCATCAGATGCATGGAATGAAATAGCATCTGATGAAGTAGGCCTAAGTTTAGGAAACCGTATGCTGCCAATTTCTTTGGTCCAAAATACAGTGCAGAAATAATCCATTTTGAGACCGCTTTAGCTGCCCTGGCTCAATGCTAGGGAATCCTGGGAATTATAGTTTATTGTGGCATCAGAGCTCTCTGACAGAGAAGGCTAAATGTCTCACAAAGCTACAATTCCCAGAATTCCCTAGCATTGAGCCAGGGCAGTTCAAGCAGTCTCAAACTGGATTATTTTTGCAATGTGTTTTGGACCTTTCTCTCAGGGCCAGAACAGAGAGGGCAAATGAAATAGCTTCTGGCTGCTTTGGAGGCATGCTGATTAAATGATGCATGCCTCCAAAGTGGCCAGAAGTCACACTGAAGCTGCATTCTGGTCCTTAGGATCACAGCAAAAAGGAGCCAGGATAGTCCGACTCCTGGCAGCACCAGTTGGCCCCTGCGTCCACAACCTGCCTTGGGATCGGGCTGTTGGGACAGCCAGGTTCTGACCTGCTTCCAGTTGAAGTAGACTCGGGATGCTCTTTATGTCCATCTGTTCCACCCTCAGTCTCAAAAGTGCTACAAGCTCTCTTTGTGTGCCAAAAGGACAACAGGGAGGGGACCAGCCTATACTTTCTCAATGAGTGGGTTCTACTTGGCATGGTGCAACCCAGGACATTGCTCATTGGCAACACAGCCTTGATCCAAGGACCCCAGAACAGGGGAGCAGCGGGAGCTCAAGCCCACAACTTTAGACTGGGGGCCCAAAATCATCCCCAAATGATGAAGCAACATTGGACAGGCTAGTCTACACATTTAAAATACTCATCATTCCAGTCAAATAGAATGTGATCCAGCCACATGCAATTTGTAGGAGTTTTGGCTTTTTGTGCCCCTCCCTCAAAAAAAAAATTTTTTTTTTAAATTCAGTGGGGAAAAAACTTTGTTGTTTTTACCAGAATATCCACTGAAATGTGCATTATTGCACTTGTGGCCATCTGACCGCTTCGCATGCATTTGGAGGACTGTGCATTTTCAGCAGTGGGAGGGTGAATCAATGTGAACAGATGTGAATTTGTGCAAGAAAATGAAGACAAAATTACTAATCAATGCAAATGTGTGAAAATGTGCACCAATTCACATAGTACAATTATGTGCAGACCAGCCCCAAGACTCCTAGGTACTTAAGCCCCAGAAAATATCTGTCAGAGGTATACTAAATGATCATTATTTGATGTTACTTTTCCAGTACTCAGGTTCAGTTCAGTGATGGTGGTGGTGGTGATGATTGTCTTAATGTAAAGAATTTTGTTTTCATTGTTTTGTAGGGAAGTCAACATTTTGTAGTCAAATTTAGTTGATGAGCCCCTAAGAGGTCCACTGGGTAGTATTCAAAATTTGTTGATACAAATCCATACACATCTACTCAGAAATAAGTTACACTATGTTCAGTAAGACTTACTCCTCAATTAGGGTACAAGTTTGTTGCCTCCAGGATTCTTAGTGTAAATTACTTTGAAGGGGAAATATAATGTAACATTTCATATACCACAGTGGTACTCAGATTTTTTTACCCTTGGGACTCCCCTTTACATCTACATGTAGACATCGCTTTCCTCCCTAGTATATAAATGAAAATTAATTGTTTATTTAGTGTGCTATTTTTATTAGCACATTCATCTTTTTATGTTTTTATGTTTTTTGTTTTATGTTCTCATGTTTTTAAAAATTATTTTTATTGATTTTCAAGTCTTTATAACATAGTCAAACAATACAGTGCCACATAATTACAGATATAACAATAACCATAGGATGTGATGTTACTCAATGATCATTAGTTTGCAGGATTCTGTGAATGGGATTCATCTGGAGTCAGTTCAGGCTTTGCATTGAGTTGTAAAGTGTCCTTCTAGAAGTTGATGTGAGAGTCTGGAGGTTGGAGATGGTGTGAAGATTCATTTACAAATTCAATAAAGAGCCTCCAATCCTCATAAAAATGTCCTGTTTTGAATGTCTGTTACAAAGTCTCACTGTAGTGGAAAATTTCTCCATTAACCATAGATTCCATTGTCAGAGTATTGATGGGATATACAGTCAATGGTGAAATGTAAAAGATGTGTGTGTCTGTAATTTTCCATGAGAACATGCTTTTAGGCCGAACACAACAACTCAGTCCAGGTGGCCAAAAGACAAAACAAAAGGAAACCACTAGATGGGAAAGTGTTCTGTTTACACAAAGGAAACAATAATAAAAGTTGTTATGAGAAAGTAGATCACATGATGGAAGATGAACAAGAAGAGGTTGGGTTAACATAAGTCACGTACAGAACATCCAATTAACCTGAAGGTTAACACCCAAGAGGTGGAGAAAGGCTGGGCTGAGAAATTGTGTATCAGGCATTGAAGTTAGTCTGCTTTTGAACTTTCATTAGAATGGATTAAGTTTTCTTTATATTGCAATGGAGCTATAGTATGTCTTACTGCTTCACAATGTAGCTTTAAGGATCTGTAGTTTTGTTCCTGTTTAGCCACATCTACAAGATGTGATGCTTAAGTGGACGTTATGGTTTTTACTCTGCATATTTTTCTATAATAAAGCTTACTGCTAGCAGCTTGGACACTCTGCGTGTTTTTCACTCTGCTGGATTTACAAAAACCCACTCCTCCAACACCGAACATCCATACCCTTTCCCACCAACCTTCAATAGACAGATCCCCATGTTTCCAGTGTTTAGCCACCTCAAGTCTCGCAGCTGTGATGAAAAAAGCAATCAGTTTCCTATACTTAAGCATGGCATTTCTGTCAATAAACATCAAGAGTAAAATCAGGGCTGGACAAAAGTACAGGGTTTGGTGTGTAATACATGAGATCTGGTGCAGAACTAGGTGCCAAAATGCCTGTATCTTGGGGCATACAACCCATATGTGGATATAAGAGCCAGTGTTCTTGCCTCTCCAGCAGCTCATTGGGAGACTCTGTACCATTTTTGATAGCAGGATGGGGGTAAGGTACCACCTATGTATGTTTTGAGGAAGTTTTCCCTTGTGGCTGCTGACCTAGACTTAAATGGGGGTGAGGACCATATACATGTCGATGTGGATTCTGGTATTGATAGCTTTCATTCTGATTGCCACAATGGACAGACTGGCCCCTTCCAGCAAATGACTTTACGTATATGCCATGATTCCTTTAGTCTGGGCTGTAGTTTTTTTTTTTTTTTTAAACAAAAAGTCTCGTATTGGGTGAGTGGCTGTGAGAGTTCCCCAAAAGAGCTTATTATACTCAACACGAAGGAGGTGAGTTGGTGCATTTGGAACCAAGTTAGGTCTCAAAGTTTGGAAAGACATTTTTAAAACATCAGGGGATTTAGGTTTTCCATCTGCAAATAGATCAGTGATGTAATAAACACCTTCCTGTATCCAGGTTCTATAGGGGAGGAACTGACCATCTCTTGGAAAGTTTGGGTGTAAGAAGAAGGGTTTCAAGGGAGAAGGGTTAGGAGCAAGGACATGCCTCTATTTATTCCAAATTGTGAGAGAATTATGAAATATGGCCTTACGTTTGTATTTTATGGTCTGATTATGAAGGAAAAAAGCTTCTATTGAATTTAGTTTGCCAATTTCCAAGCTAAACCATTTTGTGGAGTCATCATCCTTGATCAGTTGTACAATTGGGCTTAATTGGAAGGCATGAAAGTCAAGTTCAATATCTGGGACTGCCAGCACACCATAAGTAGAGGCAGTGTGTTGGATGTGTTTAGAGAACCTAGGTCTTTTTAAAATTAAAAATAAATAGGTTAATTGCAAACTGCCATTTTGCAAACCTGGAAGCAGAGGGGGTCAATGGAATATTTTGGAACAACAAAAAAAAAAAAAAGCGGCAAAAACATTTTGACTAAAGCAATTCAGCCCAGGACTAAAGCAATTCAGCCCAGCCCAGAGATGCTGTGCCAGAAGAGGTGCAAAAGAGCCACATGGTGGCTCTTCAGGCACCCTTTTCGCCGCCTGGGAAAGGAACACTATTTTGGTGCTCCTTTCCCAGTCACCAAAAAGGAGGATTGGGGATGAGGTGTGGGGCAGCCTCGGCCCCAATCCCCCGCTTCCTAGGGCAGCCCATGGCTGCCTGTCTTCATCCCTCCCCCATAGTCTCCCTTTCCTATGTGTTTCTTGCAGGAAAACTATGCTTGGTTTAAGTTTTTTCAAGTAACCATTAACACAGGTGTGTTTGAGAGGAGACCCCAGCCCCTTCACATTTAGATATACAATTCTGAGTCTATCCAGAGTTCAGGAAATTAAGCTGTAAATACATTATCTTTAGGAAAGAACCCCAAAGAAATTTGATTTTCAAGTAACCCTTGTAACAAGACTCATCTCTAGGATCAGCAGTCACACCTTAGGGGGTGGATATGTTGAGGGACTCAGGTTTTCACTTTGAGAAGATCACATCCTTATGACTAGCACAAACATAATCTTGAACAAACAATCTTAACTGAAAAACTTTAACTAAAACCAGGAACATACCAAGGGGAGGGAAGTGCAGGGCATGCTCTGGTGATCTCCCCTGGAATGGGGGAAATGTCATCAATGTATGATGACATGGGGGCTTAGATCTCAATGAAAAGAATTGGTATATAATGGAGAGCAGAGTGAATTGGAGAATATAACAGAAAAGTTCAAGAGGTTGAATAGATCTATAAGCAAAGTAATGGTCGAGTGTGAGAAGAGAGTGAAGTATAGCAATAGAGGGCAAGGGGTTGAGTAGGTCTATAAGCACAGTAAGGGGCAGGTGTGAGTGAAGAGTGAAGTATAATAGCAGAGGGTGAGAGAGTGAGTAGATCTATGAGCACTGTAAGGGGTTAGGTGTGAGTGAAGAGTGAAGTGCTCAGCAGAGATTTTGTGATAGTTGAGATTGGATACAAATAGTTGTCACTAGAGAGAAGAAAATGGAGGCGTGTTGGAGTAGAGTTATAAAAAAACCAGGTTGGACAAAAAGATGCTAAGATGGGGAGGACTGAAAAGTCACTAGCATGAAAGGGTGGAGAAGAGGATAGGTAATCAGTACAATCATGGAAAAACAAGACAAAAAGGGACAAACTCACAAATAGAATAAAGAGGTTTTTGCCTGAATGACCAGTCATATAGAATTAGGTGGATGTATTAAATTTTGATTTTCCAGTTCCTTCCCTGTGTTTGTTCTGTCCATGGTGAGCTGTCATCCGTTTTGGGCCACTGAATGCAAGCTTGCCTAGTGTTGGAGATTGGGCATCTTCCAGGATTTTTTGCTCCAGTTCTCTGGGAATTTTGATGTTGACAGTATCACAGATATTGAGCACTTGGGTTTTGATCAAAGCAGACATGACAGTATCACCCTTGAATATAGTCACTTTGAAGGGGAATCCCCATCTCTGTTTAATACTGCCTGCTGCAGCAGTGCTGTTGGTGGTTTAAAGCTTTGGTGCCTCCAGAGTGTCTCAGGTGAGATGTCCTGGGATATTTGTAAGGTTGTGTCTTGGAAAGTGAGGCGTGGGATTCTGGTGAGTTTCCTTAGAACCAAAGCCTTCTTCGTGTGGTATGTGAAATGGATGATGATGTCTCTGGGCATGGAGCCTCAATTCAGTCTCCTTGTGGGGATCCTGTGCACCCATTCAATATCAAACGATTGTAAATGAAGGTCTGGGCAGGTTGTGTTTAGCCAGTTAAGTAAGAAGGATATCATGTCATTCTTTTCTACTTGTCCCACAATCCCTCTCATTCTAATATTCAGGTTTCTGTTTCGGTTTTCCCAGTCTTCTACTTTGTTAGACAGGTATTCATTTGTTCAAGGTGACACAAGTGGGATTCATGCTGCACTCCATGTTCAAGGGCCACATTTGTGGTGTCCTCTATATCATGGATGCAGTTCGTAATTGCTGACAGTTTTGACTTTATAGGCTCTAGGGCTAGGGCCCAGTCTTTCTGAAGATCCTTTACTAAGTTCTCCTAGCAGCTCAGGAAAGGATAGGTCTGGGGACATTAAGTTGTCTACACCACCCCCTTTGCTGTTCCTGTGTGAGCCTCGTGTCATTTTTGGATCCAGACCTCTGTTATCCCACTGGACTTTCGGCTCTTTTGCTGCTAGGTAAAATGTAGAAATATCTTGATCCACCAACCTCTTGGTATTCTGCATCAGAGGGATTTATTTCATTTGTAAAATTCCATTGATATCATCTCCAATTTTGTGAAAAAAGGTGAGATCTTGCCTGCTTTGCCTTTACATGTCTGCCATGTTCGGAAGTTGGGCACACCCTCATATTTATCTGTTTAACATTTTATAAGGAAATAAAACAGTTTATAAGGAAATATAAGAAAATAATAATTCAAATTAAAACAGTTTTATTTAAGTAAATTCAAAATTTAACTCAGCAAATGTGTACATTTTACACAATAAAGAGGTTTAGGAAGAGGAGGATCAGGGCCTTCAAGTCTCATGCCCCCACTTGAGCAACTTCCATGGGCCCCCCAGGAGTCCTGCCTCACCGTTTGAGAACCATTGATATATCATAATCATTGCCTTGAGAAAGCAGTGGGACACAAATATTATCAAGCTGCCATGCTCTATGGTGGTTGTGGCAATGATAATGTCATAGGCATGTCATTGTGGTTGCCAATATTTATTCTATTTGCATCTCATCCTTTCTTCAAATAACTTGTTAAAATAGTCTGGCTGTTGCATTGTTAAACTGAGATGTAACATTTCAGACTTTAAATTTTGGAACACTCAAATATTTATTACGTCAGTTGAACAGTGGGGTTGTCTTATCTCTTATCTTTCATACCTAGCCTTGGACTGAGACTTTGTTGTCATTAGCCAAGGACATGTGCTCTGGAAAGGAAATGCAATTATGCACTCTTCATGCCATCTGCCCCCTGAATGTCAGTGTCCTAGCATTGGGCCTGGTGAGTGCGCAGACAGAAGCAGGAGGCAAAGATGAAGTCATGCAGAGAGAGAATGACAGCTTTAGGCAGTCTCCCTTCCATTTGAAATTCATAAGCCATAATCTAATTAGCACTCAGCTGCTTCACTAGACTGATGATTGAAGTGCTGCTTTTACTTTCTTGGATGGTTGGAAGTATGGAGCTGAAATCACCAGCAGCTTTTTAATGTATGCACTGCCATAGGCTACGCCTGTTGAACAACAATCTTTTTGTCACCACTCAGAGCACAGGAGAGATGTACATGGTTATAAAATCACCCCATCACTTTTTTTTATTATTAGAGTTGCTGATAAGGATCTCACTACCATTTCACAAGTCTGATCAGCAACAACGTTATTATAATTCTTCCCCATTCCAGACTGACTTATTGTTTTCCAGGTTCCTGACAATAACTTTTGTCATTGGTTCAAAGGCAAGCATATCAAAAGAAGGAAGAAATAGCTTACTGCCCCCCCCCCCCCACACACTGCAAAAGGCTCCTGTGCCAACAATAATGCCAGGCAGAAATTCAGGATGGCAGACTTTGGCAAAGGAAAAGCCTCCTTAGTACCCATGTAACAGGGAGCACTAGTGATATGAAACACCTGCTTGAAGGGTGCTTAACTTTGTCAAAGGAATTAGACACTTTGAGTGTTTTACTCAGGAAATGAAATCTAAGAAGAAATAGGGTTGCATTAATAGTGAGGAAAGATGTAGTCAAGTAGTCCAAAGATATAATGCAAAATGTGATCAAATAATATCAATAAGACTTTAAGAAAAACCCATCAATATAACCATAATCCATGTTTATGCTTCAATTATAGAGGCAGAAAAAGAAGAAATTGAAAGATTCTGTGCTGGAGTCCACGAGGAAATTGACCAGACACCAAGACAGGACATGCTGTTAATCATATGAATTGGAATGCAAAAGGAGGAAACAGAGCAAATCAAAGCTAAATATAAAGATATAGATAAAGAAAGGTTAAAGAAGAACACTAAAGCAACCATCATGCTAAAATAAAACCTGAATAACATCCCTCTAGAATTTAAAGATAAAATGAAAAACAGTTTTGCACTATTAAGCCTAATTGACTGGGAACCAGAAGAATTCTGGACTGAAGCCAGGGGCATTGTCAAAGCGGAATGCAATAAGACGCTATATGGAGCCAAAAAGAAAGAGAAGCCTTTAGATGAGAGACAAAACTCTTGAAGAGTTAAGGACAAATGAGAAACAGAAATAAAAGATGACAGAAATAGGGTCAGAATCTGAATGGAACTGAAGGCAGCAGAGGAGAGGCCAGAGCAGAGGCAGCCCTTAAAAGCTGTCCTCCAAACCACCAGCACTCCAAGGCAGCAGAGGAGGGGCCAGAGCAGAAGCAGCCCTTAAAAGCTGTCCTCCAAACCACCAGCACTCCAAGGCAGCAGAGGAGGGGCCAGAGCAGAGGCAGCCCTTAAAAGCTGTCCTCCAAACCACCAGCACTCCAAGGCAGCAGAGGAGGGGCCAGAGCAGAGGCAGCCCTTAAAAGCTGTCCTCCAAACCACCAGCACTCCAAGGCAGCAGAGGAGAGGCCAGAGCAGAGGCAGCCCTTAAAAGCTGTCCTCCAAACCAGCAGCACTCCAAGGCAGCAGAGGAGAGGCCAGAGCAGAGGCAGCCCTTAAAAGCTGTCCTCCAAACCATCACTCCAAGGCAGCAGAGGAGGGGCCAGAGCAGAGGCAGCCCTTAAAAGCTGTCCTCCAAACCAGCAGCACTCCAAGGCAGCAGAGGAGAGGCCAGAGCAGAGGCAGCCCTTAAAAGCTGTCCTCCAAACCACCAGCACTCCAAGGCAGCAGAGGAGGGGCCAGAGCAGAGGCAGCCCTTAAAAGCTGTCCTCCAAACCACCAGCACTCCAAGGCAGCAGAGGAGGGGCCAGAGCAGAGGCAGCCCTTAAAAGCTGTCCTCCAAACCAGCAGCACTCCAAGGCAGCAGAGGAGAGGCCAGAGCAGAGGCAGCCCTTAAAAGCTGTCCTCCAAACCACCAGCACTCCAAGGCAGCAGAGGAGGGGCCAGAGCAGAGGCAGCTGCGGCAGCGCAGGAGCAGCAGCAGTAACAACAGCAGCTGGGAGCGGAGGAGAGAGAGAGAGAGAGGCCAGAGAACGTCAGCGGCAGAGCCCTCAAAAGCCCCCCTGTCCACCACACTCCTCTCACCAGCCACGGCAGCGCAGGAAAAGCAACAATATCAGTGGCCGGAAACACAGGAAAAAGAGAGTGAGGCCAGGAAACCCCAGTACTGTGGTTACTTTGTATTTTTGGTTACTAGAAATAGTAGTATTGTGGTCAGATTGTATTTCTGGTTATTTGTAGCGATAATATAGTAGTGGGAGTAAGCATAGAAAAGACCACTAATGTCATATGAAGCAATAGGAGTTAAGATAAAAATTTAATTAGATATATTATTTTTCAAGAATTGACAGAAGAATATCAAAGTACTTAGTTGTTATTTTATAATTATTTTCAGGAAGAATAAGATAATTATAATATTGAGGATTGTGACATAATAGAGTTCAGCAAAGAACTTATTAGACAGGTTGATTTATTTTCTCATAGTATTATTTGCACTGAAATTAAGTGGCAATAAAGCAACATTGTCAGTATTCTGTAGAAAGATAAAGGTAAAAATGGCAACTGGAATGGAAGTTCAGCAACCTACACAAGGGAAAAAAGAAACCAATGTTATATTAGAAACCGAAGGGGACATAGAAACAAAAGATAGCATATTACAGGAAATTAGAAAATTAAGAAATGATATTAGAGCTGAGATTCGAGCAGAAATAAGTGCAGAAATCACAGAAATGAAAGTACAAATGAAAGCGGAATTACAAAAAGAACTACAAGAATTCAAAGAAAACATATTTAAAATGACAACAGAAATGAAAACTTTAGGAACAATAGTAGAAAAAATTGAAGAAAGGACAGGTAATTTAGAAGAAAAAACACATTTAATAGAGGAAAAACAATACTATGAAGAAAATTAGAAAACTTTAATAGAATTAAAACTCAAAGAGAGGGCAATAAAAATAAGAGGATTACAAGAAAGATATAACGAAAATTTAGAAGAACGTGTCATTCCAGCTTTAGCTCAATTTATTAACTGGCCAACAGAACAACTCGATGGGGAAATAGACAAGCTTTATAGGGTTAACTCTTGGACTGCAACAAACAGACGTCTGCCAAGAGATATAAATATTTATTTTGTGAGAGGAAGAGTACGTGATATAATTTTAGAGACCAGCTATAGGGAAAAATGTTACATAGAAGATCAAGAAATTCAAATATTTAAAGATTTACCTTCATCGACCTTAAGGAAAAGAAAAGATTATCGAGAGTTAACAAACTATTTGAAACAAAACAATATAAAATACAATTGGGGAAGGATAGAAGGAGTAAGCTTTCTGATAGGAAAAAAGAAATGGAGGATTGATACAGTTATTAAAGCTAAAGAATTTTTAGAAAATATCCAATCAAAAAGTGAAGAAACACAATCAAAAAGAGAAGAATTATATATAAATGAACATACACAAAAAACAGATAAGGGAATTTGTGAAGAAGCATTTATAAGATTAGAAGAAGAAACAAATGTAAACAGTGATTTAGAAACAAAACAAAAGGAAGAAGAAGAACCAGGAAATATAACATCGAACACAGAAGAATCAGAAGAAGAGGAAAATGAGCAAAGGGATAAACAAAGTAAAACAGAAGGAAAGATTACGGAAGAAACAACGGAAGAGGGAAAAGAGAAAAAAGACAAAACAAAGGAGAAAAAGAAATATATTCAAACGAATATAAGACTAAGGAAAGGAAAGAAACTAAGCTATAAATACTAATATTAAAGAAGAAAACAGAAGAAGGAAAAGAAGGGAAAAAAATGTCTCTTAAAATAGTTTCATGGAATGTTAATGGTCTAAACTCGAAAACCAAAAGGAATAAAATACTACATCATTTATCTAAACAGAAAAAAGATATAATATGTATTCAAGAAACACATATAAGAAATAAAGATATACATTTGTTAGAAAATAAAAAATTGGGTAAGATATTCGCGGATTCTAATATATATTCCAAAAGGAAAGGTGTGGCAATATATGTGCGTGATAGTATCAAAGCAAAAGAAATCTTCAAAGAGGGAAATGGGCACTATGTTGCTATAGAATTGAATATAGAATTGGGGAAAGTCTTATTAATAAATATTTATACTCCACAAGAGAATAAATTCAAATTTTTCAAAAAGCTCAATAAACAGATTAGACAACAGGATTACAATAAAATCATAATCACAGGTGACTGGAATGGAGTGACAAACCCGACAGAAGATAGAACATCCCAAAAATTAAAAGGTAAATCTAATGGGAAATTACCAAATTCAGCAATTGACTTGATTGAAGAACAAAAACTAATAGACGCATGGAGACTACTTAACAAAAGGGAAAAAGATTATACCTTTTACTCAAACAGATTCAAATCATGGTCTAGGATAGACATGATTTTCCTATCTTCAACAATGACTAAAGAAATATCAAGTTGTAATATTCTTCCTATGAGCATGTCTGACCATTCGCCAGTAACATTAACACTTAACTTAAAGAGGAAAGAGTTCACATGGCGTTTAAAAGAAGCACTACTAGCAGATGAAGAAATAGTAGCAAAAATAAAAAAAGACCTCTTGTTATTTTTCAAAGAAAACATGAATAAAGGGACACCCACGCATGTAGTATGGGATGCAAGCAAGGCAGTTGTAAGAGGCCTATTTATTCAACAAGAAAAAAGGAAAAAAAGAATGAAAGCAAAGCAAGAAGAGCAATTACAAGTTCAATTAAGGGAAGTAGAAAAACAACATAAACAAAAAACCAAAGATACAAAAATTGCAAAAGAAAGACAAAGAATAAGGAGTCAAATAGAACAGATTACAATGCAAGAAATAGCAAACAAAATAAAATATATAAAACATTACCATTTTGAAAACGCAAACAAGGTAGGCAAATGGCTTTCAAAAACACTCAAAAAAGAAAAAGAAAAAAATATAATCCTAAAACTTAAAACAAAAGGGCAAGAATTTACTCAACAAAAAGATCTAAAGAAAATTATACAAGAATATTATGAAAATCTATTTACTCCACTGGAGAGTCCACAAGAGAACAAGATAGAAATGAGGAAATATCTAGAAAATGAAAATATAATAAAATTAAATGGACAAGATATAAAAGATTTAAATTCTTCTATAACGATAGCTGAAATTGATCAAGCCATTATAAATTTAAAGGAAAACAAAACACCAGGACCGGACGGTCTCTCAGCAAGATATTATAAAACATTTAGGAACAAACTAACAGAACCATTATACAGAACAATTCAAGAGATAGATAAGAGAAATTACCCAGATTCTTGGAGATATTCACTCACCACATTAATCCACAAAGAAAATAAAGATCCGGAAAATATTAACAATTACCGTCCTATTGCTTTATTGAACCTTGATTATAAAATATATGCAGCGATTCTTGCAGCTAGATTAAAAAAGGTTTTAGCTAAGCTAATTCATGAAGATCAAGCCGGTTTCCTACCTAGAAGATATATAAGAGATAATATTAGAACAACGATAAATATTTTAGAATTTTATAACACTTATAAATCTAAAAAACTAGGAATGGTATTCCTAGACCTAGAAAAGGCCTTTGACAATGTGAATTGGGAATTTCTTGATTTGTTACTTCAAAAAATGGGGATAACAGGAAAATTTTTAGAAGGAATTCGTCAAATATATAAGATACAAAAGACTCAAATCCAGATTAATGGAGAAAAAACAGAGATCTGTAATATAAAAAAGGGTACACGTCAGGGGTGTCCTTTATCCCCACTTTTGTTTATCTTGGTAATGGAAATATTGAACACAAAAATAAGGAATGATGATAGAATTAAGTCACCAGAAATTAAAAAATATAAATATAAACTCAAAGCATTCACAGACGACATCGTAATATATTTGGAGGATCCACTGAAAAGCATAAAACATTTAGAAGAAATCTTGGAAAAATTTAGCTTAATGACGGGACTCAATGTAAATAAAGCTAAAAGTGGAATCATAACAAAAAACTTAACAAAAAAAGAAGAAACAACTTTGCAAGAAAAATCAGGATATCAAATATATAAAAAAGTAAGATATTTAGGAATAACAATTACGAATAATAACTCGGATTTATATAAAAATAACTATATACCATTATGGAAAAGTATAAAAACAGATCTGGAAACTTGGGACAAAAAACAACTCTCATTACTTGGTAGAATTGCAACTATACAGATGAATGTCTTGCCCAAAATTTTGTACTTATTTCAAACAATTCCCATACATCTAACCAAACAACATTTTCACAAATGGAACCATGACATTAACGAATTTATATGGAATAAGAAAAAACCCAGAATCAAAGCAGCGACCTTAAAAGATAGAAAAGAAAAAGGTGGACTAGGCTTACCTGACTTAGAATTATATTATGAAGCATGTGCGCTACTATGGTTAAAGAATTGGATACTACTTAAAAATCCCAAATTATTAGAACTAGAAGGAATTGATCTAAAAAAAGGGTGGCATGCTTATTTATGCTACGAAGAAGTAACAATGGATAAAGGATTCAATATGCATCTCATACGTAAAAACTTGTATAGAATCTGGAAAAAATATAAAAAATACTATTATGATAAATTACCACAATGGACTTCTCCACAGGAGGCTCATCATAATAAGGAAACATTCAAGCAAGAGAGCTGGATCACTTACGAAAAATTATTAATAAAAAGTACACAAGGATTAAGATTAAAAACTATAGAAGAACTTAAAAAAGACAGTATAGAGGTCAATTGGTTGAAATATAAGCAAATAAAAAAAGATTTTGACAGAGATATGGAAAAAGGTGGAATCGATGCAGGTACGAATATATTGGATAAATTACTAAAAGCAGGGGAGAAACAATGGATTAAAAAGACATACAAGTGGATGCTAGAGACTAAAACAGGAGAAGAGGTGATAAAACACAACATGATAACATGGATGAGGGATATTGGGAACACAATACCACTGAAAAGTTGGGAAAATGCATGGAAAAACAGCAATGCATTTACTAAAGGTAATATATTAAAGGAAAATTACTACAAAATACTTCATCATTGGTATATCACACCATCAAAATTAGCAAAAATAAATAAACAAGGAAGTAGTGATTGTTGGAATTGTAGGGAAGGGCTAGGAACAACTTTTCATATGTGGTGGAAGTGTAAGAAAAATAAGATCTATTGGGAAGAAATACATAAGAAAATGTGCGAGATTATCCAAAAAAATATTCCTCTAAAACCAGAATTGTATTTGTTAAATATAATAGATGTAATAGATAGTAAACTAACTCAAGACGAAAAGAGTGCAATATTATACATGGTAACAGCCGCATGCCTAACTTTGGCAAAATATTGGAGATCTGAAACAACCCCAACGATAATTGAATGGCAAACCAAACTTTATGAATTAATAACAATGGACAAACTATCAATGTTTATAGCTGGGAGAACTTTTCAACAATATGATAAAAAATGGAAAGAGATACTGCACAAACTAGAAATGAAGTAAGGTAATCAAGACAATACAATATATATATATAGATTTTTTTTCTTCTTTTCTCCGTTTAGTAAGAAGTAAATGAACAGTTAATAGTTAAAAATGATGGTGTAAAATGATGGTGTAAAATAAGGTCACTGATATTCTTAGATACATGTAAGTTGTAACAAAAAAAGAAGAAGAAATTCTTTCTTTTTTGTGGAAAAAACAAATAAAAATAATAATTTTTTAAAAAAAGAATCTGAATGGAACTGTTCAGCAACTTGTGTGCAGTAATAAAGAGAACTACTATAATATCAATGCAGAGAAATAGAAGACGACAACAAAAAAGGAATATCAGAAGACCTCTTCCACAAGATCCAAGTAACTAAAGGGAAATTTAAACCATGGAAATCCTATATGACTAGCAAGGGAACACATTACATGACCAAGGACAAATAAAAAGTTGATGGAAAAAATACACTGAAGAACTATATAAAAGAGATGAAAGGATGATAGATTTATTTAAGGAAAAACCATTTGAAGATAAATCTACAATTAAAGAAAGTGAAGTGAAGCTGTACTCAGTGGGAGAAATAAATCAGCATGAACAAATGACATACCAATACAGCTGCTTCAAGCTACAGAGACAGAATCTACTCTAGTTCTAACTAAAAATTGTGAAAAATATGGAAAACAAAACAATGCGCCTCAGACTGGAAAGGCTTGGTATGCATTCCAGTCCCCAAGAAAAAGGACACCAGGGACTACAGTAACTACAAGATCACCTCCAATGCTAGAAAAGTGATGCTCAAAATTCTACAAAAAAGACTTTTACCTTCATGAAAAACTATGGATCTCGCTTAAAGAAATGGGTGTTCCACAACATTTGAATGTCCTGATGCATAACCTGTGCTCAGGACAACAGGCTACTGAATACAAAGAAAGAGAATGGTTTCCAATTGGCAAGGGGGTCAAGCAAGCCTGCATTTTATCACCCAATTTGTTTAACTTGTACAGTGAACATATCATACATAGAGCTGGATTAGACTTGGAGGAAGGAGGCATGAAAATTGGAGGAAGGAACATCAACAGTTTAAGACAGGCAGATGATAACATACTAATAGCAGAAAATAGCAAAGATTTGGAATGATGCCTGAAGAAAGACAAAGAAGAAAGTGCAAAGGCAGGTTTGCAGCTGAACATTAAAACAAAAAAGTAATGACCACAAATGATTTACATGACTTTAAAATAAATTATGAACATTGAAATAGTTCAAGATTCTCCATACCTTGGCTCAGCCATTAATCAGAATGGAGAATGTAGTCAAGAAATCAGAAGACTGGGGGGGGGGGGTTCAGACTGCCAGAAATAGTGCAAATTGAGTCCACTTTTAGGGTTAGGGTTAGGGTATCATGGGAACTGTAGTTTATTGTGGCACCAGAGCTCTCTGACAGAGAAGGCTCAACGACTCAGAAAAAAAAACAAAAAACATTTCCCATGATTCCCTAGCACTAGCCCTAACCCTAAAAGTGGACTCAATTTGCACTATTTCTGGCAGTCTACAACCCCCCTAGGACTTGGAAGGACAGCTATGAAGGAACTAGACAAGATCCTGAAGAAGTTAGGATTATCCATGCCATCCTATTTCTATGTATGGTTGTAAAATCTGGACAGTGAAGAAAGCTGGGAGGCAGAAAACAACTCATTTTAAATATCATGCTGTAGAAGAGCTCTACAGATACCATGGACTGCTAAAAAGACAAATAAATGAGCCTACAGCAAATTAAGCCTGAATTCTCCCTAAGCCAAGACGAGGGCGTCCAAGACACCCTGGTCTGCAGCGCCGCGGGGCCAAGGCAGCCTCACCGCGGCGCTTCCCCGCCGAATCTAAATTTGGCGCTCCTTTTAGATTTAAGGGAAAGTGCGCCCCAAAAGCGGCGGGCGCACTTTCCCTGACTCAAACGCTGCGGCGAGTGCGGTCGCCACGGCGTGAGGTCAACCCGGAAGTGCCGGCCGTGCGGATGGCCGCCGCTTCCAGGGGCGACCTCAGGAAGAGGAAGGGGCGCCGAACGTGCGGCTGCCCCTCCTCTTCCGGGCCCGGAAGACGACCCAATTAGTCGTCTGCCGAGGCCCTAAATTGAGACTGTTGTACTTTGGCCATATCCTGAGAAGGTAAGACTTACCAGAAAAGACAATGCTTGGTAAGATAGAAGGCAGTAGGAAAAGAGGCAGACTGCATTCCAGATGGATCAACTCAATCAATGAAGCCATGGCCCTGAATCTGCAAGACCTGTTGATGATAGGGTCTCTCATTTATACAATTGTTATAAGTCGAAGTTGACCTGATGACAGTTAACAGCAACAAATTTCTCATATCTGCTCATTCCCTCCCTCTCTGTGTAATTCTCATGTGCTCAAATGTATGGAGTTCAGATGTGAGATTTTAAGGTGGATCTGAAACACAACAAACCTTTGTTAAATTTTAACAGGTTTGAGTGTATCAAGAGAGAGACTTGGAACTTGGTAAGTGAGGACACATTTAAAATAGAGGACATTAGAATTCCATGAGTCCTGTAAGGAAGCAAAAAATGTGGAGGGGGATGCTCTTTATTTATTTGTTATTTATTTAATTTATTCCCTGATTTTCTCTCAATATGGGGCCCAAAGCAGCTTACAGTGTAAAGTCCAAAACACATTGTCAAAATAATCTATTTTGAGACCTCCTTAACTGCCCTGGCTCAATGCTAGGTAATTCAGGAATCTGCAGTTTTGTGAGACATTTAGCCTTCTCTGTCATAGAGAGATCTGATGCCACAATAAACTGCAATTCCTAGGATTCCCTAGCACTGAGCCAGGACAGTTAAAGTGCTCTCAAACTGGATTATTTCTGCAGTGTGTTTTGGACCTAAGTTAAAACAAAATAGATAAACCAGTATGTGGTTTAACAGAGAGCAAGCATTAATCAATCCAATTAAAACATTAATTTAAAAATTAAAAATCCATTAAATACATATTACATGTAAGAACAGCATCTTGTTAGTGCTAGAGCACCTAAATAGCCAATTATCTGGGTGATATGAAGTCTTGAAGCTCTTATAATATGGCACTTCTAGTTCTGAGTATCTCCATTTCAGCTTCAGATTGCAGTTAAGACTGAGGACGTTTTCACACGGGGCTTTTTGAGGAGGCAATCCTACCTCCGTCCGGCCCCACTCCGGCTCCATTTCTACGTAGTTCACACACGTGCGGCGGCAAACCCCGCCTCTTCCGGTGCCATCCCTGCGTCCGTCCGGCTTTTCTCTCCGTGTGTTCAAACGCACGGAGCCCTAAGTCCGGCGTCACTCCACGTGGCAAAAGGCTAACTCCGGCTAACTCCGGCTTCAGGTAATTCTGGCTGTCCACCCGGAATTAGCCTGCCGCCGACGGAGCCATTCTGGAATCAGCGGCAGGAGCCGTTCCGGAATGGCTCCACCCGGCTTTAGGGGCCCCCGTGTGAAAACGTCCTGTGAGTTGTGAAACATCTTCAAAATTGGCCCACTCCTGATAACACTGATAAAGTATTTTTCTGATTTCTTAGCTTTAAACATGTTATCGGCTCCATGTTCTCTGTTGGTTTTTAAATTTTGCTTTGTTACTTTTACCACAATTGTCTAGGGATAGACACTAACATTTATTAGGAAATTAGGCTTGGGAGAAAATCATTATACATTAATTTCTTAAATTTTTTATGGCAACTTTAAAATGCATTGTCTTGATAAACACCAGTGCTGATTTGACCAATAATTAACATTTGTTAATTTCATTTATTACTTGCCATTTTATAATAAGATGAAATGATTTTGTTAATTTAACACTTTTAACAAATTACATAGATCTCAGTTAATCAATTTGATATGCTTTTGTTAACAGTTTAAAAGCAATGATTTCATGTCTTTAATGGTCTGACATCAGTACATTAGTATTAACACTAACATCTCCATTCTGGCTACATCAGTTTGGGTCACGAAGTTGAATTAGCTAAATACTTTAGCTTCTTGGCACAAATGACATGATCTTTCATATTCCTGTGTGTATTATGGAGCCTCTGAGTGACAGTCATTCACCTGGCTATAGCAAAAGAAAGAGAGAGACATCCTGGCATGACCAACCATGCTTTGGCCTCCTTCCTTCCCAGCTGTCTCCAAGAGTGGCAAAGGTACCCAAATGCACTGTTTTTTTTTAATTTTCCTCATCCATCTCCCTTTTGCATTGTTATTAGAGGGGAAGCTATTATTTTTTAAGCCATGAACAACTTTTAGCATTTTGGTAGAAAAGCAGTAAAGAGGTAAACAAAATTAACAGGTCTTTTACATTTTTTTTACTTTTTATTTGTTAAAACATATAGACATAGACAGATAGCTGTAGATACATTTTACGAACATGAAATTTAAAAAACAAACATAAAATAACTTCCCTTCCTTTACTATGAATACCAGTTATTTACATACAATTGACTTTCTGATTTTCTTAATGTTTTTCCTTACTACCTAAAGTTATATATCCCAGTTAGGTTTATATTATATATTAGTTTTCGTCTATTTTGTCACTTCTCTTTACATATCCCACACTGAGCCTCTGCAAACTGCTAGAAATAGTGCAAATTGAGTCCGCTTTAACTGCCCTGACTCAGTGCTAAGGAATCATGGGAACTGTAGTTTATTGTGGCACCAGAGCTCTCTGACAGAGAAGGCTCAATGTCCCAGAAAAAAAATACAATTCCCATGATTACCTAGCACTGAGCCAGGACAGTTAAAGTTTGCACTATTTCTGGCAGTCTGCAAAGGCCCACTGTATAAGTTCTGGACATTGCTATCTCTTTGTCTAAGACAGAATTTTATCCGATACTTAACATATTCTTTTCTCAACTTCACTATTTTATTCTGTTAAAGCTATCACACTCTTTTCCTGCACATTATTACGGTATATCATCTCTCTCTAAAAGGGTAGAGGGTAAATATTCAGTTTAACCACTAGATGGAACCACCCCCATATTATGCCAGTACTGAAAATAATTTGTGTTCTCTGTGGACATTTGTTTTAATAGAATGGTAGAATCACAGAGTTGGAAGGGGCCCCATTGGCCATTGCAGCCATCCTCTTGTTCAACATAGGAAATCCAGCTAGACAATTACCAGCAGGTAGTTATCCAGCCTCTTTTTGAAGATGTCTGGACAAGAGGACCCTAGGTAATTGATTCCACTGTTCAACTGCTCTAACTTCCAATGTTCAACCAAGATCTAATCTTCTGTTAATTAAAAACACTAGACTGGTCTTACCCTCAGAGAACAAACTTGCCCCTTCCTTTCTATGACCGCCCTTTTTAGATACTTCAGGAAAGCAACCATGTTACACCTCAGTCTTCTCTTCATCCTTTTTTGTGTGTTTATTACTATGGCAGTGGACTTGTGTTTTTTTTTTTAAATTGTTTGAATAGGCAAGAAAATGTCTGTAAAAAATATTGCTCATTGCTCATGATTACTACACAGTTGCTAAAAAAACCCATATAGAAACAGAGTATCCAAAGAGGTGATAAAACTAACAAACATGTTACCCGCTGGACCTTGGTTTTCCAGACAAGCAATACATCTTGCTATGAGATACATATGTTTATACAGAGATAAACTGCTTTCACTGAGATGAATCTGGTTGAATATTGCTGCCTTATAGTTCTTGCTTAAAGAAATCTGAATGCCAAGGGAACTACATTTTATTTCCATCTAGTCTTTGGTATGCACAAATTATTACCACTGTTATTACTATTTAGAAATGATAGGAAATGTTATATGTATAAAGGGCTAAAAGATTTTAAAATCTAAAGGGTAAATCACACACACACACACACACACACATGATTTGGGGCAATTTTTTTTCTGGGGTGGGATGCCAGATTGTGTATGTGTGGCCTTCCAAGAACCAGAGAAGGGCAAAAAAATGAAGCTTTGGAAGCTTCAAGAGAACATTTGATTTGCTCTTTCTACTATATTGTTACTTAATCTGCTGAAAACCAAAGCATCACAAAAATATAGAACCACTTCTGAGTTTGGCTAATTTCAAACCATTTCTGTAGTCCAGAAATTTCCGTTTAAATTTCATTTAAAGCAAGGGAGGGAGTTGTGGAGCTTTTCAGATGTTGTTTTATTGAAACTCCCACCATTCCTCACCATTGGCTAAGTTGGCTACGGCTTCTGGAAGTTGCAGTTTGACAACATCTGGAGGGTTCCACAGTTCTTGTCACTGATGTACAATCATCATTTGTTGATCAAGAATAACATTTCTTTGTGGATTCAAAAACTCCCCCCTCCCATGTGAATATCTCCTATGGCAGGGGTGAGTTGGGGGTGCGTTAGCCTTCTAGGAGACTTTGAAGGGCTGCTTTGCTGTGATTTTTTTTAAAGCCCTCCCTTTTCAGTGGCAAAATTTCTCCCCATGCCCCCAAGGGAAAAGATTTTATAGGGGGGAAATGATTGTTTAAAAATCCTGGGAGGGGCCTGGGTAGTGGCATTGCTGGGTAGTGCAGGGGGTGCAGACCACACCAGGTGACACCAGGTCAGGCCCTCCTCCTGCTCCAGGGGATGTGTGCATGCCGCTGCTGCTGCACCCCATGCCAACCTCTTCTCCATTGCCCAGCTTTCTTCTTGAGGAGGAAGCCAGGCAGCAGAGGAGGCAAAGGGGCAAATGCTTGCCCCTCAAGGCTTCTTTGCTGCCTGGCTTTCTCCCGAGGAGGAATCCGGCCAGGGGAAGGGGAGGAGGGGAGAATGTGCCCCTTCTGTCTCCTCCTGCTGCCTCATTTGCCCAGCTGTCCCTTGGCCACACTGGCAAGCAAGAGCAAATGAGGCAGTGGGAGGGAGGGAGAAACGGCGGAGAATCCACCATGGCTATTTCCCGGCATCACTTACAAGGTCTGGCCAACCAGCGGTCAACCAGGGAGCAGGGACAGGAGAGCAAGGCGAGGGGGCATGCCACTGCCATCCACCCAGCAGCCCTTCTGTACTGGGTGACACCAAGGGCAGTGGCACCATTGGGCCTGGGAGCCACAAAAATGGCCTGAGAGCTTCATGAAGCCCAGCCCACACTTTGGACACCTCTGTACTATGGTTTTATGGGCCTTCTGTCCACCCCAGGGGTAGGCAACCTTTCCCCTTTAAGGGCTGAGGGACTTCAGCTCCTAGAAGCCTCAGCCATGTTGGTCAAGGTTGCCTACCCCTGGTCTACCCCATGGTTTGTTTTTCTCCACAGCTATCAGAGTCAGAATCAAAGTAATAACAAATGTCACAACTCATTTAATTGTTTCTAAAAAAAATAAATACATCTTTAAGTATGCACATTGTCAGTGGCCAACATACTGTTAATGCCTGCTATAATTTAATTCATTTAAATGAAAAATATGGTGGGGTGACTGATTCTATTTTGCATATATTGCATACACAGGCAATGAAATGTATTGCTTAGTGTGTTTAGCAGTGAAGTTTCCAGGGCTTCAATGCTGTGTTAAAGTGGCAAGGAACATGCTCTAGGAAGTCATACGGGAACTCATATTTTTGTACGCTAATTGTTCTCTTCACTGCGGCTGCAATTTCAAACAAATCAAAGAAAGCTCCCCTAAGACTCATTAAGGAGCTTACCATCAACACATTAGTGTATTGTGCTAAATATATTTGCTGAGACTGATGTCAACAGCAGCTAACATTTATCAAAAGCTTACATTAAATTAGAGGAGTTTAATATTGTGTGTTCCATTTAAGGATATTATATTATACTGAGTGGTAATTGATTATCTGCAATTGTAAACCAACAAGTCAACACAGCTCAAGTCTGAAGTGTCAAAATTGTTGTTAGATATTTAAAAATGAAAAATGGTGTTAAATGGACAGTTGTTAAATGCCTGAACTCCCAGTGGGTTACTGTTTTCTTGCTCATACGTCTGAGGCAACATATAGGCAAATGCAGTGATTCTCTTGGAACAAAAGCATTAACTTTATGACAGAATCCCATATAGAAGTGTATATGTTTAAGTCTCATTGAATTTGTAATGACCAATACATGCCAAAGCTAGGGCTGCCAACTGAAATAAGGGACACAACTCTTCTACCTTTAATGTTTGTGCAGAAGAGGGATTTTTAGCAGGTAAAACATATGTGACATTCTCTCTTCTGTACAATCATTAAAAGTACAGGACCTCTGCCCCTTATTTCAGCTGGCAAACCTAGCCAAAGCCTGTACATCTGGTATAGTAGTATGAACATAAGACTGAGCTTTAGAAGATCCAGGTTCTAGTCCCCACTAAGTCATGATGCTCACTGGGTGACCTTGGGCCAGTCACTCCTGTCTGTCTAATCTATCCCATTCATTGCAGGAAAAGTGAGATAAAATTGTAAAGAAAAAAAATGCCATGACCTACTAATACAAATGCAAATAACTTGTCATGTACTGTTGTTTACCACAGTGATTCTGAAACTTAGGTCTTCTGCATAGTTGGGACTTTAACTTCCAGAATTTCTGATGTTGGCCATGTTGGCTTGAACTTTGGGGAGTAGAAACCCAAACTACCTGGAAGACCAACATTTGAGAATCACTGATCTATCAGATACTTGATGTACGTTGAATCTTTTCCCCATTCTAAAAAGAAGTTGCAGTCCCAAGCAGGCAGCAAACTCAGTGGATTTAATTTCATTCCATGGGACTTAAGTATGATTCTTCTGATCCATAGCCTAGTTAATATTGTCTGCTTTGACTGGATTCAGCTGTAAACTCATCATCCAATCCCATAATTGGAAGTGTATTTCTCATTTTTCAAATGAAGAGCATGGTCCCTACATCACAATTGAAGATAGATGAACCTTGCTTTTGCTTTGTTTGGCTGTGATAATCATATACCACCTCACACAGTTTATAGGAAGCACTTTTCAATATTTTAGGTAAAGTACATCCCCATACCTTGTTGTTATGTGCCATTTATTCAGAGGGGGGTTGCCATTGTTTTCTTGCCCAAAGCCACACAGTGAGTTTCCATGGTGGAGCAGAGATTTAAACCCTGGTCTCTCAGAGTTCTAGTCCAACAATATAATCCAATACATAGTCTACACTATGCTGGCTATCATTCACTAATCTATCACCCACTTTTAAAAGTTGAACCAGGGGCTTTCTGTTTGCAGGGCATTTGCTCTACCAATGGATTATGATCATTGGCTGAACCTTATATTTTTTTGGGGGGGAGCTGAAGTTCATGGCTCACATTACAACTCATGGTATTTAAAGGTTTTTTTAAAACAAGAAAGATGTTAGGTGAGTCAGTTTGAGCAGATTCTGATTTTCTGTTGCATTGAACACCTGTAGTTTCTCATAATTCCCCAAATTTCATGCAATCAAGCCTGAGGTCAGTCAAGACAGGAGGTAAGGGGTTCTCTCCCCTCCTTTTTAGTTTGATTAAATGTCATCCAGCCAGGGGACAAATGCCAATTAAAGGGATCACAGCTTGATCTGCTATCTTCTCTTCCTGGCAGCTTCTCTGCTGAAGTCTTGTGGTAATAATGGGTTTACTCTATTAATTTCTTCTTTTGTGGCTGAAAATGGTTGGGTGGTGGGATACAAGAAAAGTAGGTGCCAACAGAATCAGAGGATGGTGGTATTCTGTTTGCAGATGTGTTTGTTAACTATTAGCCAGTGTGATCTATGGTTAGCATTGGACTCTGTCCTCCATTCTTCACTCAGCTAGAAAACTCATTGGGTGCCCTAGTCACCATCTCTCACCAGGAAGTTATTTTGAATTACAACAACAAATCCTCCAGCCAGCAGACCCACTGGCCATGCTAGTGAAAGGTGGGGTCTGGGAGTTGAATCCACAAAGGTAACTTTTCCAAGCTCTGATCTCAGCCATACCTAATTGCTGTTGCATAGCTGAGGAGAACCATTCATGCAGTCTTTAGCTGATTGGAGTAAGATATTCATAAATAAATCCAGTGTCATAAATGCAGGGAAAAACCCCTCCTGGTTACTTAGTTTTCTAAATTTCCTTCTCCTTTGTCTTGATCTAAACATTGTTCCAAGCAAGGCTACATGTTTTTTACCTGCACAGTTGTTCTGAACTAACAATAACATAGATACATCACTCTAGGGGAGGTGTAGGCAACAGAAACCAGTTACCTGCAGGAACCTCTCATGGACCACACCAAAGGTAACATCATCACTTTCATTTTGTTATTAGGCCCATTTGTGGTTTTCTAAGAAATTTTGAAGGAATAGGCTGGAGAAGGATGCACACTGTCATGCTTCATGTGGTTTGGAAATGCCTGGGGCAGTTTCCAGGCAAAACAATTGCCCCGCTTAAATTTTGGGAAGACAGTCTGTGGTCTGTGGTCTTTGGGGGGGGTGGTGGTGGATAGCTTGGGACTAGTTCCATGGTCTGTGCTTTCCCCCCACCCCTGATCTAGCACAATGGTATACCATCTGCATTCCTTGGCTGCTTCCTCTGTGGCCCTCAAAGCCATTGGGACCCCACCCACTTTTCTGGTGGTGCAGTGGTTAAATGCCTGTACTGCAGCCACTCACTCATAGACCACAAGGTTGCGAGTTCAATATTAGCCAGGGCTCAGGCTAGACTCAGGCCTGCATCCTTCCGAGATCGCTAAAATGAGTATCCAACTGTTGGGGGGCAATGAGCTTACAGTTGTAAACCGCTTAGACATCCCATAGCGCGATATGAAGCGGTATATAAATGAAGCTGCTTTGCTTTGCTTTGCTTTGTTCATTGCCCAGACTGCTGTAGGCAGCAGAGGACATGCTGATGCATGGCTTCCGAGACTGCTGCTGACAGCCTGCTAGTAGTAGTCGGTGAGGAAACAGCAATCTCTGTAGAAATTGCTGGAGTATGGAAACATGCTGAAATGTGTGTTTGGGAAAAGAACATGTGTATGCATGCAAATGTGAACCAGCAATGGACACTGGATGTTGCCCTCAGGGCCAAAAAGGTTGTGTATTCCTGTTCTAGAGACAAAAAGGACTCTGTGCTATTGCCAGCAGAACTGTGCAGGGTTAGCAGTTTGGCTTTGAACTCAGCTGGGATCATTGCAGATTGTTTAAAGCCCTGCTTTCACATGGGCCTTCTCATCTTGTTGCAGTCAAAGTAGCTCATCAGAAGGCTGCATGTGTTCCAAAATATACGTGTGCATGTCTGTATATAAAACATATAGCTTACACTTCACAATACAATACGATTCGTATGCTTTCTGGCATAATTGTATAAATCTGCAGCATTAAACCCTCCCCCCTCCACACGCACTGCATTTTAAATGAAAGAGTAATATCATTTAGAATGTATGTGTCTATTATTGAGTTAAAGCACTGTGTATGTGTGTTGGTCACTGAATACTGTATCCACAAAGCACTTGTCTGAGACTGTCTTAAATCTTTACACATAAATGTGAAAATTTTAATGGCTGAAGTTATTTCATTTAAAGGAAGGCTAGGGAAAGCACTTAGTTCTATAGCAGAAGATTTAAAATGCCCTGTCTTAGAAATCTGTACTTCTTTTTGTCCGCAGATATAAACGACAGCCATACAATTGATGGAAATACAGGACGGGAAAATGGCAGCTTCAGTTAACCAATTAATTGAATGTATTCCCTCCCTTCATCTAGACAATCTGTTTAAACACATAAGCTATTCTTCCTCTCAAGACAACCCTCCTGACTGCTTTCCAAATAAGTTACTTAGAATGTGAGATGTATATGTATGTGTGTTTGTCGGGGGCGGGGGTGACTAAAGAAAGTGATTTTGCTGCCTTGGCAAGAATCAAGAATTTTTGGCATAGATATGTAACACGTGCGTGTTACTTAGCTGTACCACAGTTGTTCCTGAATTTACATACCTTATTTAGATTGTGGAAAACAAATAAAAGGACTGTAATAAGTCTTAACAGCAACTGAAAACAGCATTTGGGGAAAAAGTAGACTTTTTGTTGACTCATAGTTTACAGCATAATGGGAGATGAGACAACATATTTTCCAAAATCTGAGTTCTTATCTTTTTGCAACATGCTTTCAACCTATCTAGATAAATTTGGGGAAGGCATTTGTTGGCTTTTATGTTTTGACATTGCCAGGATTTCTTTTTATGAAAATGCCTCTCTGACACCTTGTTATATATTTTCTCAGCACTTAAACATTCAGGAGACTGCAGGACTCCATTTTAATCCATGACGAAACTGCAGCTCAGTGATCAGGGCCATCCCAAGATATTCTGTTGCCTGAGGCAAAGGATTCCATATTCAGAAGCCAACCAGCTATGGAATAATTTTTCAGTACCAGCAATGGGATGAGGCACCTGAGCACAGCAGGCTTGCCTTGGGAACATAGCAAAGGCTGTGTGAAACTGTAAAGCTCTGTCTACCAGTTCTTCTAACCTTGCCTCTCAGCATCTCATTCTAGAAGGCTAGTCATATCAGTGACAACTGTATATCTTGTTGTGCAAAGTCTTGCTGAGGTACAGGAATACTTGGGTAAATATATCCAGACAGTAAAAGAGTTTTGATTCACATTCTCAAAAGCTACTGATGTTAGACTAGATGGGAGCATTGTTGCGATTCAGTATGTACATTACATCCTTGTTTCCCATCCCACATATCTTAATTTGTTGCTGGTTTATTGTTTCCAATTAAAATCTGCACAATTTTTTACACTACAAAAATATCTAAAAAGCATTTTTAATCATTACAAAGCAGACATAGCTAGTCATCATGGCTGACTTTAGGCAATATCCAGATTGACACCCTTCAGGTAAAAACATAGTGTTTTTGTTATTTGTGGTTTTTCCACATTCACAGGGGTCTTGTGCCCCAACCCCAGCGAATGTGGAGGGACGAGTGTATTGTTTTTGTTCATCAGTTATGGTGGAGGAGGTTCTTTTTGTTGGCACATACACAGGAGCTTCCTCGTCAAAGAATTCCAATTTATTTTTTTAAGTAATGAATATCTACTACACATTCATCTACTACCCTTGTGTATACTGTTCCTGGAAAGGAAAACACAGTAGACAAGGCTTGAAAAGGAAACAAACTGTTTCTTTATTCACATACCCTCACTATTACCTTTGTTGTCATTTTCCATTTTCTTTGTTTCACTCCTTGCTTCTCTCCTTTACTTCTTTTTCTTCCAGGAACAAATTTCTGAAAAACAAACTGATAAGCAATTGGGGCCATTAGCCAAGAAATGTAGGGACTGGGAAGTAACCTGAGACAACTGGAAGACAGGGAGGTAAGAATCAGAAGCTTCATAGAGCCAGGTAGAGACCCATTGGATCCTTATGTCAATTGATCTCAATCAAGGTAGGAACTGCAGAACCACTCCTTGGCTATCTCCAATGGTCAGCTTTCTCTTCTTGCAAGCTACCACAGTAGTGCTTGTTCCTCTGCTAACCATACCAGGTTTTCAAGTAGAAGAGATAAACAAATCTGGATTAGTTTTGTTTTCTTTTGTTTTAGAGCAGCATAAATATTTAACTGTGTGGAACATCTGCATTTTGCATTTAAAGGCAAAGCTTGCCAGCATTAGTGTTGTATTTGAAGCCTGTATGTGCCCAAAGTCAGATGATGCACAAGTGCAATGGCACAAGCCCACTTTAAAAAGTCTTTGAAAAAATGTAAGGAGATGAAAAAAAAAAGTGCCAATGTTATTGTTTGCTCTCTGGTGTCTGCATTACATTTGAAAGTCATAACAGTCCTCCCTCCATTTTCGTGGGGGATCTGTTCCAGACCCCACCACGAAAATGAAAAAAACGCAAATATTAAAGCCCCATTGGCTTGAATGGACACGTGCTTCTGCGCGCGGCCCCATACACATTTCCCTCCTAGCTTCCTGTCCATGGAAATTCAAGACTGCAGATGGGAAGTCCGCGAAATAGGAGTGACGACTGTACTTCACACTGTAGTTATTAATCAATAAACTACTGCTGGCTGTGTTATTTATCTCCATATCAAAAGATGACAAGATGAGGAGGACATAGGACTAGGCATTTTCTATTACTTTGCTGAAGGGTGGGTTTAGTTTGCTCTCTAAATGTTTTAACAATCACATGTTCGATCTTAATTTGTGTTAAGTTGCATATCACCTTTTGGCAAAAAGACAATTAATAAATATTTTTAAAAATAGATTCAGGTGCAATTTCTCCAAATATGTCATCATGCTGTTATTGCAGTGGTTACTGTAGCAACATTATGATGTCATAAGGCGACACAAATGCTAAGGTCTGATGAATGCCTCAAGGATTTTGGGCAATTTCTCCCAAGGTCCTCATTAGCATACCAGACTTTTATAACTTCTCCCTCAAACAGCCTATGGCTTCCTCCAAACAATCTTCATGCTGTTTGCATGTGCCAGATACATAAGATCTGAGTTGCATGTATGTTGCAGAACTAGACAGCTTCAGAATTTCATGATAACAGCTTCTGTATATGAGCCTCAGGTTTCACATTTATTAACATTAGCAGTTTATCCATACTGTATGAGTATACCACTTAGATACCACATTAACTATCATGGCTGCAGCCAATGGAATCTTGAAATTTTTAAGCCTACTCTGCATGAGTCAAAAGGCCTGTATTCCCCATGTTCTGGCATCATCCTTTTCGGATGGTGCATGGCCCAAATACCGGTTCTGGTGCAACCAGTCCAGATTATGTCAGGCACATGCAGCACGTGAACTGGGTATAACACTGTTTGTTCTTGTTAACTGCCCTTGAGTCAGCCTTGAATCATGGTGACCCTGTGGATGAGATACCTCCAAGCCCCTCTGTCCTCAACTGTTCTGCCTAAGTCCTGCAGGCTCAGGTCCATGGCCTCTCTGATTGAATCCACCCATCTGGCTTCTTCTCTTTCTCCTTCCTTTTACCTTTCCTAGCATTATAGTATTTTAGAATGAGTCATGCCTTCTCATGATATGTCCAAAGTATGACAGTTTCATCATCTTTGCTTCCAGGAAGAGTTCAGGTTCGATCTGTTCTAGAAGCCATTTGTTTGTCTTCTTGGCTGTCCGTAGTATCCTCAATAATCTTCTCCAGCACTACATCTCAAATGAGTTAATTTTCTTTCTGCCAGCTTTCTTCACTGTCCAATGCTCACATCCATACATGGGTGAGGAGGAATACAATGGCTTGGACGATTCTAACTTTAGTGCTCAGTTGTATATCTTTACACTTTAGGATCTTGTCTAGTTCATTCATAGTTGCTGCTCCCATTCCTAGTCTTATTTCTTAAATGCACTTTCTGATCAATGTTTGATCCTAGGTAGTGAAAACGTTTAACTATTTTGATTTTAATGCATCCCTTAACACACATTTAAAAAGATCCAGAACCCTCCATTTTTGCACCAGGGCAGCTATCTGCAAAGCCAGCGATCGCTCTGAGGTCAGAATGAGGTACCCAACCATGTAATCATCACTGGGTGCCTTGTTCTGACCCCAAAAGAGAGTGACCTATGACGGCAGCAGATCTGTCAAGCAGCTCAGCAGGGCATCCATGCAAACAGCTGCCCTGGTACAAAAACAGAAGATCAGCTAATGGAGGAGGTCAGGGCAGTTCTGAGATCAGGATACTCCAGGTTGCCCCTGGAGTATCTTGGCCAGTGAAGATAAAGCCATAGTTCTCTGCCAGAGACAACTAATGCTGTAATTCAGCAGATCAGACTAGAACGTTCTAAGGGTCCTTTCACACTAAGCAATGATGCTACTATTGATTCTATTTTAACTGCCATGTTAATATCCTGTGGAATTTTGGAATTTCCAATTTAGGGAGGGGCATTTCTGAATTTTCATCCAGAAAGTCCTAGTGCCCCCCCAAAAAAAAACTACAAACCTCAATATTCCATAGAACATGGAAGTCATGGCAGTTAAAGTGGATTCATGGTGCTATAATTATGTAGTGTGAAAGAGCTCTAAGTACCTCATCAATCCACAAACCACAGAATTTTATTGGAGCGAGCCATCCAGGGCAATTAAAATAACATCATATTGCTACAATTGTGCAATGAGGATATATCCCAGGGGTAGGCAGCTTCCTGGGGGTAGGGGCTACATTGGGGGACCCCATCCCATCAGGGATTGCAGTACGAACACTGGTCCTGCTGCCACTGTCAGTGCTGCTGAAATCTGGGGGCTGCCACCAATGTCCCAAACCACCACTGCAGTTGCTACTAAAATACACTACAGAGTCCACACCGTGGGATGCAGAAAAGTCCAAAGAGATAACAATCAATTTACCAATAATGAAAGTGCCTTGACTCATCTCACCATTCAACCTGAATTTTGTAGTGTTTAGGAAGAAATGCCAACAGTATTACATATTCAGACAATGTTTCAGGAATTATTTTGCAGAAATGGGAGGAGAACTGGTATGGCAAGAACTGATATAATTGATTGTGTAAGGCTACATATTTTGAACACTTAAAATAAATTATATAAATTCAAGTACTACTACCTTTTGAGTGGAATTTCTAAACATGTGAATTGGCTTAAAGACACATCACAAAATATGTAAAATATGTTACCATATTAATAGCAATTCTTTTCTTTTTAAGTACAGCTTGAACCAAAACTCAAAACAGAAACATTTGATATGACTTCAAGGACAATGCACAGACATTTTATAGAAGTGGAAGGTACTAACATTCATTTCATCCTGCACCAAAAACCCATTTATTAGAACAGCTGGGACAACTTTAATGTAATTCCCTACAAATATATAAATCTTTGTAGTACATATGCACACAATCAAATTATACAAACACGACATATATTATAAAATATTTTTTTCTTAGATGAACTCTCCCCTCCCCCCCCCCCCCCCCCCCGGACCTGGCCATTTTTGAGTGATGAATTAGTTACACTTTATTGATGCTGCTAGTCATGCCACTCCATCTGACTACACATGCTTTTGGCCACAGGCATTTTAAAGTGGTAGCAATATATTATTCTTCCAAATATTAATTTGCAATGCTATTTATTAGTAAAGGTTAAAACTAAAATTGTATGGATCTCTGGGTACTTTGCTTTATAAAATATAAACTGAGGTGTAGACTAGATTACCTATCTCCCACACCTCCCACTAAAATCAGTGGAACTCAAATGCAGCTAATTTTGTACCATGTCAACAGTCACTATTTCAAACTAAAGGAAAAAAATTATATATGTTATATAGTCTTTCATCTTTTTTAAAACTACTTCCTTTTCCTCCTTTTAATGCATATTGCATGTGACCCTTAACACTCTATGCTTGTTATAAATGTATTGAAGAATTCTAAATATTAATAACATTTACCTAATCTAAAAAGGAAGAGCGAACATCCTTATGGAGCCTAACATTCACATTTCAATACAGCCTTCTTCTTGAATGTGAAGAAAGTAAACCCATTTTGCAAGACTGAAACTTCAGTTTTGAATTCTTACTGATTTGCTACTGTTTTGATTTGCTGCTAGATGTTAGCTTTGGAATATAAACCATGTTTTCAAGGTTTCATAAGAATGCCAGAAGTACTAGTTGAGGTGGGTAAGGAGGTGACTCCTTCCCAAAGCTTTGTTTAAAATTTCATAAATACTAATGTCTCTTCCCTTCCACTTTGTTTTAAACTCAGGTATGCATATTACAACACAAAGGCTGCAATCCAGTCACTGATAAGCCCTTTCACAAGCTATGTGCCACAATACAAACTATATGACAGGCTGTTACACGTGAAACAAAATTTTCAGTATACTGGATTTTTCTTTTGAAATAGTTAGTCCTTATGTAGAAAATTGCTTTTGAATGCAGAGCAATATTTATCTGTCATAGGTTAAACTCTGTGATGCTTTCAGGAGACATGTTAGCAATGGACAAAGATAGTTCTTATATTTTTGTGGCACATGTCTTTGGACAGCAGATGCTGTCCTCTTAAATTTTCTGCTTATTTAATTGGTGTGAATGTAAAAGCAAAACAAAACTACGACTCTTATCTCATAGTAATGAGAGCTATCTTACCCCTCATTCTAGTACGGTGATAGCACCTATTTTCTTTGTGCATTTTAAAGACCAGAGGCACTGTCCAGTAGGAAACCTGGATCCAAGGGTTCAGCCCCTCCAAGACAATGTTACTCAGTGAATAATGGGAATAAGAGACAGTTTAACATTCATTTCTGAAATGATTCCTGTAAATCCCACTATAATGCCATATGAACAATTTGATGGTAATTACAGTATTACTGCAATGTAGCATTAGGCACATAGAAAGGAAACTGTTCTTGCTGCATTCTTTTTCTATTGCTAATTCTTCTTAATTGTTTTTCCGCCATTAATAAAACAGGATAGAGCAGCAGAAAACAGCCTTTCAATGACTTTTAAGTATAATAAAAGGACCACAAAACTGTTTTGATGGATAAAAGAATTCCTGTTTTGATGGATAAAAGAAATAAAATAAGAATATGAAAAAGAAGTATAAGTTAACTATGCTGTGTCTATGGCAATTTCATTGCTTATTTCATTGTAATTACTGTCAAGAAGAAGACATACAATCCAGAAACTCATGGCATATACACTGGCAGAAACCATAAACCATAAGAATAACAAGACTCGAGGGAACAAGGCTAACAAAGACTACCCCAAGGGTGACTTTCTTTGATACCAGTAAGTAGATCCCTAAAGGCAAGGAACTAAAATACAACAAGCCTAGCAACCAAACAAGAACTCGAATTGAAGTCTGGAAGATCAAGGATGTACAGTTCCATACTGTCCAGTTGTGGGGCACAGAATCAACAGAGTCAAAGCTTGTGGGCCTGTAGAATTCCACAACCGGGGTTGAGTTCAGGGTTGAGGGGCTCTCCCTCTGCACTTCCATAATGGTTATAACTAGACAGTTGGAGGAGGTATGAGAAGGGCTAACAAGAGAAGCCAGCCTTTTGGGAGTCAGTAAGAGTTCTGTCGGATTGTCTGGTAGGCACTTCTTCACTTTTCCTCCGTAAGCCAAATTTACAAGGATGTTGTTGTCATCAGGAAGACTATTGACCTCATCATCAGGCAGGCAAGTCTCAAACCTGCAGAATGGGCAAACAATGACTCCTTGAGGAGAGTCCCCAAAATCTATAATCTTGCAAAGGCATTTGGCACATACTCTGTGGCAACACCCCAGAACTTTAGGCTTTCTTTGCTTCAGGTTATAGCGGTTGTAACAGATCTTGCATTCAAACTCATCTGAGCCCTGGGACTCCACAACATCCTCTGGCAATAGACTGGTCATTTCTTTTTAATGTTCTTGTGGTGGTATCAGCCTCAGACTGTTTTTTATTCTTTTTACTAAGTTTCTAGAGTTCCTTTTTTTATTATCACATCACTTTGATTGTTTAGTTGGGGAAGGAAGCACCAAGAGTCTTCATTTCTCAGCCTCTCTCCATCACTATCTGTTTTGTCCTTCAGTATCTTTCACACACCCATGTGCAAAATTATAATATGCAGTTTCTAGAGAAGGGAAAAAAGATACATCAATTCATATCAAATCCTTATTTACAACTTTGCTCAAGATCTTGTGAGATCTCTTCCTTCACTTCAGTCAAATGGATTAGTTCCTGCTATGTGTGTCAGAATGTATTATAAAATATTGTATAATTTTTTAAAAAACATTAGTGCTTGTGATAACTATGGTTGTCCTCTGTGTAATGGCAGAATGCCTGTTTGTTTTACTCTAACACTAGGATGTTCAGCACACTCTTTATTCATTTCTATTATTTTCTGCAAGAGCAGACCTCTGTGGTAAGGAACTGAAAACCACAAACATCCTGTTCACAGATGTATGTTCAATCATATGGTAAGTGTAAGTGTGTCATGACATCTGACACAAATAGTGGTTTCACATCACTTCTGGCACATTTCTCAATAGAAGCAAGGCTGTTTGGTGTGTTCTCTTTTAGTGGTGCTCCACCTACTAGTTTGCTGCTGTTAGCGCTCATGGTACTGGCAGCAAGCATCGTCAAAAGCATGGCAATCAACATCCAGCAACAGCAAGCAACCTACCACTTTAATCATGCCCTTGGCCTTGACAAAGCATCACCGCAGGGCATTATGAGCCATTAAAATGACAAGCTGCTTGTAAACCCAGCCTGCTCACACATATAGCCTAATAGGGAGTGGGTCCTGGAGTCCTGGAAGTCCTGTGCATTGACAATTCTTTGAGATGAAACAATTCATTTATTTTATTGTATTTAATTAATTTCTATTTCATCTCTCTACCCTCAAGTGGACTCAGGATAGCTCACCTTAATTTCAATTAAAACTAAAACAGAAACAAGTTGAAGCAAACAGTAAACATTAGAACACTATTTGAAACACAACAATACAAAACCCACACCATCCCATGGAATAAAACACCTCTTGCAGCAAATGAGGTCAGCTGCCAAAGGGCTAAATGAAAAGGTCTTTGCTTGCTAGCAGATGACCAAAAGAAAGGATCCAGGTTTCCTCCTTCCGCTAGGACTTCCAGAGCCCAGGAGGAACTTTTACTTCTGAATCATGATCTAATACTAGCAAAGTGGGATGGAGATTTCTTCCATAGCTTTCCAGGTGGTTCATAACTTTCTGTCGAAAAATAACTCAGAGGAGAGAGAGGATCCATTTAGGTGTGTTCACTTTTTTGATAATAAAAGCTCCCCCAACATCACATTTTACTTCACAAGTGTAGATTGTGGATGACAATCGAGGCATCCCTTTTGCCAATTTTAAAAATCAAAACATAAAGCAAGATAAGAAAAAGTCTTGTAATGTTTCCTATCCAATGGGATTACTTTCTTGAAAACTCAGGAAGGAAGTTTCCAGACTGTTTAGGTTTGTACTGAAAGGCATCCAGAGAGGTGTACCTCACTGGCCACTCTAACAGACACCTTTAAGTCCAACTCTTAAGTCCATTGGAATGAACTGATTTAAGAAATGGACCAGCTACATCAAATAAAGGTCTCTTTAAGCAATATGGTATGAACAGGGCCTTTCATCTGCAATAACTCCTATCAGAAGTTCCTTCATTTTGTTAGCCAAAGAAAGATGGGGGGCTGGGGGATCCCCACAAGCGATCAGTGTTACTTTAATTGTTGGGGAAATTAGCTTTGCAAGAGGCTGGGTAATCTTTAGGACTATTGGCACCTGTGTATACCAGTAATAACCAAGGTGAACTCCAAATCTGGGTTTTATTTAGAAATTTGCAGAGTGCAATCACACACAAAATAGCAATTCTTGCACACAGCATTCAGAATTAACCAAAAATGGGAATATGGAAAAAGGATGGCAGAGTTTGAGGGGTTTAAAAGGAAGATATTTATCTGTCTACAAAGCAGATCACAGAAACCAGGAGTGGCTTGGACTGAGGTCTGAGGGCAATACAGAACATACATGGAGTGCAGCCTGGGACAATTGTATGTGTGCCGTGTGCACAGAGGCTAGGTTTCTGACATCAATATTCAAACCTGAAAACTAGCTTCTGGGGTGGTGTTATCTTGTGAGGTGATGTTCTTTCACAGGAATTGACAACAGGATTCCAGACTGGAAGATGGTTTTAACTTTAGAGTGACAAAAACAGTGACTGGATCAGGACAATCCCAGGGTTACTGGACAGGGAAGTTGGGTTGAAGCACAGCAGAAGGTAGGCAGAGAGTAAGGGCCTTTACAGACCAGCCTAAAGGGACAGCCTGCGGATGGAGCTGGGGCAGGGCAGCTGCACGCTGGCCACCCTAACTCCACCCTGGCACCGTCCTGACACTGCGCACCCATCCAGAGGAAGAGCCACGGTGCCGGCAAAAGGGAGGATCGGGGTCTCGGCATGTGGTTGCCGCAACCTCAATCCACTGATCCCAGGGGCGGCTCTGTGCCACCCCAAAAGGCAGGTCTGTAAAGGCCCTAAGTTAGCCAACTTCAGTGCAATGAGATCTCCTTTGTTTAGATGCAAAAGGAACGCAGAGGACTGGGGTGAAGGAAGGAGAAATTAGTACAGCCATTCAACCTTGATTGCATTATTTCTTGGATCATTCACATGCCCTCAGGTCTTTTCTCCTAGGAACTTCACGTAGTGTTCCAAAAGGCCATTAGGGCCTCTTAAGAACATGCTGGTTCCAGATTTAAAATATAAAGATATGGAGACAAAAAATACAGCACAGGGTATGTAGGGTATGCTAAAATTTCTAACACAAAAATACCATGGAACTCTGTGTGATTCTGCTTGTCACCCATCAGAGGTATGCCATTAATGATTTCCCCTGACTATTCTTCTTCTGATTATAATTATTCATAATAACAACTATAATATATAATCTGGCCCTTTCAAATCAGTAGATACACTTATACATCTGATTATGGTCATGATGACTAAGGGGGGTTGCAGACTGCCAGAAATAGTGCAAATTGACTCCACTTTTAGGGTTAGGGTTAGGGAATCATGGGAACTGTAGTTTATTGTGGCACCAGAGCTCTCTGACAGAGAAGGCTCAATGTCTCAGAAAAAAACACAATTCCCATGATTCCCTAGCACTAACCCTAACCCTAAAAGTGGATTCAATTTGCACTATTTCTGGCAGTCTGCAACCCCCCTAAAATAATTTATATACCACCTTTTGCCTCAAAAGAGGCATTTCAGGTAATTTGTATCCTCAATCAAGTACAAAGCATGACAAAATTGAAAACAAAGACAGCTGATTAAACTACAACAACAACATTGTTTTAGAACTACTACTGCTGAAAGAAGGTAACAACCTGAAACGTTAAAAGCCTGCCAGAAAAAAGACAGTGAAATCCACCAGGAAGGGGACCAATGCAATCTGTGTGTGAGACGTGAGGAGAAGGACTCTGCAGAGAAGTACAGTTAGCCCACATAATATGTAAGAGATCCATTCCAGGATCCTCCGTGTAATATGATTTTCACATATGCCCTGGAACCCTATTTTTGTTAACCCCAAATGAACAACAAAGGCATTGCAGTCGACGAAAACATTATGATGTACAGGTATCATTAGAAGAGGAAACTTATCAGAAGAAGGGTTGTCAGAAGGTGGTCCTAGATTGTATTGCCAGGAAGATGTTGATGGTTCGATGTCAGAACCCAATGTTGTTGATAGTAAGATGTTGATGTCAGGAGCAGACGTTGTCGATGGTTGGATATAGATGTCAAGAGCAGAAAATATCAATGTGTTCCCCCACTTCCTCATTCAACATTCAGAAAATCCTTCCCCATCAAGTTGTCTTGCTGCATCAATGATTCTCCTAACTTCTCCATCAATCCCCAGGGGTGGGGGTGGGATGAAAATCCTCTATGACATCACTGCATAGGTTCTTCCAGCAGGCAATTACAGTTTCTGGTTTTAATTCATCCACTGCAGCTTTGACTCATGTCATTGCATCAGCAATTATGAAGGATTTCCAGTACTGCATTATGTCCACATTAGTGTTACCCCAGGATCCAGCCCGCAATGCCCCTATTCAACCTTTGATATCAAAGTAATATTAAAAAGGGAGGTTGACAGCGGGTAGCCATTAGGGGGTTCCCCAGCACTGGAAACCATCTGTACCATATTAGGACATCTGGATGGCTCAGCATGGGAAAAGCCAAAGGTACTTAGACAAGATCACTTGAGATCAGAATCTGCATAATCCCTCCACTAAGGAGAGTGATGGAGGAGAGCTGGACTTGGATTGTTTGCATACAGAAAGGGAGTTTCCTTCTGGAAAGGGAGCACTTTTTGTCTGAGGATATTCATGCCGATTGTCCAGACGTTCCTGCATATCACACTCCATTCTTCTCTCCTGGGAAAGTCACATAAGCCTTTCCTCAGGCTTTCCTCAGGATTCATTTCTTGCGATATATACATGTGCCCAGACAATAGCAAATCGGTCTAGTTTGAAGCCAGACAGAACCTCTGTTTGATTTCAGCTTGATATCTCAGCCCTAGGACCATTACTCTTCAACATTTTTATCAATGTTCACAAGTGGCTATTGGGCCATCCTCATTCTAGTAACCATGCATTTGGAGCTATGCTTCAGATCGGTATAGTATTACCTGTTAGCCACCCTGCAACTCACTATTATCTACTACATAATACTACATTAGTTGCATCATTAGTTCGTGTGTGTCTGAATGAAACAGTGTACTTGTGAGTGTGGATTCCCTTTTATTAATTGTTAATAAACTAAATTAATTGGGAAAACCACCTCTGGAGTTCTCTGGGTTTGGAACCATTATACAAAGGCTGAGATCCCAGATTTATATTATTGAAGCCCTCTTGCTACGTCCTATTGAGCTACATTAATTTCCCTATTGAGTTCAATTTGTAGATACCCTGTCAGGACCATCTGCAATTTAGGTAACATTAGGATCTGCATCAATTGCTGCTGCAGTGTGCCCAACTACCAGGCAGGTGTACATAGCCTTCACAAAATGAATTACACCCTGGTCAAGGAGCTGAATCAATGAGGTTGTACTTGGAGTTAAGAAGACAACATTGGCATTTTAATTTGCATAGTAAACAGATTCAGAATGACTAGGTGCATTGTCTACTATTAACAGGACTTTAAATGCCAAACCTTTATGTCATAAATATTTTTTTCACTTCTGGGATGCATTGGTGAAACCATTCTGTAAACAAGATGGCTGTCACCCACACATTCTTATTATGCTGTTTTGGTCCCCCATAGCATTTTGTTTAGCAAACTTATTAAATGTGGGATAGATGGGAACATGGTCAGAAGGATCCATAATTGGTTGGAATACTGTGCTCAAAGAGTAATCATCAATGGCTGGAAGGAGGTCTCGAATAGAGTGCTTCAGGGTTCTTCCCTAGGGCCATTACTCTTCAACATTTTTATTAATGACTTAGATGATGAGGTGGTGGGAATCCTTATCAGGTTTGCAGATGAAACAAAACTGGGAGAGGTGGTTAACACATAGGAACAGAATTCAAAAGGACCTAGATAAACTAGAAAATTGGACAGAAATTAATAAAATGAAATCCAGTAGAAACAAATGCAAAATTCTACATTTATGCCATAAAAACCAAATACACAGATTTAAGATGGGGAATACATGTCTCAGCAGTAGTACTAGCAAAAAAGACTTGGGGATTATTGTTCATCATAAACTGAACATGAATCAGCAGTGTAATGTTGCAACAAAGAAGACAAATGCTATTTTAGCCTATATTAATAGAAGCATACTTTCCAAGTTGAGGGAAGTTATAGTCTCACTATATTTTGTGCTAGTCAGGCCTCATCTGAAGTACTGCGTTCAGTTCTAGGTTTCTCCATTTTAAGAAGGATATAGACAAGTTGGAGCAAGTTCAGAGAAGGGCATCAAGAATTATAAAAGGAATGGAGAACAATACATATGAGAAAGGAGTAGAGCATGTTCAGCTTGGTGAAGAGAAGACTGAGGGCTGACATGATTGCACTCTTTAAATATTTCAAGGGTTGTCAGAGAGAGGAAGGGGCAGGTCTGTTTCTTGCTACTCCAGAGGGCAGAACCAGGTATAATGGTTTGAAGGTACAAGGGGGCGAATTTTGATTGAGCATTAAAAGAAACGTCTTGACAGTAAGAGTAGTTTGACAATGGAACTAATTCTCTAGAGAGGTGGTGGGATTTCCTTCTCTGAATGTCTTCAAAAAGGGTCTGGACAGCTACCTATTGAGGATGTTCTAGCCGGAGATCCTGCATTGAGCAAAAGGGTGGACTCAGGGGACCATGAGGCCCCTTCCAACTTTATGATTGCATGATTCTATAAGTGTACAAAAATTGGATATGAAAATATGAGTGCATAAACTATGCAGGTGGCAGGCATTTATTTATTTATTAGATTAATAAGTTAGCTATTTATGTCAAAATACATTATTATAAATGAGCTAATTACGGTAAATTTACATTTCTCTCAGTTACAACTAGAGTAGATGCACTTAAGCAATGGAACTTACAAAAGTGCTGATTTACCAAATTCCTAGTGATTTGATGGGCTTGTTCTAGACTAACAATTGGATTTTGGTCATGAGATGGAAATGTGCAGTCCTCCAGATGTTGTTGAACTAGGATAGAGTTGCTCGGACTTGTAGGCCAAAAAACATCTGGAGGCCTACACAATCCCCTCTCCTGGTTTAAGCCTTTAAGACCAAATCCCAATAGGAAGAAACATGCATTTACTGGAAAAACAGTTAACAACAATGCTGAGATAATGTGAAACAAATTACAGTGGGCTCTTGGTATCTGCTGGGGTTTGGTTACAGGACCCCCCCCCCCCCGAATACCAAAATCCATGGATGCTCAAGTCCCATTATATACAATGATGTAGTCAAATGGTGTCCCTTATACAAAATGGCAAAATCAAGGTATGGTTTTTGGAAATTTTTGTTATTGTTGAATATTTTCAAGCTGCAGATGGTTGAATCCATGGATACAGAGGGCTGAGTGTAAATTAACTTTCAAAAACAATACAACAAAATGTGAATGTGAATCCCACATTTGACATTCCCAGAGGCATGTGGTGACTCCTATGTTAATGGTGTGTTAAAGACATTCTGGGATTTAATCCTACTTTTAATGAAGCTATTCAAGGTACTGAAGCTATTGTGGGAATAGATCTCAGTACTTTGGACAGCTCCTTTAGAATTTAGACTAAAATTCAGATTCATTACTCACTGATATGGACACTGTTAGCCACACTTTAAACATTGTTGGTCAGATTCATGAACCTGCTTTACAGTGTTTTACTGATTTCACTGCTTCCCAGACAAAACTGATGCCTTTCAATATACACATCCCCACAAATTACGTGTTTTCTAGTCTTTTGGCAATAGAAAGGAATGAAGTACAATATTTACATGTCCTGCTGAAATTAGCTGCAAAACATCAATAGAGATGAAATGTCAGATTAAATTCCATTTTCACCTTTCAAGTGAGCTGTCTATTATGTTGTTAGCAATTCTTATAAATTCCATTAACCCTTAGAAACCCATGTGAATATATCTTTTTTTGGGTCTCTTGTTAGTTATAACAAGAGTTTCTTCAAATAGCAATAAAATGCTTTACATTTTTTTGCTTAATTTCATTTTGAATAAAATAGATAGGGAAAATCTTCCAATCTTCCAACAGAAAGTTAACCCTGCTAATAGGCATGAAAATAAGGCATACCTCAGCATAAAAAAAATTGAGTGTGGGAAAACAAAATTTATATACAAGATAGAGTTTATTTATTTTGCTTGCATTGCTGCTCATAATGCCCACCTCTAAAAGCAGTGAGAGATTTCATATGAGCAGTGTTACTGGGTTTAATTTTCTTTGGATGAAAGAAATCAAGACTTACAGTATAATTGTAATATTTGCTTAATTTAGAAAGATATGACTAGAGCAAGCATGAAGGCAAGTAACTATTCCTATAAGACGAGCCAGCATGATATAATGGTTTGAGTGCTGGATTATGACTCTGAACACCCTGCTCATCCATGGAAAACCAGTGAATGATCTTGGGCAAATTGCATTCTCTCAGCCTCAGAAAAAGGCAAATCCCCTCTGAATAAATCTTCCCAAGAAAACCCTCCAACAGGATTGCCACGTCAGAAACAACTTGAAGGTACACAACAACAACACTTCTACAAGGCAAACCTATAGATGGCAACTTGTGATGAAAGCACAGGGCTAAGCATCAACATTTTCAGTTGACTCCAGCTAGAACTCTCACTCTGTCTCTTCCAAAAGTGTCAACAGTAGTCTCTTTCACACACATTACTCTTTGGTGGATATATATGATAGTTATGTCAATCCAAAGCAAAGCATTCCCCAGAACTATCAGGACACTGCATCCTGTTAACTTCCATTTATGGAACATCAACCTATGACTCCAGATTATTAACTAGAAAAGTGAGTAACAAAGGAATAGGTGGCCAACAGTTGTCATAACATAATCTTTTCTTTTCTTTTTATAAGACTAAACTAACTAGCATTTTATTATCACAACAACCCTACTGAGAGATCTGAGCTGAAAGGCACATCAGTTAACAACAAATTTGGTAATAAATTTAAATAATGATTTTGACTCCAGACCTTCTCTATCCATCCAACATGCTTTATCCCACACAAGGATCTATCATGATTCTGGCTGCATAAGAAAGCTGTTTTCAGTCACACAAGACTAGATTCAAGGACAATTATTTGTTAGCACCCCTCTCTCCTTCTCCTCTGAAGCAGCATGACTGCCCCTCTCAAGTAAATATTGAGAGAATAATATCTTCAGCATTTAGTAGAAGGCTCCTCCAAATGATACTGAATTTTTCATTTAATGTACTGGGGAAAAGAGTGAAAAAGACATTTTCTGTATTCTTTCCAAGACATTGTGGATATTATATTTACCAAGAGAACATTGTTAAAAGTTAGAAATAGTCATACTTCTGTGATCAAGGATACAGGTGTAGGTATGAAGAAGTAGTTTTTCAAAAAGTAGCTACAGAAAACAGAATCTTTGCCAATACTCTCTAGTATTGACTACAATTAGTGCTCCATATTTGCAGCTTTACTTATATGCAGATTTAATTTACAAGTTCTCTCCAGGAATCTCTAGATCCTGCAGCACGACTCTGCCAGAAGTTGACTACAGAGTCACACTGGAGGACCTAGAGATTTCTAGAGAAATCTAGGCATTTGTAGGTCATCCAGTGCAAGTCTATAGTCAACCTCTGCCACGTGTTGGCCATAGAATTATGCTGGAGGGCCCGGAGATTCCTAGAGAGGTATTTTCTCAGGTTAAAAAAAAGAAGTGTTTTTTCATTTGTGTTTTCCTCCCCACTTTCATGGGGATCCTGCGCCCCTAACCCCAGCAAATGTGGAGGGCCCACTGTAATACATGCATGCATTTAGAAGACATGCATAATTCAATGCCTCCAGCTCTTATTGAACCAGAAGAAAGCACCACATTGGATTTCTCTATATTACGTTTTGTGGCTTATATGGACACATTCAAAGATTCTCTAGAAATGAACATTGGTTCAACCTGTTCCATGTCACATTTTTTGCTAACCTTTGACAGCTTTTCACAAAGAACATTTCTTTGTCAGCTTTTATCAATATGTCACATTGCACTGAAGTTACAGCACATGGCACATTAATTTGTTTTTGGTTCATGATCAGTGAGGAAAGGGCTTGATTAATTTTTCAGATTATAAAAATGGAAGAAAACAGTATGTTTCTAATATTTTTCAAAGGTTCTTCCATAAGAGAACTCACAGTACAATGCCCATGAAAGACAGCAGCACAGTATCCAATACAAATGTAACATTTTATTACTGAGTCAAAAGTACTGATTGCTGAATAACTGAGATTTTAAAATACCACATTGTTGAGAGGGATAGGACCTCTACCAACAGTTCACACAATTTCCTATAGTCCATCTGTGGTGCATGGATTATGAGGTGCTCATATGAACAGGTTTCTCTTTACCTTTGGCTCGTATGGTTAGTCCTACCACCACTTTTGTCAGTGCTAACAAGATCCATTGTGAATATCCTTTAGATGATTAACCTTATATGTAAAATAAATTTACATACAAGAGAATTCTAAATGTTGTGGCCATTTGATGACCTTGGTAAAAGGGAGTGGTTTTTTTTTTAAAGGCTAAAAGTAAAGGCACCAGATTCTATCTGATCTTGGAAGCTAAGCAGGATCAGTGATTGTTAATATTTGGATGGGGGAACATAAATGAATACCAGATGCTGCTGGCTATATTTCAGAGGAGGAAACTGTCTAAACCACCTCTGAGTATTTCTTGTCTAAGAAAACTCTATGGCATTCATGGGGTCGCCATAAGTCAACAGGTGACTTGAAGGCACATATGCACAAAAGGATTTAGATGTCAAAAAACAAAAGCGATAATTCATTATTTTAAGATCATTAGTAATAGTGCCATCTTCATCAACATGTGATTTATAAAAACTATAAACAAGACGATTATCCAAAAATACTGTGGAATATCCAAATCTAAAGGTCTGAATTCAACTGAACACTGGTGGAATGAAAATCCTTGCTGCAGTGTTCAGTCATGGGGACATACCTTTGCACTGTGTTCGCACACCTTATCGTACCATGCTTCCCCTGATTTATGCAAATGTTGCTGTATTCTGGTTAAAATCCTCAGTACCTTTAAACAGGAGGAGGAAGAGAATGGTGGTGAGAGAGTTGCAGTGCTGGACAGTAGGGCAATGGTATGGTATCTGCAGGGTGAGACTGGAGAGGAAGAAAGGAAAATGTATTTACTTGTCTCTGTAGAACAGAGATTTCCAAACTTTGGTTCTTCCAAGTATTTTAGACTTCAGCTCCCAGAAGCCCCAACCACCATGGCCAATATCCAGGAATCCTGGAACCTGAAGTCCAAAACATCTGGAGGATAAAGGTTTAGGAACCAATGCAGCAGAGCAAGAGTGGAGGGAGACGGAGAAGTACATACAGACCCAGACATGCTGGTGCAGAGGAAGGAGACATGAGGTTCACATGAAAGTCAGTCATGCACTGCCATATGTACCATCTCTCACCAGAGAGTGAATGAGAGTGATAGACCTGTTTGGGACTGCTTCTAAGATCTCATCTCTCCTCATTCAACTCTCCATAGCATGTGAAAAGCAAAATGTCATTCCACAAATGAACATCATGGCATGTGCCAAGCAACAGATCAGTGTTTGGTAGCTGGGCTCTTCTTCTCTTGTCTGTGTTCCAGGTAGAAGATACATTTGTCAGGAGAGGCAAGGGTCATTTCTCCTAATTCCTCCTGTATTGCAAATACTCAAACAGAGGAGCTATGTCTCTTGTTGAGCAGCAGCAGTGCCCCACTTGTCAACACTCATCAAAAGATAAAAAAGGTATTGGATGCCCCCTTACATGTCATAAAATGTACAACTGCTTGCGCAAATTGATACTATACTATAATGTTTCAATTGGCTACAGGACAAAATATGTATTGCTTATGATAAAGGTATGTTAATTTTCAGATAGGATTGCCTGATTCATTCATTCATTCATACATACATTTATAATTTGTACAGGATTAACTATCCATCTTACCATCAGGAAAAAATCTCCATATGCCTCATTGAACATCCAGTAGCATTTTAAGTGGCCACGCATGAATTCTGAGCATTATAATAAATATATTCAGTAATCACACAGGGTCACTACATCAGAGTGCCACAGTGTGGGACAGATGATGGGTACAATCCATTATGGATGCAATGCACTAACCTATTCAAGGTGATGGAGACTGATGATTTGGAAAGTGGCTTCTCATGAGAAGAAACATGAGAGAAGGCAGGGAGGAAATCTCAAAAGTACTGGAACATTGCCAAAGGCAGTCTTCCATGCAGGCCCTACCTATCTTGCACGAAAGAAGCAAGTGAGATGAGGCAGGAAGTGGCCTCTCACTTTAATGACTTATACCTTGGTTGACAGAAAGACTTTTTTTTTAAAGGGGGAACTTTATTTTTATTCTATGGATCAATTCCAATCAATATTTCTACAATAGCTTTGGCCTCAGTTGGTGCAGAATCCCAAGTCTAACTCAACAAATGCTCAATAGCTGAAGGGTTTCTAGCATATATTTTTTTGGAGTAGAAATGAGCAAAGTATAGCTTTCTAGATCTTGCTGACTGCAACTCCTATCAGCCCTAGGCAATGGTAAGGAAAGCTGGTCACTGCAGTCCACCAACATCTGGAGGGCCAAACTTTACTCGCTCGGGAAAGCTTCCATTTTTTACGGCAATTTTAATGTAACAGAGTTTTATACTTACAGTGGACCCTTTGTATATGAGGGAGATATGTTCTGCCCCGCCTCCCCGCGTATGGGGAAAAACATGGGACTTCAAGTTCTGTTGTTTGCTATGGCTGTGCGCTCCTGCGTACGGTACTATGTGCAAGCCGCAGGCACGCACACCATTTTAATGCCCAGGGCTTGCCATCTACATGAGCTTGAGTCCATGGATGGCAAGCCTGCATATGTTCATATGCTATTCTGCACAGATTACTGATATTCAAGAATTACTTCTTTCAATGGTTGATTTAATTGTTTAAAACAAGATTATCTTTTAAAAATAACATGTTGGAATTTCATGGACACCGTTAAACCTAGCATTGTGCAATATTGTTGCATGTAATTAGTGTACATTTCACTAATTAAAAAGACTACAATATCTGTATGTGTAGCTGTGTTCACCATAGCTCCAAGACTATTAAACCTAGCTACTTCAAACTTGGCATGGATACTAAGGAGACCCTTGGGTTTTACACTGCAGTTATTTGGTTTTCAAAATTGATTAATTGTAGTTAATTAAATTTTGTCTATAGTCTGCAGTGTCTTCTTCAGAAAGTGGTAGTCTTCCCTAACCTTCCCTACAGATAAAACTAGAGCCATGCCTACATTTCACCAGAAGTTCTTTAGGCAGTTTAAGTGGTGCTTCACTCTTCAGGACTCCAAAGCCTTCAAGCAGTTAGAGAGAGAAAGATACCTGCTGTCTGACTGTAGGCTGGTGAGGTGGTTGTAATGTGAGAAGGAAAGGCTGAATACGTACTGTGGTGGAAAGGCAGAAAGACCACTGAAGAGGAAAAAGGGAGGACAGAAAGAACAGAGGAGTAGTACAAAAGCACTAAGATATGATAGGGGTAACAACTTTTTTGGGAAATAAAGAAATAACATTTTTGTCTGAAGCAATCAATGCTCCTTATACTCAACATCCTGGCTGTAGTGGCATACACTGCATGCTACAAAGAAGCACACAAGAAGACAGGGCACTAAATAAGTAATCTAGTACTTTGCAGTAATGTCTGAGTTTTGGTGGTCTCATGCCCTGATCAGTTAAGTATCTAACAAAAGGTCATTCAATTTTATTTATGTATTTAATTTATATCCTGCTTTTCTCTCAGTATAACACCCAAGATTTGAATCAAAAAATATGCAAGCAGTACTGTGCTTGCACTAGTATGCTTTCCCATTTCTCACTGTAGTGCTCTTCTAAAGGTTCTGCTGAAGATGGGGGACCTTCTGGAATTGCATAAAATATGATGTAAAGAGTTGCACCAGGAGGCGGAATCAGCTAACTAGGAGGCTATTTAGGTGAACAGTATATTTTCTGTGATCAAGAACACCTTTATTTCCAAGCAGATAGTCTACTAAATACGCTAAAGATACCAGATCCCACCTGATCTTTGAATCCAAGAAGGGTCAGCTCTGCTTAGTGCTTGGATGGGAGACTGGCAATGAATGCCAGGTGCTGTAGGCTATATTTCAGAGGAAGGAACAGGCAAAACCACCTCTGAGTATTCCTTGCTTAAGAAAACCTATGAAATTCATGGCATCACCATAAGTTGACAAGAGATTGGAAGATAACACATTCTACTGCTCATTAGTTTAGCAAGTCTTCTTTAAGCTGTATGTCATGTGCTTTGAAGCCTCATCTTGTTAAGTTGTGCAATACACAAACTATTGTGCAGGGAGAAAGGCAGGCTATAAATTAAATAATAAATAAATAATTTCTGCTTTTCTTGTGTGCTTCTGAGGAGAGCAAAGAGGTAAAGAGCTAAATCTCTGACAAGTAAAAGTTGTCCCTATTTCCCTAATTTTATGTTTTATAAAATGTGTCACATTTCCAACAGCAATCCAATTTATATTACAGAACAAGTTTCCAGATGTTAAGGCCAAATGTTATTTGAAGGTTTCAATGGTTAATTTAGTTTATTTCAACCAGATCCAAATCCATTTACTGTTTGTTCTCCCAGATACACTAGCATATCAATTCAGGAAGGACATTTGCTTTAATGGCTGTGTAATGACAATTCTGATTTCATAATGCTAGAAAATCACAACAGACATCTGATTCACAGGATGCTCTTTTAAAGCTGATGGCAAAACTCCCATTGATTTTAATTTTTTATGCTAACTAATGCACAGAGTAGGGATATATGTGATTATTGTTTGCAACTATATTTCAATAGCAAATCCCAACAAAGCTGCTTGTGGTAGACAAACTGTGGACAAAAATCATGTGTGGAAATAAGACAAAGCAATAATTTATTTACCTAAGGCAAATACACACACACAGACACACAAATATTAATGAGTAAATTTTACATATTCGTATGTCTAATGTGCAATACAGATATTTACATTAACCAGAGTGTTATAAATGAACAATTTCTTAAATGTTGGATGAGTGTTCCTTAAGTCCATTTTAAAAAAATACTTTCTAGACACTTTCATAGGGCTTTCTTAGGCAAGGAATACTCAGAGGTTGGTTTGCCAGTTCCTTCCTCTAAAACATAGCCTACAGCACCTGGCAACAATTGTATACTCAAGTTACCTTTTTGATTGTAGTGGAAATGTTTTGCTAGTGGAAACAATACATCGCCTTTAAGTGAAGAGCAGGTTCCTCGCACGATTAAAATGTATATACAGCCCCAAGGATTCAGGAACTGAGCTAGCTGAGTCAAATGGCTTTTTAGATACAGAGTGAGGTGACTTCTTAACACACCAAAACACAACCAAGTAGCATACAGACCAACACATCACTTAGAGATCCATTTCAGACATAACACATTGTAGAAGGAAGCAACCAGAATGATCTTTATATATATATATATATATATATATATATATATAGGTAATTTTAATCAAAAAACATAAATACATTTTTCCATCGATAAGATTAATTTTTCGTTCCATAGTGTTTTAAATTATTACTTCCATTTGATAGGTTCTAGTGTGTAGAGTTATCATTTATGCTATTTGATTCCTTTTTAAATTATGCACCATCTTTCATCTATAATTTCTGTAACTTAAATCTAGATTTTTATTAAAGTTAATAACTACTTCTATATCACTATTACATTATTATGTATATGGTGCTTGTTTCTCATTCCCCCTCCATTTGCTGTAATATTTACCCGTTGTTTACCTTCATTTCCTTTTATTAGGAAAGCTACCTCAAAATAAACAATAGTATAAAACAATCTCTAATCTTATTGTTTTCTGTTAAGTGACCCATTTTAATTCTTAAAATCTTTCTTTAAGTAGCCCCTTCTTGATCTCCCCTACTTCTTTCCAATAATCTACTATAGGGAGCCATTCTTTTTTAAATTTTGTCATATCCCTATTTTTAATTTTGTCGGATAATTTATCCATTTCTCTCAAGTCATGTAGTTTTTGTAACCAGTTTTCAATTTCTGGCATCTCTTCATTTTTTCCAGTTTTTTGCTATGATCAATCTGGCTGCAGTTATTAAGTGTAGTATAACTTGCCAGTCTCTTTTTTCTTCTGGACAGTTCATCATGGAGGTCATGTTGAGTAGATAAGCTTCTGGTATCATATGAAACTGAATTTTATACTTTTTATGGATTATTTTATGGACTTTTCTCCAAAATACTTGTATCTTCGCAGACAACCACCACATATGGTACATTGTCCCTGCAGCTTTCTTCCATCTCCAACATTTATCTTTTTTAGATTATACATCTTTTTTAGTTTTACTGGAGTAAAGTACCATCTGTTGAAGATTTTCCAGAAGTCTGCTTTAAGGTCTTGCGATGCTGTACATTTATATGTTCTTTTCCAGGTTTTCTCCCAACAGTCCTGTGATGACCCTGGGCCCTAGCCAACCACAGCCTCCCTGTTTTTGACTCTTGGGCCACAGCTTTCTCTTAGCATGTAATGTAACTCCTCTTTAGCATGAGGCCTTCCCTCCCAACCTTTAACCCTTTCTTGTCTGGGAGAAGTTCTCAAATGACTGGGACCCCCAGTCATTGCAATTCCGGATTTATTGTGTGGCCCACATCTTGGGCCCATCTAATCATACAGTCCTTAATTATTTCTTTTTCAGTTTCCCTTTCTAGTAAGATTTTATACAAATTTGCTATTTTCTTCTTATCTGGTTTCCATAATATTTCATCTATTTCGTTTTTTTGTTCTTCAATTCCTTCTTTTCTTACGTCTTCTAAATATTTATTTTTAATTTGCATATAGTTAAACCAGTGTAGGTTTTTCTTCTCCTTCTTAAGTTCTCTTTCTTTTAGTTTTAGGTTTCCTTGTTCATTCTTTATTGTTAGATCTTTATATGTTAGCCATTTTTTATTATCATTCCACCTTCCAAAAAAGGCTTCCTGAGTTGATACCCACATCGATATTTTGTTGTATAATTTAGCCTTTATTGGCAGCCATGTCTTCAGTAAACCTTTTCTAATATGATGGTTGTTGAAATCTTTGTTCATTAAAATTTTTTGATAACGTAAATAGCCATACCAGACATATGTTAGATCAGCTCCTTCAAAATTCAAGATGCTTCTGTTATCGAGTTTTATCCATTCCTGTATCCAGACCAGATTACAGGCCTGCATATAAAGCTTCAGATCTGGTAATGCAAAACTTCCCTGTTCTTTTGTATCCTTTAATGCAGGGGTAGGCAACCTTTCCCCTTTAAGGGCTGATGGACTTCAGCTCCCAGAATCCCAGGAGCTATTGGCCAACATGGGACTATTGGCCAACATGGCTGAGGCTTCTGGGAGCTGAAGTCCCCCAGCCCTTAAAGGGGAAAGGTTGCCTACCTCTGCTTTAATGTTTCCCATCATATTCTCGTCCTGTTACCTTTCCAAATAATTATTTTAAACTTCTTATTCCAATTTACTATAATTTTCTCATCACATCTTATTGGAGCATTGATGAAGAGAAACATAATTTTGGGGAGTATCATTGTTTCAATTACTGAGATTCTTCCCAGTAATGAACATTCCAATTTGTTCCATTTCTGTAAATCTTTTTGAATGTTTTTCCATACCTTTTTGTAGTTGTTATCATAAAGATTGATATTGTTATTTGTAAGCCAGACTCCCAAATATTTTAGGTTTTTTTTCTATTTTGCATCCAGATCTTTCAGTTAGTAGTTGTTGTTTTTTGACCTATTCTTGGTGAGTATCCATGTTTTGTCTTTATTGATTTTGAAGCCTGAAAATTTACCGAAGGAGTTTAATTCTTCTAACAGATAATCTATGCTACATAAAGGGTCATCCAAGATCACAATCATGTTGATGGCAAAGGCTTTGACTTTATATTCGCTGCCTTTTACTTTCGTTCTTCTTATATTTGTATTCATTCTAATTGCATTGTTTAACACTTCTAGTACTATGTTAAACAAGAGTGGCGAAAATGGGCAACCTTGTCTTGTGCCTTTGCTGACTTCAATTTCTTTTGTTTTATTGCCATTTATCAGTAGGTGAGTGCTTTGTTGTTTGTATATCTGTTTGATCTTATGTAAAAAATTCTTTCCCATGTTCATCCTCTCCAGCACTTCCAACATAAATCTTCATTTAACATCATCAAATGCCTTTTTGGCATCTATAAACATCAGTGCCATTTTTTGTCATTATTGATATTATAATATTCAATAGTATTCAATATAGTTCTTGTTCTTTATTTGTCTTCCAGGAAATAAGCGATACTGATCTTCTTTGATTATTTGTGCTAGAATGTTTTTAAGTCTATTTGCAAGCAATGCAGTGTAAATTTTGTAGTGAGTATTCAAGATGGAAGCTGGTCTTTAGTTTGACACTTTATCTTTGCCCTCTTTTGGTATTAAAGTGATGAGTACTTTTTCCAAGTCTCTAGTATACTTTCTAGAGCAGGGGTAGGCAACCTTTCCCGTTTAAGGGCCGAGGGACTTCAGCTCCCAGAAGCCTCAGCCATGTTGGCCAATAGTCCCATGTTGGCCAATAGCTCCTGGGATTCTGGGAGCTGAAGTCCCTCGGCCCGTAAAGGGGAAAGGTTGCCTACCCCGTTCTAGAGTTACTGAATTTAAAGTTTTGCAAAGCAGGTCAGCCAGTTCATTTTTGTAAATTTTGTAATATATGGCCGTGAAGCCATCTGGGCCAGGGGCTTTCCCTTCCTTCAGTTCTTGGATTGTTTGGATTATTTCTTCTTTTGAGAAGGGCTTGTTTAGAATTATTTTGTGTTCTTCATTAATCTTTGTTATTTCCTTCTTATCTAGAAATTTCTTCATTTTTCCCCTCAAAATTAGGCAGTGTTTTTCGTCCTTATATAAGCTTGTGTAGAATTTTTAAAATACCTTTTGGATCTTCTCTTGACTTGTATAGATTTTATCTTTGTTTGTATTTTTTCAATGAATCTTGTTTTCTTTATCTTTTTTAATTTATTTGCCAACCAGCAACCTGATTTATTTGCATTTTCAAAATAATTGTGTTTTGCTTTTTTAAAATTTCCTTTGCTACTTCTTCAGTTTGTTTCAATTTCATTTGTTGTAGTAGTAGTTTTATTTAATTTTGAATTATTTTATTGTTTGGTTCTTTCCTCAAGATTTTTTCTTTGTTTTCCAACTCTAATAATATTGCTTTTTGTATAGCTTGTCTATTTCTTCTTACTTCTCCATCTCTTTATATTAAAAGAGTCCTCACCACTGCCTTACTCATATCCCATATTGTCTTCATTAATATTCCTGGAGTGTAAGGGTCTCTGCAGACGGGCAGCACAAAGCCGCCCTGAGCCGTAGCAGATTGGGGCTGTGGCAATCCCACACCGCAGCCCTGATCCTCCCTTTTGCCGCCCCAAAAAGAGCGGAAAATGCCGCTCCTTTTAGGAGCGGCAAAAGGCCACCCTAAGAGCCAGCACCATGGCTCTTCGGTGACCTTTCGGTGCAGCGTGTTTGAACGCTGTGCCGGAAAGGTGTCCTGACAGCGCACGCTGTGTGTAATGGTGCGTGGCATCAGGACGGTGTCAGCATGGGATTGGGGTGGTTGGCGTGCGGCTGCCCCGCCCCAACTCTACCTCCAGGCTGGCCCTTTGGGCAGGTCTGCAGAGGCCCTAATTTTCTTAAAAGAAGAAGTTTATTTCTGTTCTTAGTCTTTCTAAAAAGTCTTCAGCTTTTAAAAAAATTTCTTTTAATCTCCACTCATATTTTCTCAATGTTGGAATTTTGACAAATAGTTCTATCATATTGTGATAAGAGTGAGTCCTTGGTATAATCTCCATTTTTGTTATTTTTGCTGCTAATTCTCTTGATATAAGGAATATGTCTATTCTAGAAAAGAATTGATGGGAATCTGGAAAGAAAGTAAATCCATTTTTATTTCTGTACATTTGTGACCAGCTATCTATGAGGCCCTGCTCTTCTATCAGGTTAAAAGAGCTATCTGGCAACTTTCCCTGATTTTTACTGACAGAATTATTTATTTTCTGTCTCTCATCGGCATTAATACCCCATTAAAATCACCAGCCAGAATTATATTGTTTTTGTTACACTCAATTAAATTTTTATTTAGTTGATTAAAGAAATTACATTTTTTTCTCAAAAGGAACATAAACACTTACAACTGTTATTGTTGTTCCATGTTGAGTAATTTCAACCATTACAAAACATCTTTCATTGCCTCTGTCTATTTTTCTAAAGGTAAAGGTAAAAGCATTCCCCATTGACAAGGTTGTCAAGTCGTGTCCGACCATAGGCGGCTGTGCTCATCTCTGTTACTAAGCCAAAGAGCCAGCGTTGTCTGAGGACTACTGTGATCATGTGGCCAGCATGACTGCACAGAATGCTGTTTACCTTCCCACCAAAGTGGTACCTATTTATCTACTTGTATTTGCATGCTTTCAAACTGCTAGGTAGGATGGCTACTCTTCTTTTTATTTTCTCTGTAGAAGAATAAAATAAATTTCCCAATTTCAGGTTTCTCAGTTATTTAATTTATTTGTCTCTTATTTTTGTTTCCTGAAGACAAATCACATCGTAGTTATTTCCCCCCCACCCCACCCTAGAAAATGGAATATCTGTTCCCTCTTCCATTCTGTATTCAGGCCTTTAACATTCCATGATTTGAAGGATATCCTTTTCTCTCTTTCCCCCCTTTTTTTTCTTCTACTCTACAGAGGGATTTTCTTCTTCCAAGTGTTCCAGTTCTCCGTCCTTTAGTGATTCTAAGTCTTCATATGATTCTTCTTCAGTCCGTGGTCTTAGTCCATGTTCTACTGAAGCATCTTAAGCAACCAGAATTATCTTGGGGATAAAAGAACAACTCTTTGAGGAAAGCTTCCAGATGGGGCTCTTAAATCTACAAAAAAGGGAAGGAGGAATATGGTGGAGGATTTTAAAATTATGCATAGTTCAAGAAAGTGGATGGAGAATTTTCCTCTCTGATAATGCTGGAAAATTGACCATTTTCCAAGTTAGCTTTATCAATATTGGTCATACAGTGGTTCCTCCACATTCACCGGGGTTGGGGTGAAGGATCCCCATGAATGTGGAAAACAAAAACAAAAAACACTATTCTTTTTACCTGAGAGAACACCTCTCTAGGAATCTTCAGGTCCTCCAGTGCAGCTCTGTGGTCAACATCTGCCAGAAGATGATCATAAAATCATGCTGGAGGACCTACAAATGCCTAGAGAAGTGTTTTCTCTAGTAACTTCTAGGTTCTCCAGCACAACTCTATGGTCAACTTCTGGCAGAGTTGCGCTGGAGGACCTAGAGATTCCAAGAGAGAACGTATTAATCAAAACCACAAATAATCAAATTTGCAAAAGTCAAAGCTGCAAATATGGAGGGCCAACTGTATTTGGCACCGTTACATGAATGCTACATTGTTCTTAAGATGGTAAGATAAAGAAAGGGGAATTTATGTAAGAGGAGATGACGCTGGCTTGCTGTCATCTCTTAACCACAGTTATGACTACAGCATCGTGTTTGCACTGGACTGGTACTGCAAAAGTTAACCAGGTATCCTTCCTGTTGACTTATGGCAAACCCATGAATTTCATAGGGTTTTCTTAGGCAAGGAATACTCAAGAGGTTGGTTTGCCAGTTCCTTCCTGCAAAATATAGCGTCCAGCACCTGGTATTCTTTGGCATCTCCCATCTAAGTACAGTATTAACTTTGGCTGACCCTGCTTAGCTTTCAAGATCAGGTAGTAAGAGCCTTTAGGGTATTTAAGCTCTTAGTATTCTCCCTAACCAAAGGTAAATGCAAAGAAAAGCTGAACCTCAATGGATTCTAGTCACATCTTTCTAAGGACCTTTACAGACTGCTAGAAATAATGCAACTTAATTGCCTTGGCTCAGTGCTAGGGAATCATGGGAATTGTAGTTTTTTTCTGAGATATTGAGCCTTCTCTATCAGAGAGCTCTGGTGCCACAATAAACTACAGTTTCCATGATTCACTAGCATTGAGCCAGGGCAGTTAAAGTGGACTCAAGTTGCATTATTTCTGGCAGTCTAGTAAATTGGTCCTCCAGTTCCATTGTTGCTGTTGTGTGCCTTTAAGTCTTTCCCAACTTAAGGTGACCCTAAGGTGAGCCTATCACAGGGTTTTCTTGGCAAGATTTGTTCAGAGGACAAATTTTGCCAGTGCCTCCCTCTGAGGCTGAGAGAGTGTGATTTGCCTAAGGTTACCCAGTAAGTTACCTTGGCTGAGAGGGGATTTGAACCCTGGTATCCTCAGGCATAGACTTATTCAAACCACTACACCATTACTGACTATAAATAATATCGTAGAAAAGACTACACAAAAAAAAAAAAACAGTTTCTGTCATATCAGCTTAGACCAGTTTCTGAATGTGTGTTTGTTGTGTGCCTTCAAGTCATTTATGGCTTATGGCAACCCTAAGGTGAACCTATCAAAGGGTTTTCTTAGTAAGTTTCTTCAGATGGGTTTGCCATTGACATCCCTTGAGGCTGAGAGAATGTGACTTGCCCAAGGTAACCTAGTGACTTTTCATGGCAGAGCAGGGATTCAGACCCTGGTGTCCAGAGCCATAGTCCAATGACCACAACACCACGCTGGCTCTCCACTTTCTGAATAACTAATTTTAAATAAAAATTGAATTGGCTCAGTGCTAGGGAATCATGGGAACTGTAGTTTATTGTGGCACCAGAGCTCTCTGACAGAGAAGGCTCGATGTCTTAGAAAAAAAATACAATTCCCATGATTCCCTAGCACTGAGCCAGGGCAGTGCCTCAATTTAAAGTGGACTCAATTTGCACTATTTCTGGCAGTCTGCAAAGGCCCTGTGTGTAAGTGGAGTTGAGTTTGTTTTGAAACTTTATCTCAAACCTATAACATCTACTCAGGAGTAAATACAGCTGAAATCAGTAAAATCTACTCCAAGGTTTCAGGATTTCAGTCTAATGTATAGAATTGCACTGTTATTTCACAGAACCGTGTTGTGAACATAATTCCAAATTACCCAATCTTCCAAATTAACTAAAACACCAGTTTCCATATATTTGCAGAATATCAGTTTAGTGCCATAGGGGAACACTGTACATTATTTCATGGAGAGATTGCATTTTATTTTGTTTGTAACAGTTCTCAAATGTGTAACGGAATCAGTTGCCAAACTCTCACCTAGAGACAGCACACACATCTTTGATGCATAAAGTGGCAATTGTATACATGCTTTTCAAGGAGTAAACAAGAGCAAAAGGGATAATAAAGTGCTCTTCTGTTTGATGCCAAATTGTTCATAAAGGCAAAAGGGTTTTGATTAATAGAGCTAATGCAAATTACACATCCAAAAGGATGACTCCACACTAGGAGACTGTCTACACTGGTGAAAAGAATCGGCCTCACCTTGCATGAACCAATGTTCTTGATGATTCGCAGCGATGTCACTGTCAATTCACCCAAAATGTGGTTTAGAGGACCTTAATTCGATTTCTAAAATGGCACCTTTTACCCTGAACTTCTAAAAATCCAGATTTTCCTGTGTGTGGCCTTTTCCCTAAGCCACACATACTCCCTGAAAAATAAATTTAGAGGAATAAAGATTTCATGTCCTTACCCTCACAACCAGGACTTGAAAAAAGAGATTACACTAAAGGGGGGAAGCAGACGGGTGGCTGTGGGCCGCCCCGGGAAGCTGCGCTGCGGGGCCGAGGTATCCCCACACCTTGCCCCCACGGCACAGCTTCACCGCCCCTGAAAGGAGCGCTAAATTGGCGCTCCTTTCACAAGTCGCCGAAGGTGCACCGCAAAAGGCTGTGGCGCACCTTCGGCGACTCTTCCGCAGCAGCGTGTGCGAACGCTGCAGTGGGAGGTCCTCCTCGGAGCGCCGGCCATGTGGAGGGCCGGCTGCTCCGAGGACGACCTGGGGAAGGGGTTGGGGCGCCGATCGTGCGGCTGCCTCTCCCCTTCCCTGCCCCCAAAACGGCTTAATTAGCCATCTGCTTCCCCCAAAAGACATTCTCCAGCCAAATACTAGATTTGGATTTATGTGAGAATAAGAAATTTCAGGTAAGTCTGGAACTTCACATTTCAGCTTAAAATGGAGCTAGGCAAAGCATAGCCGGTGATTTCAGCAATGTTTCAGCAAGAGACCTCTTTTCCCCAATAAATAAATAAATGAATAAATTTTATTTTAAAAATATCCAACACAATCAAAATACAACAGGTCCATCCATTCAGATTTCATATCAGTTAGCAACTTCATTACATATTAAAGGGCTTAACCAGAGTCTTGGATAAGGTGTTGAAAATGTCGATGATATTGTGAAGTATTGTTGATGTAATCAATAAATGTATCTTCAAAAGAATCGTATCTGATGGATCATTTTATTATCTTCTCATTGTATGTGAGCTTCTCCATTAGCCATGTATCCCAGATCATTTCCCACCATACTTGGAAAGAGAAATTACCCACAAGAGACCTTTAAGATCAGCAGACAGGAAGCTTCTTCCTGTCATGTCTCTTTGTCAAGGACAGAAGCAACAAGCAGCTCTTTATCTCAGAATGAATTACTTCAAGATCTAGGCTCTTTTTACAAAAGATTTTGGATAACAAAATCTTCCCATTCCTGGTTTAATCAGGTCTTCTAAGATAACGGAAGCAGCACAGGTGGATGTCCATGTAGCTTTCTTGAGAAAAATTACCAAGTTCTTTGGCTGACGGAAAAGTAGCTATGTCTGGGTCAATCACACTACCTGAGACAGAAATTATAGAGTGCTGATCTGAGAATCATGTAGCTGAGGGACCTCCATATCAATATGGCTATTGCCAGGATATCCAGATGTAAGTTCCATATCCGGGGCATATTTATGCTTATGGTCTGATTGATTGCTCCCAACGTCCTAGGAGTATTTAACATTGGACCTATTATTACGTATTTTCAGCCCCCAATGTCCTCTTAGAGATCCCTTAAGCCTCTATACCTCAAAACCAAACAAAAACAACAACAAAACACCAGCTGAAAAAAACAGTCAAACCCCACACAAACCCACCAAATTGACATAAAAATGTGGCAGTTTGGAGCTCCTTTCTCCTCACTACCCCTAAATCTCCCAACCTCTTAAATTACTAAATTCGGGCACATTTCAGCTGATTCAGAGACCCAGAAATGATGCAAGGTGCAGCCTGAGGAAGGGTTGCACATGAGGAATGACCTCTGCGCCCCCCCCCCCCCCGTCACCTTCTCCTAATTATAGAATTATATTTAAGTCATTTTCCCCTAGAGACTGACTTGAAGACTGGATGGATATTTCCATTCAAACAATGGTTAGATCTTCTCTGTCTTGGGGACTTTACCCCTTCCAAACAGGTTCCAACTCAGCCAACAATTTTAGGTACAAATCTTAGCAGGGATTTGCTAAAATCTCTTTTCCATTTGAGGATGGTAACCATCTGTCCACAACCTTAAACATATCATTTTAACTGAGGGCCTTTGCAGACTGCTAGAAATAGTGCAAATTGAGTCCACTTTAACTGCCCTGGCTCAGTGCTAGGGAATTGTATTTTTTTCAGGGACATTGAGCCTTCTCTGTCAGAGAGCTCTGGTGCCACAATAAACTACAGTTCCCATGATTCCCTAGCACTGAGTCAGGGCAGTTAAAGTGGACTCAATTTGTACTGTTTCTGGCAGTCTGCAAAGGCCCTGAGTCTGGTTCTTCACAACTTGTGGACCAAATGTTTTATCCAGCATATAACTCCTCAAAATATCACTACTACTAACTGTGATCACAAACATCAATCTATCCTTTCAATAACCATCAGCTTGACTTTACAGCCAAAGACCAGTTCCTACCAGTTGAGTTTTCCTGATAATTTACAGATGGTTTTTGAATTGCTTTGGATCTCTATTTGGTAGAGATTACCTATTTTCATGAGGGTGGAAATCAGGGTCAGAAAGAAGATGATTTTTTTTAACCTTTTTTCTTCTATAGATAAAGCAAAAACCTAAGGGGATAAGAGCAAGATCCTGATACAATGAGAGGAAAAGCTTCACATTTAAAGACACAACCTATGATAATTGATACATTACTGAAACATCTTTTCAGGAAAGAAATCAAAAGGCAAATAGAATTACTATTCACACAGTCATGTTTTCACATCTTATTCTGATACACACACACACATTATACATCATTTCTCTGAATATGCCATTGACCCATTATTGATGTCATTAGTGGCATCAAAGATACATTTGGAATCATTAAAGTTTTGGTGAGAAAAGCATTCCAGTCAAAATACTGGGTGCATTAACAGTATAATTCTTTTCAGAAAGTAGAATCAGTGTCTGTTGACATTGAGCTCTAGGCAAGTGTTTGTTTTGAGTCTCCACAGTTCCACGCAGCAAGAATTGATTAGATTACTGGCATAAAGCAAAAACACAAGTCACATTTCTGAAGATTTTACTGGGTTCAGGAAAGCAGTTCATGTGTGCAAGCAAAGGATGGCAAACAGGCAAACAAACTGCAGATTATTAATTTGAATAGGACTTCAAAACTGTCTCTTTTTGCAACCATCATTGTGGCTCAATTAAGAGGACTTTTCTAAGGGGCATTTATATGGAGCTCTTGGGTCTCTGGAACATAGCAGAGTTGGAGCCATTTGCACAGGAGGCATGCATCTGAAACATGGGCTAGACTCTGCATTACCTTTAAAGTTTCATTTCCACAATCTGGAATGACTGTTAGATTGAGGATCTCACACTACATTGCCTTCACTAGTGCCACTAGAAGCACTGCTGTCAGCAGTGGCTTTATCTACAAAGGCAATCAAAACATATTTTCCCTCCCACCATTCCTAGCCATCTCTATCATTACTGAATACAGTCCTTTCCTACAGTCTACTACTGTCTGAATCCAACACTCTTGGGACCAGTGGCCTTATCAAGAAGTTTACAGACATGCAGGCAGTAAGAGAGAACTATACTCATTATCCCCTTTTAGGCTCTGGAAGCATAACTAATAACAGAACCCAATACTGGCACATTTATTTATCAATAAACTGCTCTGAGTTTAAGGACACTTAGAGGGGTTGCAGACTGCCAAAAATAGTGCAAATTGAGTCCACTTTTAGGGTTAGGGTTAGGGAATCATGGGAACTGTATTTTATTGTGGCACCAGAGCTCTCTGACAGAGAAGGCTCAATGTCTCAGAAAAAAAATATCCCCATGATTCCCTAGTACTAACCCTAACCCTAAAAGTGGACTCAATTTGCACTATTTCTGGCAGTCTGCAACCCCCCTTACTGCCTGAGACTGCTTGCTAGGCTAAATAAAGGAAAAGGCAATTTTACAATGTTAGAAACATTAATTAAAGGCAGGTTAACTGGGAAAGTGAGATAACTCAATACTGTACATACTCAACTATAAGTCGAAAACAAATTATGCCCCAAAATTGCGCCTAAAATCCTGGGTCAACATGTATATAGGTCAATACAATAACACTGCTTAGAAAGGTCTTGATAGAAGCTCCACTCCAATGCCCCACTCTCCATGCCTGGCAGTGATCTCTGTGAAAGAGTTGCCGAGGTTGTGTGTGTGTGAAAGAGGTTATTCCCTCCTCAATCCAATGTTAAAGCCTTCTCTTCTCCTTCTCCGGATCTCTCTCCCCATCAAACCCTCCATTTAACTCTTCTCCCTTCTCAATCTGATGTTAAAACCTTCTCCTCCAGCACCTGGGAAGTGATGTTTCATGGTCAGGAGAGGTCCAGAGAAGGAGAAGGAGGGAAGGAAGTGGTGTCTTCCCTTTTATATCCATTGTTACATGCCCCTAGGTTTCACCCTAGACTTATCCACGGGTCATATCACAATCCCCCCAAACCTTCCCTTGACTTATACATGAGTTCAACTTGTACACGAGTATATGTGGTAATTTCCTCCCCACCTGCTTTTCAATGAATGAAAGAAGGGCCTCCTCTGGACCATCTGCATGCCAAATTTGGGCTATCCCTGAAGCAAATCAGGCCTAAAGGTTGGAGGTTCCACTCTTATGAGGTAAAAACTTCACTTCCTAAGTAGAAATAGATGAGGAGTATGGAAGCTTTTAATACAGACATCTCCCCAAGCCAAAGTTACGATAGATGGGCGCAGGGCCAGGTGGTGTAGACCACTGCATGCCATCTGGTTGCTAGAAGTGAAGGGGATAACACTTGCAAACAATAAAGGGCAATGCCATATTGAAAGCTAGCATGGTGTAGTGATTTGAGAATTGGACTATGAGTGTGGAGACCAGGTTTGAATTCCCATTCAGCCTACTTGGTGACCTTGGGCAAGTCACACTGTCTCAGCCTCAGAGGAAGACAAAGACAACCTTCCCTGAACAAATCTTGCCAAGAAAACTGTGATAGGGTTGCCATAAGTTGGAAACAACTTGAAGGAACACAACAAGCAGCCACTGGTTTTATATGAATATCAAAATGTGTTGGATACCCTTCCTCCAATGCAGCATCAATTGGCAGAGGGCAACTAATATTATAAATCAGTAAAAACACAATAAACAACATTGCTTTCTGTAAATGTAGATGATATTTAACATAATATCTATCATTGTCCTTCCAACCTACCAGCACAGTGGATGAAAAATCTGCAATGAGAACTTGATGGAGGGTTGGGAGAAGGATCAGACTGCACTTCATTTGGCAAGTGTCAGTGGTCTACCTCACACCAGATGAGGCAATAGCTCGCAATGTATGCAAATGTCAAACAATGCTAAATTTTGCTCTGAGGTTTGTCACTCTGCTTCATAATATCAATAAGACACTGGAAGGACATCTTGTTTATTCGATCAGTATCCTGCAATGTTGGATGTACTATACAAAACAGTGGTCCCTTTCATATTCTGGAGTGAGCTGGTAAGACAGACCAGAGATCAGAGAAGTCTTTATGAATTCATGAATTGTGGCAATTCTTTTGGCAGGCTATCAAGTCTGAAAGTCTCTGCAATCCAGTATCCTCTAAATGAACCATTGAATTCTTTTATAATCACATTATTATGTCCCAAAGAGCTCTCTCCCCATCTATAAATTTTCTGTGTAGAACTCATAATTATTTAATTGATTTGTAGAATCTAAAAGGCATGCAACTTATTATTATTATTATACTCATTTGTACCCTGCTTTTCCCCAAAATTGGGATTCAAAGCAGCTTACAGTCTAAAAACCCATAGTAAATTGCATCTTATAAGGGTTCATTCGACAATCCTTTATGTAACTGTTTTAATTGTTGTCTAAATTAATTGTTGTTTAAATCTGTAATTGATTTAATAATTTTTAAGGGGGGGAGGGAACTAGATCTGTTGTATTGTATTGTATTTTATTGTTGTTAGCCTCCCCGATTGACCTCAGAGGGGCAGGATATAAATTATTATTATTATTATTTTTATAGAAGTGAATACAACAAACCCATATACATATTACTTGCCTACAATTTCCATTCTGAACACACTATCAAATCCATAGTTTACAGCCAAACTCTCTGATACAATCACATGTGCTCAGACCCACAGAACAGGATATCAAACTTATGGAATTATAAATATTCCTCAAGCTACAGTACTCACCATATGAAGTAAAAAAAACAAATCAACAAGACAAGACTTGTACCCAGGACCAATCTATTACAGAAAGAATGAAGACAGGAAATTACAGAGTCCCACTTGTGATTGCATAGGAGCTCCCAAGTGAGACCACTCAGACGTATCACCACTGAACTACATCCTATTCTAGACAATAACACTGCCCTCTCAAAGGCTCTTGATGGCAGGCCTTTACTTACCTACAGGCAAGTAATTCCAAACAAAACAGTTACTTACTTACAGAGGATGCACAACACAGACAGGGAGATGGGTACAAGACCTTACCACAAATCCAGATGCCATCTCTGTTCACACATCTACTCAGGGAAATGTCATCACAGGCCCTAAGCACACAACCCACAATAAGAGAGGCACTTTCACTTGCTTATCCTCTAATGTGATATATGCCATCCTCTGTTAAGAATGCCCTTCAACACTCTACACTGGGCAAACAGGCCAACAGTCCTTGAACAACAACAACCACAACCTACAAAGGAAGATTGGAAAGTGAAACAGCTGAACTGGAATATTTCCACAAATTTCAATTCATCAATTGTGGGTTAAACAGAGATACTATCTTCGTGACACATTACAAATATTATAACACTGTTTAACACCCCAGCCTCATAAGGGCACTCTTGGTCAGTTTATCACATCCTCCTGGTTCCCAGCCCACATATATCTAAATGCCCAAACTCCCTCCACCATTTCCATCCACCCCAGCCTTGGGCAACATCTTTCCTCCTGCCTTTGTCCTTCAACAACCATTGTTAAAACTGAACTTGTCACTTCAGCACCATGCCTACCAGTCTTCTACTTCTATGGCTATTCATTTGTTGTTGTTGTTAACCATCCTCAAGTAGGTTTTGACTCATGGCAACCCTGTGGATGAGAAATCTCCAAGACACCCTATCTTCCACTACTCTTCCCAGTTTCTGCAAGTTCATACTCTGTGACCTCCATCCATCTAGTATAAAGTCTGATTATAAAAGTCCTTCCTGGGTATGGGTTCACTTTACTTTGTTGTTGTTGTGTGCCTTCAAATCATTTCTGAATTTATGGCAACTCTAAGGTGAACCTATCATGGGGCTTTCTTAGCAAGTTCCTTCAGAGTGGGTTTGCTATTGCCATCCTCTGAGGCTGAGAGAGTGGATTGCCAAAGGTCACCCAGTGGGTTTATATGACTTAGGTCCAAAACACACTGGAGAAATTATCCAGCTTGAGACTGCTTTAACTGCCTTGACTCAATGCTAAGGAATTCTGGAAATTGTAGTTTTGTGAGACATTTAGCCTTCTCTGACAGAGAGCTCTGGTGCCACAATAAACTACAATTCTCAGGGTTCCCTAGCACTGAGCCAGGGCGGTTAAAGTGGCCTTGAACTAGATTATTTCTCCAGTGTGTTTTGGATCTGAGTTGGGATTTGAACCCTGGTGTCCAGAGTCATAGTCCAACACTCAAACTACTGCACCATGCCATACTTTTCTGCTTCAGGAGAATATAAAAAAAACCCCTGACAAACAGTTTTATAGCAATTTCTTATCAAACAAATACTCTTTAGGAAGTTAGTTTCACTTTTAGAGGGTCTTGTGATGCAAACAATTTGGCTAATAAAAAAAAAAATAGAAACCTAAATGACTCTGGTTATAAAAAATGCATATCTTTTCTTTTCAAGAAATCACCTTTGAGAAGGAGTTCCAGCAATTAGATCTGTGTAGCTACCGGTATATGCAATCTTGTGACAATTGGTTTGACAACAGCTTTTGCAGTTTGATAATTATCTTAATGTAGGACCTTCTTTTGCAGGCTGCTTTTTCAGCAAAAAATACAATTAGTGAATAAAACCAAGCCAGAAGCATTAAAAACAAAGACAGAAATCAGGAAGTGTTGACAGAAGTATTGTTAAACAATCTCTCTGTTATAGGTAACTACCACATGGTTAGGGGTGATTTATATATTCTTCTGGTGCTATTGATCTGAATAAAAATAAATATGTCACATCTGTCAGAATGTATGAAATTATGTGGCAACCCTGAAATAGTACTGGCCCACAAGGATTGAGAGAGATGAAATACAGTAACAGGTACGGTATATAGGTGAATTTTAATTTCCAAGTATATCGGGTGGAAAGTTTCTGAAACTGTCCAATAAACATTTCTTTTATGCATTCTAATATACTCTTACCTAAAGCTCCTCTCATCACACAATTCTTCATACCTTAACAAACTTTGTACATGGAAGTGAATATGGATTTGTGTGTGAAAGACAATATTAGAACCTATAATGGACAATATCTGTTCCTGTCTGTCAAAAATGTTTTAAAGGGATTAACTGATAAAGTGAGGGAAAAGATCTAAAAAGTTTTCGTGCAATCTCTTATTGATAGCCTTTTAACAAGAAGACAACAGTGACTCACAATCATTGAGACGCAATGGCCTCTTTCTGTGCATCACTGTGCCCCAAAACAAGTCTAAATTTAGAACCAAAAATGGATTAATGCCTAAATTTAGTCTAAACATGATATGTGTGTGTATATATAAACAGCATGGTTTCAAAAGAGGCAATAAATTTAATCATTTTTCAACATAACACATATTTAAATATTTAGAGTCCAGAAGCAATTCTTTCCCTAGGACTTTTTTTACTTCTTTTTCTGACAGGACTCCTGTGCCTCAATGGGATGTAACAAACTAATGCAGCTTTTTGTAGCATATAAATAGAATAATAAAGGAAGTTTCACTAATTAAATGCCAACTTGTCACTCAAGTGCTGAAGGTATGGAAGTGCAAAATAAGGTCAAACTTCTGCCCAAAGACAGGACTATCAACACAGCATGTTCTCATGGAACAGCTGATCAGTCAATGCCACCAAATGGCAATGTAATAAGCAGTCTGTAAATGGTGACTACAGAGTAATAACATGGAAACATGACTAGCCACATGTCAGGGAAAGGAAGATGCTTATGACTGCAGTACTGTAAAGTCCTGCTCCCCTCCCACAGTGTTAGCAAAATTGAATTTTGCTCATATCAAGCATAATGCACTGCTGGCACTTCAATGACTTCAGACTTACTGCCTTGAAACAATTGGTCAAGTAGATAATTGGATTTCTATAAAATATTAACCCCAGGATGGTCTTAACACTGAGCAGAGTGAAGTGACCACTTAGAGAGCAGATTTTGGGTCTCAAAAAGGGCAATGAACTTTTGGTTATTTACTGTCTGTTTACAATAATTTACTGCTAGAGATGGGAAGAAATGCTTATGGGATTTTCTGCTTCGTGTGTCTCAATAATATTGCTGAGCTTGGATACTGTGCACTTGGACCTGCATGAGGAGGGTGCCACCTCATGTAACAAAATGTTTTGGAGTCACACTCAGTGAATTTGGCACAATCTCAAATTCCTTCACAACCCCAGAGTTCTAAAGACAACTGCTTTATAGCATTGCTTTGCTTAGTGCTCACAAATGTTTCTCTTTGCAGTTGTTACACCAAATCTGTCTACAATGACAATTCTCACAATGGCTTTAACTCACCCCCTTCCAAAGAGCTGTCACAGAGCTGTGATAAGAAGCTGTCTTTCTACCCTAGAGGTTTACTCCCCGGTTTTTGTAGGATTCAGTTTGTATTTTTTTGTCACTGTACATCTGGCAAAGCCTCAGGGAGGAGACTGCAAAGTGCTTAGACTTCAGATCAACAGTATGAGTCTCCCAGTTGTTTATTTGCTTGGGGGGGGGGGTCCCATTGCTAGATTGATATGAGAGTTTGGAAAATAATACAATATATGCTTGCAGTCCCAGATCTGATGCAATGTAATTTGATTGCCCAATTTCAACTAATGTTTAACTCGAGACGTTTTTGGGCAGTTCTTGTTGTTGTTGTGTGCCTTCAAGTAATTTCTGACTTATGGTGACCCTTAAGGTTTGCCATATCATGGGGTTTTCTTGGCAAGATTTGTTCAGAGGGGGGTTGGCTTTGCCTTCCTCTGAAGCTGAGAGAACGTTACTTGCCCAAGGTCACCCAGTGGGTTTCCATGGCCGAGCAGGGAATTGAACTCTGGTCTCCAGAGTCATACTCAAACCACTACATCTCAGAAACCTAGAGCCTTTTTTTTCTCAGAGAGGTGATAGTCCACTGCCTTAATACACTTGCTAGCACAAACTATACTGCCAAACTAGGACAAAATTAGTTTTACTATTTGTATTTCCATTCTGATTTTATGTTGTTGCTGGTGTTTAACCAGGACTTTTCTTTTTTCAATTCCATGCCTGTATTCTATATTTGAAAGGATGTGCAACTGCTAACGTTGTGCGGGTATATACCTGCCCCAGATTGTTGTCTTGGGGGTGTAGCAAACAGCCTTCTACCTTTGAAGCTTTTTAGGTTATTTCTGAACTTCTTGGTCCAATTGTCCAATCACCTGCACTGCTTATTGAAATGCATAGATATAGGATGGGGAACACCTGCTTAAAATAAAATTATATTATTATTATTATTATTATTATTATTATTATTATTATTATTATTATAACGAGACTATGTGTGAAAGGGATCTAGGAGTCCTAGTAGACCACAAGTTGAACATGAGTCAACAGTGTGATGCCGCAGCTAAAAAGGCCAATGTAATTTTAGACTGCATCAATAGAAGTAGTGTCTAGGATCAAGGGAAGTAATAGTGCCCTCTATTCTGCCTTAGTCAGGCTTCACCTGGAATACTGGGACCAATTCTGGGCACCACAATTCAAAAAAAGGACGTAGACAAGTTGGAGCGTGTTAGAGCAGGGAGACTAAGGGGCATTGCAGACTGGCCTAAAGGGCCAGCCTGGGAGTGGAGTTGGGGCGGGGCAGCCGCACATTGGCCTCCTCAACCCCAGCCTGATGCTGTCCTGATGCCTCGTGCCCATACGCACAGCGCGCAGTGTCAGGACGCCCTCCTGGCATAGCGTATAGACACGCTGCGCCAAAAGGGCGCGGAAGAGCCGTGACACTGACTCTTAGGGCAGCATTCTGCCACTCTTTTAGGGGTGGCAAAAGGGAGGATCGGGGCCGCAGCATGCGGTTGCTGCAGCCCCAATTCACCGCTAGCAGGGGTGGCCCAGAGCCGCCCATCTGCATAGCTCCTCAAATGGTGAAAGGTCTGGAAACCATGCCCTATGAGGAGAGAGTTAGGGAGCTGGGTATGTTTAGCCTGGAGAAGAGAAGGTTAAGAGGTGATATGATAGCCTTGTTTAAATATTAGAAAAGATTTCATATTGAGGATGGAGCAAGCTTGTTTCCTGCTGCCCAAGAGAATAGGACTTGGAACAATGGATGCAAGCTACAGGAAAAGAGATTCCATCTAAACATTAGGAGAAACTTCCTGACAGTGAGAGCTGTTCGGCAGTGGAACATACTGCCTCATTGTGTAGTGGAGTCTCCTTCCTGGGAGGTCTTTAAACAGGGGCTGGATGGCCATCTGTCGGGGATACTTTGATTGTGAGTTCCTGCATGGCAGGGGGTTGGACTGGATGGCCCTTGTGATCTCTTCGAACTCTATGATTCTATGGGTTGGACTGCCTATGCCAGCATAGTCTATTAAAACTGCATAGCTCATGTCCTGCCCTAGAAAAAAGGGCTTTATTTTAAATCTTACAGTCCCACTTATTTGCAGTTCAGAGGTGGTATACATCGTTGAGTATCTTTAGCCTTTTTAGCCTTGGGCTTCTCCTTTAGGCCAAACAAGCTTAAAGGATCCAGTGACTGGCACCTTTTAATTTGGGGGTTCAACTTATCTTTTCCTCTAGATATTTTTGTGATGATGGTGTTGCTATTGCAACTCACTCCATGACAGTTTAGCAACCCAGTTTTGGACCCATCAATTGTATACATCGAAACATTTGTAAATTATTTACCTTCTTTTGAAAACTGTATATTGGGTCTGGAATGACTCACAAAAACTATTTTTATATATCACAAAATCATGGATTGAAAGGGGAAAGTGTTTTTTGTGAATAGGCACCAGCTGCTTTGCTGGTTCCTCTGACCAATAGCTCCTGAGAAAAACAGGAGTAAATATCCTGACTTCTTTGGTTGTATTTTTTAAATTAAGTTTATCAGACCAAATTGTTAAACATGACAGATACTGTGCAGACTCAATGTACTGCAGAGATTTAATTTTGTGAAATGTGGAAACTGAGATTTTTTCCAATAAGGATCCTTTTTTTTTTTTTGTAATCAGAAATGCCACTGAATTTAAGGCACATTTGGTGCTCAGCAAAGAACAGATATTTTTTGACCTGAAAGCAGAACAGAGGAGTGTTTTAAGATAGGGACATCTGGCTGATGATTCTGTGTGCTATTTAAGGTAAAGGTAAAGGTAAAGGTATTCCCCATTGACAAGGTTGTCAAATTGTGTCCGACCACAGGGGGTGGTGCTCATCTTCCTTACTAAGCTGAAGAGCCAGCGTTGTCAGAGACTACTATGTGATCATGTGGCCAGCATGATTGTACAGAATGCTGTTTACCTTCCCACCAAAGTGGTACCTATTTAACTACTTCCATTTGCATGGCTTCCAATTGCTAGGTTAGCAGAAGCTGGGACTAGTGACAGGAGCTCACCCCATCATGCAGCAACCAGGCCTCGAACTGCCAACCTGCCGATCTTGCAATCAACAGAGTCAACATCCTAACCACTTGAGCCACTGTATCCCATGCGTTATTTAAGAAGGATCTTATAGTTTAGGTGTACGTCAATACCTTGTTACTGCTGCCTCATTAACTTAATAAATAGGGAGAAGTACGTAGATATTCTTTAGAATGACTTTAATGGCCCCAGGAGGTTTTCGTGAAATATTGACTGCCAGGTCCCATCAGTGTATCACAGCAACAATGAATTCCTCATCTCGGGGGGGGGGGGGGAGGTCATTGGCAAGTGGCTATATGTATCTGAAGTCACCACTGGCAGGGACCCAAATCTTCAGGAAGATGATTATACTGTATTTCAACCAGCTGTCTCACATCTTCCTTACTAAATTTTAAAAGACATGCCTCCTTCCATCATTCCCATGGCTCATAGTTGATGGGGTCAAGAAGATTTAGAACAGCCTTTCCAAAGAGATAAATTAGATCCAGATTAATCACTCCAGTGGACTGTATAATATACACATAATGCACAGTACAGAAATCATGTGCATTTTGCAAGATTTCTCTATTTTAAAAACCTCTGCATAATATGCTTCTTGGTACTAGCTAGCATTTACGTACTTCACTATATGTGTGGATATTATAATTACACATAATGTAAAAGTACAGTTATGGGTAACTTATCAATACTTTGTATGTTTGCACATTTTTCTGGGTCCAAACATAAGTAAGCAATCACATAAAAGCACACAATGATACTGCTACTCTAGGTCTACTTTTGAGAGCAAAAAGCTTTCATAGGTGTTACCCTATAGCAGTGTTGTCAAACTTTCATCCTTGTGACCCCCTTTACAACTATATGCAGATGTCACCCTACCCCGACTCGAAGGAGTATATGAATAAAAATATTTTGCTTGTTTAGTGTGCACATTTTCATTCATACATTCATATTCAGATTTGAACATTTTATAAGGAAATAACATTGTTCAAATTAGAATAGTCTTATTGAAATGAATACTTAACATGTGTAAATTTTAAACACACAGTCTCACAGACAGCCATACCAATGCTCACAGATATGTACACAATCAGTAATGCTCTTTCATTCTTTCTTTACTCACACACACTTCTCACCTTTCTCTTCCCCTGCAGGACAGGAAAAGTTTGGGGGAAGGAGTGGAGGAACAGGGCCTCCATGTCTGGTTCCCTATGGTACTCTTGCATATATACCCCAGGGTCCCTTTATGCACTCACTTGAGAATAGTCTCATTAAATCTGGTGGGCTTTAGAATAAGTAATGTAATTATGTAAGCACATAATGGGACCATTAATTTGTTAGGAAAAATGAGAGTTTTCTTTTTGTCTTTGAAGATAAATTATGTGATTTTAAAGCTGAGTTTCTTTAGGCTCACATGCTTTTCTCGTTTGTATCATGCACAAGATGAGAAGTATGGGTTTGGGGGTGGAGAAACCATACATTGAACTGACTTTTCACTGCTAGATGTGTACAATTTTATTTAATATAATTTTAGAAAAAGATCTAGCAGCCTTTTGTGCTCAGTTCACTGTTGTAATGAAGTTCACACATACAATAGGTGTTGATGTGTTACATAAGAACAGACAATATTGTGAAAAAAATAGCTTTTTCAACAAGCCAACTGTTCTGTGAGGCCCTGACGGACAATGGAAGACGAGGATTATTTGACATCAGTATGGCACAGAATAAAGCCAATTCTGCCAAGAGTGCTTTATTCTCTTACATCTAAGTATTTCAGCATTCATTTCCTATAAAGTTAAGGGAAGGACATTAATGATTTTAGAGCAGGATGTACTCATGTATCAACTCTAACAAAGATTCATTCAAAAAGATTCTCAGGCTGCAAACCCATGGACACTTACTTTATATTAAAGTGTCATTGAAACCGAAGACTACAGTGGCATGCTAGACCACGATTTTATACATAAAAGATAAGAAGTGTGTAACCCCCCAGATGTTGTTCAATATTACTAGGCAACATAGCTAGTGATAAGGTATGCTGGGAATTGCAGTTCAATGCCATCTGAGGGCCATAAAATTCCTGACTCTGCTATACACAGATACCCACTGAATACAATGGGGCTTTGTTTTTTGCGGGTTTTTCGGGCTGTGTGGCCATGTTCTAGAAGAATTTCTTTCTGACGTTTCGCCAGCATCTGTGGCTAGCATCTTCAGAGAAAATTTTCTCTGAAGATGCTAGCCACAGATGCTGGTGAAACGTCAGAAAGAAACTCTTCTAGAACATGGCCACACAGCCCAAAAACCCCACAAAAAACTATGGATGCCGGCCATGAAAGCCTACGACTTCACAATGGGCTTACTTCTGAGTAGACATGTCTAGAATTGTAGTTTACCTGATTCCTACTAATTGCAAAAGTACATTGGATTGTTAGCTTTTCAGGAGCTGGATGGGGTCATTAGCTATATGACAAACAGAAACTCAAGAGGTGAAATGTTTTTGGATTGTAGCTTTTCTATGTTACAATATTTTAATTCACTGAATTGTTGTGTGTCACACTGCTATAAAAAATGAAGGCATTCTTCAAAAAAAAAAAAAGTTGGCAAATTGTATATTCAAATTATGAATACTGTTGCTGGTTCCTTTGCTGAGCTTTGTCAATAGCAATCCTATTGTCCTCTGCTCTCTTCTCTCATATCTATGACACATATTGTGGAAGACTTTCAACATTTTAGCAAAATTTTATTCTGGTCCAATAAAAATCTTTCCTTTTTCCTAAACCATACAGCAGTGAAATACCTCATAAATGAAAAGATCAAGACCAAACTACTTAGGATCTCTTCCAGTGAAGTATTGTACTTCAGATTCAGCTAGTTTTCAGTATTAAGTACTCTGGGATTTTCAAAGGAGAGGAGCAATGTGAGATGTTAATGTTAAGTGTACAATAAGATGAAATGTTAATGTAATGTCTGTTTAACTACATGTTAATTCGGTCACGGTTTGCACTACAAAGTTGTACTGACTTGTAAGTGCCTTCTTTTTTGTCATTGAACAGATAACTAACTACCTAGTAAGCTAATTCAATTTTCCATCAGCAGTTATTTCGAGTCTGTCATAAATTAACAGATGTTTAAGATGAACTCATGACTTTTAAATTAAGAAGCAAATTAAAAGGCAACCTATTTTTTCCCAAACAAAATTTCTAAATGAATTTAAGTACACATTTAATCCCAAACACTAATCAGGGTAATAAAGAGCACATTTGAGCCTTTTTAAGGCATCTTTTGTTGTTGTTGAGTTTTATTGTTGTTGTTTTTGACTATGCAATTCATTTCCAACCACAATATATTTTACATATGGACCAAAGGCAAACCAGATGCAGAAGAAAGTTCCAAAGAGTGTTGGGATCAATGGCTTGGTCCTCCATTATAGTAAAGTGCCAGCTTTTCTGGCATTGACTTTTAAATATACAGACTAATATATATCCTCCATCCATTCAAGAAACTAGAAAAATGAATCCCCACAACTGCAGATCAGGGAAAGAAAGGGAACAAATCCATAAGTATCAGTTCCCAGTAAGTGTAGCATTACAGTCATTGCTAGGAAAGTAAAATGACCTATTAGCCTTTTGGAAGAAAGTCATCCTCCTCAAGCAAGAAGTTCAGTGCTGAAAGGATGACTGAAGATGGATCATTTCCACACTTCTGAGCGGCAAGGTCATAAAAAGACACAGATTCCACACACTTAAACCCTTTTGATCCATTATTTCCAACAAACCTGGGGAAAAACCCATCTGATGATGGTAGTTTGGATCTAAACGAAATGGCACTTAGAGCAGAGCCACTGAAATTGATTTATTTCATTTATATGCTGCCTTTCTCCCCAGAGGGACCCAAGGCGGCTTGTAGATAAAACATTTAAAATGACAATAAAATTCAAAACAATTAAAACATGTCCAATATAAAGTCACATAAAATATACAAAAGTTAAAAACATAATCTAAAACACCCCCCCCAATACAATCAATGATAAAAATACAATACAACAATAAAAATCCTGACAAAGTCCAGTAGCACTGGGGTTTGACTATGATTCTGGAGACCCAGCGTTCAATTCCCAGCTCAGCCACTGGGTGACCTTGTGTGAGTCACACTCTCTCAGCCACAGGCAAAGGCAATGGCAACCCCCCTCTGAACAAATCTTGCCAAGAAAACTTCATGATAGGTTCATCCAAGGATTGCCACACGAAGGCACACGACAAGAAGAAGAACAGTCCAAAATTGTCTCTAGTTTTACATCGGGCAGTAATGTTATGTTGCATTAAATCTTGGACTGCAAGCATATATTGTGTGTGTTTTTACAAACTCTTATATCAATCTAAGAGTGGGGGAATACCACCCGCTGTGCAAGCCAAGGGTCGCCAAAGGCACACAGGCACAACCACAACCACAAGCAAGTAGTCCAAAACACACTGCAGAGATAATCCAGTTTGAGGCTGATTTAACTCTCCTCCTTCAATGTTAGGGGATCCTGGGAACTGTACTGTAGTTGTGTGAGACATCTAGCCTTCTCTGTCAGAGATAACTCTAGTGCTAGAATACACTACAACTCCCAGGTCTTCCTAGCACTGAGCCAGGGCAGTCTCAAACTGAATTATTTCTGCAGTGTGTTTTGGACCTAAGTTATCAATTCCCTGTGTTATCAATACATTATATCAATAATGAGACAATATATAATCCTGTTATCGTTACAGGGTTCCCTATGTTATCAATGCATTTTAGAAAAGCAGATTTATGGCACTGGAGCCAGCCTTATTACAGGGAATGGGAGCTTTGCCATGGCACCCTTTTTGATGCCCTGAACTACATCCCTCCAGTTCCTTTGGAGCATCCACCCCACAAGCCTCCCAAAAACAGGTCTTCTCCACCTCAGTCCCTAAACGCTACTTAATAACCCTCTCCAAATCCATTTCAACTGACTCTCACCAACTTCCCTGGGGCTGCAGTTCTCCCTTCCCATTCAACTTCACCTCCCATCATCCCCAAACCACCCCCAACTCTGGCCCTCACTTATCAGGAGAGGATAAGGTGCTACTTTTTAAGCAGGTTGGTTGTTGTTGTTGTTGTTATTGTCGTGGTCCAAAGAGTCTCCTCAGGCAGCGCTCTTTCTCCAAACCCCAGCTATGGTGCAGTAATGAAACTGACCCGCGTCTCGTGTGAATGTGGATGGTGAGTGTCTTGCGGGAAGGGTGGCATGGGGAAGGGCACACCGTCCTGGGCGCCTCAGGCACTGTACCTTGTCTGGAGGCAGGCGAGGGTTTCTTCAGGAGACGGTGCCTTCCTTCCTTCCTCCTCCTTCTCCTCAGCACCAGCCCTTCTTTGCCAACTGCTGGGGCTCCTGGGCTTTGTTTCTACCGCGGATCACTGCCACTGCCGCCGCCGTCCTCCTCCTCCTCCTCCTCGTTGCCATAGAAACAGGCGGCCGCTGGGCCTGCCGCCGAGGAGGAGCCTCGGCCTCCATTGAGGAATACCCCGGCCGCCTCCTCCTCCTCCTCCTCCTCCTCTGCCCTCCCGCAGCCCTCCAGTGGCCACTTCCCCACAGCCGGGGCTGGCACGCTTAATTGGGCCCTGCGAAAGGCAGTCTCGTCCCTCCCTCATGTTAGGACAGACCTGCACTGCTAAACAGTAGACAGGGGCCAGAATTGAAAAAGGCTCATTCCTAAGGGCCTTTTTCTAAGGTGCAGAGGGCATGGGGTTTAAGGGGTGCCCTCCTAGCGTCAGAGGACTTGGAGGACCTGGGGGGCTTGGGGTGGTGCCCTCCCAGCGTCAGAGGACTTGGAGGACATGGGGGGCTTGGGGTGGTGCCCTCCCAGCCTCAGAGGACATGGAGGACATGGGGGGCTTGGGGTGGTGCCCTCCCAGCGTCAGAGGACTTGAAGGACATGGGGGGCTTGGGGTGGTGCCCTCCCAGCGTCAGAGGACATGGAGGACATGGGGGGCTTGGGGTGGTGCCCTCCCAGCGTCAGAGGACATGGAGGACATGGGGGGCTTGGGGTGGTGCCCTCCCAGCGTCAGAGGACTTGGAGGACATGGGGGGCTTGCGGTGGTGCCCTCCCAGCCTCAGAGGACATGGAGGGCAGGGGGAGTTGAGGTGCTGTCCTCCCAGTCTCAGAGCCATTAGAGGGTACGGGGTGTGTGTGTGAAGTGATGGCCTCCCAGCCTCAGAGGACATGCGGGGGTTGAGGTGATGCCCTCCCAGCCTCAGAGGACTTGGAGGACATGGGGGGGGGGTTGAAGGGGTACCCTTCCAGCCTCAGAGGACTTGGAGGACATGGTTTTTTTTGAAGGGTGCCCTCCCAACCTCACAGGACTTGGAGGGCATTTTGGAGGGTTTGAGGGGTGCTTTCCCAGTCTCACAGGACTGGGAGGACATGGGGGGTTGAGGTGGTGCCCTGCCAGCCTTGTAGGACATAGAAGGCATTGGCAGTGGTTGAGAGGTGCCCTTCCAGTTTGCAGGACATGGAGGGCATGTGGGGTTGAGGGGTGCCCTGCCAGCCTTGCAGGATTTGGAGGGCATGGGGAGGTTGAGAGGTGCCCTCCCAGCATTGCAGGACATAGAGGGCATGGGGGGCTTTGAGGTGTAAAACACCTTTGTTATTGTTGTGTGCCTTCAAGTCTGTTTTAACTTATGGTGACTCTGTCATGGGGGTTTCTTGGCAAGATTTGTTCAGAGGAGATTTGCAGCTGCAGATAATAGGTTGTTGTTGTTGTTGTTTGCCTTCAAGTCATTGTTGTGTGGCTTTACATCTTGGTGACCCTAAGGCAAATCTATCGTAGGGTTTTCCTGGTGAACTTCTTCAGGGGAGGTTTGCCTTTTCTTCCCCTGAGGCTGAGAGAATGTGACTTGCCCAAGGTCACTCATTGGATTTCCATGGCTAAGTGGGGACTTGATTAACAGAGTCCTAGTCCAACTTTCAAACACACTAGCTCTCAGATTCACCTTAGGGGTCACTATAAGTTGGAAGGAACTTGAAGGCACACAACACACACACACACATGATTTTTTAACATCTTTTGCCTGATGAAGAAGCCAGTGGGGCTCTGAAAACTTGTGGGGAGGCTTGAGGGGAACGCCCCTGCTTCTCACAAGTAAAGACTGGGCTGAGGAGGAGGAGGCTTGTGGGGAGTGTCCCCACTTCTTCTTCCACAGCCCGGCTTCTACACATGAATAAAGGCCAGGCTGAGGAAGAAGCATATGGGGAGTATTCCCCCTCTTTCCTCCTCTATGGCCCAGCCTCTACTAGCAAGGTAAGCCACGCTGAAGAGGAGCTTTACCTTAGCAGCCAGCTTCTGCACCATGGCGGGCTGCTGGCAATCCTCTGGCAGGCATCCCGCGCCCCAAGGGTCTTTCACATATAATTTGTGCCATTAAAAGGCAGTTGCCTCCTCTTCATGTTAGAGTCTGGCATGTGTAGTTTGTGCTGCCAAAAGGTGGTTGGCTGCTTTTCACATTAGAGTCTTTCACTCATAGTTCACACACACAAAGGTGGTTGACATCTCATGTTAGGGTCTTACACGTATACGTGGTGCCAACAAAAGGTGGTTGCCACCTCCTCACATTATGTGTATCCATATTGCAGAGTTAAACCATTTTAACACCACTTTAACTGCCGTGACTCTATCCTACCAAAGCTCATTCTGCCAATTTCTTTCTTTCATTTATTCTCAAAGGTGCTACAAGATCCCTTTGCATACTGATTTTACATACTTAAAACGACTAGGTCTTTGCATTCTACAGAATCCTGGGATTTGTAGTTTGGTGAGGCATTAAGCTTGGCCTGTTAGAGAGCTCTGGTACCTCATCAAACTGCAAATCCCAGGATTCTGGAGGATAAATTCATGGCAGTTAAAGTGGTGTCAAACTCCTTTAATTCTGCAGTGTGAATACATTTATAGTCATACACTCATAATTTGCTACCTTCTCACTTTAGAGTCTTAGTGTGTGTCTACACTGTAGAAATAATGCAGTTTGACACCACTTTTAAATTCAGCACCATCCTATGGAATTTGGGGATTTGTAGTTTCATGTCTTTGATCTCTGTGTTGGTGCCTCACAAAGCGTGTTGACCCAGGTTTCTGTGGGATAGAACTACAGCCCTTAAAGTGGTGTCAAACTGCATGATTTCTACAATGTAAATGCTCCCTTATGCACATAATTTGCCCCAACAAAAGGCAGTTGCTACCTTCTCACAGTATAGTCTTACACACGTTATCCATGCGGATCCAGCCTGGGTGCAAGCTTTCCCTTTCAACCTTCAATAGAAGTATCATGTCTAGATCGAGTGAAATAACAGTACCACTTTATTCTGCTTTGGTAAGGCCTCACCTGGAATACTGTGTCCAGTTCTGGGAATCACAATTCAAAAAGGATGTTGAGAAGCTGGAGCATGTCCAGAGGAGGGCAACCAAAGTGGTGAAGGATCTGGAAACCATGCCTTATAGGAGAGACTTAGGGAGCTGGGTATGTTTAGCCTGGAGAAGAGAAGGTTAAGAGGAGACATGATAGCCCTGTTTAAATATTTGAAGGGATGTCATATTGAGGATGGAGCTAGCTTGTTTTCTGCTGCTCTAGAGAGGCTAGGACATGGAGCAATGGATTCAAGCTATAGGAAAAGAGATTCCAGCATTAGGAATCAATATTAGGAAGAACTTCCTGACAGTAAGACCTGTTCAACAGTGGAACACAGGGCCTGTACAAACTGGCCACAAGGGCTGGCCGCGGGGTGGAGTTGGGGCAGGGTGACTCTGCCCCGACGCCGGCGTCGCGCCATGCACCCCACAGCATGGCATGCAGCGTCAGGATGCTCCCTTGGTGCAGCATGTAGACACACTGCACCAAAGGAGTGCCAAACAGCTGTGGCGGTGGTGGTAAGGCCAGCTTTTTGCCGCTCCAAAAAGGAGCAGCATTTGCCAGCTCATTTTGGAGTGGCAAAAAGCTGGATTGGGGCCACGGCATGTGGTTGCCGTGGCCCCAATCCAGTGCTTCCAGGGGCAGCACAGAGCTGCCCCTTAGGGACCATCTGTATGGCCCCAACTCCCTCAGAGTGTGGTGGGGTCTCCTTTGGAGGTTTTTAAACAAAGGTTGGAAGACCATTTGTTGGGATGCTTTGATTGTGTCTTCCTTCATGTCAGGAGTTGGACTGGATGGCCCTTGAGATCTCTTCCAACTCTGATTCTATTACCTTCCCCTTTCTTGAATTTTCCTAGAAACTATGGGAAGAACCCCTTTTGAAATGATGGTGTAAAACCCTTTGTAAAAAAGCCTTTACAAACTCTGCCCCATGGCCCCAGTGAAAACATAATTTGTTGCCCATCCAAAAAGAAGAAACCATTTGTTTCTCTGACACAAACTGAGATACAAGGTCACATCCTGATAACAGTAATATAAATAAATGTGACTTGATGCATTGCCTTAGAAACCAAATACTCCCATTAAATGCAAAACAGCTTAGTTGCTTACCTCACTGTATGTTTGTTTATGTTTATACACTTTTATGTATTTTATATATAAAAGTATAGATATTTTATACATACTGTGCATTTTGTACAGAAAAGTTACATATTTTATAGATACAATGTCTGTGCATACATCATTACAACAACCCTGTATAGTAAGCCAGACATATGTCTGCAAAAAGTATATTTTATTCATTTAGAGAAACATTATTTCACATCTTACATTGACCAAAATTAGTGTATATTAAATAATTAATCATAATGTAAATGAGATGTTTCTGCTACAAAGTTTTGAAGCATTTTATTTTTAATTTAAAAATGCATTTATTGCTATATGCTCTTGTGCATTTCTATCTTCATTTAATCTGTTGTCAGTTTCCCAGGTTTATGCCTCCAGAGATTTGAACATCTGCCCTTGTTGACTTCACTGGACTATGCTTCTACTGGGTTAGTTGCTCAAAGATTCCTCCTTTACCCCTTTGAAGACTGAAGAGCTACTGATTATAAAGTATATTTACTTAACTAAATGGACACAGTAATAATTCACTTGATCTACCAACTCTGTAAGAGGGACCGTGATCCCTATAATTCACCCCTGGTAAGAATTTTCCTAAAAGGGCATCCTAGTCCTTATCTCAGGAATCTCTAAATCACTACATACAGTAGTTAAGTTTAAGTATTTTATACGGCTTAAAAGATACTCTGTTAATTAATCCAAGATAAACCTACTGGTTATATAGTAACACACTATCTATCATTCATTCAGATTAGTGCATGCAGCATTATCCAGAATAAGTCACTATAGTATGTGTCCTGTGTTTGCAGTCAGTTAAACGCTACCTGCACCGTATCAAGAGATTGTTGTTGTTATTGTGTGCCTCCAAGTCATTTTTGACTTATGGCAACCCTAAGGCGACCTTATCATAGGGTTTTCATAGCAGGTTTCTTCAGAGGTTTCTTCATTGCCATCCTCTGAGGCTGAGAGAGTGTGATTTGTCCAAGGTCACCCAGTGGGTTTTTATGCTTGAGCAGGAATCAAACCCTGGCTTCCAGATTTATAATCCAATGCTCAAACCACTACATCTGCTGGCTTTCTATATCAAGAGATATTGCACACTTCATACTTTAATGGGGGAAATGTCTTACCTGTAGAATTTGGATGGATGCGCCAGATGAAAAATTCTTCACCAGTAATTACTTAAAATTATTTATAGAATCCTATGTTATGGTACTTAATTGGGTCTTTTATTTCCGTGTCCCTTCACAACCAATAACACTTTCTAGCAACAGTTTCTGATGGGTAAGCACTTTTAATTACATAAGCAAGCAAATGAATCAATTCCCTTTTTTCAGCATTGTATATCTTTTTAAGCAGGTATACTTGTCCCTCAAGATTTGTGGCTTTGACTTTTGAGGATTTCATTATTCACTGATTTGATTAAAATGCTATTTCTAAGAATCTGTAGGTCCTCCAGTGTGACTCTCTAGTCAACTTCTTCCAAAAGTAATGCTGGAGGACCCAAAGATTCCTATAGAGAACTTCTGTAGGCATTTGTAGGTCCTCCAGTGCAATTTCATGGTCACGTTTTGGCAGACCTTGACCACAGAATTGCCCTGGAGGACCTAGAGATTCCTAGAGAGGTGTTCTTTCAGGTAAAAACAACGTGTTTTTGTTATTTGCAGTTTTTCCTGGGGGGTGGTCCTGTGACCCTAACCCCAACGAATGTGGAGGGACCAGTGTATTTTCACATATGCATGTATCATAATTTATGAGATCACATCATATACATTAAGGAAGATTACTTATATAGATTATTTAACCCATACTTGATTTACTGTTCACTTGTGCATGTTGTCAGGGCTGTTGTTGTTGCTGTGTGCCTTCAAATTATTTCTGACTTATGGCACCTCTAAGGTGAAGCTATCATGGGATTTTCTTGAAAAGATTCATTCAGAGGTGATTTGCCTTTGCCTTCCTCTGATGCTTAGAGAGTATAACTTGCACAAAGTCACCCATAGGATTTCTGTGGCTGAGTGGGGATTGAAACTCTGGTCTGCCGAGTCATAGTCCATTGCCCAAACCATTGCACCACACTGTCTCCAGAGATCATTAGAGGGAAGATAATGTGAGAGTATTGATGATTGTTTTGTCTAGTAGCTCAGTATGTTCTGTTTCTGATCTCAGTGATCTAGTCAGGAAATGGGAAAAATTATTGAGTGGCTAGACAACTTTCCCAAGGCCCCTACACTTACATGGTTAAAAAACTAGTCAGTTTTAACTAGGCAGCCTATTGTGCAAAAGACTCTAGGATTTGGATATGTATCACAGAAAGAAAGAAAAAGATGCCGGTTTCTCCAGTACAATGATAACACAACAGACACTAGGAGCATCGCTGAGTTAACCTACATCAGAATCTTGTTACCTTGTTACTCATTGAGAGAATAGAACTAAGAGTTCAGTAAATCTGGGTTTTAAGAGTGCTATCTTGCACAAATGATGCAAATATGATGCAAAATGTAGCTTGATATTGGCTATAAGCAGATGCACGAAATGACCACATTTACAGTCAATCTTCCACATTTGCGGCTTTGACTTTTGTGGACTTGATTATCCATGGATTTGATTAATATGTTATCTCTAGGAATCTCTAGGTCCTCCAGAGTGACTCTTGTCAACTTCTGCCAAAAGTCACGCTGGAGGACCCAAAGGTTTCTCAAGAGAACTCTTCTCTAGGCATTTGTAGGCCCTCCAGCACAATTTCATGGTCAAGCTGGCAGATCTTGACCACAGATTTGCCCTGGAGGACCTGGAGATTCCTAAAGAGGTGTTTTCTCAGGTAAAAAATAATAGTGTTTTATTTGTGGTTTTCCCATTTTCACAGGGATCCTGTGCCCCTACCCCAGTGAATGTGCAGGGTCCACTGTATTTGTATTATACCAAAAGTTTGAGGATTGAATCATTGTACAGAAATAAACTTCTGGAGAATATTTAAACTGTTTTTGGTATGATAACAAGTGGCTTTACAACTGAAAATGATTAAATACAGAAAGAAGTCTTATTATTTAGAAATGATATGTGGCTTAGGCAGTGAAGAGTGGAACAGAAGGAAACATGATGGAATTGGTAACATAAATAAGAGTAAATCAAGGAAATGGTCTTATTTAAAAATGTGTTTTTATTCAAAAGAGATACATAGGGACACTGGCATTTAATTTTGCCACCACTTACCATTTCTTTATCTATAAGGAGTTAAGCAAAGATACGTGGCTAATAACATTCAAAGGTATTCATGTATAAAGCATATGCTCACACCTCATTCTACCCTCCTGAGGCCAGAACATTTGAATAACTCATAAAAAACTTCAAGAATAATCTATAGCATCTCTTCATTGATGAGTTTCTGCCTTATCCACCATGTATCTTCCTTTTATCTTATTTCACTTCCCTCCTCCACATGTCTTCTTCAGTTTTCCCCCACACAACTGTGGTGTTTAATTATGGCAGCAACATATGAGAACCTAGTTTACTTTTTTTCCCCTTTCCCCTTCCCTTTCAAATATGAGTTGATAATAAGCCTTTGAGGAAGCTTGATACATCTTTCTCTCTTCTGTTTCCTTTGCTTTTATTGATGAACTGCTCTCTCAGCATTGTACAGATCAGAATGGGAAGAAAATGAACACACACAACACAACTCTCAGGCTGCTTTATAAATCTTAGCTGTTGTCACTGAGCTCAGCTGCTGGTGAAGACTGTTAAATAGGAGCTTTTAAAGCCACTATGGAGTGATTGAATCGATGCCAAAAGGTGCATGTGCTCTTCAGATTTTCATTTTTTTGTTTGTGTATTAAAACATTTTAAAATCACCCTTCATCATTCCAAAAGTAGGCAGAATACATATATAATTAAAACAATAAAATCACCAGAAGAAATGCCATAGTAAAATGAAAAATAGCAGATACCACAGAACAGGAAGAATCAACCAAAAGGAACCGAGCAAACAAAAAGGGTCCAAGTTGGCAGCTAACCAATTCCATTGTTGTTGCAGTCAAATAACCTCCATGGGAAGATTATCCCATAGTTGGGATGCTACAACTGAGAATGTTGTAGAAAAAGAACCACAGCTAACAACGTCAGGTTTTGAGCAGGTTGATATTGGCATTGTCACTCCTGTGAATATGTTGGGTCTCAAATTGTTAGGGCTTCAAAGTCAAGTCCCCATGACTTTGAAACGGGCTCAAAAGCAAATAAGCAGCTAGTGCAGCTCCTTCAGAGCTGGTATCATATGATTCCAGCTGTCTGTACTAGTTACTGTTCTGGCTGTTGAAGTTTCTGGGTCATTTTCAATGATAGCTCTATCTACAACACATTACCATAACCCAGTTTGAAATTTATCAGAGCATGAATCACTATGGTTGGGCTATTCTTGTCTAGGAACAGTGTCTGTTGGTCAATCTGCCAAAGCTGGTAAAGGGCAATACTGCCTGGCTCAGCACAGTTTGGGGATGGGTTGTGGTCGAGCGACAGCATGGGGATGGCTTGCTGACTGTTTTGAGTGCGATAAAATCCATTTTCCCTCAGTCACATGCATTCATGTGCATCCCCAGCTCATTCCCGGATCATTAACAAAAGTGAGTGTGATAAACTTCAAGGATGCAAATTCTCCAGTTTTGGTGGGCTCAGTTCTGAGCAAGAAAAAAGGGCTATATGTAACTCTCCAGTTCAGTTTAACAGAACTTGCTACAGTTTGAAAAGCTGAATTGCTTTGTTGTTTAGAGAGATCTCGCAGCACCTTTGAGATGAGCTTTCATAGACTTCAGTCTACTTCCTCAGATGCATTTGGTGCAGTAGGGGCCAGGCACAGACATATATTATGTGAGGATGTCAATTCAAATTGCAGATCCTTTGTGTATGGAAATGAAGTGGCAGGTCCAGTTTTAACAATGGTCACTAGTGTACAAAGACATAGGAAACTGGTCTTTGTTGCTGCAACTTTAAAGAAGTTCCAGAAAGTCTATGTATTTACTTAGTGTTTTCCTTCCCTCTCACTTGTTATGGCACCAGGGCTCACCGTCCAAATATGTTCTCTATATTTGTGTTTTAGTGACAAGCTCTGAATAGTTATGTTTAGCACTTAATGCATAACACTTAATGGCATTACCAGGGGCAGTCTCTAGAGGGGGATGCAGACCAGGGCGTCGGGGACGCCCTGGTCCGGAGCGCCGCGGGACCGCAGCCTCCGCACCGCGGCGCTCCTGCGGCGACCCTAAAAGGAGCTCCAAATTGGCGCTCCTTTTAGAAGACAGGGAAAGTACCCCCTAAACGCGTAGGGCGCACTTTCCCTGTCTTTTCCGCCGCAGCGTGTGAGGACGCTGCGGCGGGAGGTTGCCCTCGGCGCGCCGGCCGTGCGGAGGACCGGCAGCACCGAGGGCAACCTCAGGAAGAGGAAGGAGCACCACGCGTGTGGCTGCTCCTCCTCTTCCGGGCCTCCAAGACGGCTCAATAAGCCGTCTGCCGAGGCCCTAGGGCTCAGTTTTGGCCTGGAAACCTCAGGGTCTGGGATGATCCTGAACTGGCAAGCCTACTCCAAATCTCTTTTTGTAATAATGCTTTGCATACATTTTAAAGAGTGGATATAAGATAAATCTTTGAGACCATGAGATCAAGCAAAATTCAAAATCTCCCCAAAAAGTGAGTGCCATATTCTAAAACTGACCCTGCATATAGGGGCAGAACCAACATATCATTGTCTTCCTAACACCCAAACACAAAGTCAGCACAGCCAGCCCTCTGTATCCATGGACTTTTTATACACAGATTCAAGCATCCATTTCAAACATTTGAAAATATTCAAAAAATATATAAATTCTTAAAAGCTAACCTCGATTTTGCTATTTTATATAAGGGATACATTTTACCATGCCATTATATTTAATGGGACTTGAACACCCACAGGTTTCGGTATTCATAGGGGCAGGGGTGTCCTGGAACCAAATCCCAGAGGATACCAAGGGCCTACTGTACAGTAAGATATAATTGTTAATGGTATCAAATGCCACTGAGACTAGTCCAAGGATTATCAACAGGTTCATATCTTAGGTGCTGTCTATATCCTAGCAAAGGTAATCTGTTAAGGCAACCAAAGCTATTTTAGCACTGAATCTAAGCATGAAGCCATTTGAAAGGGGCCTAGAGATTGTCTACTTTGTCCAAGAGTGGCTGGAGTTGAGCTGTCATAGCCCTTTTCAAAATCTTGTTCCCAAAAGAGATATTGATATTTGTGTGGTAACTATTAGAATTTCTAGAAACAAACAGGATTCTTAAGGAGTCAGTGCATCACTGCTTCTCACTGTAACAGCCAAGATGGGCAAAGATAAAGGGCTCATTCCCACTTACAATTAATCCAGTTTGCAATTTGCTTTCGCTCTGAGTTGGTGAATCGATTCCAGTCCATGTGTTGTTCCCACTATGGAAGTGAGTCTTTTCTTTATTTGCTTCTTTTTTGGCACGATTGTCATTCCCACTAGTTTGTGCCCTTCAAAATGCCTGTCAATCATCTATGCATCATCAATGACGCAACCGGCAACACATTCAAGAAAACATGGGAGGGAGTCATGGGTGCCGTGGCCAGAATCCCATCCCTCACTAGTATCCCATCCCTCACTAGTTTTGGGGGAAATCCACCATTTCCCCCCTCTCCTTTCCCAGGACCTGTCCTACATTCCAACCTTCTGTCCAGGAGGAATTCCAAAATGCCCTCCATTCTGGGCTTGACTATGAAGCATGTCCTCCAAGTCCTGCAAGGCTAGGAGGGCACCACCTCAACTCCCCATGTCCTCCAAGTCCCCTGGGATGCATGCAGCCATGGGCTTCATATGAAGGACTCTCCCCTGGGATGCATGCAGCCATGGGTGTCATATGAAGGATTCTCCCCTGGGATGCATCAGCCATGAGTGTCATATGAAGGATTCTCCCCTGGGATGCATCAGCCATGGGTGTCACATGGAGGACTCTCCCCTAGGATGCATGCACCATGGGTGTCATATGGAGGACTCTCCCCTGGGTGAGGTGCTGCCCTCCCTCTGCCCCAGTAATCCCTCCCCTTCAGTTTGATGTGATTCAGGTCCTTCGTTCCCACTTGCTGAACAGGCTTGCTAATTGCTTCTTTTCAAAAGAACCCCCAAAAAACTAGTGTCAGGAAAGAGCAGTTCTTTTACGTTTGCCCTGCTTCATTGTGATTGAAACCTGGTGCAGTCATTTCGGAACCGGCTTCAGGTGGGAACGACAGACATATAACCTGATCAGCAATTTGTTTTAAATCATAGTGGGAACGAAGCCCAAGAGTACAGGTGCTGGCTGCATCCCTCTTAAGCACTTTGTCACATGCTGAGACTGCATTACATAAATTGATCCCACAAATCAAGAGCACAATGTGTTTCTTTCTGGTTGTAGCATCGGGTTATACATACATATGAATATGACTTCAAACAAAACTAGACATAACTTTACACTGGCCAGTTACTGTTTGAAAGGAGATGGGGTTTTTGGAAAGGTGAATGGATCTCACATAACTCAGTCCTGGTTGCCTTGCATTAAGGGTTCACTTTAAAACACTGATATGGTGATACATTGTTGGGAGAGATCATCGCTGAATGGTGGTGCAGAGCAGGCACAGAAAACATGCAAAAGTGCCAGATCAAATCTTCAGCATCTCCAGTTAAATAGAAACATAAAAGGCTCAACCTGAGACTTTGATAAGCTGAAACAACGGGCACTGGTTAAGCAGATGGACTAATGGTCTGTCACAGATATTGGAAAATCCAACTAACCCTGCCATGTCTCTGAGATCATAGAAATGTTATTTTTTGATTACAGCTCCCATAAGCCCTCAGCTCACATGGCCACTGGGAGTTATAGTCAATGCCACAGTACTTTACTCAACCCAGCATATGAAAAAAGCAAAACTTGAGAAAGAAGATCTAATTGCTAATTTCAGCTGGAATAGATTCTCCTGAATCAAGTGTTGAATGGTAACTAGAAAGATCTATATCACCTTAGAGACTAACAAAAAGAAAGAAGTAGGCAGCATGAGCTTTTGTAGACTACAGACTAACATGGTTATATCTTTGAATTCTATCATTTTGTATGGTAAGTGAACATTGTTGTAAAATGCATGGGATCAATGGGTCTACTGTATTTGAGACTAGCAATTAGATTTTTGGCTCCCAAAATATTTTTTCCAAGGTCCAATATGCAGTCATAAGACAGCTTGGTAAATCTATTCACTGACTTCAGTCAGAAAGAATGAAGATGACTTTGTCATTGTGACTCAGCTTTTCTGGATTGTTCCCAATAACTTTAGAATTAATTGTGAAAAAACCCTTTCCAAAAGTCTTTATGAGTTAAATGTAGAATCTCCTGCTCACAGTGTTTTCTATTCACAAAATCTGGAGGGGGGAGGAATTAAACTAAATTCAAAGATTTTCTTCCCAAGTTCTTAAGTAAGTAGAGTGAGCTGTTATAAAGTGTATCTGTTATAACAATGTATTAATGCACTCTTGCTCAGACATTTGCGCTACACCACTAATTTACTTTACATGTTTTTCTAAAGATCCAAGCCAGAATGAGGAATGATAATCCCTTCTTGCTTATATATACTGATGCTGTTTATTAAAATTAATCTTACTCCAACAAAATACAATTTCAGTAAGTAGCAACTGAGAATGTGACCTATTCCATTTGTTTTTCTTTTCTCCCTTTCCTTTTCCAGTTTTGCTTTTTTCATATGCTGGGTCGAGTGTAAAGTACTGTGGCAAACTCGAGAAAGTAAGCACAGTGTTAAATAATGTTACATTTTGCATTCAAGAGAGAGGTTGGATAATAATGCAACTGGACTACCTGTACCCTGAGAAATGCAAGTCAGCTGAAATAGTGTCACACCATTTTTTATTATTTATGTAAATTGAACATTGAGCTACCTGTGCCTTTTCCCAGCAGAACAAAATGGAAAACATTCACAATATATTTATTACAAGCTGTGGTTTAATATATCATGGCACTAAAGCAATCCTTGTCCAGTGCCAAGGGTTCATGAATCTCTTATGTTAATTGTATCCTTTGTGATTTATGGAGGTATAAAAGCTGCTTGGACTTATCCTGGTTGCTGCATGAGAGATTAAAAATGTGCCTTCTTTTTCTTTGCTTCTACAAAATTGCTCAGTAGAGATGGGAGTGAGATTGGTTTGGTACAGTCTTATGTCAAATGGGAAGGGTATATCAACAAGTACTATAACCAACAAGGGAATTCCAGATGTTTAGACATGTGTTGTATTCATTTTTAGCACTGTGCAGATCAAGAAGTATTTCTAGCATTTATATCTTTAGTATTTTGCTGCAGCTGTTTTCTTCACTCCTTCCTTGAGAGACAGATAAGGCCTTAATGTTACCCTGTTTGCTAACTTGATTCTACTCATTCTTCAATCTTCCTTTTTCCTTTGGAAAAAACACCCCGGCATTTTTTTGATTGTTTTTAATCACTGAATGCTGTACAGTGATTAATAATACTGTCAACACTATTTTTCTTTCTAGATTTCTTCTGTTTACTATTATGGGAGGCTCCATCTTCATGAGGATCCAGTATCAGATTGTATGCTGCTTCGTTTCATTTCTGGCTAGACTAGAAATGTTTTTTGGGTGTTTTTGTTTGTTTGTTTGTTTTGTTCTGATTTCTCAATTGCTCTCACAAGTAATGCCCTTGGTCCTGACCATCACTCTCCCTAGAAAACATTTTAATGTGTTTCAGCTAGAGGACTATACATAATCTTCCCAAGCATTTACTGGTGGTTAATGCTTACCTAGTAAATGTATGTTTAGGTTCTCAGATAATCTCGTCTTGTCACCAATTGGATTAATACAAAAAAAAAAAATGTATTGTGGCAATCAAGTAAGAATCCATTCAAAATTGTTTTTGTTCTACATGCACATATATGGAAGTCAGTGAAATGTTTCAGAAAGATTTATTTTAAGTCCTGAGGTGTAGAGGTCATAGGAAACAAATGTGAAGTATCAGGGTTTGATGTTTTTTGAAACTGTTGATTGAGATAAGATTAAAGTCCAATACACACTGCAGAAATAATCCAGTTTGAGACTGCTTTAACTGCCCTAGCTCAGTGCTAGAGAATCCCAGGAATTGTAGTTTATTGTGGCACCAGAGATCTCTGATAGAGAAGACTAAATGTCTCACAAAACTACAGTCCCCAGAATTCCCTAGTATTTAGCCAGGGCAGTTAAAGTAATCTCAAACTGTGTTTTGGACCTAAGAAAACAATTTAAAACATGTACTGTTTTAATGGTACTGTTTAACTAATTCACCTTTTAAAAAGATGAATACGATTAAAATATCTTCAAGATTCAAAGGGGAGAGCCAGCTTTGCTGAATCTTAGATTATACTGTGATGACAGTTGTTTAATTTGGATTAAGGATTAGATGACACTTCAAAATACCAACATGTTAAAATTAGAAGCAACAAACCTGAAATACGGATGGCACGCCTACAGACTCTATGATAAAGATAAGGTAAATAAAGATTTCTATAACCATTTTATAAGAAAAGCATTATTTAAGGTGTGGAAAAAGCATAAGAAGCTTATTTGTCCTAAAATGCCACTCTGGTCTTCACCACATGAAGCTCTGTATAGAACAGACCCATATGGAAATGAAAGTTGGATTAGATATAATAACATCATTTCTAAGCAAGGTAATGTATTTAGATTGAGATCAAGAGAAGAGCTGGTAAAAGAAGGGTTAGTAAATAATTGGTTCAAATATTTGCAATTAAAGTAAAGATTTCAAAGGGACAATAAAGATGGAATAGGAGATAAAAACACAGGTTTGGCAAATATTTTGCTATTGGAAGATAACAAATTATTATCAAAAATATACAAATAAAATATGTTAAAATGGGCACAAAATTTTGGTTATACTTTAGAAATAGAACAATGGTAAAGAACTTGGGGAAAAAACTTGAGTTTTACTAAGAGTCAAGACTACTATTTTTTTTAGGTGGTATCTAGCTCCAGATAAAATAAACAAAATGTACGGTAATACAATAAATCATTGTTGGAAGTGCCAAAAAGAAAAAGGTACTCTCTACCATTTATAGTGGGCATGTAGCAAAACAAAAGAATACTGGAAGAGCCCTGGTGGCGCCGTGGTTAAATTCCTGTACTGCAGCCACTCACTCATAGACCACAAGGTTGCGAGTTCAATACTAGCCAGGTCTCAGGCTAGACTCAGGCCTGCATCCTTCCGAGGTCGCTAAAATGAGTACCCAACTGTTGGGGGGCAATGAGCTTACAGTTGTAAACCGCTTAGACATCCCATAGTGCAATATGAAGCGGTATATAAATGAAGCTGCTTAGCTGCTTTGGAATAAAATACAAAATATAATAAGAAATAAGATATTACTGACAGATTTAAAACTTAAACTAGAAATATTTATACTAAATATATTCCATGAAAAAAAATAGAAGAATACTATTCCACATGATTACAGCAGCCAGAATGGTTTAAATGTTGGAAAAAAGAAAAAAATTCCAGACATAGAAGATTGGGATTTAAAAGTCTATGAAATGATTGGGATTGACAAGTTAACTAGTGCCCTGTACTGACCGGTCAAAAGGGCTGGCCTGGGGGTGGAGTCAGGACATGGTGACCACACGCTGGCTGCCCCAACTCAGCCCCAATGATGCCGTCATGTCGCACTCCTCATTGCACAGTGGGCGCACTCAGAGCATTACGTTGGTGCAGCGTACAGACACACTGCACCAAAGGAGCACAGAAAAGCCGCTACCACTGTGGCAAGGGCAGCTTTTTGCATTTGCCAGCTCTTTTTGGAGTGACAAAGTGCCAGATCAGGGCAATGGCTGCGGTTGCTATGACCCTGATCTGGCGCTCCCAGGGGTGGCACAGAGCCGCCCATTAGGGGCCATCTGTAGAGCTCCTAGGAGTCTTGAATATGAATGCTCAAATAAGTATTTAGAGAACTGGGAAATGGTTATAGACTATTTGACTCTGAAATGGGGAGAAACAATTAAAATAAAACATCAAAGAGAGTATGCAGATTTCTTTTGTAAATGTTAGTTTATTTATTGCATACAGATATATATGTGAGGAATTGAATCATCAATATATATATAATCATCTTTATATACGCACACATACATGACAAAATACCGGAACAAAACTTAGAATGGTTAACAAACTGGCTATGAAATTAATAGAATTTTATTGAGTTATAGAATATAGATGTGTTTGTATGTTTCATAGTTATGTAGGATGAACAAAAATAGAAGATAGAAGAGGTGAAAAGGACGAAAGGGGAAATAAACTTCAGAGAACACAGCAGAATGTTAGAGGGAAAGGAAGTCTTTTAAATGTATGTTGTATGTTGGGATGTAAGATGGGTGGTAGTATTATAGCAGGTGTATAGGGGGGAATGGGGAATGTGTGTGGGTTTTATAAAAATTTTTTAAAGAATATCCTAACTTTCTCTCAAAATATGGGGCTCATAGCAACGCAGACATCTTCTCCGTACATGCACAGGCAAAGGCATGTGCACACATAGAGATACAGAAGACACAGCTGCTTCCTCCATTGAACTCATAGTGGGATGCTTGGCCACCTGATGTCTTTTCGGTATCAACACACTTCTGGGTGAGCCAGGAGGATCCAAATTTGGGAAGCAGTATGGTATTGAGCAGAGCTGGACACCAGGAATATACAGGATTCTGTCAAAGTAAGAATGTTTGAGAACAAGAGAACTCATTCAGTGATGTCTTTCAGGGCCAAGAGAGCAGACAGTTTGTCCTGATGCAGCATTTGTATAACCCTTGAGCTTGACTACACTTCTTAAGCTCCATCCTCTCACTATGCACTATAGCCACAAAGAGCAGCCATGTAGGGTCCTGTGCACAGTCATCTACGCATGGCGGTCATGCTGCCTCTGTTGACACACCAGATCCCAGGGTTCAGTGCCCTTTGATATGCTGGTCTCTTGTTGGCCTGGGTTCAAGGACTGCAGTTTCTGCTCTGGGCACATGGGTCTCTGGTTTGGGACTGGTGCTTGAGCTCTACCACACCAGTCGACCACTCAAGATCCTCTTTGGATCCGGATCACTGCTGGACTTTGGCACCAGCCATCTAGACAACTTTTAAATATTAACTCAAATATGAAATATAAGTTGTGAAATTTACATTTTATAACTAGGGCTGGAAGAACTGTAGGTCCAATTGTGCCATTTATTCCACTTCTTACCAAAACATAGAACCTCAGAAACCTCATGTGTTAGCTGCATTAGGTTTACACATTCTCATGCTTAAATGTGAAAAGAAATGGTTCACTGGAAAAGACAATTATGCTAGGAAAGGTGGAGGGTAGCAGAAAGAGAGGAAGGCTGCATATTTGAGGGATAGATCAAATCAAGGATCAAATCAGTTTTGACCCTGTAGGACCTGAGCAGAGCAGTTTAGGACAGGGGTCTTGATGGTGTCTCTCTCATGGGGTCAACATGAATCAAAGTAGACTCAAAAGCAATTATTAACAACAAACTGTACAGGGCTGTGACCTATGATTTATTTTTGTTTATTTTTTGCTACCTTTGTAAACTGTCAGAACCTACTGACATCCACCAGAAATGTCTAGAATTGCAAATTAGTCATACCTTAGATAGAACCATTCCATGTTTTCATGAAATGTTTTATCAGCTTCACAGCGCCAGTGTTTAAAAATACACTTTTAGTCTATTATGGAAAGAATGCACAGTGTGGTGTTGCCATCTAGAGTTGATTTACAGAAATAGCAAGTATTTTTTAAAACTAGATTTCCATACTAATTTTCATACTTTAATTTTACAGCTACTGTAGTTTTGCCTGCTAATTGGAAGAGAATCTTGGAATTGGTTCAAAAATATATTTGTCTAATTATAAAGCAGAATGAGAGCCAGTGCGGCATAGTGGTTTTGAGTGTTGGACTACGTCGCTGGGGACCAAAGTTTGATTCTCTGCTCAGTCATGAAACTCATTGGGTGACCTTGGGCAAGTCACACTCTCTCAGCCTTGGGGGAAGGTAAAGACAAACCTCCTATGAACAAATCATGCCAAGAAAACCCCTTAGGGTCTCCATGAGTCAGAGACGACTTGAACGCACGCCACAACAAACAAAAGAAAGTAGGACATAGATCCCCATTTCTATATTATTACATCCACAAGTACAACCCACACATCAAATTGTACTTTAGAGGAAATTCCCCAATGCTTCTAAGCCAGCTCTGACATATTATTGGTTTAGGTAAAGTTTTTGGAAAAATCTTCTGTAGTACTCACTTCTCCTTTTTAAAACAAATGTTAATCCTCCTGCCACCCACTTGGCTTTCAAAAGTACCTACTCAGGAATCTGAACTTCTCCTTTCACATCACATCATCATCCACACATTTACTGAAGTTTTTGCGAGTTATGATGGTGGCTGATTAATTGTGAAGTTCCATGTTTTCACTGCAGTTTGTCTGTGCAATTGGTAGATAGAGAACTCTGCCACTCTAATTACCTATAAGTAGATTGTCAACCAACATCACTATAAGTTATCCTATATAGATTTTCACTGGTCAGATAGTGTACCCTTATGTTACTCAAATAGTATGCTTTTTGCTCAAACCTAAATGCTATTCCATCATGTATATTGGAAGGGCTGATTCTACAAAGTCCCTGGAGGACAAGGTTGTTAGGAACCATTGGTCATAATGGCTAAATGACACCTCTAGGATCAGAAGCACCTTGCCTTTGAATATGAGTTGCTGGGAAGCAACAGCAGGATGGGGCTATTGCCCTCCATCCTTTGGTTAGCCACTATGAGTAACAGAATGCTGGATTAGATAGGCCTTTTGGCCTGATCCAGCAGTATTGTCTTTTGCACCATGTCTATGTCTATCAAAAAGTCCATAATGTATCGATAATAAAATTGTTCTGAACAGTAATAGTGTGTTTAAGGAATAGGCAAGTAAAGTGTGTCCATTTGGCTGCATGTGTCCCCTAGGACCACAATGCAGATCCCTCCCTTCATCCTTCCAACACATGCATCCACCTGGCATGGCCAAGTTAGGAGCATCCTAACCCCTATCAGGACCCAAATCTTGGGACAGTCCCTTGTGATACCATTAAGCATAAACCACAGTTGCTCAGTATATGAAATCAACTAATAAAATACCAAGCCTAATAAATAAGGGGGAAAAACATTTTTCAGGGTAGAAATTAAGTTTTCTAAGCACTGTATTGAGCAGATAAACAAACTTTTCCCAGCCCTGTTTTTAATGCCTTAGCAAACACTGCTTTTAAGAACACATAAGAATTGTAGTCCAGCTGAAGGAAGAGAAGTACTGCTTTGAACAGAAAAAAGAAACTTTTCCCGTCTCTGTTTTTAACATTTTTCGCAAACACTGGCTTTATGATGGAGGAGTTGTGGTCCAAGCAAAGATGTTTTTCCTAGTTAAAAAAATAGTCTTCCAGTTCTTCTTCTATTAATCATTGTGACTTTAACCATTTAGGGTAGGATGAGGGAGGTGGGAACTTTTAACTATATACAGTAGGGTGCAGAAGGTGGGACTAGAACTGACACATTTCACAATAAAATTCAAAAAGCCACAAAGCAGTACCATATCTTGCACTACCATTTTTAGGAATTCCTGAGATAGTGACTACTGAAGCATCTCAGTATTTCTCTGCACTAACCACTCCGCCTACAGACCCTTAGTATCAGCCATGATTTGAGAACTCTGTTGCAGGCACTCCACTGTGGCAGCAGTGGTCAGCAGCATAAGGTTAAAACAAAATCCCTTTTCTTTTGAAACAACATTCTAGCCCTAAATTTCTTTCCCTCACCCCAAGGCCCAGAGCAGAGGAGACACATCTGAGACCCCCCTCTACCACTTCAGTTGCTCCAGATTTGCAAATTGGTTGCTTCTTGTTTCTTTAAAAAGAAATAAAAATAAAAGGCCCATAAGAGGTCTGGGAAAATTATTTTTAAATGGTAATTCACACATACCCAGAAGATTTGGAGTAATGTTTTCGGGAGTCAGGGTGTGTGACTTGCTCACCCCTCATCTTAGAGAACACTATTGTTGTCAGAGTGAGTGTCTGTAGCATCTTATTACAGTGGGCTCTTGGTATCCACTGGGGTTTGGTTCCAGGATTCCCACTGGATACCAAAATTTGTGGATGCTCAAGTCTTATTAAATACAGTGGCATAACAACATGGTGTCCCTTACACAGTGACTCAGAGGTTAAGATGGTGACTCTGACGATTGCAAGATCAGCAGGTCAGCAGTTCGAGGCCCAGGTGCTGTGTGATGGAGGGAGCTCCCATCACTAATCCCAGCTTCTGCCAACCTAGCAGCTCGAAAGCATGCAAATACAGGTAGATAAATAGGTACCACTTCAGTGAGAAGGTAAACAGCTGGCCACATGATCACAGAGTCGTCTTTGACAATGCTGGCTCTTCGGCTTAGTAACAGAAATGAGCACCAGCTCCTACAGTCAGTCATGACTTGACAACCTTATATATAAAATGGCAAAATCAAGGTTCACTTTTTGGAATGTATTTATTTACTATTTTCAAGGCGTGTATAGTTGTATCTGCGGATAAGGAAATCTGTGGATATGGAGGGCCAACTGTACTCTACCCCCTAGAAACATTGTAATGAAGCATTACAGCGACATAGAACCAATTTTGAGCTGGACTAGTTTCAAATCATGTCTATAGTCTTTCAAAAATATGCATCTTAAATTCCATTGTGGGAACTGTGTGGACCTATTAAATGACCTCCCAGCATTCCTTAGCATTGTCTATGCTGGCTAGTGCTGCTAGGAGTTGCAATACAACGCAGTTCCCACTGCTCCATTAAAAATCTACTAATACATATTGTAACACATCCATAGTTTAGATTTTTTTTTGTTCATTATTACTGAAAAGGTAAATGAATAGCTTGTCTGTCTATCTGTAAGCCTGTCTATCTGCCTTTCAGCGGTGGCCTGAGAAGCACTCAGACTGAAGGTTGAATTGGTGGAGAAATATGGTGCAAATAAGTCAGGGATTCAGGGATGCAGGGGACTATGCACATTTGTTGGAGTTCAAGAGCCATCATTTAGGGGAAGGGTGGACAAAAAGCAAACCTTGAATTTGTTGTTTTGTATCAGGGACACCATTTTACTATATCATTGTATTTAATGGGACTTGATTTTAGTATCCATGGGGGTTTTGGACCCAAATCCCAGTGGATACCAAGGACCCAGTGCAGTATTAATCTGTAGGTGCCTGATCTTAATTTAGTCTGTTTACATACATTTGTCTGCTTTTTAAAATCCCTTCTGATCTATGTATATGTCTCTCTATTAATTTTTTTCAAGATTTAGAAAGTTTGACCATCCAAAACTACTAAGTGCCACTGCAGGAAATGCAAGGAGAATTTTTGTTTATTTATTTAGGGGATTTATAGCCTGTCTTTCTCCAAAAATGGGATTCAAGGGAGCTAAAGGCGGAATCTGAGGCAAGAGAATGGCATGACCCATTCACCTTAGTTTAGTCCAAATCAAGTTCCCCATCTGTTGCTATTTCCAAAACAAAGCATACCATATAGTGACTAGTCTCATGCTTAGTAATGGTTAACATTGGTCTGACAGAGGGGGGTTGCAGACTGTCAGAAATAGTGTGAATTCAGTCCACTTTTAGGGTTAGGGTTAAGGTTAGGGAATCATGGGGACTGTATTTTATTGTGGCACTAGAGTTCTCTGACAAAGAAGGTTCAATGTCTCAGAAAAAAAAAATTCCAATGATTCCCTAGCACTAACCCTAACCCTAAAAGTGGACTGAATTCACACTATTTTTGACAGTCTGCAACCCCCCTGAGTCTAAAAGGAGCTCTCACTCTTAACATGAGAGGTGGCTTTGAGTTATGGGAGATAGTATGCAATCATATCTACAGGTACTCAGATTTGGAAAGTACATTTTAAACATTTCCTAGAGGGAAAAACCTACTAATGGAAAATTCTCAGATGACCTCATTCACATAAACAACTTCAGCTTTCATTTTCTGTGTCTTTCACACTGTGCTCCTTTGTTCTTTTCTCAGGAAATGTGAGCCTTATTTAAAGAGAGAATAGAGATTATACGTGCAATTGTTTTTGAGGAAAAACAGACAAATACAAAAGGATCAAAAAGGATTTTGAGATCTGTTAGTGGAAAGGATTTAGTAATGACATAATATAGTAGTTAGCTTTAAGAATGTTTTTGTACAATTAATTTTTCATGGGAATTTTAAAAATGGGTGTAATTCCGACAAGAAAGAATACTAATGCCAAAAAATAAAAATATATAGAGAAACCGTATCAGTAACTTACTTTTCTACCCATATATGAGCACAAGGTGACAAAACAATGATGACCAATATTACAAAAAATACATCAGAAGCAGGAAATATGAAGTACCTGGATCATTAGAGTAAACTAGAAGTTAAAGATATGCTAGAGGAAACCATCCAGCATGGTGTCGTATATGGTGCATTAGACCAGGAGAACATGATTCAGATCCCCACTCAGCCATAGAAACCTACTGACTGACCATGGGCAAGTCACACTCTCTCAGCCTAAGACCAAAGGCAATGACAAACCTCTTCTAAAATAGATGTTGCCAGGAAAACTCTATGCTAGGTTTGCCATAAGTCAGAGTTGAGCTGAAGGTATGTCACAAAAACAGAGGAGAAGGAGATTATAAAGAAGCAGAATTAATTACTTGTTTTTCCTCAGACTTCACCAAGGAAAATACATAATGGATGCCTGGTCTGAACTGACTTTCTCAGGAAAGAATCTGAAGAACTGAAACAAATACTGGTGACAAGAGATGAAATTTTAGATCTTAATAATAATAATAATAATAATAATAATAATAATAAAATTTATTTATACCCCGCCCCTTTGAGGTCAATCGGGGCGGCTTACAGAGTTAAAAACCAATACATCGACAACTCACATCCCTCCCCCCCTTAAAAAGTTATTAAATCAGCTACAAGTTAAAACAATATAAACAATAATTTAAAAAACATCAATAAACATAATAGCACATAAGGAATTGCGGCCACATTACAATTCCTTTCAAGATTGGGCATGAGAGGCTCCTCTAAGAGAGGGGAACTCCAAAGAAAAACTCCAGAGAAAAGGCTCCAGAGGCCGGGATTTTCTATCCTGGAAAGGCCTGCTGGAAGAGATCTGTCTTGACAGCCTTTTTGAAGCTGTCTAGTGATGTCAATTGACGGACCTCGTCCGGCAGGCCGTTCCACAATTTGGGGGCGACATCAGAAAAAGCCCTCTGGGAGGTGGCCGTAAGCCTAGATTTTTGAGGCTGCAGCAAATTCCTCCCAGAGGACCGGAGTGCCCGGGGCACTTGGATTATATGGACCCAAGCCATTTAGGGCTTTAAAGGTAATAACCAACACCTTGCACTGGGCCCGGAAACTAATAGGCAGCCAGTGGAGGGACCTTAGTACTGAAGTAATATGGTCCCTCCTATATGTTCCTGATACTAATCTGGCCACCATGTTCTTCACTAGCTGTAGTTTCCGAACCAGGCACAAGGGTAGCCCCATGTAGAACGTGTTACAGAAATCTAAGCGTGAGGTTACCAGCGTGTGAACGACAGTCTCTAGATCCCTTACTTCCAGAAAAGGGAGCAGCTGGCGTATCAGCCGAAGCTGATAGCAGGCATTCCTGACTGTCGCATTTACCTGATTTGTCATCAGGAGCGACGAGTCAAGGAGCATCCCCAGACTGCAAACACAGTCACTGGAGGAGAGTGTGACCCCATCCGGGACTGGAGGTTGCAGCCCAATTCTTGGTTTCGGGGCCGCTACCATGAGCACCTCCGTCTTGTCCTGATTCAGTTTCAATCTGTTTTTCCTCATCCAGCCCATTACCGCCCAAAGACATTCATTGAGAGAGGAGACGCATCAGAATTCGAGGCCGACAAACAAGATACGGAGAAATAGATTTGGGTGTCATCAGTGTACTGATAACACTCAGCCCCATAACTCCGAATAATCTCACCCAGCGGCTTCATATAGATGTTAAATAACTTACTGAGGAGGGCTGCTGCACACTGCAGAATTAATGCAGTTTGACACTGTTTTAACTGTCATGGCTCCATCCTATGGAATCCTGGGATTTGTAGTTTGTTGTGGCACCAGAGATCTCTGATAGAGAAGGCTAAATAGTGCACAAAACTACAAATCCCAGAATTCCATAACATTGACTCATGGCATTAAAGTGCACTAATTATGCAGTGTAGATGCAGCCAAGATTTTGATTAATTAATTAAATAAAGTTCTAGCACACAGTGTTTATCAGTTACCTTTATCAACATGTCTGAAGAATTTAAAAAATGTTAGTGAGAAACACTTATCTGAGCATATGCCATATTAACTCTTCTTCAACAATCCTTTTTCTTCTAAAGATACATGTCTTTAATAATGTTTTCTACCAGTGTGCTTTTTCCTGGATCTTTCTGGAGTCCTTTTAAAAACTGATATTACACTGTCTGTTTTCTAGACTAGAAGAGAGGCTGATTTTAAGGACAAGAATATATTTGTAAAAGAACAATAACAAACTCAGAGTTCTTATGAGTTTTTGGGTGGACACCATTTGGACCTGAAGATTTGTTAATTTGTCAATGAAAGAGATGACTCTGGGGACGTTTTCGTACTAGTCCTCCTAAAGCCGGGTGGAGCCATTCCAGAACGGGTCGTGCCGCCGATTCCGGAATGGCTCCGCCGCCGAAAGGCTAATTCCTGTTCGACAGCCGGAATTACCTTTCCGCCGCTTCAGCCGGAGTTATCGTTGTTTTGGCCGGAGTGACGCCGGACTTAGGGCTCCGTGCGTTTGAACACACGGAGCGAAAAGCCGGACGGACGCAGGGATGACACCGGAAGGGGCGGGGTTTGCCGCCGCGCGCGTGTGAACTACGCAGAAATGGAGCCGGAGTGGGGCCGGACGGAGGCCGGCTAGCATCCTCAAAAAGGCCAGTGTGAAAACGTCCAATGTGTGGTAATTATGAAAAACACAAATCCCATGTTATAAATTGTTATGAAAGGGATTGCAAATAAAATGCCATTATCAGAATGCCTTTGTAGAAATCTATGGCACAATGACATTTGGAATACTGTATATATGTCCATGTACACCATCATGGAAAGCATATTATAAAGCTGCAAAGATAAAGAAAAGATCACCAAAAATAATCAAGGAGATTGAACAACTCCTGGACAAGGAAAAGTTACAAGGTCATAAATTGTTTGGGAGTTAGTATTGGTACAACCATTTCCACTGTGGTCCCAGACATAAAGAGAAGGGCAGAACAACAAAGGTTATAAACAAGGAACACAGGCATATTGCTGAAGTTGAAATGACCACAACTTTACTGAGCACAGGTGTTACAGGCTTGGCACACCATCCGATCCAGGTCTCCAATGACTCACCTGCTGAATGATGGATACCTCTTCCTGTCTTGTTTATTGTGAGAAATTATGGGATGATAGAAAGTGGGTTATGGATTACGGATTGAGCCCCCTGCCGCTCCCAAACTGGGTGAGTTGCCACTCTTTTAGTTTTGGTGCTTCTTCTCATCATCACTGGACGTTTTCACACTGGGCTCCCTAAAGCCGGTTGGAGCCCTTCCCCTAAAGCCGGCTGGACAAGGTGCCGCTGATACCGGAATGACTCCGGCGGCGGCAGGCTAATTCCTTTTGCCACCCGGAATTACCTGAAGCCGGAGTTAGCCAGGAATTAGCTTGCCGCTGCCGGAGTGAGGCCGGACTTAGGGCTCCGTGTGTTTGAACACACGGAGCCAAAAGCCGGCCGGACGCAGGGATGACACCGGAAGGGGCGGGGTTTGCCGCCGCGTGTGTGTGAACACACGGGAAATGGAGCCAGAGTGAGGCCGGCGGGAGGCCGGCTAGTGTCCTCAAAAAGGCCAGTGTGAAAACGTCCATTGAGTGCTTCTCATTTGTTTTTGGAAAAAGTGGAAGCCAACTGAATGCCTGCTGCATAAAGAGATTTTGTGTTCTCCAGGCAAACCAGAGAAGATACGTCCTAGAAAAGACCTCCAGATTGGTAAGGTAACCATGACACAGGGACTGACACTACAGTAGAGGCCCCTGGGAAAAATCTATACCACCTGGAAGAGAAACTGCAACTTCTTTTCCCCAAACTCTCCCTGGCATGCTGCTAATGAAACCTCAGGTAAGACTTGAACATGTGCTTCGTCTGCTATGTATTCTGCAACTAGCAGGATGAAGTAAAAGGACAAGACTTTCTCAGTAGCGGAGGAAGGAGAGTGTTGCACTATTTGCTGTCTCCTAGGCACCAGACTTCATGTTCACTCCTGAGAAGGCTGCCAAAATATTGTTTCCTGTGTGATGATCATCTGTCATTACTAAGAACTAAAGAAAGCTTGTGGGACTTTCCCCTCCAACAATGGCTTTTAAGATGTTCTTAGTGGGGGGAATCCCAACAGTTTCATGACTTAAATGTTAATGAGTATGGCCGTCATCACTTTCACTTCTGTTCATATTTTCTCCTGAAAACAGCCACTATCAACCACATCTACAACATGCTTATGGCTTCAGCACATTGGTATCACTTTGTCTTCCTAGGTAAATATTCTTCTTCTTTGGTTGTTTTGTATTCGAGGTCTGTTTCTCTCCTGCTTCCCAGACCCTCCCTTTTCAGCAAAATATTGAAATAGAACAAATATGTCTTCCCTTCCTTTTATTTCCCCTTCAAGTGCTTTGCTCCTGAACTTCATTTGATACTTCAATAATAGTTGTTACTAGTGTGATTTAAAAAAAAAAAAACTGAAATAAAAACACAGTGAGGAAAAATGTTTCCTTTGCAGTTGGTTATTTTTATTTGGCTTCTTTTAGAAACAGCCTTTCTTTGTGTGCCCTTTCTTGCAGTTTGGCATGTGATACATGGAGTTGCTGGTACCACACTACAGGTAGTGGCAGCATGTAATAAAGATGTGTCACTCCCTTGTAAGATTTTTGAGGATCTACAACTCACAACTGGAGCAGTCTCCTGGTATAAGGTAAGGTTCTGTTACTGTTTACTTTTTGTTTGATTTCCTGCATAATCTGCATTTTATTTAATTCTTAGATGTGAGTAAGAATGTGAGTGGATATATTTGTATTAGTGATATAATGTGTAGATCAGGACAATCACAGATAGAACCAGAAGTCATTTAGAGAATGGAAAATATTTGTCAGCAAAAAATGATACTAGCTATTCCACTTCATAGGCTGTGTTATCTATGCAAGTATTTGAGAATGACCAAGTTCAGATTGCTGTAGATGGAAATGTTTTTACCTGAACTGATCTTTATGTGAATTGATTCTGGGAAGAGGATGCATCATTTCTGCATTCTCTACAGTGCTACAGCACAGTTGGCCCAAATAAATGTTACACATCAGTTGCAGTTGTTCAGAATCAAGTTCTGTGCTGCCTCTCTTCCTGGTTTTGCATAAGTGATCTTTATTTTTATTTATTTTTAAAATTTTATCAGTAAAAGCACTTAAGGACCAGGGCTGTGGTGCTGTGAAGATGTTAGAGTACATCCAGGCAACCAACTTGTAGAATTAATCACTTTTTTAAAAAAAAAATCTATTGAGAGCCTAATCAATAAACAGTGTATAAAGCCCCAAGGGGCCAATTAAACTGTAATTCCAACAAATAGTATGACATTTTGGACTGTAAAGTTCAAAGAGATCTCAGTTTAAATCTCTAGTACAGGGTTGCTCTGAATTGGGTAGTAAATGTAAACAATTAACCTTTGACTTCCACTGTTTTTTTAAAAATGAGGATGATGATGTGACTGCTCAATGTGTGCTGGTATTGTGTTGAATTAATGATTAGCCAACAAGGATTGATGACCCTCCTGAAGCTATTTCTCTGATGGTGAGATTCCCTGCTATGTACTGAAATCAAGGTTTAAATGCTTGTTTAAAATCAATGTGTGCTGATCAAATTAGTAATAGCAATGGCATGTGAAAATGGGAATGAATGTAAATTATATTGTGTCTAGTATAGTAAACATATAACTGTACATACAGTTGTTCCTGTGAAGGGCTTAGGACTGGATTATACATGAAGCCCAAACTTTTTTTAATTCACGCCACATGAGAAAACAGCTTGCACTGAATGCATTCATGGTTACGGTTGATTTTTTCTGTTTTTAAAAAAATCCATTTTTGCAATTCATATTTTTCAAATTCTGCATTGTAATCTAGTTATGCAAATAAAATGCTGCAAAAACACATATCTTGGCAATTTCCATGTGGGTTTTGAGGAGTGGCACCAATTTATATAGTAACATTACTTCAAATTTATTCCATGTTCAATTTGTCATAAAATGGTTTAGTATTTTTGTTTTTTTAAAAAACCTTTCCACTCCACTTCCCCAATTATAACAAAGGAAAGTGGGTACTCATCCATTACAGTGTGTTAGAACGGAAACTACGTAGTGTCTAAAAATATATTCATAGCACGCCAGTCCTTGTCAGCAGCATTTTTCTTCTGTGTTACCATTAACATGAATTTCTTCTAAACGTGCTTGTCTCAGCTGGCTGATGGTTACACTTATTCCACCTGAAACTGAGCTATTTTCTGGCAAGTTTAAGCTATGACCTCTAGTAGCATTGAAACTAGTGTTTTCTTCTTCTAGATCTGGCATAGAGTCACAGAGGTTTGTCTCTTTCATCCTGGTATCATGCTAAATGTTGTTTTTAAAATACAAATAAAAATTGATACACTAAAAGAGACAGTCATATGGGAATTTGGTGTTTCAGATTTTTGCATTTTTGCCTCTCCAAATAAAGATTATGGAATTTTCTTTCAGTTCCTAAATTTCTGTAGAGAGTAAGACATTGAAAATTATTCACATCTTATATTTGCTGTGTTTGCCTGTCCTATTTCTTTGGAGGCCTGAACTCTCTTTCTAATTATTCAACTGAAATTTTAAGCTACTGTAGTTCTAGAAATTTGTGCACTGAAGGGGAATTTGCAAGAGGAACGATTCTTTGGAGAAAGGGGGCAATACTCTCATTTAGCCTTCCTCCCCCAGAGCTATACCCCTGAAAAACCAAAAGGTTTAATTGGCACCTGGAAATGTGGACCCTTCTCAGTAAATATGACAAATCCCTCTCTCAAATTCTTTTTGTTGTTTGAATTTTCATTAAAATATGTTTGAAAAAAACCTGAAAGACCCTTCTGAAAGGGATATTTCCTCCTTAGGCAATTATTTATATCCAGTACTATGAAGGAATCATAATACTCACTTCATTTTTATCATAAACATACACAGGTCTTTTAAAATTTGCTTTAGATATGATGTGCTCTTTGTATTTTCTTTTTGAAATCTGGAAACAGAACTACCATAATTTTACTTAACCAAAAGACAGTAATGGTGGGATATTAACTAGTTTATCTGAAGGATAAGTTTCATAATGTGTGTGTGTGTTTGTGTGTGTGTGTGTATCAGGACCTGAAATTCAGAAAAAAAAAACAAGAAAACAAAAGGAAAACAGGTAGTACTAAATTAAGGTATGAGGAAACATGTGCTTTCTTATAGTGTTGCCCAGTAAATTTGCACAGATTTTATTGGGCACCATAATTTCATTGACTGGCATATCTTAAATCAGTCTTGCTAATCTTAGCAGAGAAATTATGTAGCTGTTGAAGGGCCACTTTAGATGGGAAATGGGAGAGTAGATGTTTGAATGATCCATTATATTTTGATAGTTGTCATTTTATAAAATCTTTACACTGAACACTTTCTCTACAGCTTCTGAACCCTAAGAAGAGAGCTGACCCCCGTGTCCCAGTGTTATCAAATAAAGGCATTTCCTTACATCGTACATTAGCAGCCAAAAATGTGAAAGAGGGATACAAAAATGCATATGATAATTATGCCAAGACAATTATTTCCTACAAATTAGAAATGGGGAAGATGGGATTGCTGTTTTCAGTAGAGTGTATTTGTAGAATGCAATTTAATGCATCGCTCCAGTCTGTTGGCATGAGAACTGGTAAAGAAAGAGTTTATGAAAAGCATAATTTAAATGAGGAATCTTAGATGAGCAATAGGTTCTTGTGGGGAAACTGATCCATTTATGTTGCCTCTAGCAAGTGGCCTTAGCTGCATTAGCCCAAGAGACTGATCAGGTAGTGTTACTTCTATACATTTGATTGAACTGCAGGTAAGAAAATGCTAGAGTAGATAGCAAGTATGAAGGTAAGAGCAACCATAGAGTTGCATCTAATGCTATGTATGTATGCGCCTTCAAGTCACCTGTCAACTTATGGTGCCCCCATGAATTTCACTGGGTTTTCTTAGGACGTTATCACACGTGGGCCACAAAGCAATAATAAACTGGAAATGACAAATTCCGAAAATAAACCGAAAATAAACCTTGATTCCGCAAATGTTTTTCACACGTAATTACCTTAATTGCGCAATTAAGGGAAGCTCCCGCTGAAACCGCATTTAACGTTCACACACAAGTGAAAAAATCCCATACATGTACTAGAAATGATCTTCCAGCACATGCGCACTATGCTTGCCACAGCTGTCACTTGCCGCGGCTGTCACTCGCCGCGGCTGTCACCCCTTCCCCAGGTCATCCTCGGAGCAGGCCGGTGCTCCGAGGAGGACCTCCCGCCGCAGCGTTCGCACACGCTGTGGCAGAAGAGTCGCCGAAGGTGCACCGCAGCCTTTCTCGGCATACCTTCAGCGTCTTGTGAAAGGAGCGCCACTTTAGTGCTCCTTTCAGGGGCGGCGAAGCTGCGCCGCGGGGCCGAGGTGTGGGGATACCTCAGCCCTGCAGCGCAGCTTCCCTGGGCGGCCCATGGCCGCCCATCCTTCTAGTCCATCCTTCTAGTCGCCAAAGGTGCGTCGAAAAAGGCTGTGGCGCACCTTCGCTGACTCCTCCGCCGCAGCGCGTGCAAATGCTGCGGCGGGAGGTCCTCCTTGGAGCGCCGGCCGTGCGGAGGGTCGGCGCTCCGAGGATGACCTGGGGAAGGGGTTGGGGCGCTGATCGTGCAGCTGCCCCTCCCCTTTCCTGCCCCCAAGACGGCTCAATTAGCCATCTGCTGAGGGGAAGAAGACACTTATGCTGCCTCCAGGACCCCGCGGAACCATGGGAAAATGTGGGGAAATGCTTCCAAATACGCATTTGCTTTTCACATTACGGCTAATTTACCTTAATTGCGAATTTACCTTAATTGCTCATTTGCATTTCCTCCAAACAACCGAATTTCAAAAGATCTCGGTTAACACCGGTTTCTGTCCACTTTCTGTCCAGTTTCTGTGCGACATCGTATGAAAATACGGGGCACTAATCCAGTTTCTGTTTGGGTTTTGTGTGGATTAACCAGCAGATTTGCCCCCGTGTGATAATGTCCTTAGGCAAGGTGGTTTGCCAGTTCCTTCCTCTGAAATATAGCCTACAGCAACTGGTATTCATTGGTGATCTCTCATCCAGGACTGACTCTACTTAGCTTCCAAGGTCAGACAGGATCTGTTGCCTTTAGGGTATTTAGGCCCTCATCTATGTAATACTATTTGTTGTTAATTGCCATCAAGGCAACTTTGACTTGTGAAGATCTTATGAATGAGAGACCTCCAAGCTATCCTGTCATCTACAGCGTTGCTCAGTTCTTACAGACTTGGGGCCGTGGCTTCCTTGACACTATCCATCTGTAATGCAGTCTTCTTGTTTTACTATTGCCTTCTATCTTACTATACTAGTGGGAAAAGGACATGAGGAGGCATTATTCTGATAATGTTTCTCTAGTAACTAGTTGAAAAGTTGGCCAAATTAGTGCAATCATCATCAAGCTTCGTAAAATTCTAAAGAGTTGTAAAATAGCTTGTGGAATGGCCTAAGCTACAATGTGAACAACTGGAATTAGAATAGAATTAGAACTGGGATGTGATAGTTGCATGATAATAAGAATGTTGTTGGTGCAAGTTGTAGAAGCATTTCACAAGTGGACTGACGCAACTGAATAAAATCCACTGTTTGGATTGAACATTTTACCACCAATATTTTAATTACAGCAGGTACAGGGAGGGGTTTTGTACATTGTTAAATTTATTTGTGTTTCTTGCTAACTAAAAGAGTTGGGAAGAAAGCGTTTCTTCTGTACATAAAACATGCTCAGAGAAAGTAGAGAGAAATACGGAAAAATTCACAATCTAGAAACAATTTTAAATCCTGGAAGTAGTTTGAGGGTTACAAACAGCTGGATAGATGACAATCCAGTTTCAGGGTTCTGTTCACATACATCGTCTCAGAAATTTTCAGTTTCCAACTACTTATTTGCAAGCAATTAATTATAAAAGAATCTGCCTGCGGAACCCAAGTGAAGTTGGAGTGTTCTGTCAAACCAAATTTTACCACTAGATGTCTCCATAGGCAAAAATGTTGATTATTCAGTTGTGAAGGAATGTATAGTAAGGGAGAACTGTATCACACTGTGATGAAAAAGAATTGCAATTGAAAAGGGCATTAAGAGAGCTTATCCAAATTATACAGCATTTTTAATGAATTCAGAAAGAGAACATGCATATACATATTTATGCCTGTGTCAATGTATCTTTCTCTCTGCTTTTCAATAAATCAGAAAAGCTCTTTCTGCCTCTTTTTGTTCAGGGTTCTTATTTTATCTATCATCTGTCTGCCTGCCTGTCGATTTAGTCATCCATCATGTCAACCAATCATATTGATAAATGGAAATAAATTATTTCTGTCTTATTGCAGTGATACAGATCCCTTAGTAGGCTGTGTAGATCGACATGGGAGGACTTGTGCAATTGGAAACTTTACAATGGAGTTTGAGTCCAGCTAGCTTTGCCCGCTGGAGAAAGGAAACATTTGTCTCGGCACCCCGTGTTCAGAATATATTTGCTTTCTGTTTTTTCCAAATGTGCAGATACCATTGTAAGGAGTGCTAGGTTGCTAAGCAACTGCAGGAGACATCCCTTGCTCTCCTCCATAGGTGAAAATTGGCAATGGAGCCAGACTTGTTTTATGTTATTTTATTTTTTTGTACCTGTCTGGGCAGGGGGGATATTGCCTTACATAAACAATCCATTTCACTCAAGCGCATTGTTCAGAGCTATGCTTTGGATCTACAGGGCAGACTGTCTGGGCCTTGTAAGAGGCTCCTTCCATTAATTCTTGCATTTGGCCTGAGTCTCGCTACTCTAAATTTCCTACTCCTGGATCAGTTTGCACATCACAGTAACCTTGGTTTACAATTGATGAGCAGCATGCTGGTGAATGCTGCCCATTTACTTTCAACTCAAGCTGGTTACTCCTCTTTCACTATCAGCAGCAAGGTCCTGCAGTCGCTGTCCAGAGGAAGTCTCCATGAATGTATTCATTCGCAAATGATACCAGGCAGATACAGTTCTCTGTTATTCCTTTCACCTGTGGCACAAAAAACCGCCAACAAAAGTAAGATCAGAAAGAAAAACCTGAAAATATTTCTTAAAATAAAGCGCACAACTTTGCACAACCAATAAATTAAACCACACAGCCACACAAATGCACACTTGAACAGCCCTGTTCAGCCATTCTCTATCTGTGTCTACTCTATATGTGAGGAGGAGGAATAGGAGAAGTGTGCTACCTAGTGTTGTCTAGTCTCTAGTGTTGTCTACTCTATCACTGGTTGCACAAAGGAGGGTGATAGACCGAAGAGGAGAGTTCACTATCCATGGAGGTTCTTCACACAATTCCAGACCCTGATTTTCTGAGATTCAAAATCATACAGAGAGTCTTCATGGACAAAGAAGGTGCTTCTCTTCAGAAAGTAGTTCTTCAAGTGAGGAAGGCGATGGAACTGGTGACAGGAGAGGCAGGGGTTGCATGTGATGAGTAAAGATAGATAACACTCAAATGTGCCCATTGAATGGACTTCAAAATAATCATGCTCCTTATGTTGTAGAAAACAGGTCATAGAGAGAGCACGGGCTCAGGGAAAGTAGAAAGCAAGAGAGAAACAGGGCTTGGAAAAATACCTCCCGAAATGAACATGATAGCTGAAGGATTCTGGGAGCTCTAGTTCAAAAACATTTTTTTCAAGCTCTAGGAAAGAATATGGGGAAAAAATGAGGCGGAGGGAGTGCCCAGGAGTGTGTAGTAAGTCCTCTGAGCATTAGCAGTGCCACTGCACATAAAACCTACTAAATTTAGTTTGGCAAAGCACCATGTTACCAAAAAATGATATTAGCAGTCTGTTCAGTGAGTTGGAAGGTGTACATTAGTTAAGTAAATTTTCAGATTCAGAGCTTCCCAGAGTCTTAAACTGAGACATACTTCAACCCATATGCAATTAAGGATTTTTAATCCTTGAGAATTGGAGTATAAATCATTTCTGTTTGGTAGCTGGCATAACTTCACCCATTATTGTGTTTTTGTTTTACAGATTGGTGAAAATAGTGAAAAACTGATAGATCTGCAATCTGATAAGCAGCATAACAATTCAAGAGAACTTAATGAATCCTTGGAGGCTTCTAATGACACCTGGCATTCTCTGAAGCTAAGAAACACTACAAGTTATAGCAGTGGGACCTATAAGTGCCTCTTAAGGACACCAATTAGAAAACTCAACCGAAGCAGTATGGTTACATTAAAAGTAATAGGTATGACTGAGTGGTTGTTAGTTTTATTTGTTTGCTTGTTTTGTTTAATTTTCTGTCATGAATCATTCATGGCACTTCAAAGTGAATGTATCTATCTTCCCTTGCAGACTGTCCCAAGGAATCGCAAGATGCAAAACATAAAAAATACAAAACAGAACTTATGTTGCTGTGCTCTCTTGGGATTTTTTACTTGCTTCTCATCTTCTTTGCTTGTGTAAGTATTTTTAGCTTGTTTCTAACATTCTCACCGACCCTGTTTCAGGTGCAATTGTCTAGTATTCACTAGGGAGTACATAAATGGGACTCACTCATGTGTAAGAACATTCTGGTTTGGGTCAGCATCTGGCTGTAGCATATACATGCTCTTCTGTTTTTGACAGTCAGAGGGGATAGCGCAACCTTGCCATCATGGTGCTGCAAATGATTTTGGCAGTCAGAGGGGATAGTACAACTTTGCCATCATGGTGCTGCACCTAAAACTCCATGTTTGCAACCTATCACTGTTGTTGCAACTCCTTTATAGCAAGCATAAATTTGTTATTTGCTTTTAAGAAATATATTAGGTTTAATTCTGATTCCAGTTCAGAGCACTTTGTGGATAAGATAGCTAAAGGTCAGTTGAGCTGACACTAGGCCTGTGCCAGAGGGAGCTGATGGATCTGTTGTGGTAGGTATGGCTAATCCAGTCTATGTTTTATGGCTGCTCCTCTGGAAAAGCTTCAGGTTTTACAGGAGCCATCCAGCTGCTGAGCGTTAGTCCTGATGGAGGTTTGGCACCAAACAGAGCTCCTGTATAACTTGGAGCAACGGTGGGAGGAGCTTCTGTGAAACCGAGGGTGGATTCCCCATCTCCATAACAATGGATTTGTTGGCCATACCTGAGCTGTTTTGAATCCAAACCCCTCAGTCTTGGGGTGCTGGAAATTTATTAGAACTACCTTTGCCCTGGGTTGATGATTTACTAGCATTGTGGCTTTGTCTCTTGGCTGGAGGCAGTTTGGATCTGGCATAATTCAACCCCCCCCCCCCTTTTTCTTTCTTTCTTTGCTTTTCAGCCAGCAGAACAGTTTTGCTGGCAAACTGATATGTTGGCGAAGCTCTGAGATAAAACACCAGAAGAGCATTGTTGCACACAGAAGTGGTTTGTGCTTAAGTCTACAAACACACGCACAAGAGCTGGTTCATCTTTGAGTGCTAGTCATACTTAGAAATCAATTGAGTTTTAGGGATCTAAATATGACTACAGCTGGATCTAACACTATGAGTTTCTTAGTTATGTAATTCTGCAGGAATACAAATCACATTTTCAATACAGGTTGAGTCTTCCTAATCTGAAATGCTTGGGACCAGAAGTGTTTTGGATTTTGGATTTTTTACAGATTTTGGAATAGTTGCATATACATAATGAGATATCTTGGAGATGGGACCCAAGTCTTAATATGAAATTCATTTATGTTTCATATACATTGAACCATCAGAAAGTAAAGGTGTCACTATCTCAGCCACCCATGAAAAAAGTTTAGTATTTTGGAGCATTTCGGATTTTCAAATAAGGTATACTCAGCCTGTATAACACTGCATTTTTTGATTTAGATAGTACAACCTTGACTGTTGTTACAGTGAATATTCTGTGGACTGGATTGTAGTTGCCTGGATGATGCTAGTGATTTGGCCTGTAGTCATTCCTCCAATATTATCTTGTATATATGCAACTTGCTTTCAGCCAGGGATAGCTGGTGGCTTCATGTCAGCGGGGCAGTAACTTCACTATGATATGCTAGACTTTAGAGGAACTAAACAAGGTGCTGCAACGAAGGGGGGAAGCAGACGGGAGCTTCCCGTGTGCCGCGGGACGGAGCGCCGCTGGAGCGCGGCAGCCGCACCGCGGCGCACCGTCGGCGACTCTAAAAGGAGCACCAAATTGGCGCTCCTTTTAGATTTCAGGGAAAGTGCGCCCTAAAAGCGGCAGGTGCACTTTCTCTGACTCAAACGCCGCGGCGCGTGTGGTCGCCGCGGCGTGAGGTCAACCCGGAAGCGCCGGCCGTGCAGATGGCCGGCGCTTCCAGGGGCGACCTCAGGAAGAGGAAGGGGCGCCGCTTGTGCGGCTGCCCCTCCTCTTCCTGGCCTCGGAGACGGCTCTATTAGCCGTCTGCCGAGGCCCTAAGTGTCATAATATAGACAGCTAGACCATTCAGCAGCACTAAAGGGATGGGTTCTTGTGTCACCTAGAAATTTGCCTTAATGTGCAAATCACCACACTGGAGCAAAATGTTAAAATTTCTAAGATTCACACCCCATTACTTTGTATTCTGTTGATCTTGTTAAGTGATGTCACCCAGAACAGAAATAGATTGCTGCTTATTACTTGGAATTGGAAAGTTACGCTTAAGTTATACTTCCAAGCTCCAGTCCCATCCATTAATTAGTTAATGTTGTTGTTATTGTTGTGTTGCTGTTGTTGTTGTGTGCCTTCAAATAGTTTCCAATCTATGTCAACCCAAAGGCAACCTTTTCATGTGGTTTTCTTGGCAGGATTTTTCAGGGGGGGTTCGCCTTTGTCTTCCTCTAAGGCTGAGAGAGTGTGACTTGCCCAAGGGCACCCAGTGGATTTCCATGGCTGAGCAGGAATTTGAACCCAGGTCTCCAGAAACATAGTCCAATGCTCCACACCACGCTAGGTCTAGAGCACTATTTTTAAAAAAGTGTTTCTTATTTCTCAAAAGTAACTAGATAGTTATTTGGATTACCTTAAACACAGCTCAACAGAGATGGAGACAGACTGAGGGGGGTTGCAGACTGCCAGAAATAGTGTGAATTCAGTCCACTTTTAGGGTTAGGGTTAGTGCTAGGGAATCATGGGAACTGTTATTTTTCTGAGACATTGAGCCTTCTCTATCAGACAACTCTGATGCCACAATAAAATACAGTCCCCATGGTTCCCTAACTCTAACCCTAACCCTAAAAGTGGACTGAATTCACACTATTTCTGGCAGTCTGCAACCCCCCTGACTCTCTTGGGAAGGAACTCCACAGTCAAGGTGTTGTTGAAGTATATTTACCAATAGAACTCCTTGGGTTGGTGTGGGGATATGCAGCAAGATCTTGAATGAAGAGTTCATGTTCTGGGCAAAGGAGAAGGCAATCTTTCAGACATCTTTGCCTGAAGCTGTTATGGGCCTTGTAGGTCCAAACCTCTCTCTCTCTCTATATATATTTGTGTATTATATAGCATGTATGTATACACACACACACACACACATATATATACAGTTGGCCCTCGGTATCCCGCATCCATTCCAGACACACACACACCCTGCGCAGATACCAAAATCTGTGAATGCTCAAGCCCGCATTGTCCCCTGGCGACATGTGCATGTGGCTGCACCACCACTGGGGACAATAAAACTTAATGGCAGCATGGCTGCGCGCATGCGCCACCATGGGACAATGGGGGCTGTCCCTAATGGTGGCTCCTGCCGCCATTGAAGACAACACGGGCTTGCCGTTCGCGAATGCTTGAATCTGCGAATGGCAAGTCCGCGGAAACCAAGGGCTGACTGCATGCGTGTGCATATATATATATATATTACATATATGTGTGTGTGTGTGTGTGTATAAGAGAGAGAAAGTGTGTGTGTGTGTGTGTGTGTAGATACATACACACTGGTTTGTGTGTGTATTTATAAAACCTTACTATCATGTTCATTGGCATAGATAAAATGTGACTGAACAAGAGGATAGTTTACCTGACCTCTGGCCATCTTGTTTGGGTAAAAGGCCAAAAAAGTAATTTTTTCATGCTCAGGAAAAAAGTTAAATTTCTGTATCTCTGAGGGAATTTTTGGCAGTAATTTGAGTCATTCACTGTGAGCTTTGCCTTGGTATATTTGGAAGGAAATTATTAAACTGGGGACAGATAAAGAAACAGAAGATTGTTATTTTCATCTGACTATCCTGAAAATTAACGAGGAGTAAAAGTCCTCTTTGTATCTCCACATATATACACTATACATTCTATTTGCTGCTGAAGTGTTGTGGTTTTTTAAAAAAAATATCTAAGCCCTGTGGTAGAGATGACTATCCCCATGAAAAATTATATATGACATATTCCCTCTACTTGAATAAAAGCTCACAGACATAAAATCAGCTTCCATTAATGTTTAATATTGCCTAAATCTCAAAAGAGGAACTTCTTTACAGTTTAATATACTCACTGATGTCTTATAATTTATCTCTCTTTGTAGCCCTTTTGGTGAATTTAAAGGCACACTGGTCGATGGTGAAATCTGGAACTATTAACATGTTGATATTGCTTCAGAGCCAGTGTGATTTGAATGCTGGACTCTGGAGACCAGGGTTTAAATCCCTACTCAGCCATGGAAACCCACTGGGTGACCTTGGGCAAGTCACACCCTCTCAGCCTCAGAGGAAAGGCAACCCTCCTCTGAACAAATCTCCCCATGATAGATTCGCCATAAGTCAGAAATGACCTGAAGGCACACAACCACAACACTGTTTCAGAACAAAAATCTAGTTATTTAGAATTGGGATGTGAAACTTTGTTCATTTCATGCTTACACAGAAGAATGGGGTGGGGTGGGGAATGAAAAGTTTTCTCTCCGTTGGGTCAGATTAGGTCTTTGTGCATTTTTGAAGATCGCTTGAAAAAATTGTGCAAAAGGCATTGCATTTGTATGACAATGTATCCTAATGACACACATAGGCCTTCATTAGGGAGAAGGAAGCAACTTGACAGAGAACAGATGCTGGGAAGAGGGAATAGCAATAGCAGCACCTTCACTATTCCCTTCTGTTAGGGCCTTTGCAGACTGCCAGAAATAGTGCAAATTGAGTCCACTTTTAGGGTTAGGGAATCATGGGAACTGTATTTTATTATGGCACCAGAGCTCTCTGACAGAGAAGGCTCAATGTCTCAGAAAAAAACAAACAAAAAACAATTCCCATGACTCCCTAGCCCTGAGAGGTAGCAAAGGACATTGTCCCATTATCAATGTTTAAATAAAACCTATCTGCCAGAAAAGTGTTTGCTTCTGTACATAGAAGGATGCTTAACTTGCCCTTTGCCACAGGTAGCAAAATGTCTTAGACCAGCCTCAAACTTTAAAAGTTAGATTCTAAAAGTTATGACTATCAAGTGAAATAAGTTCAGTATTTCTCTTACTTTTCCATAAATACTAATTCCAGAGAAATTCTCTTTTCTTTTTTAGACATGCTTAAAGGAAAAAGAGTCTACAAATTATTATAAATCCAGAGTGAAACACATAGATAATGGACTTTACCACATCGGTGCCTGGCAAAGGATCAGTGCATCCAAGGTTCTGCCCAGATGACTTTTGTTGAGTCACCAGAGGATCATCAGTAGTAATAACAACATCAATATGGATGTATACACATTTAACACACATTTTCCCTTGGAGTAACTTGAAAGTCTCTGTAATTTATCAGCTACTTGCTTCAGTAGGAAAATATTTTAGAGAACTATTCATTACAGTATGAACATATATCAGCAGCAATGCACTTTTCATGCAAGGTTACTATCCTAATGTCGCCACATTGTCCTGTTTATAGTGGTTGTTTTTGACATGCAAAACTGCTACAGAATGGGTTTGATCCTTGAACTTGGCAAATAATTAATTAATTGAATCAACTCTTTCAATAAACATACACAATGGCTGCTGTGGTACATTTTTTCCTGACAGTAATGCTTCTTCAAATGATTGATAAGTCAATGAAAGGGAGGAAGATTACTGAAGCCTCTGTCTTAAGTGTATAGCATGACAGCCTGTGTTTATTTCTGTATGCATTTGAGACTGTCAAGTATGCCCTTTATGTGCTAGAATGATAGCATACATAGAAATGATTTTGCAAGAGAATATTCACTGAAGAGAAGGTATCTAATTAGTATTGCTACAGTTTGTCATTGTTGTTGAGTGCCTTCAATTTGTTTCTAAGTTATGGAGACCCTAAGGTGAACCTATCATGGGGTTTTCTGGGGCTGAGAGTATATGATTCACCCAAGGTCACACAATGAGTTTCCATGGCCGAGCAGAGAATCAGACTCTGATCTCCAGATTCATAGTTCAGCACTCAAAATGGTACAACACACTGGTTCTCGCTAAAGAGATATATCTGTTAAAAAGAGATGCCTGAATGCTTAGACAGTTCTTTAAGTTTTCAACCCTATATCCATTTACTTGTGAATATCACTTAACTTGGAGTATGCGCATGTATGTGCCTTCAGGTTGCTTGTTGGCTTATGGTGTCCCAATGACTTTAATAGGGTTTTCTAAGGCAAGGAATACTCAAGAGGTGGTTTTGCCAGTTCCTTCCTCTGAAATATAGCCTAGAGCACCTAGTATTCATTGGCTATCTTCCATCCAACTACTAACCAGAGCAGAACCTGCTTAGTTCCAAAGATCAGACAGGATCTGGTACCTTTAGAGTATTTGGACCCTCTAACTTTGAGTAGACATATATAAAATTGCAGCCTAATAAATTTTTGCAAATACACAAAATTTTCTCCCTGCATGATGCTGTATTATGGATGGCCGAAAAGTGTGTTTGGGAAGGAAAAATCCCTCAACCAACCCAACCCAACCTAAAGCAAATGTTTGTTGACATGATCTAGAAAAATGCTATATCTGTGAAGAAACAGGAGATGGAAGAACAAAAGCTATGGAAAACGAGAAGTTCAAATATTTCTGCTACATGGGAAGAAATTCATATTCATATATACCCAATCCTTTTTTATAGCAGTACTACAGTTGTTGGTCATAAAGGGTTTTCAATCATGAGCAGTAGTTATAATGTGTAGTACAACTAAAATATTATTCACATAGCACCACAGATAGATGATTGCATCCATCACCCCGAGGTAATCATAATATGCACCTTATCTGATCCTTTGGGACAGTAGACATCACTAATGGAGACAAGGTTCACCTGAATTTGTCATTTCCTCTTGTTCAAAAAGATCATCCTTGGTAGTTGTTATATATGTTCACAAACATGTTGGGTTCCATAACATGAAGGTAGCAAAGGCAACAAAGAGACCTATGGCAAACAAATTTTATTTGGCATAAGGTTCTGTGGACTATAACCCACTTCAACAGACGCATTCATCCTAGGTGGGTTACTGCCTACATGAGCTTATAGCCTAATAAAACTTGTTATTTTTTCTTTAAGTGGCCACAGTACTTTGTTTCTGTTGTGGCTGCCCTCCAATTTGAAATTATAGCATGAATCTGTGTGTTTAAGCTAAAGCTATTGACAGCCAGTGTGGCATAGTGGTTTGAGAGTTGGATTACGACTCTAGAGATCAGGGTCCCATTGCCAGCTCAGCCATGAAATCCACTGGGTGCCCTTGGGCCAGTCACATGCTCTCAGCCTTGGGGAAGCCAATGGCAAACCTCCTCTGAACAAATCTTGCCAAGAAAACCCCATTATAGGTTTGCCTTAGGGTTGCCATAAATTGGAAATGATTGAAGGCACACAACAACAACAATTGCTTGATTAAAGAAACTGTAGCTTGTTACCTGCAGGAGTTTTAACAATATATTAAATGTGTATTAGTTTGTGTATGAATAAAACAAGAAGTTTTTTTTTAAAAAAAGGCACGGTTTCTTGATTTTGGGATGATGTACACTTATGCTGCAGCTCACACAGTGTTACAGCCAGACTATACAATCCATGAATTATGTAAATGAAATCAATATACTTCCACATTCCAAGTTTGCTTTGGAGCCCTAGTTGGGTGAGTGAACAGCGAGTGAAGTTAACACTTTCTTCCTATGCTACAGTAGTTATGGAAATTGCAGCTCTAAAGTTGTTAATCCTGGAAGAAAAGCTCACAGTGGTGCCAATGGCACTTTCTGTCCTGGAGCTAATAGCTGTTTCAGGAGGAGGGGAGGAAAGTGTTAGAAGAATTGCGAAAATGTGTTATTCCCCTCAACAAACACCTCACTCTAGATCAGGGGTAGGCAACCTGTCCCCTTTAAGGGCCGAGGGACTGCCGCTCCCAGAAGCCTCAGCCATGTTGGCCAATAGTCCCATGTTGGCCAATAGCTCCTGGGATTCTGGGAGCAGAAGTTCCTTGGCCCTTAAAGGGGAAAGGTTACCTACCCCTGCTCTAGATCCTATTCTCTTTCCCCTTGCAATTAAAACACAAACAAAATGTGCTAATGTCATTCACATATATCAGGGGTAGGCAACCTTTCCCCTTTAAGGGCCGAGGGACTTCAGCTCCCAGAATCCCAGGAGCTATTGGCCAACATGGGACTATTGGCCAACATGGCTGAGGCTTCTGGGAACTGGTCCCTCGGCCCTTAAAGGGGAAAGGTTGCCTACCCCTGACATATATAATGAATTTTGTAATCTGGTCCTTGGAAGAGGCATTTTTTTTTCTATGTCAGTGGAAGAATTAGTCCTCTGAGGTCTAATTTGCACTGCAGAAATAATGCATTTTGACACTGCATTAACTGCCATGGCTCAAAGCTTTGACATTTGTACTTTTGTGAGACAGCCGCCTCTGTCAGAGAACTGTGGTGCCACAACAAACTACAAATCTCAGAATTCCATAGCACTGAATCATGGCAGTTAAAGTGTGTCAAACCGTATTATGTCTGCTGTGCATATTAGATCTGAGTCTAAGGACTAGTCTACACATGAGTGTATTCTGTGAACTACTGTGGATTTTCACACATTCACATAAATCAGGGGTCGGTAACCTATGGCCTGCGGGCTGGACGCGGCCCGCCGAGGCCTTGGAACCCGCCCGTGGCCGGTCCCGCTGCCGCCACTGCTGCCCCACGCACGCCGTGCGCATGCGCATGTGAGTGCGGACACCATTTTGGCATCCAAAATGGTGCCAGTGCTTACGCATGCATGCACACAGCAGTGCGTGCCATTTTGGAACGGGGGAATGGCACAGGGGCCGGACGGGGGCCGTCCAAAATGGCGCCTGCGCTTTCGCACGCATGCGCACGGCGGTGGGCGCCATTTTGGAACAGCCCCCCCGGCAACAAAGGTTGCCGACCCCTGACATAGATAATTAACTGTCTTCAGTTTCCTGCCCAAATTAACATTTATTTGTACCTCTTCAGCCTACTCCTTCTGAAAATGTGCAGCCATCTGAATTCATGCAAAGCAGACTGACAGGCAAACATGTGATGACCCCCATTTCTGCAGATTTCCACGGATACTCCATTAAAAACCATGAAGCCCTTTTCTGCAGGGTTTCACACACCCCCAACCCAAACTCCTGTGAATCGCACGTGGCTGGATTGTATTCTGTTTGACTGGAATGAGGAATATTTTAATCACGCAGACAACCAGATTGTGCCTTTTAAGCTATGATATATTGCATTGGTAGGTTTTTTTTCATTTATGCTCCGGGGACAAACATCATATTTATGCCTATTAACCATAAATGTTTCCTTCTTTCTTCTTGGAAAATTGTGATTTAGAACCAGTATAAATAATGTTAAGATGCCATGGCCGACTGTTGCCCTAGCCAAGGTATTTTTATTTGAGCTATTAAAATCTCCCTAAAACATATTTGTGGGTGCCCTCCCAGGACCCCAGCATTTTGAGTAACAGCAGCTTTCTGAGACCAAAGAATTGGTGAAGCACCATAAGTCACTTGAGAGAGCCTCTAGCATTGGCCAGCAACTGGAAAATTGTGAGTGCAATGAAACAGACAACAAAATATGCAATTCCTAACAGAAGACGCAACAGATCTTTTGAGGTCAAACATTAAACTAACAGGAAGATCTTCAAAAGAAACAAACAATGCAATCCTGCACACATTTATTCAGAAGTAACACCACTGTACTGAATGGAGCTTACTGCTTAGTAAGTGTGCAAAAGATTTCAACCAATGTGATTATTCCCTCTTAGGACTTTATTACATGGGGGAAATCCTGTGCAGAAATGGGATTTAAAAGGTGGGGAAACCTGCAAAAGCAGGTAGACTTTCACACACATTGCTTTAAAACTGTGCTTAACCCGAATGGAAAGTAATCAAAAGCTGCTTCTTTTTACTTTCAGAATTTTCCAAAAGTAAAAAACCAGTTTTGACTATTTTCCGTTTGGGTTAAGCACGTTTTAAAAGACATCGTCTGAAAATCTACCACCTTTTGCAGTTTCTTTTCTATTTAAAACCCCGTTTCTGCATGGGATTTCCCCCATGTGATAAAGTCTTTAGTGAAAATGATGGTAATGACTGTCTTGGTAAACTGTGAGTTAGGTTTTTGTGGGTTTTTTGGGCTGTGAGGCCATGTTCTAGAAGAATGTATTCCTGATGTTTTGCCTGCATCTATGGCTGGCATCTTCAGAGAATGGTGGCATGGAGATGAGTGAGGTATATATACTGTATATATACCAAAGGCCACACAGTATACTTCTAGAACATGGCCTCACAGTCCGAAAAACGCACAAAAACCTATGGATGCCAGCCGTGAAAGCCTTCAACTTCAAACTGTGTCTTTACCCACAGTTCATGGTATAGAGCAGGGACCGGCAACCTACGGCCCTCGGGCCAGTTTCGGCCCAGGTCGCTGGACTTACCGGCCCAGGCAGACTCCTGCCGGCGCCGCCGCTGCAACACGCACGGGCGCAGCCGCCGTGGCGCATGTCGCGGCTGCCATTTTGATTTTCAAAATGGTGGCCGCGACACATTTGCGCATGCACAGCAGTACTGCGCATGTGCAAATGTGTCACGGCCGCCATTTTGGAAATCAAAATGGCAGCCGCGACTCGTTTGCGCATGCGCAGTACTCCTGCACATGCAGAAACGTGTCACGGCTGCCATTTTGAAAATCAAAATGGTGGGTGCGGCGGCAGTGGTGGCGGCGGCGGTGCACGCGGGGGGCGCGCACGGCAGTGGAGGGTGCGCACGCGCACATGAGCGCGCGCGCCGCCATCCCCCCCCCCAGCCCAGCAGAGATCTGGACTTCAGGGGACCGGCCCAGGTCTCCAAAAGGTTGCCTACCCCTGGCATAGAGCATCCTAGGTAACATGGGAAGGATTCTAGTTAGTCTCTGTCTGTGGAATAATTCAAAGATATAGCCGTGTTAGTCTGTAGAATCAGTACGTAGAGAGATCTTGTAGCACTTTTGACACTATCTGAAAGAAATAAATTGGCAGCATGAGCTTTCGTACATGTATATAATAATGTGTCCTGAGCTCTGCTGGTGTCTTGTGACTTTCTCCACAAATATCTCTGCCTTTTAGGATACAAAATTGATTTTCTTCACCGCTATGCAAGTGAGAGAATGTAAAAGCATTCTCAGTGGCTGTGCCCATTGACGATGACCACAGATGGAAGCTACTTTATTTATCCTCTAAGTAGCTAAAACAGAGTGTATGGGGTCCCTATTTCTTTACATATAAATTCCAAGCTATTAATCAACACAAAAGCAATCAAATAGAGGTGTTGCTTATTAAACAAAGGGTATTCTATCCTTTGATAGTCTGTTCAGTTTCTATAGAAGACACAGAAGGGGGATGGAGCAACCTATACCTTCTTCCACTGATATCTTGATCACCAGTAGAGTTACCAATTCAAGATTGTCCTAGGTCCTGAGGTTTCTGAGGCAACCACAAGACCTAGAGAGAGACCCTGGTGATATCATTGAGCATTATACAATAACTATCAGCTACAGTTGCTCACAATATCAGTTATTGTGAGATTTCACAGCAGCACAGAGCCTGGAAAAATCTTCCATGTGCCATATATGCTCTAAGCAAAACCATGAAGGACCTGAGCTCTAGCAGGTATGGCAGCAACTGGTGCAGCAACCTGCACAGCTGCAAAAATGTTTTGTTCTCTTCTCTCACCCGGTTATCATATTAACTAGTTAATGGGGCTTTACCCCAAATTCTGGGTCTACTAAACCAGTTTGCCCTCATGCCTGTTTCCATGATCAGCTGACTCAGGCTCCATCTGAACTGCAGAAATAATGCAGTGTGAAACCACGTTAATTCTATCCTTTTAGGAGTTACAGAAAAAGAGACAAAATAGGATCCAAATGATGTCTTACTGACTGTATGAAGAAATCAAGCTTCAACTGCATAACACACAACAAACATTGCTAGAAAAACCATAAATTTGAAAGCTCCGCTGGGAACTTGTAGAAAGAAAGGAAGTGAGTGCCAATGTTTATTCTCTTCCTATCAACTTTCTTCACTCTCCAGATTTCGTAATCATACATAGAAATCAGAAATGTGATGGCATGGACCTTCCTGACATTGGAATTCACTTATATATCTTTGCATGTTAGGATCTTGTCTAGTTCCTTTAGTTAGTTAATTAGTTAGGTAGGTAGGTAGTTCCTAGCTGCACTTCTAAATTGTAGAGCCTTATCGTATTACAAAAGTAAGCTGAAACAGAGTGGCAGAGAAGCAGCTTTCTCTTTACCTCTCTGCTTGCTCTTGAAGCATTTCCTTTCTCCTTCCAGAAGGGTATGGATTTTCCCTGGTGTCCCCTTTCTTAGAGGATGGAATATATATTGACCATTTCCAATCTCTGGGCATTGTTTTGTTTTCAACATTTGTTGGCAGATTTTTTAAAGAATTGGAGTGGATTCTATCTCTGTAGCTTGAAACAGCTGTATTGGTATTCCATCTGCGGTTCCTGGTGATTTATTCTCCTCAAGTGTTTTGAGTGCAGCTTCCACTTTACTTTCTAAATTGTGGGTTTCTTCTTTAAATGGCTCTTTCTTGAATGGATCTGTCATCCTTTCATCTCTTTTATATAGTTCTTCAGAGTATTGTTTCTAACATCTTTTTATTTCTTCTTGATCAGGTAGTGTGTTCCCCTGCTGGTTGTATAGTATCCTCATTTAAACTTGGATTAAATTTCTTTTTGATTTCTCAGATCCTGTGGAAGAAGTTGCTTGTTCTATCTGTTGTTGTTGTCATCTTCTATTTCTCTGCTTTGATCGTTATACTAGTTCTCCTGTGCACAACCCAACAGATTCTGATTCTGTTTCTGTCCCCTTTTATTTTTGCTTCTCACCTGTCCTTAACTGACTGAAGTTTCATCTGTCACCCAATAAGGGTTTTCTTTCTTTTCTTTTTTTGGCTCCTGATAATGCTCAAAATCCTCTTTGTTAGTCCCCTAAAGTAGACCCATTCAATTATTTTTTTGAATCGTAAGTCAACACATAGGTAAATCTCATTGATTCAATGGACCTACTTTAGGTAGGACTAACAACAGAATTGAGGCCAATGTCCTATTGCATTCTTCCCTTACAATATCACTTGCTTAGGTCCAGAGTTCTTCTGGCTTCTGGTAAAAAAGGCTGAATAGTGCAAATATTTTTTTAAACTTTATCTTTAAATTCTACAGGGATATTCTTCAGATTGTATTTTGGTATGATGACTGATTTCTTATTCTTCTCTAGCTTTACTGTAATATTTGACATTAGCAGTTCATGGTCTGTGCCACAACTTGCTCCTGGTTTTGTTTTTACAGAGAATGGAGCTTCTTTGTCTTCTGATTCCAATTATGTAACCTATTTGATTTCTGTATTGGTCATCAGGTGTTACCCATGTATACAGTCATCTCTTGGGTTATGGTCTTTCATATAGTCCAGACCCACATTATAATGGGCTATAAAGGTCAGAACCAACATATTCAGCATTGAATTCTGCTAGAAATGGACAGGCAACCAGTGGAGCTGTTTCAGTAAGGAGTTTAATGTACCCTATAACCAGCTCCAGTCAGCAGCCTAGCCACAGCATTTTGGAACTGCTGCTTTTGAACTGTGTCAAAAGGCAGCTGCATGCAGAGTGCATTACAATAATCCAAATGGGATGTAATCCAGGCAGGCATGCTTCACCAAAACCACATCTGAGTTACATGAGAATTCGTGAAGTATGGGATATCTAGAAAAGAATATGTTGGCAGGGAATACAGAACTTGCCTATAATTTTTTTTTCACTGATCAAAATAACTAGTTTTCTATTGAAAAAAAAAAGTAACATTTTGGTAACCTCTATGTCAGCTTTATTTATTTTTTCCAATTTCCTTCCCAAGAACCTAACAGAACAGATCTGAAAAGTTCCTCCCTCAAAATGGACTACATGAAAACAGAAATAATTTCTCTCTGAAAATGTTGGGGAATGGCTGCACAATGTTCCCATGTACTCTTTGGAGACAGTCACAACTCGTCCTTATTAGGTCACTTGTAAGACAATTGCCTGGAGGGAGTCAAAAATGAATTGAGTTTTGTAGATTTAAATGATTGTGCGTGGCCATTTTGGTTTTAATATATACCCAGGGGAGGTCTCTTGGAGGAATACGGGGACTTTATAATAAGAATTATTCCTTGGCTAGAGATCTTTATCTCATTATAGCAATAATTCACCAGGGTGTGTGTGCGTGCACACACTGAGATTAAGGGTTTCAATGAAAGGGAAATGTTCAAGGCTGCCAGATGAAATATTGTCATGGAGCCATGGACAGAGATGGTCAGCCAAGATAAATAGACTGGGGAAGTTAAATGATTCAGCATTAGACTAACTTGGCTGACAATATACAGGAGGTCATTAAGATCCAAATCAGTCTATATATATTCACATCTAATTGGTATAAAAATATAATCAGGGGTAGCCATGTTGGCCACGCATCTAAATACAACAAAGTGCAAAATTCACAAGTAGCAATACCTTTTAGGAACCAGCTCCAAAGCCTAAAATACATTATGCAAGCTTTTGCAACTTCACTGGCCTCTTCATCAAAGATTTTAAAAATCATACAGGATTAAAATGGTGGTGATGTTAGAGTCATAGGGCTACATTCTGTTGAGATGTTCTCAGTTAAGATGGTGCTGAGGGATTTCAATACAGACAGAGGCCACTCCCATTACTTGCCATGTGAGGACTAGAGACAAAGAGCAATAAAAGATAAAAAATAAAATTTCAGTTCCCATTAACAATGGAAATGGTTTTATGCTTTTGAATTGTTCCAAATATGGTATTGCTGATTGTGGATGCTTGTACTGTTTACTACAGTACCCTGGACTGCCAAATAAATAAATGGGTCCTAGAGCAAATCAAACCTGACCTCTTCCTAGAAGCCAAGATGACTAAACTCAGACTATTGTATTTTGAAATATCTTGAGAAGATATGACTCACTAGAAAAGACAATGATGCTTGGTAAAGTATAAGGCAGTAGAAAAAGGGGAAGACTCCTTTACAAGTGGATAGACTCAATCAAGGAAGCTACTGCCCTGAATTTGCAAGACCTGAGCAGGACTGTTGATGACTTGGACATCTCTCATTCAGAGGGTCACCATAAGTCAAGGTTGACTTGATGGCAGTTAATAACAACAACAGCAAAATAACAACAGAAAAGCAATATAAGCAGTTCAGAAAACCTAGATTTTACATGTTGTTGCTGTTGTTGTTGTTGTTGTTGTGTGCCTTCAAGTAATTTATGACTTATGGCCACCCTAAGATGACCCTATCTATCATGGGGTTTTCTGAAGCAGAATTTAAAATAAAAGCATATGGATTTTAGATTTTACATGGTCTGAGATCAGCTTTTGTCTAGCTTCCAACAAGACTGTTTATATTTTTAAACCAAGAAATGACTGGAACTGAGATCTGGCTATCTACTATCAGCATAATTAAGGTCTGTTCTGTTAATGAATTGCACTTGGTTTTATTCTGGCTTTTTGTATAATTTACTGGATCTTATTTTTGATATTTATATTATCTCTATTTACAGAAACTTGTACACCATGCCAAGATAGAACTAACTGTCCTATGAAGGCAGAATTCATTAACCTTGTACAGTGGAAACCACTGAGATTTTGTTTCAGGACCACATGGATACCAAAATTTGTGGATGCCCAAGTCCCATTATATACAGTGGCACATTGGTGTTCCTTATATAAAATAGCAAAATCAAGGCTTGCTTTTTGGAATATTTTCTAGATGTGGATGGCTGAATCTATGGATGCAGAATCTGTGGATATGGAGAACCAACAGTATATATATTTCTATTAACCCCCCCCCCCAACTCCCTTCAGAGACCAAAATTAGATATCTGCCCAGCCTATAACAAATTCCAGGCCTAGTTAACTCTGAATAGCTTCAGGCTGGCAGAATTATTGGACCTAGTCCTGAGGCCTATTAAGTTGGGTTGGCAGCTTTGGAACCAGGAGACCCAAGGATACATCTAGTATCTCCAGTACCTACCCTGATGTCTACCTGGGCCCTGCCTTCAGCAGAAAGACCTGCAGGTGTTCTCCTATCGCTTTTTTTTTACAGCATTGACCAAAGCCACCTTTTCTCCAGCTCTTTAATTTATTGGGTATTAGTGCATATAAAACATTCCCAAATATTTTTCTCCGGGTTAGCAAGCTTGCAGAAATTCTACTTTGCTTCTACCACTATTCTGTGGTTATTTCCATAACCACCATAACTAATTTTGGAAAAAGAGCCTGTCAAATGTGTAGCTAACTTCTAGTCTTTTCTCAGTAGTCTCCCTCCAGAGGGGAATCGAGTGCATTCTGGGCTGTTTTCCAAGGTGAACAGAAATGCAGGCATAAATGCCTTTGTTGGCAAAATGCCAAAATATTATTCTACAATAAACATGTCAAAAGTTTCACTGGCAGTAAATCAATGATATCAGTGCAAATCAGGGGGAGCCATTTACTACTATTTGTTTCTTTCTTTCTGTTTTGGCCTCATAATAAATGTAGCAACTCAAAAAGAACTACAGATGTTTCATTAAGTTAGCATCCCTGTATATGAGGAATTTGGGAGCTGCTGAGCTACACTCCAGAGACATGCCCTGCCCACATCTCATGAAATGAAGACAGCCAAGTGATGATGGTAGTGCAGACTTTGCTCCTTACAGCTTTTGAAATAATGTCACAGGAAATGAATTTAAATTCCTTGCAATGCAATTAGATTTGACAAGATTTCCAAAGACTAGGTTATAATGCAAGCTAAAGTTCCCATTCAGTTCATGAAGCCGTAGGTAGCTCTTCATAGTACAAATTAAATTAATCAAAATGGGTAAAAAGCTAATGATCCACTTGGGAACAAAATTAGCTCCTTAATGAAAGAAATGGAGTTAAGAAAATTATAATAGAATGCTAGCAGATGTGCCCTTTGGAAATTATATTTTTTTAAAAAAAAAAAACTCATGTAGATGAGCTGAATTATCACTAAATTTGACCCTGGAGATGTGACGTAAGCATACACATTAGAATCTATATGGCAGAGTTTCTCAACAGAAATGTTTCTGCATTAAATATTGTCATGCTGGTTTGTGCAACACTTTTTGTCTTTAGGGCAGTGGTCCCCAACCTTTTTATTGCCGTGGACCGGTCAACGTTTGATAATTTTTCCGCGGCCCACTGGGGGGCCCTGCTGGCTCCTCTGAACAGCGTCAGGGACGTCACTCATCATTCACTAAAGCCGCGCACAGAAGCCCTGCCGCCACTCTGATCAGCTGGGCCGGGGCACGTCGGCAGACGCAGGAGTCCTGTCCCTGTGCTTATTATCGGGACTTGCAGGACTCGCAAAAGTCACAGGACCCGCCGCTGCTGCACAGAAGACGCAGTAGCAGGGTGGCCCGGTAACATTTGTTCTGCGGACCGGTACCGGGCCATGGACCGGGGGTTGGGGACCACTGCTTTAGGGGACTGACTCTGTGGCTGGTACAATGCAAGTTTATTTAGTTTTATTCTTATGATTGTATTTAATAAGAACAATTTTATATCACAAATTCACTTAAACTCTTTTTTGAGGTGTCTAGGTGAGCAAAGACTATGGCAAACGGCAGAAAGTTTATTCACCCTATATACATGATCAATGGAAACATTTTATTTCCTGGCAACCCATTGTCCAAACAGAGGGAGCATCTACCCTAGCATTGTGGAATGAGACACCCTACCTATTGCAACCATGACTTGTAGGCAGTGTAAATCCTTTATCAGTTATATAGTTGTGAATCTAAGCAAGATAGAGGAAGGGATTCCATTTGTGTTTCTGACCACTGACCAGGGATAATCAATATGATCAAATGTGTTTAGAAGAATCCCCCCATTATCATGCATCAGTGACTGGAGATAATAGCAAAATTCACTTCAGGCCTCCAGTACTGAATGGCTAAGCAGAGCATGACTACCAAGGACCTCCACACAGTTTGTACTATAATGCTCTAAATCTTGCAATGCATAATGCATACATGGTCCACAGTTTGCAACTATCAAATGATAACAGCATTCAATTTGCTAGCACAGTTGCAATAAGTTCTGACCACCATTTATGGTAGGATATTTCAGCTTGTAAAAGGAAAAGAACTTTCCAGTAAATCTTGAAGACTGCGCAAATCTTTGAAGTCTGCTGAATATAGGCAGTAGTGTCTTCATTTCATCTCATTGCCCTGAAAGGATAATAAATGCACCAGTATATTTGCCTTTTCACTACCACTAAATAAATGTCTTTAGAGAAGTGAATTTTATTTCAGGATTTCTTTTGAAACCTCAGAGTCTCGTTTTGTTGTTTATAAAGCCTGTTTGTTTAGATTTAAATACAATAAAAGCTGGATTAGACTCCAAAGTCTATTAAAATATTTTAATATTGGTTATTAACACATACTGCAATAGTAGGGATGCAATTCATGAAAATTAATACTGTTTCCTAGAAACAGTGCATGCCACAAGCCTTCTAGAGATAAACTTTTTCTTAGCTACCCAATAACGATATTCAAATGGACAGGACAGGAGACCAATATGGTCAAAATGGAAAGATTATGGATTGTTGCCTTCATGCAGTCTGCAGTCTGTACAGCACTTGGAAGAAACAGAGATCATACTTTACTTGCTGTTGTTGGCAACTGCCCTTGAGTTGACATCAATTAATGGTGACCACATGAGTGAGACATCTCCAAGACTCCTCAACTGCTCTGATCAGGTCCTGCAGGCTCAGGGCCTTATTGACTGTGTCCATCTTTTTAACATGTGGTCTTCTTCTCTTTCTACTGCTCTCCACCTTTTCTAGCATTATGGTTTTGTCAACTGAGTCATGCCTTTTCATGATGTGGATGAAGTACCATATTGGTTTGCTGTTATTTTATTCGGGATTCTATTGTACAGTGTGCCCTTGCTATCCACTGGGGTTTGGTTCCAGCACCCTGTGTGGAGACCAAAATGTGTGAATGTCCAAGTCCTATTATATACAATGGTGTTGTAAAATTATGTCTCTTATATAAAATGGCAAAATCAAGGATTGCTTTTTACATTTAAATATATATTTAAATATATCTTTTCAAGTTGTGAATGGTTGTATCTGTAAATTCAGAATCCATGGATATGAAGGGCCGACTGTGTATTATTTCAGGTGAGCCTGCAATATTCCCTCTGTAATTTGTTAGTGTGTTTATTGTTGCTCACACAGTGCTAAGCACGAGATAATTGAAAGAAAAGTTTTTCTTCAGCTACCTCTATTCCCCCAGTTCAGCCTATGCTAAAAGTGGATCATATATACTTTGAGGGTTTGTGAGACTGGGGGCCTGAACAGACTGCCAGAAATAATCCAGCTTGAGATCACTTTAACTCTCTTGGCTCAGTGCTAGGGAATCATGGGAAATGTAGTTTTTTTCTGAGGCATTGAGCCTTCTCTGTCAGAGAGCTCTGGTGTCACAATAAACTACATTTCCCATGATACCCTAGCACAGAGCCAGGGCAGTTAAAGTGGTCTCAAGCGGGATTATTTCTGGCAGTCTGTTCAGGCCTGAGCTATTCATTTGGAACTTAAGGATTCGTTTAGTTAAAACTCATGCCTTCCCTATGCTTACTCAAAAATAAATCCCAATGTGCCTGTTTTAAACCTTGTAGTATATTTATTATTGCTTACAAAGTGCCAGGCACTTGGTAAACTAAGTGGGATTTCCCCCCCTCAAATTCCCTTGCTTTCCTTCTCTCTTGGTTTTTGTCTTCCTCACCCACCCATTTGCTTTTTGCACACATGTACACACACCATCTTCAATGGATCATACATTTTGAGAGGTCTGTTAAGGCTGGAACTTGTAGCCATAGATATAGCTATCTGCAAAAAGCTATCTAAATGTACATCTTCCCATTTCTGCTAATGTATTTCTGGTGGTTTTTTTAAATACTCAGAAGTAAATCCTACTGAGTTATATAGTCAAAACATGTGCCACTGATCTCTACAGATTACACTTCTTGATAAAAAAAAAATAGGAGGCAGAGAGCATACAGTTATTTAGCTATGCAGATAAATGTTTGGAATATGCTTACAGGCACTAAAAAATTCTGATTAAGAATTATCCACATTTGATTCTCTGACTAATCTTTGTAGCCAGGCACTTATTGCCACATATGCAGGGGCTCAGTCCTGTAGCTCAAGCAAACACTTTCTTATTAACTTTTAACATCACTCTTTATTAACCTTTGATAAACAAGGTGTTTGAAGGATAAGTGATCAGTGTACATGTTGATGAAGTTGGGAAAGAGTAGAAAATAAGAGGAAAATATAGATCAGTAACAAAACTTAACTGAATGGGCTGTAAAATGAGATCCCATTCTTTAGGACAGCTTTTTCCAGCCTGATAGTTTCCAGAATTGTTGAAGTTTCATTGCTGGCAAATAATGCTTGCAATATAGGCTTTGCAGTCCATCTGTGGGGAAAACAGAGGTTGGGAGGAAATTATTTTTAAAAGGTGAAAAAAAAATCCCAAGGTGCCAATAACAAAATGTTTCCCAGGATTAATGGCAACAACCTCCATGTTGTTTTCTGTAAATCCCACAATCTGTTCCAAAACTAACATTTAAATATTGAGTTAACCAATAATAACTCAAAGTATATGATCTCTTTTATTGGCATCAGTGGTAATGAACTGATTTCCCAATTTCCAAAATTTAATATCAAATTACTTTTCAAACCTGATGTTTCAATCTCTGCTTCTGAGTAGGTGTGTAGACGTTTGCACTTTATAAATGTTTGTAGCAATTAAATGCAAACTAATATTTGTGGCGACCTTGGGAAAAGTCTTTTCTCCCCTACTTTCTATCCTTAAAATGCATTTGATTATTAGCCATCAGTAGGTAAATAGTTAATAGGTGAATTAAGATACCAAATTCACCAGAAGGTACAGAATTCAAAAGTATAAGGAGAGACAGCCTGAATTATTTCAGAATGACATCACTCTTGATGAGAACCTGGGCTGGTAAAAAGAAAATGTAATGCAACTATTATATAAATTTGGATGCAATGAACCAAAAGAAAAAGTACATTTTAAATGGAACAGTAATTCACAGCAAGTGGACCTGAAAGGAAATTTGCTCCAGGGGTTATTTCAGTAAAACCCTTGCAGCAAGGAGGACAATGTATGACTCTTGTAGAAAAGGCAAATCGGATACTGGAGTGAATAAGGGAATAGAATATAAATCAGAAGAAATGATAGGATTACTGCACAGGGCATCTCACATCTTCGCTGAGTGGTGCACTCGGGTCTCTTTTTTTCTTGAAAAAGGGCATTAATACCCTGGAGTGGGGTCAACTGAGGACAGACTAAAGCATTTCAGATTTAAGTGAGGTTTCTTTCCAGTGAAGTGAAACTTTTCTCTACAGAGGAGGGAAGACTTTTGTGGTGAATAAATAAAAGCAGCCAGAAAGTAAAAAAAGGTCAAGCTGGCCCAGTCTCTTTGGGAATAGTATGCCCTGTTCCACTTTTGCCTGTTAATAATCTGAGAAATGACTAGTCTTTTACAGTAAATGTTAAAACACATGGCAACATGTAGGTTGTAAGACTGCATCTTAACTACTCTCTGTCCTACCAGTGAATAACTGAATCATCAGGCCAGGACACACACTCATTTCAGATCATGGGAGGGCAAAGTAAGCCCCCCCCCCTCCAAATTTTGTTGGATTGCAGTTCCTAATATCTTTCACTAGTCAGTCTGTTGGCTAAACCGATAGAAACTGTAGTCCAGCAACATCAAGAGGCCATACATTCCCCACCTCTGCTTTAGACAACATAATCCAAGGGCTCATTCCCACTTACATTTAACCTGGTTTGCGATTCGCTTTTGCTCCGAGTTCGTGAATCGATTCCAGTCGATGCATCATTCCCACTATGGAAGCGGGTATTTTCTAGATTCGCTTCTTGTTTGGCATGATTGTCATTCCCACTAGTTTGTGCCCCTTCAAAATGCCTGTCAATCATCTACACGTCATTGGTGACGCAACCGGCAACATATTCAAGTAACATGGGAGGGAGTCATAGGTGTCATGGCCAGCATTCTCCCCTGGGATGCATGCAGCCATGGGTGTCATATGGAGGACTCTCCCCTGGGTGAGGTGCTGCCCTCCCAGCCTTGCAGGAGGAGGACCTGGGGAGTTGAGGTGGTGCCTTCCCAGGCTTGCAGGTCTTGGAGGACATGGGGAGTTGAGGTGGTGACCTCTCAGCCTTGCAGGACCTGGAGGACATGGGTAGTTGAGGTGGTGTCCCCCTAGCCTTGCAGGACTTGGAGGATAGGGGGAGTTGAGGTGATGACCTCTCAGCCTTACAGGACTTGGAGGAGGGCATTTTGGACTTCCTCCTGGACAGAAGGTTGGAATATAGGATGGGTCCTGGGAAAGGAGAGGTGGGAAATGGAGGATTTCCCCCCAAACTAGTGAGGGATGGGATACAACCCTGTACCAAGCCACTGCCCCAGTAATCCCTCCCCTCCAGTTTGATGTGATTCAGGTCCTTTGTTCCCACTCACTGAACACGCTTGCTAATCGCTTCTTTTCAAAAGAACCACCAAAAGACTAGTTTCAGGAAAGAGCAGTTCTTTTGTGTTTGCCTCGTTTCATCGCGACTGAAACCGAGTGCAGTCAGTTCAGAACCAGTTTCAAGTGGGAACGACAGACATATAACCTGATCAGCAATTTGTTTAAAATCATAGTGGGAATGAAGCCCAAGTGCATCAGTCTATCCAGCTGTTTTCTTTCCAGTCTATTGGACTGTGATTTAAATTTTGCACTCTGATGGGAAAAGGTGTGGAAAGCCCCATAGCTATAGTGCAGAAGATCCCCATTGCCATACTTTGACAATGTACATATAGTTTTAATATACGGATGTCGTTTAGAGTTGCCAGGTCAATAGCTTTCCATAGGGCCAAAACCTGAGAGCACAGGGTGAGCCCATATAATGTCACAATAGTTTTTTGTGGGTTTTTCGGGCTGTGTGGCCATGTTCTAGAAGAGTTTCTTTCTGACGTTTTGCCAGCATCTGTGGCTAGCATCTTCAGAGAAAAAAGCATGCATGCAAGGAAGATGCCAGCCACAGATGCTGGTGAAACGTCAGAAAGAAACTCTTCTAGAACATGGCCACACAGCCCGAAAAACCCACAAAAAACTATGGATGCCGGCCATGAAAGCCTACGACTTCACAATGTCACAATAGTGAGCGAGGCAGAGACTGGGCTGGGATTACTTCTGAGTCAACTAGTGTGTAAACAGGCATGAAGGCAATCCGGTGAAATGATACATCTAAATGGCCCCAAACTGGAGTGAAACTCAGCCCTTGTTTACTTGGGTGACTTATCTCAAATTCTCCCCAGGCCCACTGCGTTCTGTTTACATAGCATAGGGCCAAAACCCTGAATTGGGTCTGGATGGCCTTCATGACACCCACACCTAATTCAGGGCTTCTTCCCCCTAACTAACATTTAAATAACTCACCTTTTGCTGTGGGTTTTCACTCTCTCCACAGCAGGAATGGCCTCTGCCATTTCACTCACAATCTCTGTGAACTGCCTGGTGCTGCCACCGTGGGCATGAGTTGCTCACAGGTCAGAATGACGTGCCCAGCATCAATATTGTGGCTGGGCACCATGTTCATTATTTAGTAACCTCACTTCCTTTTTGATTCTGCTACTAAGATTTGTCTCTCTCTTCCTGGACACCCAGGCTGCATATGCATGGCAGAATTAATGCAGTTTGACACACATGGCTCGATGCTATGTAATTCTGGGATTTGTAATTCTGTGAGATATTTAGCTTTCTCTGTCAGAGAGCTCTGGTGCCACAACGAACTACAAATCCAGATCTCCATAGGATGGGGCCACAGCAGTTAAAGCAATGTCAAACTGCATTATTTCAGCAGTGCAGATTCAGCCCCAGAGACACACAGCAATTTCCTGAGACATTAGCCAGCACCATGAGAACTGACAATCTTAAACTGGTGACATGCGCAGTTGGGGTATTTGGCCTGTTTTTGTAATTATTCTGCAGCACACCCACAGTATAAACTTCACACCCACAGTATAAATGAATAACAATTCAAAGGCAAATAATTTGGGATGAAGTTTTCCAATGACTGCTGAACTGGTCAGGGTGTTACAATTAGCCCTTGAGAGCCTGCTCAAGGACTGTCGCCTTTGCAAGATTGGTAACAACAAGGAACTGTGGTGGTATCTGTCATAGGAATTATCTTCAAAGAGACAATTGTATGGGGAAGTTTTTTAAAAAATCATAATTCCCAGAATTCTCCAGCCAGGTTTTGGTACACTGAGACTGCACCAGCACAGTACACACATAAACATATGTATACTGAGCCACACAGCTCTGGAAGTGGCTGGGAATGAGTTGAGAGGGATGTCTAGGATTTAGAGCTGGGTGAGGGATTCTGGGAACTTGAGAAAAGTGGGTAAGATCTCTGTGCCTTTTAATAGCTGTGTAGAAGAGGGAATTTCTGTGGTTGTGGCTTGTCATGCAAAAGCCTTAATACCCTAACTAACCTAAAGGTACCAGATCATATATCTTGGAAGCTAAGCAGGGTCAGCCCAGGTTAGTACTTGCATGGGAGACTGCCAATAAATAGTAGGTGCTGTAGACTATATTTCAGAGGAAAGAACTGGAAAAACCACCCCTGAGTTTTCCTTGCCTAAGAAAACCCTAGGAAAATAATGGGAGCAGCATAAGTGGACAGGGGATGTGAAGGTGTGTGCGCACGCACACACACAGAGCTTGGCTGCAAGCTTCATCCCCCGAAACTCTCTCCTCTACACAACTATTAAGTGTACTGCAATTTTGTCCATTTTTCCATTTGGCTATTCTACCTGTGGCCCAAAGAACTAACTTTTCCAAGCTCTGGCCTGACATCATCTTTGCTTTCTCGTGGTCAGTAGGTTGAGATGTTTTAGGGGGGTTGCAGACTGCCAGAAATAGTGCAAATTGAGTCCACTTTTAGGGTTAGGGAATCATGGGAACTGTATTTTATTGTGGCACCAGAGCTCTCTGACAGAGAAGGCTCAATGTCTCAGAAAAAACAAACAAAAACAATTTCCATGATTCCCTAGTACTAACTCTAACCTTAAAGTGGACTCAATTTGCACTATTTCTGGCAGTCTGCAACCCCCCTTAATTTGTCACGAGAACCACCAAAACTGCTTATTTTTTCCTTTTAGAATTTACTTTCATATAATACCTAGTAGCATGGTTACTTATTTCAGGCACAGACAAGCTGGCAATTGAATAACAATAAAACTTTATTTGAAAGAATGTTTTTAAACAAGGTTTCACTTATTCTGTTGTTATGTTATATGCACTTGTTCTTATTACAATTTGTTACATAACTCTCTATCTAAAGATCACCAGTTACTCTCACTTAGAACCTACAGCATCCTTATTATACATTTCTTTCCAAATCTATTTCTCTACTAGCCATCCAGGCTAACTATGGCCCTAAGCAGACGACTAATAAAGTCGTCTTCTGGGCAGAGAAGAGGAGGGGCAGCCGCACGAACGGCGCCCCTTCCTCTCTCCGAGGTCGCCCCCAGATGCGCCGGCCGTCCACACGACCGGCGCATTGGGGATGACCTCACGGCGCAGCGCCCACATGCGCTGCGCCGTTTGAGTCAGAGAAAGTGCGCCCGCCGCTTTTGCGGCGCACTTTCTCTGACATCTAAAAGGAGCGCCAATTTGGTGCTCCTTTTAGAGTCGCCGGCGGTGCGCCTGGATGCGGAGGCTGCAGCCCCGCGGCGCTCCGTTTGGCGGCGGCTCCGGGGCCTCCGTCTGCTGAGGCCCTATATCCCACAGGATACCAAATACCAGCCCCTCCCTCACTTGGAGTCCTTTGCTGGAAGTGCCTCACTACTAAGTGAACTGCCAGTGCTGTGGTCTCTGAGGGAGAGAAGAACCATCATTGGACGTTATCACACGGGGTCTAAAGCAGCCCCATGCCTGCACCATTGCTGCATCATTCTGGATCCTTTGCCCCTGTGATCAGACGACGTCGCAGCAAACCCTGCCCATCCCTGCATCATCCTTGCGCCATCGCTGCATCATTCCAGCTCTTTGTAATTCCTCTTTCAAAGAGGAATTACGGCTGCGCGACCAGAATCATTCCGGCATGGTTCTGGATTGATTCCATGCTGCTTTTCTTGCTGCTTTGAGACCCCTGGTGTGATAACGTCCATAGCCTAGTCCCAGCAGCTGGTGAGATATCCTCCCTCCATTCCAACTGCCAATGATGTGGCCTCTGAGGAAGAGAAGAACCATCAGGGGAGAGAGATTGAGGACTACAGAGACCATCAGGGGGTGTAAAAAGGAAGAGGCTGTTGCATTTGCTACTCCCTTGGCCCTCTGCTTCCCTCAGAGGTCTTTTTCTTTGCAGGACTGATGCCCTCACTAAGCAGGTACTGACCTCCACGCAGCACAACTGCCCTGCCTGGCTGAACTATAAAAACAGGACTTACCAAACAATACCCAACAGAAAGACTGAGGACACAGAGACCATCAGGGGGGTGAAGGAAGGAAGAGGCTGCTGTGTTTGTTACTGCCTTGGACCCCTGCTTCCCTCAGTGGTCTAGCTCTTTGCAGCACTAAAGCCCTGATTCAGCAGGCACTGTTCTTTACACTTGCACTTTATTCTTGCACTGGGTAGAGAGTGCAAAGGTTTGTCCTTTTGCTGGACATTGACAACAGTCTGTTACCTGCATTACCTCCTGGGCCTCAGAGGGAGAGAGGCAGGCCAGCTCCATCTGGCCTAGCCTAGATTAAGATGGAGAGCCCTTCCTCCAGTCCATCTGCCATGGTCCAGGCCTCAGAGGGAGAGAAGAACTGCTGCACCAGATCCCCTTCCCACTGCCATTCCCATCTCCTTCTATGTCATGTCTTTTTAGATTGTAAGCCTGAGGGCAGGGACCCAGTCTAATTAACCATTTGTAAGCCGCTCTGAGAGCCTTTGTGGCTGAAGAGTGGGGTATAAATACTCCAAATAAATAAATAAATAAATAAATAATAATAATAGGTTTTATTTCTAACCCGCCCCTCTGCAACGCAATCGGGGCGGCTTACAACAGTTAAAATAGTACAATTAAAACAATCCAATATCCCAATCCCACCTCCCATATCCCACCCACCCCTTAAAACAAGATTAAACTAAGAATATATTAAAACACATAATATAACAATAAAATGCAACAATACAACAAACAACTAAACAGCAGCGGGAGGTTTGAGGGAAGGAGAGATAGTGTTCATCCTCTGAGGAGGGTTATTCCGGGAAGGCCTGCCGGAAGAGATCCGTCTTAACTGCTTTCTTAAAGGCAGTAACTGTTGTGATAAGACGGATCTCGTCCGACAGGCCATTCCATAATTTAGGGGCGATGGCCGAGAATGCTCTCTGCGAGGTGTGTACGAACCTCGACTTTGGTTGATTTAATAGATTCTTTCTCGTTGACCGAAGGGCACGGGGGGGCTCATATGGGGAGAGGCGGTCCCTGAGATAAGCTGGACCCAAGCCATGTAGGGCTTTAAAGGTCAAAACCAACACCTTGTACTGTGCCCGGAAACTGATTGGCAGCCAGTGGAGGGACTTAAGCACTGGTGTTATATGCTCCCTCCTGGATGTTCCGGTGATTAATCTGGCTGCCATATTTTGCACCAGTTGAAGTTTCCGGGTTAAGCACAAGGGTAGCCCCATGTAGAGTGCATTGCAGTAATCCAAACGTGAGGTTACCAGCGCGTGCACAACGGTTTCCAGGTCTTTCTTATCCAGGAATGGGCGCAGCTGGCGTATCAGCCGAAGCTGATAACAGGCACTCCTGACTGTCGCATTCACTTGGTTGGTCATGTGAAGCGACGAGTCAAGGAGTACCCCCAAGCTGCGCACACAGTCCTTGGAGGAGAGTGTGACCCCATCCAGGACAGGGGGCTGTAATCCCGGACCCGGCTTCGGACCGGTAACCGTGAGCACCTCCATTTTGTCTGGATTCAATTTCAATTTATTTTTCCTCATCCAATCCATTACCGCTCCAAGGCAGTCATTGAGAGGAGAGATGCCATCAGCAGTCTGAGACGATGATTTGGTCATGGAGAAATAAATCTGGGTGTCATCAGCGTACTGAAGACACCGCCCTCCATGCCTCCGAATGATCTCTCCCAGCGGTTTCATATAAATGTTAAATAACATCGGAGACAGGATGGCGCCCTGAGGGACGCCACAATTAAGCTCTATTTTAGAAGAGCAACTGTCTCCGAGCCTCACCCTCTGGGATCTGCCCGAGAGGAAGGAGCGGAACCACTGGAAAGCAGTGCCTCCAATTCCTAACTCTCTCAGCCGATCCAAGAGAATGGCATGATCTATAGTGTCAAAGGCCGCTGAGAGGTCCAAGAGCACCAGCAGGGCCACACTACCCCTGTCGATGCTCAAGCGGAGGTCATCGGTCAGAGCAACCAAGGCAGTCTCAACCCCAAATCCTGTCCTGAAGCCAGTTTGAAATGGATCGAGATAATCGGTTTCATCCAAGATAGCCTGGAGCTGGGAGGCAACTGCCCTCTCGATCACCTTGCTTAAAAATGGCAGCAAGGAGACTGGTCTATAGTTGTTTCTGTCCAGGGGATCCAGGGAAGGCTTTTTTAAGAGTGGCCTAACTGCCGCCTCTTTTAAACACGATGGTAAACTGCCTTCCCTGAGGGACGCGTTGATTGTGTCTTTGAGAAACACCCTCAACGCGCTCCCACCCTGGACGACCAGCCATGATGGACAAGGATCGAGAGGGCAAGTTGTCTTCCTCATCCTACCAAGCAACTTGTCCACGTCCTCGGTACTCACAAATTGAAATTGATCCAGTAAAGTGCCATCAACGGAGTTACTGGACACCTCATCCATAGATCCTGCTAAAACATTGGTGTCCAAGTCGGCTCTTATCCGAGAGATTTTATCTGCAAAGTGGATGTTAAATGCCTCACAGCAGGCTGTAGTCGGGTTAAGTAGAGGGTTCGGCGCAGGAGATATCCGCGTCAAATCCCCCACCACCCTAAACAGCTCTGCCGGGCGAGACTCTGCAGACGCAATACGTGCAGAGCAGAAAGATTTCTGCGCTGCATGTAAAGCCTCCCTATAGGAGTCAAGGTGCTTCCTAAGGCGAGTTCTGTCGGATAAGAGACGAGTCTTTCGCCATTCGCACTCTAGTCGTTGTCCAACCCGCTTCATCCTCCTAAGATCTTCTGTATACCATGGTTTACGGTTCGAAGCGGGCTGGAAAGGACGCTTGGGAGCGATCGTGTCGATAGCCTTGGTAAGATCGATGTTCCACGTATTAACCAAAGCTTCGGCAGAATCACCGGCATTACTCACCATTAAACCCTCTAAGGCTTTCTGGAAACCAATTGGATCCATTAGCCTTCGAGGGCGGACCATTCTAATAGGTCCACCACCCCCGGGAGGGCAAGCAATAGCCTTCAGTTCCACCTTGATCAGAAAGTGGTCCGTCCATGACAATGCAGAGGTTTTTGTAACCTCCGCCCACGGATATTCCTGCTCCGTACTGAAGACCGCATCAAGGGTATGACCAGCACAATGCGTGGGCCCATTGACCAATTGGGATAGGCCCATGTTTGTCATGGAATCCATGAACTCCCGAGCTGCGCCTGATAAATCCTGTAAACTGGTTTCGAGTGGAATGTTGAAGTCGCCCAGAACTAAAAGTCTGGGCGACTCCAACAGCAACTCAGAAACCAGGGCCGTCAGCTCAGTCAGGGAGTCTGTTAAGCAACGGGGTGGCCGGTATACCAACAGAATCCCCAAACTATCCCTGGTCTTCAGGCTGAGGTACATACACTCGATGTGGGCTGTTTTCCGGATAGGCTTTCTGATCAAGGTCAAGGTGTTTTTATGGACCAAGGCTATGCCGCCCCCCCGCCCACTTTCTCTCACCTGCTCGCAAACTGAGTACCCGGCCGGGAGAGCCCGCGCCCAAGTTGCGGAGCTGGCATCTCCCAGCCAGGTCTCAGTAAAGCAAGCCAGGTCGGCCATCTCATCCACTAACAGGTCATGGATTATATGGATCTTATTTTTGACCGACCTGGCATTGCAGAGGAGCAGGTTGAGGGTCAGTGGAATGGTGAGTTTGCTCTCCAACTCATCATGGGAAACAGAGACAACTGAAGAAGGGATAGATATAAGACATCGATCTCTTCTTCTTTTGCAACATTTGTTGAGACTGTTGCCGCCATATCTTCCCCGCCCCCATACAACCTGTATATCTGTCCCCAGCTTCAGTCAGCGTACTATCCAACAATATCTCAATAATATACAACCCCTAATTATGGAACAACCCTCTCGGCTCCTACAGATAACTCGGCCTCACAAGTTCACAGAGGCCAGAAGACGGAGCCCAAACAACCAACCACCCACCCCCCCCCACACTCCCTCAGCGTTATAAAATTGCTGGGGAGAAAAGAGGCTCTGACAAAGTTTAGGTCCAAGCTGTAAAAGCGCGCCCCCAGCACCACCCGTTCTTCGCTTGCAGCCAATGTTGGGAAAAGTACTTGGAGCCCAACGCTCCCAGCCGGTCTTAAACGCTGTAGGGCGGGGGGGGGGTGAAGAGGGAGCCGCCGTTTCTTCCTCCTCCTCCTCAGGGCCTCCTGGCCCAACGCTCCCAGCCGGTGTTGGGGCTGGGGCGCCGCAGGTTTTAAACGCTGGAGGGCGGGGGGGTGAAGAGGGAGCCGCCGCTTCTTCCTCCTCCTCCTCAGGGCCTCCTGGCCCAACGCTCCCAGCCGGTGTTGGGGCTGGGGCGCCGCAGGTTTTAAACGCTGGAGGGCGGGGGGTGAAGAGGGAGCCGCCGCTTCTTCCTCCTCCTCCTCAGGGCCTCCTGGCCCAACGCTCCCAGCCGGTGTTGGGGCTGGGGCGCCGCAGGTTTTAAACGCTGGAGGGCGGGGGGGTGAAGAGGGAGCCGCCGCTTCTTCCTCCTCCTCCTCAGGGCCTCCTGGCCCAACGCTCCCAGCCGGTGTTGGGGCTGGGGCGCCGTAGGTTTTAAACGCTGGAGGGCGGGGGGGTGAAGAGGGAGCCGCCGCTTCTTCCTCCTCCTCCTCAGGGCCTCCTGGCCCAACGCTCCCAGCCGGTGTTGGGGCTGGGGCGCCGCAGGTTTTAAACGCTGGAGGGCGGGGGGGTGAAGAGGGAGCCGCCGCTTCTTCCTCCTCCTCCTCAGGGCCTCCTGGCCCAACGCTCCCAGCCGGTGTTGGGGCTGGGGCGCCGCAGGTTTTAAACGCTGGAGGGCGGGGGGGGGTGAAGAGGGAGCCGCCGCTTCTTCCTCCTCCTCCTCAGGGCCTCCTGGCCCAACGCTCCCAGCCGGTGTTGGGGCTGGGGCGCCGCAGGTTTTAAACGATTTTGTGAGTTCTTCTGCGCTGATAATGTTTGCCATCTTGTTACCTGGCCACACCCTTTTGATCACACTCTGATGTTACTCAGCCACAAGTGTCTCAGTTTTCATTTGTGAGATCCTGCAAGGTAGATCTTAAAATGCCTTAAAATGTATTTACCCAAGCCTTTTAGGTATTTTGGCCTGTAGAGTGTCTTCTTTCTTACTATAATATAATTGTGTTGTTCTTCATAAGCATCTTGGAAAGCTTCAGCTAAAGAGGAGCCATTGAGTACTGCACAATAAATAAACATATAAATAAATGTACATATTATCACAGCTACATGAGCAAATCCCCTGATCCATTGTAAATCTGTATTCTCATGCCTACTGCAAACATATTTCATGTTTCACCCTCAAAGAGGTCTAGATAAATGCATCCCTATATATTTGTTGTTGTTGTTGTGTGCCTTCAAATCATTGCTGATTTAGGGCGACCCTAATATGAGCCTATAATGGGGTTTTCTGGGGCTGAGAGTGTGTGATTTGCCTGAGCCCAGCCAATGGGTTTCCATGGCTGAGTGGGGAAATCAAACCCTCATCTCCAGATTCATCATCCAACGTTCAAACCACTACACCACACCGGCTCTCCCATTGTCAGTAACACTTACCAGAATCTCCCTTGTGCTGGAAGAGGTGGAGAGGGAATCTTCCTTAGCCTACTGTTGTTGTTGTTGTTGTGTGCCTTCAAGTTGTTTCTGACTTATGGCAACCCTAAGGCAACCCTATTGGGGAAGTGAACCCTGATCTCATAGTCCTACGCTCAAATCGTTACACCAGGGGTAGGCAACCTTTCCCCTTTAAGGGCCGAGGGACTTCAGCTCCCAGAATCCCAGGAGCTATTGGCCAACATGGGACTATTGGCCAACATGGCTGAAGCTTCTGGGAGCTGAAGTCCCTCGGCCCTAAAAGGGGAAAGATTGCCTACCCCTGCGTTACACTATGCTGGCTCTCATTCCTATATTTACTATTTATAGTTTACTGTTAAATAGTTGTGTTCTCATTCAGGGCCTACAATAACATTGGCTCCTTAATCATATTAATATTTAAAGCAAATAAATATCATGGCACAAACCTGCTTCCTTTGAGAATTCAGAACAACAGCCCTGTGTATACTTTGATGCTTCCTTCCTCACAGGTATAAATGACTGTTTGAAGTCTGTGCTCATGAAAAGTACATTGGACTCTGTCAAGGCTGCAGCCCTTTGAAAGAAATGCATTTTGTCTTTAGAGTGTGGGGAAAGAATATTTTTCCAAGCAGCCGTGGGGAAATAAGTTAAGACTATTTTACATTTGTTGGCTAAGACCATGGATATAACTTTCCAAGTAGGAGGATCATGTGTCCTACTTTATATATTGAATTAACTCAATAATTAAAAGCACATCAAAATAATGTGGAACCCCAAAATGATCCAAAAATAAACAAAGAAGCAATAATGATGCACGAAATGATACCAAATATATTATTTAGAAAGAAGACCACTAAACAAGGCTTAACACCTAAATCTTACCATTATATCACAGGAAATATAAATCAGGAAAAGAAATTGAAGCATACTATATTAATGCTAAAAATGAGTTTATAGATCTCTTCTATTAAATGCACGTCCACCATTTTAAGCACCATCCCAATCCCCCAAATTAAAATGGTTGCCTCAGATAGATCAGAGAGGAACCTCCTGCATGTCAGGTAATCAAAAGTCCAAAGATTTCAGAATGTGATCAGTTTGTACATCCATCATTTCCAGGAATGGAAACTTAGAGCAGAAAAAACCAGGAGCCATCATACTGGGAGAGCTCATAAAGTATGTGCAGAATCCAGTAACTGCAGTGGTGCTTGTGTGGCAGGACATTTCTCTGTAACAGTTAAACCTGCATGAAATCCAGTGTTGTGTATGCAGTGTTAAGAGTGTGCAGTGTAATGGTTAAGAATGCTAGACCGGGACTTGAGAGATCCAGGTTCAAGGGCCACTCTCTCTCAGCATTGAGTAACCTTGGCTCAGTCACTCTTCCTCAGGCTGACCTACCTTACAGGGTGGTTGTTGGTATGAATTGAGGAGGGCTGCCATGTATGGCACCATGAGAGATGGGACAGAAGTGTAAGTAATCAATAATAATAATAATAATAATAATAATAATATAGGATAGTGTTCTGTTAATGATGAGGTAGACTGTGCTGAGAAATTATGCAAAAGGGACAAGCAGAAGCTGTTCAAGATACAAGATGGTCAAGTTTAGTGGTTCCCAAATTCTAGCCTTCCAGGTGCTTTGGATTTCAGCTCCCAGAATTCCAGACCACTGGCCAAGATGGCTGAGGCTTCTGGGAGCTGAAGTCCAAAACACCTGGAGTGCCAGAGCTTGGGAATCATTGCTCTAGTTCCTTACTGGACTAAAGGTGCATCTATACTGTAGAAATAATGCAGTTTGAAACAACTTGTAGCTCCATCCTGTGGAATCCAAGGATTTGTAGTTTTACCATGACTTTAGCCTTCTCTGTCAGAGTGCTAGTGCCTCACAAAACTACAAATCCCAGGTTTCTATAGGATGCAGCCACAGCAGTTAAAGTGGTGTTAAACTGTATTATTTCTACATTGCAGATGCACCCAAAGTGTGGTCTTCAAGCAAATGCATTGCTGTATTGGAAACTGTTGGGCTCCTCTGGATTCAACAGTGTTCTTATTCCCTATCTTTTCTCTGCGTTTGTGTGTATGTGCCTTCAAGTAACCTATTGATTTATGGCAACACCATTAATTTCATAGGATTTTCAAGGTAAGGAATACTCAGAGGTAATTTTGCCAGTTCATTCCTCTGAAATATGGCCTAAAGTACCTAATAGTCCCTGGCAGTCTCCCATCCAAGTACTAACCAGGGCTAACCCTGCTTAGCTTCCAAGGGTTCTGGTGTCTTTAGGTCTTTTATGTATTAAAAAGAGACTTTCTCAAAGGGTCATCCCCAAATGCAAAAAGCAACAGCGTGTGATGGTGTCTCTTTCCTAGATTTAAAGACTGCCCTCATCTTCACCAGAGGATGGATGCTTGGAGGATCAAGGTAACAGCTCCTTTCCCCAAATTTCCAGTCTGAGACCAATTTGTCTTTTGAGGGCTGTATCCACAGTACAGAAATAATCCAGTTTGATACTTTAACTGCCATGGCTCAGTGCTATAGAATGCTGGGATTCCATGGCACCAGAGCTCTCTTGACAGGGAAGGCTAAATGTGTCACAGAAATTCCCAGAATTCCATAGCACTGTGCTTGGCAGTTAAAGTGGTATCAAATTGTTTTATCTCTTCAGTGTGTTTTGGTCAAGGGAAGGCTTAACTGTCTCACAAAAATTATAATTCCCAGAATTCCATAGCACAGAGCCATGGCAGTTGTATCAAACTGGATTATTTCTGCAATGTGGATGAGGCTGAGGAGAAGATAATGGCTCTGTGGCAGCTGTCTCCTGCTTTTGAAACACTGAAAACTTAGTTCTCTCTCAGAGACATGGGCTGAAAGCTCTCCAGACAAGAGACGCCTTCACTCCATGGCTCTTCAGAAAAAAAGAGGGGGGGAGAAAAGAACCCACTCCACGCATGCGTCGTGCGGGACCCTGACAGCGCGAGCCACCTGACAGCCTCTTCGCTAACTGGCTGCTGCCTGTTGCTAACCCACGTGACTAACAGGCGGCTCGCGCGCTCTTCCACGGGGGTGGGGGAGGAAGGCGGTTGGGCGGCGGTGCGCGTGCTGTCCTACTGGATGCTAACTAAACGCGTCGAGCCTGCCTAAACTTAAGGGAAAGTTAGGCGCTGGTCTCGCTCATGACGCCTGATTTAGCTGAGAGCCTTTGAAAGGCACGCCGCAGGGAAGCGCCTGCTGTATTCCAAGTGGACGGAAGGTGGCGCTGGAGCGCCTTCTTAGTTTGCACAAAGGCTCACACTCAATAATAATAATAATAATAATAATAATAATAATAATAATAATAATAATAATAATAATAATAATAATAATAATAATAATAATAATAATTTTGTAGTTTTAGATTCTGTAGGATGCAGCCACAGTTAAAGTGGTGTTAAACTGTTAAACTAATAATAACTGTTATTATTTCTACATTGTAGATACACCTGCTTCCACCATATAACCTTAAGTAATATATCACCTTAAGTAATTTTGTACTTTTGATGTATGCAAAGTAATTTTGATGTATGTAAAGCTCTCAAAATGAATGAAAGGAGATACAGATCTGTTTAATTGACAGAAAGTTTAATTTTCCCTAATAGTTTTGATATAAAATTATTTTCTGTGTTATGGAATAAATGTAAGATTAGACTTGCAGCTGATTAAGGAAAGAAGAGAAAGTAGAAAAGTCTCAGCAATTGAAGAAAGAAAATTTGCTTTATTTTGTTCAGAACTGTGTTTTTTAAAGAACTGCTTTTTCTTGTTTTTCTTAACAAAAATAAAGTATATACACAAATAAAGTGTTTATATTATAATATATACTATTATACATTATACACACTCTGATAATTATACATATATCTATATAATGTAATATATACACTATACATGCTCTAATACATTATAACACTAATAATATAATATAATATATATAATACTATATCTATAGTATATAGATATATATCTATATATCTCTATATCTCTATATTGATATTGATATCGATATAGATATGAAGCTCAAACACAACCTTTCACACTAGTCAGAAATCTAGTCAGATACAGAAGCCACCTGCTTCCACCATATAACCTTATTGGATAGAATAGTATAATTAATAACTTAAACAGAAGCTAAATATTTACAAATTATTTCAAATCAAGAGTAATAAGTGTATTCAAATAATATAAACAGACATGCAACAATTAAATAACACTGTGAAGCAAAAGCCATCAATCTGAAAAATCACTTAGGGAAAATTCACAAGGAGGGTCCCTGTAAATTCACCAAAATAAACTCCACAAGGTTTAGTATAATCCACAAGTGCTGGACCCTTTTGCAGGGAAGGGAATTAATTTGGAATCTTTCTTTTTTTCTAGTCTCTAACTGTTAGTCTCAGGCTGCATCTGAAATAATGCAATTTGACACCACTTTAAAATTGTCATGGTTCAATGCGATGGGATCTTGAGATTTGTAGTTTGTTGCGGCACTGGAGCTCTCTGACAGAAAAGGCTAAATATCCCACAAAACTACACATTCCAGAATTCTACAGCATTGAGACCCAGCAGTTAAAGCAGTGTCAAACTGGATTAATTCTGCAGTGTAGATGCAGCCCCAGTTGCCACTCACACTTACACTCCCTTCCCAGAAAGACTGTTCATAGAAATGATGGCTGGCCGGAGGTAGATAAAATAGATGTGGAAGTTAGGTTTCTTTTAAAAACTGAACTGACTTGCACACACATACACAAAAAGGAAATGTGACAAACTACTTTTCAGAAGTACAGCTCGCCCTCCATATCCATGGATCCTCCTTGTCTGTGACATGTCCTACATTTCAACCTTCTTTCCAGGAGGAATTTCAGAATGTCCTCCATTTTGAGCACGACTAAGAAGCATGAATTTATATTTATATTGCTTTTAGCTTTTATTTGGTCACGTGTTCCATCCCCCCCCCCCCCCCGGATGTCCTACTTTTTACGGCACCTTGTCCTTCTTTGCAATTATGACATCACCCTGCATGGATTCAAGCATCCATGATTTGGAAATATTAAAACCTTGATTTTGCTATTTTATATAAGGGATACCATTTCACTATGCCATTGTATTTAATGGGACTTGAGCATCCATGGATTTTGGTATCCACAGGAAGTCCTGGAACCAAACCCCAGTGGATACCAAGGACCCACTATATTAATTTGAACCTACACATTTCATAAAATGTATCGGAGGAGGAGGAGGAGGAGGTCTAGCTTCATCTTGCTTTTCTAATAACAGTGGGGTGGTGTAAAGTTTATTTCCCAAAGCTAGGATTTGGACTCTAGCTGAATTGGGCAGCTTCGAGTAAGTGACTGTTTTCTGAATTGTTGAAGCAAGATCTGAAGCGTCATTACCTGTAATGACCTATATGTTCATCATTACCTTTGTCTGTCTGCTTTCTATCAGCATTTACCTTGAATAACCTCATTTCCTCCTTGTCCTGCTGGCCATAAAGCAGGGAGTTCGGAGAGCCTCATGGCCAGCTCCATTTGAGGGCTGAGCCATCAGAAAGCACCTTTTGCAGTTGCACAGAGCAGCCCTTCATGAATTATGGATGCTGTGCAAAGCCTTGATAAAACAGCTGGCGTCCAGACTAAAAGCAACATTATATAATTACATACAACATTCATTAAAGGGGCATCTTACGTTCTGACCTAACTATAATGTCTCACAACCTACACTGTGAAAGCGTAGATTAATTTAAAAATACAGTGCGGGTAAAAGATTAAAGCACCTAGTTCTGAACACATTTAAAATGTGCTTGGATGAAAATGGACAAAGGTGCCTGAAAGTCAACATTAATACCACCCATCATAGTTGAGAGGGAGATGAAAACTGACTGGTAGATCTGCTTGGCAGATGCCCATTCTTGACAGCACCTTTTTACTTCAAGTGTGTGGAATCCAGGAAAATAAATTTGTATGCAGAAACATGCGTAGTTTGTTCCTGGATCCAGAACTATACATGCAGACTGCAGAAAATGTTGCTTCACCCGAGGAGCTTTATATAAAGCATAGGCATACCTGGCTAGTCAGAAGGTTATTTTTGCTCCTCCTGATCAAGTGTGGCCCATGCTGGCACCATTTGGGATATGTGGAAGTAACTTTCTGGAAACCAAAAGTCACTTCTAGTTGATTTGGGCAGATGATTCTTTGCTGTTTTGGTGTCTAGCTATGGCCCAAGTCTTTTTTGCTCAAGTATGGGTGTGTGTACGTGTGCTTTTTCAGTTTGTGGGGTTGGGAGGGCCATTGGAAACCTAAGAGGTACACTCCCTTGGGGTACATGCCCACCCCTATGACATGGTTGCCTTGCCCCTTCCTGGCTTGCTAGTAGACATCTGCTCAAGACTCCCTTATCAAATTTACTGTTTATTCAAGTTTTATTCTTATACAAGTTTTAGTTTAGTGATTTGAGTCTATTTGTGTATGTATTTTTGCATTTTGTATTTTATTGTTGATATGGTAAGTGGACTAATCAATAAACATTGTTATATTACCTGCTCAAGAGCATGCTTTCCCCTTATTAGTAAGGCTAGAAGAAATTTCATATACTGTTAAGTGAGCATTATGCCTCCAGTTCTGGCCTACTGTCCAGACATACTGTTCCTATGATCCTGGGAATAAAGTTGCTGGGCCTCCTCAAGTAGTCCATTATTCCAGCTGGTAGCCTGAGGTCAGCTATCTGTGTCTTCTAACTCATGCTTACCCTTGCAACCACGAGGACTGGCAACGGGAGCCCCTTTCTCTACTTCTGAGTTCACCAGGAAAGTGGTGGGATAAAACAGTGATGATTATTCATATGTAAACTGGACTTTCAAGACTAAGCTGGACCTCCCTAGTGGATGTAATTGGTCTAAGTGTGCTTTGTTTACTACATAGCAATCAGCATGCTGACTTGTATGGCTCAAGAGAGATTTAAATTAATTTTTAAAAAAGAGCTTACCCTTCACATATATAAGCCTACATACGCCGATGTATCAAAATTATGAGTTATTTAATATTAAATAGTAGGGATGCAGTGGCTCAAATGGTTGAGGCGCTGACTCTGTTGATTGCAAGATTGGCAGGTTGGCAGTTCGAGGCCCAGGTGCTGCATGATGGGGTGAGCTCCCATCACCAGTCCCAGCTTCTCCCAAACTAGCAGTTCGAAAGCATGCAAATGCAAGTAAATAAATAGGTACCACTTTGGTGGGAAGGTAAACAGTGTTCTGCGCAATCATGTTGGCCACATGATCACAGAGTAGTCTCTGACAATGCTGGCTCTTCAGCTTAGTAACCCTCCATGGTCGGACACGACTTGATAAACTTGTCAATGGGGAATACTTTTACCTTTACCTTAAATATTAGAGTTATTATTAATAACATCCACAAAGTCCTACTCTACTGCTTCATCATGGTGTGGAGCTGATCTTGGGCTCTTGAAGACTATGCCAGGAGGATGCAAACTCTGTCCAGTTCTATCAAGCTGGTAAGATTTCAAATATGGTATCCTGTGCTAGAGACATGCTAAAGATATGCACTAAAGATGCAACTAAAGACCCAACAGAGAGGCTAATCACCAGAGGATTGGCCATCAGCTGACAGATTGATGAGAAGAACACTGGGATGGTATGAAATAAGTAACAATTTGCATCAGTGGAAGATATATACCAATGAATTCATGGATCTTCAGGGTATAAATAACAAGTAGAGGCAGCCTGTTTTGGATGAATAAAACAAAACGGGTCTTGTACCCAGTACTACAAGGCGCAGACATACTGTTTGTCATAATTCCTCATGCCAGAGGAGACTTGGCAGATTCAAATGAAAATACTGTACAATGCATCTCACCATAATGGGGAAGACCTGAGTACCTGCTGTCCAGATGCAAACTGTTGGATCAGCAAATTCATGTTCCCCTGCTCACTCTTTTCAGCTTTAAAATAAATGTGTTTAAAATAAAATCAAATAAAATAAACTTGACAGCCTTTCAGAAACAAAGTGGCTGTTCTATCTGGCGCTGCCATATGTTGAAGGCCAAGCTATGATTCCAGACCAGGTTTTCCAGAACTTAATAAGTGGGCCAGTTTGGCTTTCCTCCCCTGCTAAGTAATGCGGATATAAGCTCCTGTTTATTGCAGGATGTATTTGCTGAATGACCGTTTGCATTGCTTAGTAAGCTCTGCATATCCTGCAGGTAAATCCTCCGGGCCCAATACCTGTTAAATAAATCTGTTCAAGTGAGTAAACATTCCACAGACTTATTACTGCAGTATAATTTCCCTCATGTTAAAACAGAGAGATTCATTGATTTGCACACTACCATCTCCTTCTTCAACAGGGGATGGAGAGAAATGTGCTGCAACATGCAAGACCCATGAGAGCATCCATGGAACAGCCCATGTTATTCTGATGTTGTCCTGAGTCTTCTTACAGTGCTTTTGCCTTTGGACATACTACAGGTATGTCCACATAGTAGTTATTCTGGCCCTGTGCACTTGATCCCTACTCAGTACATGTCAGTCATACTGAGGGTAAACAAATGGCCCTTGGCAGACTGGGTGCAAGTGGGGAGCCAGCCAGTAACCTACATAGGCAGACAGCAAACAAGATCATCAACCCTTGTTCAACACAGATCCTTTTATTCCTGGTCTTGCTTTCTGGCCTTCTAGATTTTGTATTAACACACCAAAGAGTCAATAGAGCAGGGGTGGGAATCACAAAGCCCTTCAGATGTTGTGTAACTGCACCTTCAAGCACTCTTCTTCATTGGCTATATCAGTGAGTGTTTCTGGGGCTTGCAGTTGTTTCTTAAGGGCTACTTGAAGACACTCCTGCAGCTCCAGTCTGGATGTGTTTGATAGCCAAAGCTGAGCACTAAAAAGATCTATTGATACAGAATAAAAAGAAGGCCATTTTGTGTGTGTGTGTGTGGTATATACAGTCTACATGTGATGGGGTTTCAGAGTACAACACTCATCCAGGGCTTGTGCGCCTAAGACATGTGGATTGAGTCTATGCAAAGCAAAGCAAAATAGCTTCATTTATATACTGCTTCATACCGCGCTATGCAGTGTCTAAATGGTTTACAACTGTAAGCTCATTGCCCCCCAACAGTTGGGTACTCATTTTAGCAACCTCGGAAGGATGCAGGCTTGAGTCAAGCCTGAGCCCTGGCTAGTGCTGAACTCACAACCTTGCGGTCTATGAGTGAGTGGCTGCAATACAAGCATTTAACTACTGTGCCACCAGGGCTCCTTATGCATATAAGTGATATACACAATTTTTACATTCAGTAATGGATGGCCAGTGGACTCAGGAGACATATTCAGTAATGGATGGCCAGTGGACTCAGGAGACATAACAGCACTGTTATATCTCTTGAGTCCACTGGCCATCCATTATTGAATGTAAAAATTGTGTATATCACTTATATGCATAAGGAGCCCTGGTGGCACAGTGGTTAAATGCCTGTACTAGCAAACTACTGGCAAGGCATGAGTTGTCTTCCTCTTCTTGACAGCCTTGTTCAAATTAGTCCAATGAGCTTGGATTACTGGGAAAATACATCATCAGTCTCACTGCCTATATCTCCCACTGTTCTTGAATCTGCTTCACACCCATTGTTTCCAACTATTTCCACATTCTACACGATTATGATTACATAAATGAGCTTGGGTTGGGCAATGGCAGGGTTTGCTTTCTGTAAACCTTCTAGATAATCCTTTTTAAAAAGCTGTCATAGGAATGGAAACTTTTGGGTGGAGATTCAGGTGGGCAAGCGTAAGGATCAACTAGTGAAGACCACATGAAAGCTAGGTTGGAGAGCCAATTCAAATTCTCTGTCCACATTCTGCCCATGGATTCTGTATGGCTAAGGGGTGCAGCAAGAACATTTGTCCCACTGCAAATAAGAACAGTCCACACATTGCCAACAGGGTCTACTACTTCACCTTCCCCTGTTCTCAGACACATTAGTGAAGGAGACACAGAAGACCAGCTCTGTGTTAAATCCAGTTGAGTTTAGCAATGCGGTCAAACAACAGTGGAGAAAAGCCTTGGGCCATTGGCTGCCACCTTTGCAGCTCAGTTTGAAAGACTGAATACTTTAATGAACTCAGTTCATTTGGGTGTAGCATTTTCTGCATCCTGCTTACCTGTCATATGGCCAAGTTCACTGGAATTAAAACAATATGTATGCAGCTCTCAAGCCAATTTACCTTGATAGAGTGAGTCTGTTCTGAGAGCAGAAACATTGTTTATGTTCATGTGATTATGCCACTTAGTTGACTGCATATTAAATAGCTGTTGGGAATGGGATCCAGCAGTGCCTTTGAGAATCACTGCGGCCTGGCAGAAATGGTTTCCCTTGTGCCTAGAAAGTGCTGTTTGCTGCGAATCTCATGCTTTAGATAAGATGCTCACTTGCTGTAAAACAGACATAAGATATGAAACATATCACAGGGGTTGCTGAAGGAAATGGTAATATATCCACTATATCCTACACAGTCTTTCAATAATTCTATTTACCACTTGATTCTAGTCTTTATGTCATTCTAATGAAAGGGTCAGGCCCTTTACCTGTGACTCCTGACCCAGGCATCTGGGGCAAGGGGGATATTTTCCTCTCTTTTAATTATGTTCCAGAGACCAGCCTATTTAATTAATCCATGACAACTCAGTGGGAGTCACTAATACATTCTTAAAGGGCTTCCTGTCTGCACAATCCAGGTTTTTCATGTCTATAATTTTGCCCTAAGGTCCTTTGTTTTTTGGCTGGGCTACACCAGCTTTTCCCAGTTCTCCAGATGAAATCTTCCACATAGCAATTTTGAGTTACAATGAAGGCAGTTGTGGTTCAACATATCTGAAGGGTCCTGCGTTATAGAAAGTTGTGCCATACAATATATAGACTAGTGTAATGAAATTTCGAAAATATAATCAGCATCTATATCTGTATCTGTAAAGACAGTGTGGTATAGTGGTTTGAGTGTTGGATTAGGTGTCTGGAAAACAAGGGTTCAAATCCCCACTCAACCCAAATCACACTCTCATTCTCAGAAGAAGGCAATGGCAAATCTCCTTTGAATAAATCTTATCAAGAAAACCCTTTGGTAGGATCACCGTAATATTAAGTCAACTTGAAAGCATATAAAAACAACTTCCTATAATATTATCATATATAGCCTACTCTGTTGCCACACAGTAGCATGGATGTGGCCCTGAGTTTTTGAAGGCTCTGTCAGCAGACTGTAAACTGATATTGCTGCTTTGCAGTTTGAGTTGAGAAATTAAGAAAAGGAGACAACTGATCTTAAAGCAATTGGTGGGGGAAAAAGTGTGAAGGAAAGAGATAAATAGTTGTTGTCTTAGGAATTTGTCACAGGTACAGGTTGTCCCCCCATCCATTGTCAATGTATGTAATTTCCCTCTATATCAATATATATATATCAATATATCAGTATATATATATATATATATATATATATATATTGATATTGATATATATATTGACAAACAGAACAGATTTTAACATAAAGCACTATAGTTCTTGGATTTCTCATCACTCAGGGAAGCAGGGAGTCTTTCATCTGTGCATGTGCTCAAAGACAGGGCTTCACACCTGGGAAATTGTATAGGTCAAGTTTAGTAAGGGCATATCAAGAGCATATCTTTTACCCTGGGGGCCAAATTCAATTTTAAAGAAGTCCATTCCAGTGGTGGGCAGGGCCCAAAGGCAAAAGACCAAAAATACTAGTGTGCTGTAGTTTAAAGCTCTTGTGCATGTAGCTAAGACTGGGGAGAGACATTTTAATATTTTAAAATGAGGGGGGCCCATATAAAAGCTGAGAAAACACCAGATGATGGTGCTTTGGGGAAAGGGTTGTGTCCATCTGGAGAACTTCTGAGGTCTGGATTTGGATGGCAGGGAGCATGGATTTAACCCCAGGGCCTGAGATTTCCTACGCCTTATTTATGTTTTCATTTACACTGTGGAGGTATGAGTCTGACAAACATCAGTGTGCCCAGGCTCCATCCCATGGAATTTTGAGATCTATAGTTCAACCTTCATTGTACCTTGGGAACTGTAGTTCAGCAGGGAGTGCATTTCAGCTCTCTAGCAGAGCATTCTAAGTTCCTTACTATACTACAGATCTAACAAGTCTTTAGAATGGAGTTATGCTAGTTAAAAAGGTATCAAACTGATATAATTGCAATGTAGACATGGCTTTCCAGAGGTACATTCCTGGTCCTCTTCCTTTAGTCACCATTTTGCCATTCTGTCCCTTACCCATCCCCACTCTTCTGCTTCCCTTCTTTTCATTGCCCTCATTTTTGTCATAATCACCAGTACTCAAATCTGCAGCTTCTTCATGCTGATGGTCACTGAACTGGTGGTAACTTCAGAACCAGGCCCATCTCCCTGCTTATGCTAACCATTCTGATCAGCTCAGTGATGACTGACAGTACAGGGAAAAGATGGAAGCTGCTTTTCCTTCCCCATCCTCTTCTTCTTATGGAGCCATTCCCCCAATATAGAAGAGGGAGAGAAAAAGAAGGTTGTCTTTTGCTCCATAACACCTTGTGTTGTGATCACACTCTGCCAAAGATGCAGGTAGGGAGTTGTCAAAACCATGTGGCACCCTGGTCTGGAAAATGACATGGATGTGGCCACTGAAAGGAACTGGAGCAATGGTAACAGGCACAGTTCAAGTGGTAGATGCACGAGTTAGCATTTGGAAAGCTGTGAATCATGGGAAGCCTGATGCAACATGCACAATAGGTGAGACAAGTCAGGTATGCATCATGGGAGGTCTGATGCAACAGGCACAGTGGATGAGACCAGCCAGGTTTCATTAGTGCATGGCTGTCACATGTTCCCAAGAAGACCACCTATATATGGGAGAGAATCAGAATCTCCTTTGTTGGTTAGTTGTGGTTGGTGAAGCACTTTATTGGTCTGTATAGCTGTGAGTATTCAAGACGGACATCTGATACTCTGTATATCTTTGTAAATATTTGCAACAAAGATTAAAGCCTTCATTGAGTGAAGTCTCACTGCTCAGCTATTCATTTCAGCAAGCTGAAAGCAGCACCTGCGTGTGGGGGATTTTTCCTATGCCGTCTGGAGCAAGATTCTTCACAAACGACCAGCTTCTGGGTGTTTCTGCCTACGTGCTTCAACTCTGCATATATGTATGCTAGATCCCGCTGTCTGCATACCCCAACAGGAATACCTTGATTCTTAGGGACCGCCTCTCCCTGTATGATCCCCCCCGCGCCCTTCGATCCTCTGGTAGGAATCTGTTACAGCCAATAAAAACTAGGCTGTCTCAGACCTCCCAGAGGACCTTTCCTGCCATCGCTCCCAGGCTGTGGAATGGCCTGCTGGACGAGATCCATCTCATTACTATGCTTACGGCCTTTAAAAAGGCGGTAAAGACGGATCTCTTCCGGCAGGCTTTCCCGGAATAGCATCTGCTTCAGGGAGATGTGACTTCAGCTTTTATCATTATTATGTTCCCATTGTAGTGTGTTTTTATGTTACTGTTTTTAATGGATAAGTGTATTTTAATCTTTTCTAGTTTAATCCTGTTTTAAGGGGTTTGGGAGGGTAGGGTTAGGGGATGTGGGAACGTTTTAATTCGTTGTCTGTTTTAATGCTGTAACCCGCCTCGATTGTTGAGCAGAGGGGCGGGCTATAAATAATAATAATAATAATAATGATAATAATAATAATAATAATAATAATAATAATAATAATTGATTCGCCTCCCAAATCAAGCTCATTTTGGGTGAATCATATTGTTTTGGTCCACAGTGTGCAGCCTTACCAGTGTTCACAGCTTTGGAGAGACTAGCATAAGTTGATTAGAAGGAAAAAGGACATGATCTATGACCAATCACTCCAGTCTTCCCTGTTCTCTCTATGCTTACCTATGGATCTTCCTAGCAACAACATATTGCTGTGGGCTGTCCTAGTTATAAAGCAAGATCTTGCTCTTGAGTAGGCATTTAAAATACCTATTCCTGGTACAACTGATTAGAACAAACAACAATAAATAGACAGCGCATGTAAGCAATTCAGTCTACAATCCTACACTTCTTTACCCAGGAGTAAGCCTCACTGAACTCAGTGGATTTCCTTCTTTATTTATTGGCTTTATATCCCATCTTTTCTCCCAAATGGGAAAAACTGAATAAGCCCTTATACAGTTGTACTGTCAGTAATCTATTTTGGGGAAATTTGTATAATTCAACCAAAATAACATAGTTTGGATATTCATATGCTGTGTATTAATATCTCAAAGCAGTTGCTCACCAAGAACTTGTCATCAAGAAATAAGTGCATTCCATACACTCATAATCTGCTTGTCGTGGACAATGTGCCAAAGAAAGAAAGCTCACTCTCTGCATAAATTAGTTGTTGCAAATCATTCACTGCTCTAATTAACAGGAGTTGTGTACTCTGTTTCCACTGCAGCATGTTAACAATGTGCCCCTGAGGGTAAGTGGCATCACAAAATGCATCATTTTACTTTTAAATATGTTTTCAGTACATGGCAGAAGGGGGGGGGAGGTGAAAGAAAAAACGAGAAGAGATGACATGAAATAACACACCTCCATGAGCTTAGTTATTCAGTACTCAAAAGTGACCCCTCCAAAAAGATATCAGAGTTGAAATATTTGGAGCACCTTGGTCTGTTTCCCTAGCCTGGGAATAATAGTACAGTCACCCCTCCATATTCATGGGGGCTAGGGGAATGAGACCCCCACGAATATGGAAAAATCGTGAATAATAATAATACATTTTATTTATATCCCGCCTCTCCCTGCGGATCAAGGTGGGTTACAACAAGTAAGAATAACAATAAAATACAATTAAAATCATAATAACTCCGCCTCCCCCTCAGAAGCCAGTTAAAGGGAGGGATGGGCAGGGAAAGTGGAGCAGGAGCCCATGGTCCTTTTCCCCCACCCTCCCATCCATTTAACTGGCTCCCTGCCCCTTTCCCAGCCAGATTGCTTCTTTCCCCAGGGGACGATTGGGCAGGGAAAGAGCGGAGGAGCCTCCATCCCCCCAATTCCCTTTCCCAGCCAGATCGCTCCCTAGCTTGCTCAGGCAGCAATCCAGCTGGGAAGGAGGCTCCTCCGCGTTTGCCAGCCCCATCACCCCCTGGACAAGCCCAGGTAGCGATGGGGCAGGCAAAGGGACATGGGGGGGCTGGAGGCTCCTCCGCCATTTGCCAGCCAGTCGCTGCCTGGACAGCTGGGAGAAATACGGAGTTACCTCCTGGGCTTTTTTCTCCTGAGGGAGGGGAAGGAAGAATGCCTGGGCTAGCGGCCTTGACCTCGCGAATAATCGAAACCGCGAGTGTCAAGTCCGTGAATATGGAGGTCCAACTGTATTTAGAATTCAGTATTGGATTCTCTGGCCAGCCATACTTCCCAGAATTAGATTAATACAAGGTGAGTGCTGTGATTCCCCCCCCCCCATCTCCTTCACTAGTGTGCATTTCACCCCATTCTAACTAGGGTACTTCCAGAAGCAATTTTTTATTGTGCAAATACCCTCTGTCATTCACAACATTTTAGAGGGGAATCTGTGATCAAGGTGTCCCCTATGCTGGCTGGAGGATGCTGGAATTTGTATGAAAACAACATTTCCAAACTCTGATCCAGACATTGTTGTTTTCTACTCATAACTCTTCCATGTTTTCAGACTACTTCTCTCTCCAGTAGGAGCCCTGGTGGCACAGTGGTTAAATGCCTGTATTGCAGCCACTCACTCACAAACCGCAAGGTTGTGAGTTCAATACCAGCCAGGGCTCAGGCTCGACTCAGGCTTGCATCCTTCCAAGGTCATTAAAATGAATACCCAGCTTGTTGGGGGCAATGAGCTTACACTTTGTAAACAACTTAGCGGGTGCTTAAGTGCACTGATACGCAGTATAGAAATGTACTTGTTATTGCTATACTTGCTATTGCTATTTTTTTTTTCCTACAAAGAATCTACTAAGGAAAACATGAAATATTGGTACAAGAGTGCTAGAAGCTGGCTGTATGGAAACACTCCTGATAATTCATATACATGATAGTCCCCTGAGTAGTTCAGCATAAACCTAGCTCTGAAGGTTAGAGAACACATATGTCGTGAACTTGCTTTTTTGGGTTTATTGAATTCCTGCTGGTTTGTGTTTTAAATGTCTGCTCAACAACGCACTGATAAATAAGAGCCCAATACCACAAAGACCTCGATACATAATAAGAAAACTATTGGTATGAATTCATTAACTCACTCTCTTCAAACTGAAGGCTCCCATGAACAGCAGAGAGTCAGAAAATAATAAGAGAGAACCTCTACAACTCCTTTGGATGTTGAATTAATGCACCTTGACGCCACTTTAACTGTCGTATACCATGTTATGGAATCCTGGGATTTATAGTTTGTTGCAGCACCAGAACTCTCTGACAGAGAAGGCTAAATATCTCACAAAACTACAGATGTCATAATTCCATATCATTGAGTCATGACATTTAAAGTGATGTCAAACTGTATTAATTCTGCAGTGTAGATACAGCCTACAAGAAGACTGGGGAAATCAGAGCCTAGAAACTTTAGTTTTTTTGGAGACATCTCCAAGAATCCCCAGCCATCATACCCAGTTGTCATACCTGCCAGGGATTCTGGGGCTCCTGGTAAAAAATAAATAAAAATCCCTAGCTTTTCCATGTTTAAGGAGAACTCCCGTCCTCAGGCTCCTTTTGCCTATGACACCTATGGCTTGGGGATCAATAATCTTACCTGCAGGTGATTACTCATGTCAATAACAAGGTGACAACATGAAAAGTGAAAGTAAGTAAAAAGGAAGTTTATCCCAGTTTTGGATTCTCCATTTACATCCACATGGTCTTTTCAAATTGCCAATCTGTGTTTCTTTGTCCTTTTCTTTTTAAAAGCAGAAGAAACAGTATTTGATGTACATACCCCCATGCTGGAACGAAAAAGTTCTTATACACATGACAGGCCATATGGCAAATTTCTTCTCCACAAAACCTCACACTACGATCATACATCAATGCAGTCTTTTCTGCTACTGCATGGCTGTATTCTTTGACTTCTCAGCCTGCTTGATAATATACTCACACATTTCCTGTTTCTTTGGCTGCTTTTGACAGGCTAGAATTTCCTTTCTTCTTGTCAACTGAAGAGAGTGAGAATCTCTAGCTGAGATTAATAAAAAAGTTCAAATGGGATATATATATATATATATATATATATATGCAACCTTATTGTGGGAATCGAATGTCGCAGCATGTTGGAAAGAACTAGTAAAGGAATGGAAGGCATTTTGTTTCTTTGAAAGAATTACATTTATTTAAAAGGTGTCAAAACAGATCATTTTCATCTTACCCAAATTACAAAACTTTACATTAAATTTAGATTTCATTTAAAAAAAACCCCCACAAAGCAAGTGTTATATAATTATAGAATGATGTACCATTTCTGCTATATGGATAAATGTAATTTATCCAGAGCTGAATATCTACAGCAGATGAATCATATCTCTTTGGGCCTGCCTAGCTGAGGTTTTTGATTGCTTTGGGATAGGAGAGTTAGGACTGGAAGTGTAGAACTGGGGCAGTGCAGAAAGAAAGATTAAGGGACATGTAGATATAGGAGCAGCTTTTGAATATTTTAAAAGGTCAAGAAGAGGTGGTTCCACATTTCAGCAAAGCATATCTAAATGGAATGTCAGTATGTCAACATATCAATAACAGCTGAGTAGTTAATCAAATTGCCTAGAGAATCATAGCTATAACAAAGTTTGATAGGTCAAACAGCTGAAAAAGTAATGTCCAAAGTGCACGTAGGCTCCAATTTACATGCCAATACTCTAATCCAATGACTCCTTCAGGATAGCTTGGATGCTTTGGCTTTTCTAGCTGGAGAAATTTTGGGAGATCGCCATGTGCATGTTTTCATTACTTCATGTGAAAAATAGCCCCAGCTTTCATAACTATAGAATCTGATATACATTGGGAGTTTTGTGGGTGCAAAACAACTCCAGGATTGTGACTGAGGACTCTTCAAACATGCAACTACTCCTGAACATGGCAAACATTTACCGACTTAAACTGTTATTAAAGAAATTTAAAGTTTATTTCCTAGACTTGAAGAATCTCCAAGTATTCACATGGTCAGGAGGAGGACAGGGCCACCTGCATAACATCTGGACTGAGGACAACAACCACAACATCTTGACAAAATGCAGGCCTATGACTAATGTGTCAACTTTTTTCTTTCTTCTGTGTGATTTTTAATACCTTTTGCCTGATAAAAATGCCAGTGGAGCTTTGAAAGCTTGCAACATGCATATTGTGCATTTTCATTGCCCTCTTTGCTGTCTTGTCCTCTGGTTTTGTTTTTATTTTTACGCATCATCAACATTGAGAGGATGGTGAAAGAGAGCAGAAGAAACACAGACTTTTGGTGTTGGGTTGCACAAACATGTCTGTAGTAAACAACACAATGACACTTGAGCAAGGAAAGGAGGATTCTGTTCTAGTCGATCCAACTGTAGCCATGTATGCCTCTTTACAGCAGTCAGGATAAACAGCAGCTGCCTTTGGAATTCCTTCCTGAGCATATGTGAACAGCAAAACAGAGAGTCAAGGGGCAAACAACTACGCCTCACCAGCTACCACCAGCATGTTAAATGTTTGGTCACCAAAGTGGAAATTATTATAAAAGTGGAGGCTAGTGAAAGAAAGGAAAACAATCATCCCTGGATGCATTTTGTAAGAAGCCTTGAAGTGGTCTCTAGACACTTCCAAATGTTTTTGTTTACTCAGGCAATGCTTACCTGACCTGAATGTTTCATTTGCCTAGTGTATATTTTTGATTCTTAAAAGTCTGGTGAAACATGTTGAAGCTGCGCTTCTTTTTGTGGTATAGGAACCTTTCCCTATTCTTTCAATATTATTTCTGGCTCTGGTACCAAAGTTTCTGTTAAAGACATAACACACAGGAGCACATGTTTGACCACTGGACTGCAACATCAAGGTTTGAATCTCGTCTCGGCCATGGAAATCTACTGGGTGACTTTGAACAAGTCACATTCTCTCAGGCTCAGAAAACCCTGTGGTAGGTTCACCAACCATGAGTTGGAAATGACTTGAAGGCACACAGCAACAACAAACCTGTATTTCATTCCCCATTTCCTTTGGTGACATCCAGTAGAAATGTGGAAATGGTGAACTTCAGTTTCCATGTTCCTAAGCACAATCACCTATTAGGGATGATGTGAGTTGAAGTCCAATAACATCTGGAGGCCAACAATTTCCCCATTCCTGATGTGGGATATGTTACCCATGACCTCCTGTCATGATATTTCGTGGCCTGAAGCCTATTGGCTACTCCCAACTGCAGTAGATTGACTGAATTAATTGCTAAATCCCATTAATTCAATTAATCTACTCTAGTTGGGACTAATGATAGGATTCAGGCCTGTATTTTCTCACCTCACATAATTAACCTAAATTCAGTATTCCATTGGATGAGGCACCAAAACTATGAGTATAGCACAAATGTAACGGAGTTGTTGTTGTGTGCCTTCAAGTTGTTTCTGACATATGGTGATCCTAAGACGACCCTGTCATGGGGTTTTCTGGGGCTGAGAGTGTGTGAGCTGCCCAAGAGCACCCAGTGGTTTTCCATGACTAAGGGAGGAGTTGAACCCTAATCTCCAGAGTCGTAGTCCAACACTCAAACCACTACATCATACATGTGATGGAGATTGCATCTCAATTATAGAAATGTTCCTTTCCCTTCCTTCCCTCCTACAGTTCTCATGCCATTGGAAACCAGCTCTAGAGAGTTTCCTAGCCCCCTAGAATGAGTTTCTTGGGTGCAAGGCAGGATGCAATGGAGAGATTGCCCCCTCCAAATTGCCCTAACAGAAGCAGCTCTGATATCCTTCACTGGATTCTGGTCATTGGCTGAAGTTGATGGGGATAATTGTGATATTAGGCCATTATGCGTAAATTCTGTTAGGAGTGAGTGAGAAACTAGATGCATGGCTACTGTTTTCAACAGCAGTGGATTGTTTGATATAACATCATTTAGTGCTGAAATTTCTAGTAAAGAGATTTGTACAAAGTTATCCTGGTAATAATAATGCAATAATAACAATGCACCTTCTCTTTCTCTCCTCTCTAATTATTCTTTAATTGCTTTTCAAATCTATGAGGAACTGTCAGTGAAGTGAAGTTCTGTTTAATATCTTTCTGTTCAGATTCAGCATGTCCTTGGTTACCAAGCTGCTAACAGTATGCTCTAACACTTTGCCCTCAAAATTTGATATTTATTTTTGACATCTTGAAGAAAAACCTTTGAGCTACAAGATGGAAATAATTAGGGTAATTTCAAAATTAAAATTACTATATCTATAATAACATACATTTTCTCACCTTTTATTATATCAGCTTGTTGAATATATGGCCTTCAAAATTCTGAATGCAAAGTCACATATGAAACAGAGACATATACATTTTTAATGATGGCCACATGAGGGAGGGATCACCATAGAAAGTATAAAAGCATCTGCAAATGATTTCCCTGAATTGATTGTAATATCTTCATAATGAGTTCATGAGTACTAGGTACAAGTCTAGCCTATGTATAGAGTCTTTGTCAAGGATAATCCAGCTCAGCTTTTCTGTTCAGGATGTATACCAGGACTGATGAATGTGTGGCTTTCTGGATGTGGTTGAAATTTTGTTACTATTGCCATCAATCCAACTATTATTCATTGCGGGCCCATGAATGAGAGACCGCAAAAAGCCCCAGACAGCATCTAGGTAGATTGAATCAATCTATCTATAATGTGATCTCCCATTTTTCCAAATGCCTTCCATGACCTTACTGAGCAATATCATCTACTTCAATGAGTCATGGTATCATGATATGTTCAAATTACAACAGCCTCAGTTTACTTATCTTGGCCACTAATGAGAGTTCAGGTTTGATTTGCTCTAGAAGTTTTGACTTTTTAGTGGCCCATGGTATCCATAGAACTCTCCCAGAGCACTACATTTCAAATGAGTTCATTTTCTTCCTGTCTGCTTTCTTCACTGTTCAACTTTCACAGCCATGCATAGAAATCAGAAACAGTATGGCATGGATGATTCTGACTGTAGTATTTAATTATATGTTTTCATACTTGAAGGTCTTTTCTAGTTCCTTTATTACTGCTTTTTGATTTCTTCACCGCAGTCTCCATTTTGGTTAATGGATGAGACAAAGTACAGGAAATCTTTAACTATTTCAATGTCTTTGTTACCAACTTTAAATTTATGTAAATCATCAGTGCTCTTTATTTTAGTCTTCTTAATCTTCAACTGTAACTATGTTTTTTCACTTTCTTCCTTAACTTTCATCAGAAGCTATTCCAAATCTTTGCTATTTTCTGTTAGTAATATGCTGTCATTTGCGCATCTTAGATTGTTGACATTCCTTCCCCAAATTTCCAAGCCTCCTTTCTCTGAGCCTAATCCTGCTTTCCATATGACATGTTCTGCAGATAGGATAATAAAATATAGCCTTGCCTGATCCCCTTGCAGATTGAAAATCATTCTGTTTCTCCATATTGGGTCCCAACAGTGGTCTCATCTCCAAAGTGTTGGTTACTCACCAGGACAATCAAAGCACAGGTTGATTCTCTTCTCAATTTATTTAATGTGTTACATTATCCAATGTATGTGATCTTTATTGTCTCTACCATTTCTGAACCCAGTCTGGATTTTTGCTTGCTCCATATATAGTAGAAGTGTTTCTTGTAGAATCTTGAGCATTTCTTTGATTGCATGGGAGATCAGTGCAATAGTCCAATGATTACTACAAGCTCCAGTGTTCCCTGTCTTGGTGACTGGAATGTATATCGAGTACTTCCAATCTAGGGCTTAGTGTTTTGTTTTCCATATTTGTTGGCAGATTTTTGAATTTGGAAAGGTTCTGTTTCTAGCCCGAAAAGGTTGGCATTGGTATGCCATCTGTTTCTGTATGCAAAGAGATCTTGTAGCACCTTTGAGACTAACTGAATGCATCTAAGGAAGTAGGCTCAAATATAAGAGGTTATTCAGATGGTGAAAAAAATCTGGGTAGAATCTGGGTTGAATCTTTGTTGTCCACATGTATTTCAAATGCATCCGACTAAGGTTTTTTTTTTGGCTGGGGGGAGCTGCCAAAGCCCCCCACTTAACCCAGGATAATTGATGTTCGGTTTCCCCCCCAGTTTTTCTAAAAGATTCACATTCTCGGATGTGTGAATAACCAATGCGAATAGACCCAGGATAAAACTCTGCATGCCTTGAACATGCTTCAAATACATTCGCACCATTGACTCAAACCGAAACATCATACTAAGCAAAACAATCATATTTATCATGGAGGTTTTCCAACAATGACAAATTTAATCTCTCCTCTCTTAGCATGTCCTTTTCAGTTTCTCACTGTGTCTCAGCATCATCATCTTGAAGCAATATAAAATTCATATTCATCATAACAATGCCCAAGTATTCAGCTTTCTTCTCAATTTCAAAACCAGTTTTCTCCATCAACTTGATCTTGCATATTTACTATTTTTTCTTAACACAAATCTTGCCAACACATCAGAATTTTTAACAATGCCCAGTTGTCCAAGTTTTTCCCCATCTCTTCATCTGTAGTTTCAATTTTATTTTCCATAGTTTCCTCTTCATCAGCAAATTGTTTCATGTCTCCCATAAATTCTTCATTCAGGTCCTCCTTCCATTTTAAAATTTCTTTCTTCACATCCTTCATATCCCTTCTCAGAGATCTAATCTCCTCCAACAGCTCCTTTAAACTTTCTGGAGAAAGCAGTTGTCACCATTCGTCTAATAACTGTTCCATTTAGTCAATCCACGATACAAATACAAAAACTACAGGGTTAAAAGTGAAAACAAGTATCTCATTTCTCTTCCCCCCCCCCTTCTGAATTTGGTCCTCATGTAGGCACCTTAGTTTCAGCAAAACTGTCTAGCTGTTCTTAATCTTATCTTTTTGTAAGCAAACAAACAAACAAACCAAAAACCAATTCACATTCCCAGGGAAGTTTAATCTCTTCATCTACCACACTTCAAGGTTCTCAGGACATATTCAAATAAGAAATCTTCTATCTTTGCTTTAAATTGCTGTCCCCTTTGTCTGTTTAAAACTGTTAGATCACCATACTTGTTAAGCTTTTTGCTTTTAAATCAAAATCTTGTAAATAATCTCTATTTTTTTACATCTTAGTCACAGAAAGAAGGCAACTCAACTCAGTGTTCACCACTAAAACAGAAGGTTTCTTTCTATAAATTAAATAGTTGGATAATTAAGTGATTAATAAAGTGGAGATATTTACAGGCCTAGTGTCCTTTTATAAGTCAGTAGAAATGGCTCAAGTTTGCTGGTATTTCAGAGGTCCCCCTGCAGCTTGAACTCACTTTCCAACCACTACAGATTCACTGGTCTCCTAATGAGGAGCAGCATTTCTGGACCAAACATGGGCAATTTCATACTACTGTCCTTGTCTGGAGAGAGATTTGCCAGCTAGAGCTTGTCTCCTAACTGATATTTTAGCCATTTCAGCTTTACCTGTCTATGGAGCTCACAACAGGGATGTCAACTCACTATTAGTCTCTACCCAGAAGTCCCAACGATTCATAATTCTGACCCTGTATTTCATGGCCCTTTTTGAAAGAGAACAAAAGATTCAAAATCCAGTTAGCCACTTAGAAGCAAAAGCACATTGGTGAAACATGACACTTGTCTGTGTGTATATTTATTGTTGTTGTTTGCCATCAATTTGGCCTCAACTTACAGCAATCCTATTAAGGAGAGACCTCTATGTGTGCATATATCTTAACTTCAATTGCTTAACACAGTCGTCCCTCTTAGTTCATGGACTTCCCGTTTGCGGTCTTGAATTTCTGTGGATGGGAAGCCAGGAGGGACAAAATGCACACGGCCATTATATCCAATGGGGCTTAGATATTTGCGGTTTTTCCGATTCGTGGGGGGTCCGGAACAGATCCTGCGTGAATTGGGAGGGGTGACTGTATAGTTATATTGCACAATAATTTGTTTTCATCATCTGCTGCATCTTATTTAGTAACAGAGCTTTAGATAATAGGTAGAATTAAAGTAATGTTAGCCAAGACTGAAATCAAGACATACATCAAAACGAATAGCTTCACAACAAAACCTTCCCTTCTAAAGCAGACCTTTTAATTTAAACAGACCTTTGTGGGGTTGCAGACTGCCAGAAATAGTGTGAATTCAGTCCACTTTTAGGGTTAGGGTTAGTGCTAGGGAATCATGGGAACTGTTATTTTTCTGAGACATTGAGCCTTCTCTGTCAGACAACTCTGATGCCACAATAAAATACAGTTCCCATGGTTCCCTAACTCTAACCCTAACCCTAAAAGTGGACTGAATTCACACTATTTCTGGCAGTCTGCAACCCCCACTTTGTCTGCTCCCACTGGGCTCCTTTTTGCTCCTGCACTCTGCTTTAATTGCTGAGTTTTACAGGACTATTTTATGTGCTGTATTAAGTCTGGATTCATTACTGTTTTATTTTATTGTTATCATTTTGATTGCTGATTTTCTGTGATGTGGTGATAAATTTTGAAGTGCATGCTCTCATCCTCACAGTTCCCATAGTCAGGCTTCAAAGGTGTATCCAAAAACACAGGACGTTTTGTGGCTCCATATCATCAAACCAGTTCTAGCAAGTTTAATCTCTGCAAGGAACAGGTTTTTTTGTAACGCTAATGGTTATTAATTTAATATTCACGCTGATGCCATCTTCACATACTTCTCATCATAATAGGGATATTCCACAACAATATATCATTACTGTGGAAAAAACCCATTTGACCCTAGCTACTCTGAAGACTGTAGTTACACTTGTGAAACAAGCAAGTTTCCAGGGTTGGAAAATGATATTACAGCCCCTTTTAACCAAAATGTTGCAACACTCTATCTCTGCAATCTGTAGATCCATTTACTGAGTATTTTCATACTTTTGTAAGCCATCTTGAATTCTAATGGAGAAAAATAGGATATACCTCTAATAAAGAATGAAAAAAGTATTGCCTGGTGTACATAATAGTTCACTTTTGGACAAACTTGGTAATGATACCTTTTTCACTTTAGCATTACATCTGTGCTGATTCTGCAGTGTTATATATGCACATTGGCTGAAATGTTAAAAACAAAACAAATAACAGTTCTTTCCTCCTCAACTAGATTTATGATATATTTCAAAATTAGTCTAGCTAGTCTTTTCCTCAGGAGAGTTCCTACAAATCTAATTGGGGAACTGCATAGTACACTCAGGAACATAGTCCGCAGCAGGAGTATACTGTATATTGTGAAGTGCAGATGCTTGAAGTGACAGCCCTGTCTCTGAGGAGAATCTAGAAACTGAAGCAGCTGGGTAGTTCTACATCAACAAGTCAATTCAAACTATTTTCATTTCCTCAAGGAGCAGGCCTTTTCTGGAGCTAATGGGTCAAAATCAAGCCAACCCCCACCCACCCAAGTAATTTGAGTTACAATATATTATTGCTGGATAAAATCCATCTCCCCACTCCTGGCCTCCTACTACCATGAGAAGTCAGGTCAGGAAGAAGAGAGAAGCCTGAGGGTGGATGGGAGATGATGGTCCTGTCTGCAAGAGGCAAATAAAATGGCCTCCCCCTGTCTGCTCATTAGGGAGTCAAGATGATGCAGGGCCTTGTCCCTGAGTTTGGTGCAAACAGCCACACTGGGCACCACAGTTGTATACATGTATAAACTGTAGCATGTCAGAAAGGAGGGCCCCAATGGGGGGATGCTGTGGTAGCTTCGGGGCCAGAATATTCTGTGGTGCTCCTGGAGTATCTTGACTTATACAGACACCTCCCACATCCTGGTGTTCTGACCCTATGAGCCCCATGAGCCCCAGCTCCATTACATTGCTGGTCAGCAACTACCATCTACATGTTCTCCAACAGAACAAAGAAAGCTCCATGACTTATTGGGATAAGAAGTCACCAGCCAATAAGTTTAAAGTCATTCATTGGTAGGTGGACACCACAGTAACCCAGATGTAGATTTCACTTTTGTTAGGTACTGGTCTGTTTAAATGGCTTCCCAATGCTCCAACCTCAGTTGTCTTTGGAGCTTTGTTCCACTGTCCAACGCTCTCCGTAGCCTGTGTATTCAGTGGAATAGTCAATTGTGTAGTACTGAATCCTTTTGTCACAACTTTTGGGATATGGATCCAGGATATGGGATATGGATCCAGGAGTAAGGTATGCATGGTCTATATGCTCATCAATATTGAAGAAAGGGATCCTCTTATGATGAGGTGAGGGCAGATATGGTCATTTCTATGGAGTTTATCACACGGGGACCATATGTACCTCCATCTTTTAATGATTAAAGTGGCCGCAACCCACATGCAATGCGCAAATGATTTTCACACACAGAACACAATAATGCATTAGAAGCTCATTACTAAAGTGAGAAAGAGGGTAGAAAGCACATTTAGTTTTCACACAGATGCGTATAATGGTTTGGAAATCATTTTTTTGTTCATGTGCACAGAAGAAGTAGTTGCATCACCAGAAATCACCCAGAGAAATAAACAATTTTATTTACACAATTTTCATTATAAAAATATACTGAACTATCCCATACTTTCAAAGAAATGATATCCAACCTAAGTAAAAAGAACAAAACATTACCCAAAGAAGTAGGAAAGGCAGAAAAACAGCATGAAAGGCTGTGTCCCTCTGGGCAACCGGTGTCCCTGCCTTCCCTGAGCTACTGTTCCTTTAAGAGCCCCAGCTAATGAGGAAAGATGAGGGAGAAGAGACATTCACACAGACTAGGGAGAAGCAAGCTTTTTCTCTGTGTCCCTGCCTTTGCCTCAGCAGCTGTTCCTTTAACAGCCCTTGCTACTTGCCCCAAAGAACCATGGGAACTCTGGCAACAAGTACAGAAATGGGGAGAATGGCTTTCACACTAGAGCAATTGCACAAAAAAAGCAAATTTGTGAATGAAACGGAAATGAATTTATGGTATTTCCCCCCAATGCCTATTAGCTGGTTCATGTCACTTTCCTGTCGGATTCCAACGGTTTGTGCACAACGTTGTGTGAAAATCATTTGCACGATTGTGCCTAATATGCTGGAGAACCATGGGTTTTGACCCATTTAAATTTCCATATTTTCCCCATGTGATAAACTCCTATGTCAGGAGCATCTGTCTTTGTCACACCCCTTGGTGACAGAGCAACCACACAGTGCTGTTGATCCATGTGGAATCCCACAGGGGTCCAGCTTGGCTCAGCTTCCCATCCTTTCATAGGTTGGTAAAATAAGTACCCAGATTGTTGGGGGCAATTGTAAACCGCTTAGAGAGTGCTTAGCTATTGTAAGTGCTATTGCTATTGCTATCTCAATTTTGGCAGTGTGTTGATCATCAAGTAGGATGATTGATACCTGAATCTGGACCCATATTGTGCCAAGGCTATGTGCAGCTGTAACCAATAAAAGTTGTGGGCTATTTTGTTGGAGGTATGTCAGTGGGGTTTGTGTGTAAACAGAGTGGGATTCACCCCTGAACACACAAGTACTGTATTCCTTTTTCAACAGCTCTCTGCAGTGGTTTCACAGTGCTGACAGGAGGCAGTTTTTCAGATGTCACCTGATAGCAGGCCCTGCTTTCCTTCCTAAATCATCCCAGTTGCAGCTGTGTGGAAAACAGTGCATGGAAGACCTGCTTGGTTCTTGATAGTAACAGCTACAGTATTGTCTAACAAGAATAAACACTAACAATATTATCTAACAACTAAAGTATCCAAGCTGGGAAGTCAGACAATGAAGCAAGGGTTTAAATATTCAGTGCTGGCTCCAAGCATTGTTGCCTTCATAATCCTGTCAGTGGATACTGAAAGCTCTCTAGATTAACAGAGCAAACTCACTTTGATAAGAGGAATTGCATTTTCCACTCCTTGTTAGAGTAGGTAGGAGACACTTCTAAAGTGGAGTAACTCATGTGCCAGCCATAAGCCAGATTTCTCAATGAAGTCCTATTTAATGGAATTATTATCAGATTACAAAACTCATAATGAGTGGTTTATGGTATCATTGTCACTGTTCAGTTCCGGAGGTGGGGGTCATTCAGGCATCACAGATTTTAAAAGAAGATCAGTTGGGCAGAAGCTTGAATGAAGTTTGTTTCAAGCTGCCATGGATAATTTGGAAATATTTACTTCAGGCTGTAGCACTTGTATTCTTGCTGTTCTGCATTTTTTGGGACATGAGTTATTGCCGAAGTGTATGTGTGTGAGAGAAAGGCAGAGAGAGAGAGAGAGAGAAGTAGGGGAATAAGTGGGTTTAGAAGCAGAGGGTAGGGGAGTTTACTATAATCATTCTTCCTGTATTGTTTTCCTGATGATAATTGCCTTCTCATATATTTTAGCTGCAGGGCAAATAGTTTCTTGGTGGGGATGCTTTTCATTGAAAAAGTGGCACAAAGGGTGAGGAAGGCTTACTCCCTCTCCCCCAATGCTGCAATCCTCATCCTGCAAGTTTTTAATTAAACTCAATCCCTGGGGCTACTTTCAATTACAAAGGGTTTTTTGTATTTGTTTTTAAAGTGGGGAGCCTGCTTTTGGAACTCCTGTATAATTTTATGTCATCTCTGGCCCTTAATCTAATGGCAGTAAGGTCCTGTGAGTAGAGTTTTAGCCTATTTGTTGTTGTGTGCCTTCAAGTCATTTCTAACTTAAAGGTTTTTTGGGGCTGAGAGTGTGTGACATGCCCAAGGTTACCCAGTGGGTTTCCATGGCCGAGCAAGGCATTGAACCCTGGTCTCCAGAGTCACAGTCCAATGCTCAAACCACTATGCCATGCTGGCTCAGCTCATACCTTCCAATATTTCACAGAGAGTGGTCAAGATGGACAGAGATATTAACAAAGAAGAACACACAAACTAGAAGAGGCTGTAGCAGTTTGCTTTTGCTTGAGTCTGTTGGGATGAGCAGGATTTCATCCATTTCCTCCTCCTGCTGAGTTAACTGAATGCAAACTACTTGTGCAATTTGGTTTGCACCAGGGGGAAAGTGGAAGAAGAAGAGAGAAACTGAGACATTTTAAAAGCAGCTAAAAAAATGGGATGATAGAGGATTAGTCACAACTGTCCATGCCAAATCAGGATATTTGGGAGAGGTATGTTAGCCAGAGATTTTGTATGACTCTTGGTTCTTTAAAAAAAGGCTATAATGACATCTGTTTAATTCCAGTGGGAAAAAATGACTGAAAATTATAAGACCTTAAGTAATTCCAAATGTCTAGATCATTATCAATAAAACACAACCTTAATATGGTTTGTACTAGCACATTTCTAATATATATTGTAATTAGTCCTCTCTGTGGATTTTTTACAAAAGGGTTGGGCACCATGTGGCCTGCAGTCTCCATAATGTTTTTGTGCCCCCCCCCCCAAGTTTTGTGACATGGTGGCAAGACAAAGCAACATTTTTTTCCTTTAAGGAGTTTATTATACATGTGGCTTTCAAACCACAATTACACCTGGAAAAAAACAGTTTGGGCAATACTTATCACATGACACCACTTCTGACCTGTAGCTGCTACATCCCACAACCACGACTAAGATGTCCTTTTTCCTTCATGATGGAAACCCATCAATGAATGTCAATAGCGCAAGTGCCCAGGTGCAAAATGTCACTGCTGGGGCAGTTGCAAGATTGTTAGTCACGTTGGGTCAGTGTCCCCTCCTCTTCCCCTTTCCCCCTTCCTCCTCACTATTCCCAAGCAGTCTAATTACTTTTTCTTCCCTCTATTTCTTTTCTTCTGTTTTAAAAAGACTTTTTTATTGACATTGCTCTGACAGAGCTCCAGAATGGCATGAGTTAAAAGAGAAATAAATAAAAATAAAAAAGATATGTTGGGTGGGGAATGAGGTAGTGAGTCAGGATTAAAGAGGACTCGTGAAGACAGTGTGAAGGCAGCAACAGCCCTAGTCGTGTAATGCTGAAGAGGTGAAATATTGGGCGTCTAAATGCTGCATATTTCCATTTTTACTCTCATGCAAGTGCTGCGAGAATGGGGCTCATGTGGTAAAGCCCTAAAACCGGAAAATGTATACCTTGTTTCCAAGTTCACACATTCATAGAAATCTTTTGAAAGCATATTTCAGAAAAAGGATTGTACTTCCTACAAAACACTGCCCCTTTTTTTGTCTCCACGGTCACTCTGCTTAATTTTTGTGGCCCAGCAACAAATACTCAATGCTTGTCTTCAGCTTTAGGACAGGTAACTTACTCTAAAGAAGAGAATATTATCAAGCAGGTGTGTAATAATAATAATAATTTTTATTTTTATGCCGCCTCTCTGCAGCGCAAAGTGTAGCGGAGGAGGTGGGAGGTACTTGTCCCCAAATGAAATTTTCCTTCAGTCTCCAAACTTCTAGCATTGCGGAGAGCAAAATGTTGAAAATCATTCACATCTAAACTTCTCATATTTGCTGTGTCCACATTGCCTTGGTACCTTTGCCTGCTCCTTTTCTTGGAGGCCTAAACTGTATTTCTAAAGATTTAACTGAAGTTTTAAGCTACTGCAGTATTAGATATTTCAGGATTGAAGGAAAGTTTCATTTTGGGGGTAGAATTCTTATCGGGGGAGCAATGGTCTCATTTTGGTCCTCCCCCTATAACTATACCCAGGTCTCCAAATACTAGATTACAAGGGTAATACTAGTATCAGCTAGTACCAGAAAGATGATAGTTGGGGCTTGAGTTCAGGGTGGGTCTTCTAGTGGAGCACAAGGTAGAGGGAAAGCTTGGTAATTAATTTTTTTTACTACTATACTCCAAGAACCACCTTGGCCAACATGACACCTGGGAATGACTACAACTCCCAGGTGTCATGTTGGCCGAAGTGGTTCTTGGAATTTATTACTCCAAAAATTAATTCTCTCAGTTATAGTCATTCCCAGTCACCTACTGATACCCAAAAAGGTGTGTGTGTGGGGGTACTTGGGGTCCCCACCAGCAATGACAGTGTCTCCTTGGTATTTTGAGGGAATTATTAGCTCAAAAGGAAGTCTGCAAGAGGTTGGGTAACTTTGGGAATCTTTCCACCTGTGTCTATCAGTACTGACTACTAAGAAACTCCAGTTTTAATTAATAAAAGGGTTTGTGCAATGATGTACACAAATCCACAAAACCAATGCAACCGTATGAACTGCAAGGCTAACAGAAAATGAAAGGTATGAAGTATTGGATAGCAAGAAATTAGGAATTAGAGGAGGTGATAATTACCAATCCTGAAGTCAGGTTTCCACATAAAGTGAAGAGTGGTTCAAACAGTGTCTAAGGCAACACAGTGAGGGGGACCTTGTGTGCACATAGGGTCTGTTGGCAAACTGAAAGCAACAGTGTGTGCAACTGTGTGCAAGATGGTTATGTCTGGCACTGATATTTATATTATCTTGCAGTGTAACAAAGACCAGATGGACAATAGGATTCCAGAATGACTAATGGCTTTAACTTTGGAGTAACAAAGCATTGATAGGATTTGAGACAATCCTTGGATAGTTGGATAGGAAAGGTCAATAGGGACAAAGTCTGGGAAGAGGTGGAAATATGGTCTTTAATTGTTCTGTGATGGACTCAGTCCTTCCTGTGAGTAATCAGTAAACCCACTTAGACTTTATTTAGTGTTATGTAGGCCTTCCCCCATGTCTTCAGGCAGGTGTGCCTTTCCTATGTGAAACTTCCTCATATTACAAAGGTCATCATGACCTCTTAAAACATGCTTGACATTAGATATGAAAATATGAACCCCATATTCCAGTGGGAGGGGTGTGGGGTATGCTAAAACTATGTTTTTAGAACTGAATCATTGCTTTACAATGAACTAAAACTGAATGTTTAGAAATTCAGCTGGCCTCCAAACTGGTCAGTGGACTCTGGATTAATTTGTCTTCACTTGACACAGTGAATCATTGGAAGCAATGCACACCTAACGAAAAACAAAGAGGTGGAAAAATCGCTTTCAGATTTTTCTTCTGCAAGACAATCCATTAGATGAAACTGACATGATCAGGCTACTCCTGAGGGACCTGCTAGAGAATTAATGACTTCATGGGGATATCTCAGAGTATCAACTTCTCTCAGCTGGTCATTAATAATAAGCAACCGCCTTGAGTGCCGTTTATTCTGACTTAAATATTTCAAAGTAACTTTATTCCAGGGGGCATCTCTTTCTCCCCCATTTCTCCAATGAAATTTAAGTAGCTACATGAACAGTGAAGGGAATTACTAGATGTTTTGGTCCGCAAGAAGAGTAGAGGGGGGAGCTGTGTATTGAAGAGCAGCTGCTGAAGGATTGCCTGCTCTTCTGGAGGGCTCTGCAATTCAGTGTTGAAGTGGGGTGAATAAAGTTCAAAACTAGAAGTGTTAAAAAGTGATGAGAGAACACTATGTGGTCAGGTAATTCTATTGGAAGCAAGGGTAGCTTTGGAACCACTGCACATCTTTGCTGATGTTTCCTTTTCAAAAATGTGGATAATTATCATGTTAAATTTCAACCAAAGTTAATTGCTCCCCACTCTGGTATTCTCTTTCTCCAGGCAGTTTAACATCATGTAAGGGAGATCAAAGCCAGTGTGGCATAGTGGTTGAAGAGTTTGACTATGATTTTGGAGACCAGGGTTCAAATCCCTGCTCAGCTATGGAAACTCATTGTGTGACCTTGGGCAAGTCACACACTCTCACCCCCCAACCCCCTTTAAATCAGAAATGATTTGAAGGCACACAACAACAAATGGGCTAAAACTCTGCTCACGGGACCTTACTGTCTTAGATTAAGGGCCTGTGTGTGATGTGTCTTCAAGTTGTTTCTGCCCTATGGCAACAGACCCTAAGGCAAAGCTACCACAGTGTTTTATTGGTAGATTTCTTCAGAGGGGTTTCTGCCATTGCTGAAAGCTACTTTTCCATGGTGGTGGGACTGTGTGCTCCTGTGAGGCCAGAGGCTATGCTGCAGGTGGCACTGCTGTTGGTAAGGTTGCTGACACACTTTTGCTGAGAAGCCAGACTAAATATGCCAAACAGCTACTGGGCAGCAGCAGTAGTGGTGGGGGGACACACTGTGGAAGGGTCTCTTAGACATAATGGCCATGGCACCACAGGTAACTCTAAAGGAATTAGTACTGGACAGAAGATGACAATGGTAAAACCAATCCTGAAGGCTTTCACCTTGAAAACCCCATGAGAACACAATTAGAAGGAGATCATCAGCCGGCAGTGCCAAGGCCTCTACCCTTCAGCATGTCCTCTGCCCTCTATTTGTACCCTGCCATGAGGTGAAGGCAAACCTTTGAATTGGAGTGCCTTCTACTCTTGGAGGCTCCCTGAACAGTTTATGCAGCTAGAGAGTTATTCTCCTGTAAAAATCCCTGAACAATTTAGAATCCTACATAAATGATGCAAGATCTTGCAGATAGCAAACTACAAATAACATTGTTAGCTGTAACAAGTTACCTATTTTGTCACTGTCATTGTAAGAAAGGCATGATACATTTGAAATGTAATGCAACACATGGGAAAGATGTTACTTTATTAGAAACATTCTAATTTCATTTTAAAATTACTATTAAAGAACATTTTAAGGTGTTTTAAAAGGAATTTCCTGTGTTTCTGCCATTCTATCAACCTTAGCTTTTTTAAAAAAAAACCCATAAAAGTAACAAGTAACCCAATCAGTTACTTTGAAACATTGTAACAGGATTTAAATATATATATATATATATATATATATATATATATATATAAATATTAAAATGAGTCATGGGAACATTTTTTCTGTCAGGGAATTGTAGTTTGTTGTGGCGCTGGAGCTTTCTAACAGAAAAGGCTAAATGTTTCCCAAAGCTACAGTTCCCAGAATTTCATAGCATTAAGCCATAAGTGGTGTCAATCTGGATCTTTTCTGCAGTGCAGATGCAGCCTATAATAACAGAAACATGAATGCATCACAGACAATTAACTACAAAAGTGAGTGGATGGCACTGCTGAGGTCATTTGCAACACTTAACTGTTAGGGCCTGATTGTTAATTTAAGAGCCTGATCAGCAATCCATATAAATAGTTGGATTTAGACCAGAAGGAAATTGGCTTAAATACAAACATTGTATATGATCAGAAATTAGTGAGAACTGGATTGTCCAATCTTTTTCTAATGTTTAAAGAATTCCCAAGCTACCTAAAAGTAAATAAAAACTGACATCAGTGGCTGTAGCCTGCATTTAACAAATACATAAACTCTTTATTCATTTATTAGTTGCTTTTCTCTAACTAGCAGAGAAGATATTTGGGTGCTGGATTGGTGGATTGGATGACAGATAAACAGACTGAACAACTTTTCACTGGATAACAAATGCCTAATTTTGATGCTTTTCCGTGCAGCTTGGAAGTAATACCTGTCAATAAAAAGTTACTCGTAACTGATTCTTTTTGAAATTACTAAAGTCATAACAAAATTACTTGATGAATGTAACACAACTAGGGATAATTTCACTCCTTTTGTGGCATATGTGTTTTTAGTTCCTGTAACAGTTACAAAAGAAGATGGCATCACTAGTTAAATGTGTTGTGTACCACAGACAGATATTGAGTTTTAAAGTACGGTATTTCTTCTAGTTAGTTTTGAGTACCAAGAAAGTAAAGAATTATTTTTTAAAAAATGCAACTACAACAGTATCAACTTTCTTGGAGTGCAAACTAATAATATCTTTTACAAAGAATATCATGAAGAATGTCATTCTTTTTAAAGGTAACTTTTCATGCTTTTTTCTTCCTAGAAAAGTTCCCTCCTCACAGAAAACTAGATAGGGGAAAAGACTCTTGTCTAGCTCTTTACTTGATACTACTTCTGAGGGTCCCCCCTGCCTTTTCTTTTTAAATGAAGAAGTATCAATGCATGCCAGCCCCTATTTTCTGCATCCAGACAAAGGTTTATCACTTTACTAAAAACTAGGACACTGAAGTTCTCCCTGACTTTAGAATTCTAGTTAATAGGATAGCTATTTGATATCACTCCAGTAAGGGGAGGATCACAGGGAAAGGGTGCAACTTGGTTGTTCCCGTTGTGTGCCTTCACGTCATTTTCAACTTATGGCAACCCTAAGGGGTTTTCTTGGCAACATGTGTTCAGAGAGGGTTTGGCTTTATCTTCCTCTGAGTCTGAGAGAATGTGATTTGCACAAGGTCACCCAGTGGCTCTTCATGGCCTAGTGGGGATTCAAATCCTGGTCTCCAGAACAGTAGACCAATGCTGAAACCACTATACCATGCTGGCTCTCAGGGTGTAAATACAATACTCAAAATTTGTGGGGAAATATATGTAGCAAAACACACCAAAGGGTACATGAGTTAAATGTATGAGATGGAGAAAATATCTCAACTTCAGAAAGAAAAGCTAGTGCACTGAAGTATATTCCACACTATATTAATTCTAAATACCCTTCTATTTATCATTCTAGTGGTGCAATGGCATCACATCCAGTTTTAATTCCTTATTATCTGTCATCAAAGCCCTTGACAGGATGTGGATTCAAAAGGACTGCTTTGATTCACACTAAGTTCAGACATGACTTAGTTGAGGGTGAACAGCAGTGGGAAAGATGACAGAATATTAGAACTGTACAAGAAGATTCTTGACACAGAGTAAGTTTACTCAACCAGAATTCCAACAATCTACGAGAAACGTGCATTAAAAGCAAACAAAATTAATGGATGTCACATAACTTTTCTATTTAAAAGCTATTCAGGAAATATAAAAACTAAATGTTTATTTCTCACATTGCTTCTACTAAGCCACCCTGATTGCTCAGCAGAGGGGCAGGGTATACATACATACATACATATTATTATTATTATTATTATTATTATTATTATTATTATTATTATTTTAAATTTCACGGCATCTGTTTTACAACATTATAATCGCAGTTGTCAAAAAACAAGTCCATTTTAATGTTAGTATTAATGACCATAGTGTCCCATTAACACATGGGGAAAGTGTGTGATTTTTATTGGCGGCAGTAAATTCATCTAGAGGAAGTTAAGATTTTATATAGTTACCTGAGCAAGTTCTTTTAAAATTATCATTCTTTTAATTTGCCATATTGCATTTGTACCATGCTAAGAAAGATATGGCAGTCAGATTCAACTGGTATGATAACTTCACAAGTAATACAGTGTTTTCCACTTTCTTTTCCTATTTTGGTTCTTATTCCCAAATAGGGTTAAATTTTACTTCTCTCCCTCTCTCTCTGTTGTCTGGAAGCTCAATGCCGGAGAAGGAAAAACAATGAAATGCAGAAAACATAAAAATTGTACAGTTACCCCTCCATTTTCACGGGGGATCCATTCCAGACACCCCCACCCCCATGAAAATGGAAAACTGCAAATATTCAAGTCCCATAGGTTTGAATGGGGGCATGTGCCCATGGGTGCATACCCCACTTTGTCCCCCTCCATTTGTTGCCCATGAATGGGTGAGGGACATGGACTTCAAGTCCGTGAAAATGGAGGGGCAACTGTACATACAAATGGTTGTTGTCCATATGTAGGGCTGCCTGATTGAAAACCAGTATCTTTAACGGTTGTGTAGAAGAGAGAATTTCAGTAGGATTTGCTTGTCATGCAACCAGGTAACAAGAAAAATCTGTTCAAATTACCTCTTTTACACAGTCATTCAAGATACACCCTGTTAATCCTGTCCCTATATAGTATTATTATATATGGTATTATTATATGTGGTATTATTTCATGAAGCCCTCAGCATAATTTCAAAACCTTCTATAACCGACCAGTTCAGACTTCTTGTCAGAGTATGATCTGTCCTTTCCACAGAGGAAAACTGTGCAAAAAGTAAAAGAGGAAGAGAGAAGACCCACCGAATTTCACTGATATAGACTTAAGTCGATTGACTCGGACTCACGTTGGACTCAAGTCACTCCAATGACTCAACTTGGACTCAACTTGGCAATAAAAGAGGCACTGACTTGATTCAACTCATAATTTGTATATTTTTAGTGACCAACTTGCTGTCATCATTCAGTTTGAGCAGTAGGCAAAATCTTCCCCCAGAGCACAGGTCATGTTTCTTGGAGGGGAACAGTAAATGCATTAGGCAGTGGGCTGGAGGTCGAATGATTCTTCTAAAGTTTTTCAAAAGCTTTAAAAGGCTCCTGTGATGTGCAGTGGGGACACTGTCAAGCAGACCTCAAGCCCCTCCTCAAGCCCATTACCCAATGCATTTGCTGTTCTCCTCCAAGAAACACACCTCATTTTCTTTTTTTCTGTTAAAAGTTGGCTCCCAGACTTGAGACTCAATTGGAGACTTGATTTGGATGTATCTTGCAAGGACTTGAGACTGGACTTGATCCTGGAAGGAAGAGATTTGAGACTTGCAGTAAATGACTTGAATACATCACTGCCTAATTTGAACTCCAGCCTTTGTCACTATCTTTCAATCCCATCCTCTGCTGATATGTGGGTTCTACTGGATTTCTGGCAATAGAATCTGGCCCTGAACAGGAGGAAGAAAAAAAAGGTTGCCTACTGCAGTAAAATTTGCAGGAAAAAATAGGCACTTTTCCTCATAATCTTATTTCCTATAATCATTGAAGGAAGCCAGTTGTTTCACTTCCTAACACAGATTAGTCCCAGTCAGCTACAGAAACCAGATGGAGGGATATATTAATCCCTATTAGGTTTCTGCCTTTATAAGATCATCTCAGGGGTCAGAAAAGAGTGTGTAGATTTTTGACTTCTTCAAAACTCTTTGTATGACAGATGGTAAAACAAAATGGTGAAAGTGGGAGGAAAGGGAAGAGGTAGATGATATTATGGAGTCTACATTTCATCATAGTCTTAAAGTGGAATATATGAAGAGGATGAAGACATTCAAAGTAGTCTCTTCAAGGTCTTCTTGCAATTTCAAACTGAATGTTAGACTGTCTTTAGGAGTATGGATGTTTTCTATAACATGTCCTCCAGCATTTCACAGATGAAATGGAGACATGTGTGACCATGCAATATCCAAGTGTGGTCAAGACAGCAGATGTTATTAATGAGGAAGAACATACAAGCTAGGAGATATTGGAACAGTTTGTTTTTACCTGAGCGTACTGGGAATTGCAAGGTTCTGCCCCTCCTCTCTTATTATTGTTGTGTGCCTTCAAGTTGTTTCCAACTGATGGCAATCCTAAGGCAAACCTATTATGTGGTTTTCTGGGACTGAATAACTCAGTCAAGGTTACTCAGTGGGTTTCCATCTCTGACCATGGATGTTATCACACGGGGGCAAATCTGCTGGTTAATCCACACAAATCCCAAACAGAAACTGGATTAGTGCCCCGTGTTTTCACACGACGTTGCACAGAAACTGGACAGAAAGTGGACAGAAACTGGTGTTAACCGAGATCTTTTGAAATTCGGTTGTTTGGAGGAAATGCAAATGCACAATTAAGGTAAATTCGCAATTAAGGTAAATTCGCCGTAATGTGAAAAGCAAATGCGCATTTGGAAGCATTTCCCTGCATTTTCCCATGGTTCCGTGGGGTCCTGGAGGCAGCGTAAGTGTCTCCTTCCCCCTCAGCAGATGGCTAATTGAGCCGTCTTGGGGGCAGGGAAGGGGAGGGGCAGCCGCACGATCGGCGCCCCAACCCCTTCCCCAGGTCGTCCTTGGAGCGCCGACACTCTGCACGGCCGGCGCTCCAAGGAGGACCTGGGGAAGGGGTGACAGCCGCGGCGAGTGACAGCCGCGGCAAGTGACAGCCATGGCGAGCATAGTGCGCATGTGCTAGAAGATCATTTCTAGTACATGTACGGGATTTTTTCACTTGTGTGTGAACGTTAAATGCGGTTTCAGTGGGAGCTTCCCTTAATTGCACAATTAAGGTAATTACGTGTGAAAAACATTTGCGGAATCAAGGTTTATTTTCGGTTTATTTTCGGAATTTGTCATTTCCAGTTTATTATCGCTTTGTGGCCCACATGTGATAACGTCCCATGTCTGAATCAAACTCTGATCTCCAAAATCATAGTCCAACACTCAAATTATTATACCATGCTGGCTCTCCTCTAATCTCTACTTTGCTTTTGCACATTAAACTCAGTTTGCAGCAACTGAAGTAAACTGAGAACAAAGGGCGAAGTGGGAAGAAGAGAAAGAAACTGAGACTCAGTCTTGGGGACAAGGAGGGATATAAATGATGATGATGATGATAGGGGCATTATAAAAGCAGCTGAGAAAATGGAATGGCAGTTGATTAATCAGGTCTGCCTTTGCCAGACTGGGACAGCTGGAGAATAAGATGTCAGGGCTCTTGCATCTTTAAGAAACATATGGCAGGAAGACATTCAACTCTGCCCCTGCATCTGCAGGCTGGAAGAAACTTTACCTGCTGATTGTCTGCTTGTCCCTTAGTTGCTAAAAGATGGTAACTGTGAATAGATTAAGCAATACTAAGCACTGAGTCAAATAATGATATGCCATGTTTGTTGTTGTATATCCAGGGGTAGCCGTGTTGGCTATGTAGAAAAGTACAATAACATAAACAATTCACAAAACAGTGATACCTTTGTTAGCTGCCTTCAAGTTGGCTTTGACTCATAGCAACCCTTGTGAATCATAGAGTTGGAAGAGACTACAAGGGCCATCCAGTCCAACCCCCTGCCATGCAGGAACTCAAAATCAAATCATCCCCGACAGATGGCTATCCAGCCTCTGCTTAAAGACCTCCAAAGAAGAAGACTCTGCCACACTCTGAGGGAGTATGTTCCACTGTCGAACAGCCCTTACTGTCAGGAAGTTCCTCCTAATGTTGAGGTGGAATCTCTTTTCTTGTAGCTTGCATCTGCTGTTCCGAGAATGAGACATCTCCAAGACTCCCTGTCTTCTCCCTCTCTGCTCAGTTCCTGCAGGTTCAGTTGTGACTGCCTTGATTGAGTCTAGCTATTGGGTATGTGGTCTTCCGCCTTTCTACTGCCCTCTACCTTTCTCAGTGTTATTGTCTTTTCTAATGAATCATGCTTTCTCACGATGATGCCAAAATACACTAATATTCCATGATAATAAGCTTATAAATGTTTGAATATAAACTAACTAAGGCTGCAATCCTATCACAGTGACAAGGGAGTAACTGCCATTGGATATAGTAGGGTAATGAGTAAGCAGGCATATACTAGCTCTGTGAGGGTACAATCATACACACAAATCAATTAAACTTTTGAATGTGTTTGCATAGTTTGGACTGCATAAACCTTTCAAAATCTATTAAAATTTGTTTTAATTTTACATTCCTCCTACATGTAAGTTGGCACGCTCAAATGTACCAGGCTGTGCATTTTACATCTGTTTCACAAAAACTGCCCACAGATTACCTACCTATTTATCCATTCATCCACCCACATACATACGTACTACTGAAGTGCATACTAAATACAACCATCTGTGGTGCCATGAATACAGGTGAATTAAAAATGTTCAGCCCCTTACTGAAACAATTCTTCTATAGGTGATTTTTTTTTGTAATTTTGTTTAGCTGATGGAAGATTGTTCATAAAAGAGGGTAATTGAAACTGCTGCTTCTGACATTGATGTCTGGTTATTGTTTTCCATTCACAAGCTTTCCAGAGATTGATGAATGATGGCACTGATGTTATTTACAACAGTTAGAGTTAGAGGCCAGAGCAATCTTTGAGCTGTAAATGGGAATAAAGTTCCCCATGGACAGCTCTTCCATCTAATGTATCGCTGGAACTTTTCCTTTGTGGTTTCTAATCTCTAGAAACCCCTTGTGTAGACAAGGCAAGATTGAAATCTGTTAATTATCACTCCAACATGACTGTATTTATCATCGCCTTGGATGTAATACTAGTTCAAAAATTCCAGTCCTCTTGATTTCAAGTAATGAATCAACACAGCTAAAGCTCTGTTGAGAGCTGTTTGGATTCCAGTCAGTATCTTGTCATTTTCTAGAAAATCTTCATTTTTCAGGAGGAAAAAGCAAAAAGCAAGGCACTATATTTTTTGCCGGCAAATGTAAGCATGTTAAAGTTTAATTTTGAACCAATGGTTTTGCACAGGACAACTTCACAAAAGCTCCATGTGCGTGTGTTAAAGCCACCTTGTTTTGGCACTCAGCAGGTGACTGTCACACATTAAAGAACTGCATATGTTTAAAAATTGATTCTTTGTAGTCTTCTTCAGGAATCCAAGCCATTGCAGGGGTCTTTTGAAAAACCAAATCTGTTTTCTTGTTGATTGGGATGTCATGTCTTGGTCTCTTTGCAAGCCTCTTATTTAACCATCAGCGCTTCGCACTGAAATCCAATTAAAGTTCCTGTCTAGAAATTTTGAATGATATTTGCTCATCCTTCCATTACCGTTTCCCCTAAAATTTGATAGTCTAACATGACTGCTACTCTGTAATTTCTTTAAAATAAGTAAAGGAGGGCGGAGGAATTTAATTTAGGACAGGATTAACAAAAAAACAAGACTTAACTTGCATAGGGTGATAATCTATGAGGGAGATGCTGTGTCCCTGTTTTTTTTTAACTATTTGATATGTCTGATTGAAAGGCAATATGGTGCTTTTTACAAGAACATCATTTATCCATCCTAACCATATCAACCATTCTACCCATATCAATAGAAAGTTGTAGATGGAGTGGCATGTTTCACAACCACTGGATGCACATGATGCATGGGGGTACTTTAATGTCTGCTACCACCTAGCCAGTATGGTGTAGTGGTTTCAGTGTTGGAATATGACTTGGGTTTGATTCCTTGCTTGAGGATAAAAACACACTGGGTGACCTTGGGCAAGTCATACTCTCTCGGCCTCATAGGATGGCAATGGCAAACCCCCTGCAAAGAAACTTGCCAAGAAAACTCTATGATAGGTTCACTTTAGGGTCACCATAAGTCAACCACGTTGTCATTTACAATCCATATAGGGTAGGCCTGTGTTCCTTAGACAGGAGCTGGCCAGACTGGCTGCTGAATTTTGCTTCAACGCAACCCATTTCCTCAATTGTAACTGAGCACATTAGTCTATTGAATGAGAGGCAATGTGCAGTGCATGGCACATTGGGCACATGCTCAGCTGGGTTCCCCAGCACCATACCTCCTGTCTTCTAGCTATCTGACACAGCAGCCTTACTGTGCCCAGTGGTACTATTGGTCCAAAACGTATAGAGCAAACAGTACTATGTAGTAAGGAGTAGTAGCAGATGTGTCTGAAAACAAGACATGGTTGAGTGTTCATTACCAAGATATGCTGAATGAAAGATGTGTGTGTGTATGATGGTGGTGGTGGTGGAAGCTTTTGGCTACTTTGTTTCAAATGTTCAATAAAAATCTAAAGCAGACTTCAAAGGGTGTTCAAAGCTGACAGTATTATTTTCTCAGCAATGAGGAGGGAAGATGAATAAGTATCAAGGCACATCATTCTCAACATAATTGCAGACTTGACATATCTAAATTAGTTTCCCCAAGAAAATACAGTGGCAATAGAGCTTATTAATTAGAATGGTACCAGTACTGTAACACCCAGTTCTAACCCAAGACTGCCTGCAGCCACAACTAATAAAATAAAACTCAAGCACTCTTCCATAGATAGTGGAATCCCCCTTTCTGCTGAGTTTTCTGCAGCAATATATGTAAAAAAAATCTGTTCTTTTTGTTGCATATTTAATATACATAATTTATGGCCTATTCTCTTTTCAAATAGAAGAGAGTAGTAAACGTATATCTAGACCTCTTCAGTAGCTGAAAGTGTGTTTATTTATTTTTTAGAGTATTTATAGCCGGCTCTTCAGTCCAAAAGGCTCCCAGAGCTGCTCTGACAGTTCTCTGCCCTCAGGCTTACAATCCAATGAAGATAGAAATCACAAGGAAAAGGAAATGGCAGCAGGGATGTGGTTAAGTCCAGCAGATGCTGGCTGTTCTTCTCTCCCTCGGAGGTCACAGCATTGCCAGTTGGGATCGAGGGAGGGCCTGTCAGCTGCAAGCCTAGACACAATGTAAGCTATTGTTGTGTGTGCAAGCGCATGCGCATGCACACACACACACACACACACACACACACATGCACACACATACAAGGAGTGACACTTTTTACTAGTGAAGTTAGAGGATGTTGCTCTTCATTGCTGTATTAGATTTATGATAGCTCTCTAGTAGGTTTTTAAAAAGGAGTATTGGCAGAATACTCCAACAGAGACTTCAGTCATACATGGAGAGAGAAATCCCAGATGTTCAAGCATGGTTCAGGAAAGGAAGAGGCACTAGGAATCATATTGCAAGCATACAATGGCTAATGGAGTGCACCAGGGAATTCCAAAATGCTTTATAGGCTAGATCAGGGGTTGGCAACCTACAGCCTGCGGGCTGGGTGCAGCCCGCAGAGGCCTTGGGACCGGCCCATGGCCGGTCCTGCCGCCACCACTGCCGCCGCCACGTGCACTCCACTGCTGCGCTGTGCCACACGTGAGCGCGGGTGCCATTTTGGCGTCCAAAATGGCACCTGCACTTGCGCATGCATGCGCACGGCGGCGGCCGCCTTTTTGGAATGCATGTGCATGACACCGCATGCACACAGTGGCGGGCACCATTTGGGAAGGCCCAACGGTGCTGGCGCCATGCGAATTCACATGGCGCCGGCGCTGTTGGGTCTTCCCAAATGCCCCCCCATACACGTGCACATGCAGGGGCGGGGGGCAAGCATGCACGCCTGGCCCCAGCGCCATTTCCCCCCCCCCGGCCCCCTGGCAACAAAAGTTGCCCACCCCTGGACTAGACCAAAGCCTTTGACTGCATAGATCATGAAAAGCTATAGAATGCCCTTAAAGACATGGGAGTGCCAACACATCTGATAGTCCTGATGAGGAATCTGTACTCAGGACAAGAGGCTACTGTCAGAACAGAATATAGAGAAACAGAATGGTTTCCAATTGGCAAAGGAGTCAGACAAGGCTGCATCCTTCCATCCTATCTGTTCAACTTGTATACAGAACATATTATAAGAAAAGTGTTAGCCAGAGCCCCTCAATTTTACTTTATTTTATTTTGCTTTATTTGGCTTTTAATATTTCAGTGGCCGCATGGTCAGGCAAGACCACATGGCATTTTAAAATTGAGAAATCTTTCTCCCCTTCTATGACCCCCTGCCTGTAGCCCTCCCTTCCTAACACAATAGACTGGCTAGGGCAAGGGAGTTGCCTGAGGAGGAAAGCATCAGAAAATCAAATACATTCCCAGATTGGCTTTGTCTAAGACCATCATGGTAAATGGAATACAAATATCCTGCTTTGTCCACACTCCCCACACCTCAATAGCTCTGAGACCAACCCCTTTGTCCAATCTAGCTCGACAGGAAGACCCACAATAGATAATCCCATCATGGCCTTTGTGTGATTGTTACAGAATAGCCTAGAGGAGAGATTTTGGGTATATAAGGACCATCCCAGGTCCACTCAGTGCTGCCATTTTTGGGTGCATGCTGGAATCACTGTCCTTCTGCTGCCCTAAAGTGCGCCCACGACCCTCATCCCTGCCGGTCGTGCCATTCATCGAACCCAACCATCGCCGCAGATCCGAAGACATAGGAGCGTCGGGTATAGGTAACTTTTCCATCCCTTCCCCCTGGACCCTCTTTCTCTCTGAGCCATTCCAGTCTCCTTCCTTTTCTCCTTTAGTGTGCGAGTGTGTGTGTGTTGATGCTAATACTGTTAATAAATATTTGGGAATTGTAGTTCTACGTCTCAGCGTCTTCCTTAACCAATATCCATCCTTCTGTATACATTTGGTGAAGATCCCTGGGCATAAGTTAGGAGTGCCCTCTCGTAATTTGAGCTAATTATAAATTCCCCTGAAGAGCATTTATCCTAACAGATTGGTGGCGAAAGCGTGGCAGTACCCCGGAATTTGGATACCCCAAACTGGCCATTTGGGTTGTTCAAATCTCGGAACGTGGAAGAAAGGATTTGGTGACGGAGACGCTGATGCAAAGAATCAGGAGAGGAGTGATTGTGTGTGACTGTGCATCTTGTGTTGGGATACTTTCTCACTGTCTCTATTGCGGGTTGGCAAAGAAAAGGTTCAGGTTCCCCCACTTAGGTTCTCTCACTTCACCATCCACACTCTTAGCCGTCCCCAAACCCCTTAGAGAAATGGGGAGACGTCCCCTAGAGTCCCTGGGCGCAGAGTCCATTGTTAGGCATAGAGCCTTGGAATTTGTAGTTTTCGGGTGCAGAGTCCGCTGTCAGGCGCAGAGCCTTAGAATTTGGCGCAGAGCCACAGAACCCGGGCGTAGAGTCCACTGTCGGGCGCAGAGTCCGTTACCCGGCGCAGAGCCGCTGACGGTCCCCCGGACGTAGAGTCCAGTGTTAGGCGCAGAGCCTTGGGGAATTATAGTTTGGGCGCAGAGTCCAGTGAGGTCCCAAGACGCAGAGTCTTGCTGACCGCTAAGGGGCGCAGAGTCCAGGGCAAGGCATAGAGTCTTGTGTAAGGCTGTAGAAGCCACAGTTTGGGCGAAGAGTCCAGTGTAGAGACAGGCTGCAGAAGCCATTAGGTAGATCGGAGCGCAGAATTCCGCTAGAGCAGCTCGGAGCGCAGAGTTCCGGAGCGATGGAGAAGGTAGAAAACTGTTTTCTGTAAGCCAAGGAACCTTTTAAGGTCTTGGCATGTTAAGCCAGTGAGTGTTAACTCCTAGCTCTCCTCTTGGGTGTACTTTTAAAAGTCACAGCCCATCCAGCTCAGTGGGTCTAAACCCCAAGCTCTCTATTGCTGGTGTGCTCATTAAGGGACCCCAGTCTGGCTGCCTAGGTCTTAACCTTCAGCCTGCATAGCTGTAACTAAGAAGAGAGAACCCTGAACAGGAACAAAAATGGACATAGCCAACTTTTGTATAGAGGAGCCAGTCCAGAACAGACTGCAGAAATGGATTCTTGAAAAGGGGCCCAATCCATGGATGCCGGGGGCATTCCTTACTGAGGATCCCTTTGCAACTCTTTTGGAGGCATACAACCTAAAAACAGCAAAGAAGGGAATAAAAGGTGTTTCCAAGACAGAAAAAGACAGGTTGGCAGCATGGGGGATTTGGACCGTATCCCATGGTGCCGTAGAAGAGTGTAAGAAACTCAGAGTGGAAATAGAAGTGTCTAGGAAGCAGATCAGTGATCTAGACACCCAGATTAGGAAGGAGGTAGCAGAGAAGATCCTGTTGATGCACAGTGTTAATAATGCCAAACAAAAGGTAGAGAGAATAGAGAAGGAAAATTTGAAATTGAGAGAACAGGTAAAAGAATTCCAAACCAAATTTAACCAAGCAAAACAAGCTGCTGACTTCATATTAGCACAACAAACTGAAGTAGTAGCCCAATTGGACCACACCACATGCCAGGCAAAAATTAAAGAATTAGAAAGCAGGCTAAATTTGAAAAGTACAGTAGTGGCCACAGTACACCCTTCCACGCTTGGAGAGGCCAGAGACCCCCCTCCCCTCAATAAAATGGAGACTGGTGACTTAACAAATCAAGTCAATCCCCCTAAGACAAAAGGTTTCCCTTTTACAGCCACTCTCATAGAAGCAAAACCTACACTTTCTATTAATGAGGCTTCCTGCATAGCACAGCTATTGGGACCTTTAAATTCACAAACCTATTTGACATGGCTGATGCATGTATCAAACTGTTGCCCCAGTGCAAGAGGTCCAGATCTCACTCAAATTGCTAGAATGTGTATGTGCCCTGAGGACAGGCAAATTTTGGAGTCAGCTATAATAGTTCGGGACCTCCTATCCAGAGACAGTTACTCCTGGATGAGAGAAATTGTTTCCCTTTTAAAGCCAGGAGAAACTATCAGGGAGATGTACTATAAAGAAAGGCAAGCCAAGAATGAAATCCCAGAGAAATATGTTTCCAGAAAAATGTTCCTAGCCATTTTGTCTGGCGAAGTAATATGTGATGCCCAAGGACAAGCTATATGGTACAATGAGTCATTTTTGGCACAATTATACTCAGGATCCTACCCCCAGACCCAAAAGTGCTTACAGCATGAGGGAGTGTCATGCTTCTCAGACTCCTGGAAATCCTTTTTCCAACCCCTGAAGATCTCTGATAATTTCCGCAAGGTCTTAGCATGGAGACAAGAAAAGACCCTACAGCACAAACGACAAGCCAGAAAAAGCCCACTAAATAAAAAGCCCACTAAGTCTTCCCCCACTCCCCAAAGGGAAAGGGAAGCATCCGAAATATCCACTTTTCATAGGGGAACCTTCAGGAGACCTCACTCCCCCCTTTCCCAAGAGCCACACAGAAGTCCTCCACACCAGGCTGAAAGTCTCCCCCTCTCTTCTGTTACAGTCCCCAACAGGGCATGGGCACAATCCAAAGACCCTAAGTCTCGGAAGCCCTCTCATTCGGCCATGAGAGAAACAGGGACCCCACAATCCCAACCCCAGACCACATGGCAAAGTAGACCCAGGACCACAGAAATAGGCACTCACCCACGTGGAAAGAACTGGAATGGAACAGGGAGATGTAGAAGACCAAGCCCTTGCCCCTCAGAAGAGATAGTGGAGTTAAGCAACGCTGTCTCAGCTTCTTTGTTCCCTCGCCCCAGAGATAGACAACACTGTCTTAACCCCAGCTTCCCCAGAGCTGAGAGTCCTCGAAAGGCACTCCTAGAAACTGCCCTTTAACTGCCCGGCTTCATTGCCAGCGAAAGATTGCAGATCCCATCATCCTGCAGGCTGTCCTTGTTTCATTTGGAAAGAAAAGAGATGGATTTCCTTGCCATCTCTGTAAAGTTTGCGACCTCATGCTTTAGAATTGGGAAGTAAAGACTGCATCCTGCATTCCTTGAACCCCTTTGGATTGAGAAATGGCTGTTAAGGTTGCCTTTTCTCACCACTGTTGTGTCTATGATTTAGTATTATTCTCTTGTCCTTGTGCCCCTAAAGCAAGTGGACAGGAGCATTAGAAATTCCAAGTTGTGTAGAGTGAGTTGAGAAGTTAAGAAGTAATTTGGTCCCAGAACAATAAAGAAGAATTAGGAAGGGAAAAATAGCTTAGAAAAACTTGGGAGGGATGCCCCCCCCCTTCTCTAGCCGCTTTGCAAAAGGAATCACTATTTTCTGTTGTTGGCACTCTGCATGTGCTCAGATACCATGGATTGTTAAGTTCAGAGCTGCAGTCTCAGATTGGTTGCAGTGCCCCCTAGGTTTCTAAAGTTCACCGTGGGTAGTTGTCTCAAACCCATTCACCCTTGTGTGTTCTCTTATTTTATTTTGGCATAGTTTGGCATAGTTAAGTGTGTTTGGCTTGTGTTCTTTTCTGTACTCTGCTTATGCTCAGAGGCTACTCTATTCTTTTCCATTATCAAATCTAGACCTTGATTTGAATCAAAGTATTTCCTTTCCTATCTCTAGGATAGCTAGTCTGTGCTGCTAGAAATTTGTCTTTTCAAGCTGAGTGAAGGCATATAGGTTATTGCTGTGCCTATATCATATTCTGCCCCTCCAGTTCTTGGGGAGTGCATGGCCTGGATTCAGTTTCTCTGCTGCCATGTGCTTGGGGCTGCATGAGTTTTCAGCTGTTTCTGCTTGGCTCTCTTTACATGCTCAGAGGCTAATCCAGCGGCCCGGCACACCCCCTGTCTCTTCTAGGAATAATACCAGCTTTCCAGTCTTTCATTTGGAGTTTGGGATCAGTTTTGGCTTTTGCTCTGCATTATTCAAATCTAATGGCTAGAAAATAGACCTCTTGTGTTGTCCCCATCAATTTGTGGTATAGGATTGCGCCATGTGTAAGGTCTTGTTGTGTGTCTGCAAATTTGTGATTCACTTGGACTGTGTTTTGAGACTTCTTGTTTAGAAATTCAGTTTCTCCTTCTGGTTCAGTGGTCATGTTAAGTTTTGTGATTTTGCTATCTCATGGACTTATAGGGGAGAAAATTTTAGCATTTGGTAAAGTTAAGACCTGTACTTAGTGGTACTTGGGAAACTAGATGTTCTAAGTTGCCTGCCGCATGGAGAACTCTGGCATTGTCTGCCTGAGTCACCCTAGCAAAGAAAAAAAAAAAAGGCAGATTTAGTTCTGAGAGCTGATTTACATAAGCCCCCAGGAATCAGACCAAGCCATTAAATCCCATTTTAAGTGATTTGGAAACACCCAAAGATTGCTTGTTAAGTCGGCCTGTTAATGAATCTTGGGTCTATGGCTTGTTTTCATGTATATTTATACTGTTTTCATTACTGCCTTGTCCCTTGAAGGAGAACCTCACTCACCAGCATAGTCTATCTGTTTTTTTTAATGTTCCTTTATTCCCTTCTCACTTGCTGCGAGTGATACCAGTTCACCTCACAGCGCCCCCTGTATTTTCTAAGCTGCAACTGCTTCTGCTTCTGCTTCCTGCACTCTCTTTACATGCCCAGAGACTATTTGGTCAGAACAACCTATCTTTCCTTTGGAGGTTACAGGTTTTGCATCCCCTAGTCCTTTCTACTCTAAAGCTGAAAGGCACAGTCTCAGCCTAGTCAGTTGGCAACCAATAATCATCACAACCATCATCATGTTTCCTTCTTTTCCTTTCCTGTCTTCCACAGAAGGGGAAGACATGTGAGCCCTTTTGTTCTTTCTAGTTTCTCCTCCTAAACGTCCCTGTTCTTCCCTTGCTTTGCCATAATGCCACTTGGCGCCCCCTCTCAGTTTGTATGGGTTTCTGTACATGTTCAGAGGAAATAGGATCAAATCTGTCTTCCTGTTTGTCTGTTTAAACTCTGCCTCAAATGTCTCTATTTTCTTTTGTTACCAGACAGTGTGACTAGTCACATACTCTCAGCCCAAACTCAGATTCAGCTTTGCTCTTTTACATCCTCCTCATCCTCAGCTTTAGGATATTGTCGTTGTTGTTTTTATTGTCATTGTTGTCGTTGTTTTTCTGCTGAGCCTGCATTTTTGCATGGATCTATTTTTCTGTAGTTTCCTTGAGCTGCTCCAGCTATGTATGCATTCTTGATTAGGTAAAGATTTGTTTTGCATATGAGTTAAGTGAGGGAGTTAAAAGAGAGGAAGGCTTTCCCTTCCTGCCTTTCAATCTTCTTTTTAGGTCTTGTGAGATTTTTGGTGCGAGTTTTTTTTGTTGTTGTTAGCAGGGGGGGAATGCCCCCATATTTTGCTTCTATTTATTAATAGGACCCTAGGAAATCCATGTTTCTGCAAGACCCATATCAGGGATTGTTTCGGAAAAGAATTCTATCTACACGAGTTTGTAAAGACTTTCACTAGTGAGGCCCCTTACATGGTAGATCCAAAATTGTTAGAAGGTTTTCATTTGGAAGACGAATTGCAGATCTCAAAATGGTTGCGCCTGCTCACTAACTTGAGCCAAGCAGCCAAACAAGTAGAGCAATCAGAGGCCAGAATTAAGATTTCTGTCGACCTCAAAGCCCAGCAAATATTGGAAGTCACCCAGGAAATTGAAGATGTTTCTAAAAACACATGGTTTGGAAAATGGGACTGGTCTGCCACCGGCCAGGCAATTTTAAAACTTCTAACCAATCCCATAGCTATAATCCTGGCAATACAGATTGTCACGGTTGTAGGCGCTCTATATCTTGCATGTTGGATTAAAAAGCAAGTGGCCCAGTTTCGTGCCCTTAGAAGCAGACTAGATCTCCCACAACTGCTGACCACTAGGCATCATCACCACTGCCATCCGCCCCGTTCCCTTTCTGAGTGCCTCCGCCCTCTAGAGGACGAAGGTGGGAGAGAGAACCTCCTTGGTTAGGTGCAGTCATCCTCACTCATAGTTGCTGCCCACACCCTTGCCCTGTCGGACTCAGGGGGGGGAGAGTTTTTTTCCCCAGCCATCTTTTCCTTCAATAGGGAGATGGGGGAATAGCCCCCACCTCTTGGCAACAATAGCGGAGCCCCTAACGGGAGCCTCGCAGAGGGCAAGGTAGCCCACTCAAACAGACCCACCCTAGTGTTTTAGACCTCCTTCCAAGTCACAGCTCCACATGGAGTCAGGGATCCACATCCCCTCTCCATTCTGCATCCATCCATTCCACCCCCATCTTTAGGAACGCCTTAGTTCTGCCGCCATAAGCACCTTTAGCTCAAACAGAATCATGATCTGCACAATCCCCAGTAGCCTTGGCCTTGATCCGACATGGCGAACTTTGCCTCATCCAACCATGTGCCCCTTGTTCATAAAGCCAATAAGAAGGTCCTCACTCACGGTCCACCTGACCCACCCGGACCTATCAAGACACCCCTGCAGTGTAGACCCAAGTTCACAAACCATTCAAAGACAGCGGGCGCTGAGACAGTGTGACTGCTACTGTTTCTCAGCCCAAAGTAGTTACAGAGATGGGCCTTAAGCCCTAGTTTTGCATGAAGCATGATAAGTGTTGGTGCTGTTATGTGTATGTATGTAAGGCGCTGTACGCCCTCCTTTGGTGATGGAATTTTCTTTTTGGGAAATGGTAATTTGGGCAGCTATCCCTGCTACATCGCAACTCTCCTGTTTAGCTTTGGCATAGCTGTAGCTTCTACCACGTCTCCCTGGAGACATGGGGGGGGGGGTGTGAAGCCCTGCCTTTTCTACTCTCTTTTCCACTCCACTTTCCACTTCGCCTCCCACTCTTATGAGGAAGGTAAGCCTCCACCGCGATGGCACCAGATCGCGCCACCAAGCCAATCGGCCACCTGACCGCCGCCTGCGCTGTCCAAGGTCTGCATCATCCCGGTTCCAGTCCAAAGCCTAGACGGAGCCCCCATCGAGCTGCCGCCACCCTCGAAAACCACCATCCAGCACCCACCCACAAACAAGTCCCGGACGCCTGCCTGCGTCGATGTCCGCATCTCAAACCATCAGCTCAAACCAACAGCCCCACCTAAAGACTGGTGCTCCCTCATCAAAATGCCATAATGGACAGTGCAATCCAAGAAGAACACTGCCCCCTCACTGGTCTATTACGTGCACCCCCTTGTGCAAGATATCCCCTCACAGATGACACGTTCCACTGCCCGCATTATTATATATTCTTGCTTGCTGCATGCATTGCCATTGCCTTTCCTTGTTGTTATTATTGTAATGTATTGTGTGAATGGGTTCCAGAAATGTGTAGGGACCCCTTCCCATCCTCTCCTTCTATGGAAAAGTTGCCTCCGCCCACCAGCCACCTTGTCCCAAATTGACACCTCCAAATTGAAATACCAAAGGCCGAATTCGAAAGCCATCGACCCCAACACATTTGCATGTATTGGTCTCAACAGCTTTCGGGGGGGGGGGAATGTTAGCCAGAGCCCCTCAATTTTACTTTATTTTATTTGGCTTTATTTGGCTTTTAATATTTCAGTGGCCGCATGGTCAGGCAAGACCACATGGCATTTTAAAATTGAGAAATCTTTCTCCCCTTCTATGACCCCCTGCCTGTAGCCCTCCCTTCCTAACACAATAGACTGGCTAGGGCAAGGGAGTTGCCTGAGGAGGAAAGCATCAGAAAATCAAATACATTCCCAGATTGGCTTTGTCTAAGACCATCATGGTAAATGGAATACAATATCCTGCTTTGTCCACACTCCCCACACCTCAATAGCTCTGAGACCAACCCCTTTGTCCAATCTAGCTCGACAGGAAGACCCACAATAGATAATCCCATCATGGCCTTTGTGTGATTGTTACAGAATAGCCTAGAGGAGAGATTTTGGGTATATAAGGACCATCCCAGGTCCACTCAGTGCTGCCATTTTTGGGTGCATGCTGGAATCACTGTCCTTCTGCTGCCCTAAAGTGCGCCCACGACCCTCATCCCTGCCGGTCGTGCCATTCATCGAACCCAACCATCGCCGCAGATCCGAAGACATAGGAGCGTCTATAGGTAACTTTTCCATCTCTTCCCCCTGGACCCTCTTTCTCTCTGAGCCATTCCAGTCTCCTTCCTTTTCTCCTTTAGTGTGCGAGTGTGTGTGTGTTGATGCTAATATTGTGAATAAATATTTGGGAATTGTAGTTCTACGTCTCAGCGCCTTCCTTAACCAATATCCATCCTTCTGTATACATTTGGTGAAGATCCCTGGGCATAAGTTAGGAGTGCCCTCTCGTAATTTGAGCTAATTATAAATTCCCCTGAAGAGCATTTATCCTAACAAAAGCAGGCTTGGACACAGAAGAAGGAGGAGTGAAAATAGGAGGAAGGAATATCAACAATCTAAGATATGCAGATGACACCATAGTACTAGCAAGAAAACCTCACAGACCTGAAACACCTACTAAGATCAAAGAAGAAATTGCAAAGGCAGGCTTAATATTGAACATAAAGAAAACAAAAATAATGGCCACCGAGGACCTTCACAAGTTCAACCTAGAAAATGAAAAAATAGAAATAGTAAAAGAATTCCCATACCTAGGATCAAACATTGATAGAAATGGGAACTGCCATCAGGAAATCTGAAGATTAAGAATGGGGAGGGTGGCTATGAAATAACTAGAAAAGTTTCTAAAATGCAAAGACATACAACTTAGCACAAAAGTTAGGATCATACAATCCATTGTATTCCCTATTATCATGTATGGATGTGAAAGCTGTACAGTTAAGAAAAATGATAGGAAGAAAATCAACTCATTTGAGTGTGGTGCTGGAGAAGAGTGCTGAGGATCCCATGGACAGCCAAAAAGACAAACAAATGAGTCCTAGAGCAGAGTAAGCCGGAAACCTCCCTTGAAGCCAAGATGACCAAACTGAGGCTGTTGTACTTTGGACACATCATGAGAAGAGAGAAATCATTGGAAAAGACAATAATGCTGGGAAAGGTGGAGGGCAGTAGGAAGAGAGGAAGGCTACATGCTAGATGGATGGACTCTATTAAGGAGGTCACGAGTATTAAGGGGTTACAGGAATTAAGCAGAACAGTGGAGGCCAGAGGGTCTTGGAGATGTCTCATACATAGAGTCGACATGAGTCGAGATTGACTCAAGGGCAGTTAACAACAAGAAGATTGGCAGAACTGGATTTCATGGTATAGTTCCATCATTGTAGTTATCTCTCAGTATAGAGTTGTAGCCCGGATGTATAAGGCCATTAAGTTAACCTAGTGAACAGTGAGAGTGAACAGATTATCTGTTTTGAAGATTTAATGAAACTACAGCTAGGGTGCAGAGGAGTTAGGGATATTGTGCCGGAATATGGTCCATCCTCCTTCCCATGTGTTCAGGTTTTGTGTGGAGGGAAACATAAATAGAGCTGTCAAGTGTGTGTTCCAGGGATAGGCAAATGGAAATTTACTCTATCCATAACTGAATTCCTGACAGGCTAAAGAACTCTCTCATGCACCTCACCTGCTTTAGTTGGAACCAGTTTCTAGGATGAATGATTAAAATGGCTCTGTCTGCGTCCAAACTTATAATGACAGTAATACTTTAATTAGATCAAACAAACAAAGTACAAAATTGGTGTGCAAGCTTTCACTATCACTAGAATGTAGGCAATGGGATTTGTAGTGTTATTTCTGGAGAGGGAAGATGCCAGGCTTTATACATTCTCATATGAAGTGCTTTCACTTCTTCTATTTCACAAGGCACTCATGATAAAACAAGCCACTGCTCTAGTGACTGATTTTACTGTACAATTGACATCTATGGAAGATTCCATCTAGCAGAGTTCAAAAGACTTGCCAGCTGGAAATGGCTTAGAGACTGACCTCAAGAATAAAAAGGTGATGGATTCAGCTTGTAAAAGGTCCTGGTTAACAATTCTATTCTGGTTCAGCACAAAGGTACAGCTTTATAGTGTCAGTGAACCCTAGATATCATAGATATGACAGGCAACAAGCCAACAAATGTTAGAGACATAAGCCAGTAATGATTTAAAGTGGATTGGGCAACACAGGGCAAATCTCAGTGAGATAGTGAATTTGAGCCTGGAGTGTAGCGCTGCTGTGATACAGTCCAGGCACAGGATCCTTTAATGAAAATCTCCTCCTAATGTGTGTGTATGTGTAGTAGGGCATCATTTAAAAGCTACAATCCTCTCTGACAGCTAGTTTTCTGGGTAGAAGGAGCACCCACAAGTTAAATCTCTCTCTCATCTGTGTTCCTAAAAGGTATAACCCAGCAGCAAGTTTAAAGGCTGTAGTGAAGACATTCCAAGTCAGATAATGTACAGGGACTGAGGAAGTCAATTAGGGCAGCATCTTTGTCAGCTGCCCTCTAGTTGACTTTGACTCCTGGTGACCCTGTGGATGAGATATTTCCAAAATTCCCTCTCCTCAACTGCCCTGCTCAGATCCTGCAGGCTCAGGCCCATGGCCTCTGTGATCAAGTCTAACCATCTGTCGTGTGGGTCTTCTTCTCTTTCTACTGCCCACTAACTTTTCCAGCATCATTGTCTTTTTTAATGTTTTCTCATAATGTGTCCCATAATGTGTCTCATTGTCTTCTCATAATGTGGCCAAAAAACAACAGTTAAATCATCCTGGCTTCCAGGGAGAGCTCAGATTTAATCTGTTCTAGGACCCATTTGTTTGTCTTCTTGGCCATCCATGGTATCTACAGCACTCTTTGCCAGCACCACATCTCACATAGGTTGGTTTTCTTTCTATTGCCTTTTTTCACTATCCAGCTTTCATATCCATACATGGGGATGGGTAATACAATGGCTTGGACTATCCTCACTTTAGTGTTCAGTGTTATATCTTTTCACTTTAGGATCTTGTCTAGTTCTTTCATAGCAGCCCAGTCCCTTCCTAGTCTCCTTCTGATTTCTTGAATGCAGTCTCCATTCTGGTCTATATTTGATCTAGGGTATGGGAATTTTTTAAGATTTTCTCATTGTCTAGGATGAATTCTTGTAGCTCTTCCATGCACTGCACAAATAATGCAGTTTGACACCACTATAACTGCCAAGGATCAGTGCTATGGAATTCTGGGATTTGTAGTTTTTTGAGCTATTTAGTCTTCTCTGTCAGCGAGCTCTGGTGCCACAACAAACTACAAATCCCAGAATTCCATAGCATTGAGCCATGGCAGTTAAAGCAATGTTAAATTACATTATTTCTGCAGTGCAGATGCAGCCTAGGTCACATAGATGCTCTGAACCTTTCAAGTCCAGCAGGTGACATACAGGTCCTTGCTTTAAATATACCTGTTAGTCTAGTGCCAATGAAACAAGGAAGCCCTGCCAAGCCACAAGTGTGGAAACTCGGCAGCAATGCCTGTTCATTTGTGAGTTATTCTTAGACATATCTTGTTAGCTCACAAGCGAATCAGGATGCTGTCACCCAGCTCATATTCTGTCATCATGGAAGTGATTGATGTTAATGCCATTTTGAAGCTATTCACATAAAAAGGTCAACAAGGAAATCGGATCAGCGGGTATTAACATATTCTTCGTGGGTCTCTCATCTTCCGCCGTGAAAAGCCTCATAAGTAGGCCTATGTTTCCTCTTCTGACTCATGTCCTGTGTTGCTGCTGGGTTATATTAGAAGTTTAACAACAACATATTAGACGTAAGAGTGTGCATCCTTTTTCTTGAAAACAAGAAATGGAAAAAAAAAAAAAGACCAACAAGCTCCTCAGGTGCCAAATATGTCCGGTCAGGATCTCGTAAGACAGCTGTCTTCCCAGCAAGCAAGACAGTTGCCATGGCAACTTCCAGACTTCACCCATCAACAGCTTTTAGGATTTTGACAATTCTGAAAGGGACTGTGAAGGAATTTCAATTAGAGCAAACACTTATCTATTTAAAAGACAGTAACTTTTTTTAAAAGAAAAGGAAAGGGGGAAAAATTCCTGAGATAATATTAACCAATGTCATGTCAGTTTTTTTTTAAAAAAATTAAGTGTTCAGTGATAGGATATACATTTGGAAAATGTTGTCAAAATATTAAAAGCACATTCTGAAAGTGGTACAAAAAAGGAAGAAAAAACATTTATGCAGGCTTTGATGACTGGTGTGGGTGGCAATCAGACTGAGACAGATGTGTTCAAGCAAATCGTGATGTATGTAATGCCGTGCCATTTTAGGGGTGATCTCCTGGTAAACAGAGGAGGATGAAAGACCTGGATTTTGCAAGATATTGAAAGTCTAACACCTCTCAAGAGGAGCATCTCCTTTTCTCTTGCTAATGGAACTTTTAAAAATTTTATTTCCTGGAATACCCACATGGTTAGAAGAAGGAAGGTCTGGCCTCTATGATTTTTAACATCTTTGCCTGATGAAGAAGCCAGTGAAGCTCTGAAAGCTTGCAACCTGTGTTTTCTGCATTTTGGTTGGTCCTGTAAAAGTATCATTCTTTTGTGGATTTTGGATGTTTTTGTAATTTGCAAGAGCCAGTGTGATATAGTGGGTTGAGTGCTGGACTGCTCTGGAGACTGGTTTCAATTTCCCACTTGAGCATAAAAACCCATTGGGTGACTTTGGGCAAGTCACCATCTCTCTGCCCCAGAGGATGGCAATGGCAAACCCCCTCTGCAGAAATTTGTCAAGAAAACCCTTAGTCCATAAGTCAAAATGACTTGAAGACACACAACAACTCATGGCCAACATGGCTACCATTTGTAACCCTCAAGATTTGGGAGGAATTAAAATTAGCTCAAGGCAGCAATGTCTATTGGCCGGGTTACCTAGCCTTGGGACCAACCCCCTGTGTATACCAAGTCCAGAGATACAAAGAATTGCAGAGGCAGGGCTCTAAACAAATAATGAGTTTTATTTCAAAAAGGGGAAATCAGCAATCATAAGAAAACACACACATGTATTTTTGAAGCTGGGAGTTTTCATCCACCATCAAGGGAGAGAAGGCAGGCCAGCTCCATTGGGCCTAGCCTGAACAAGAAGAAGGGCCCTCCTTCCATCTACCATCATCGAGGGAGAGAAGGCAGGCCAGCTCCATCAGGCCTATCCACAGTAAGAAGAAGGGCCCTTCCTCCAGTCCATCTGCCTTGGTCCAGGCTTTAGAGGGAGAGAAGATCTGCTGGACATACTCCCCGTCCCCACCACCATTCCCTTCTCCTTTTGTCTCCTTTTGTCTCTTTTTAGATTGTAAGCCTAAGGACAGGGAAATGTCTAATTAACCATTTGTAAGCCGCTCTGATAGCCTTTTGGCTGAAGAGCGGGGTATAAATACATAATAATAATAATAATAATAATAATAATAATAATAATAGCTGCCAGAGTGGCCCTGGGAGCAGGGCAGGACCCAGGCTGGACCCAGGCAGCAATTTCAGTGGCTAAATCCTTCTGATAACATCAGGATGCCGCCTGTTTTAAGTTTTAAGCCAGCTCAGATAAGCCAGTTTTATTATCCCTGCGATAAAGTCCTAAGGCTTACTAAGGAGATACAATACCTGTACAGATAGATGCTTCTCTTGTTACAGGTCCAGAGATGAAGGGGGAAGCGAGAGAGGAGCTAGCCGAGTAAAACTGGCAGCATGCCTACCTATTACTAGACTAAGCCAAAGGAACAAAGGAAAAACACCAATGTTTATAGTGAATTTCAACCCTGGGGCAAAATTCAAGGTATTGAAAGAGGCCAAATGGTGGTGCCTTCTTTGAAATGGGTTTAAATCACTTTGAAGTCATTTTTCTGAGGTGGTAACATTGTGGTGTGAATGTGAGTGATGCACACGCATTTCCGAGGCAAGAAGGATTAGCGTGCAGGGCTGCCTGAGTCATTGACTCCTTGGCATCAACCCATTGTTGGCATTTCTCACCTCTTCTGGAGTGTCCAGAAAAACAGAGCCCAAGAGATTGCTAGTGCTAGCCTACGTGTGATGGAGGAATCCTAGTAATGGTGTCCACAGCAGGGTCATAGAAGGGCAACTTAACCTGTATTTTATTGCAAATCTGATATCAAAAGAGGAAGGGTCCAATAGGACTAACACCCTTAGGCCTCATTCCCACTACGTTATAAACTGGTTTGCTAACGGTTTTGAAGTGGTTTAAATGACCCTTGTTTGCACTTGAGCCGAATCGCTGAAGTGGTTTGGCGAGGGGCCCCCTGCACTAGACCCATTTAACATGCGTCCTTTTGACACTCATTTTTTCCGCATCTTTTGCAATAAATCAGTTCAGCAGAAGTGTGAACAAGATGCGGATTGGAATCGATTTCCTCTGACATGATCAGCAAAGAGGGTCCATTTTGAATTGATTCATTAGTCAATGTGAATGACAAGTGGGTTATTTTACAACAAGAAAATGCAATTAGGGCAAATGTAGTGTGAACCACGCTCTGCTGTTGAACTGATCCATCGATTCGGATTGCAAACTGATTTATTTGCAAGTGGGAATGAGGCCTGGATATGTTTTCTGGATGTAAGATACTGCATTTTAGCCACATCAGGGGAATCCTAAAGAGAGGGCCAATGGACTGGGACTTTACCTCCAAGATTAAAAAAACAAAACAAAAGAAACATTTTTCTGAAACATTTTCCTCAAAAATTGGACTACATTTGGCATGTTTTACAAAAACAGCACCTGGAAAATGTTACCTAATGCCAAAACATGGAGGGCTTCTTTAGAAATTCAGTGCTCTCTGCCTGACAAAGGAACTTATAGCTTCACAAAAGGGTAGACAACTTGGATCCCAAGAGGAGCATCTTTTTTTGTCTTGCTAATGGAACTTAAAACATTTTTCTTGAAGTACCCACATGGCCAGAGGGAAGAGGGGCCTGCCTGCATGAATGTCCTTTCCTACCACCTGAGCTGAGAACAGTAACATCTTGACAAAATGCAGGCTTGTGACTAAAGTTATATCCCCCCCACCACGTATGATTTTTAACATCTTTGCCTGATGAAGAAGCCAGTGGAACCTCAAGAGTTTGCAACATGCATTTTGTACATTTTGGTTAGTCCCATAAAGGTATCACTATTTTGTGGATTTGGGATGCTACTGTATCTTTCCACCATATGCACTGTGTGAATCCTTCCTATTCCACCACCAGTGTCCCCTGAACCACAGCCCTCCTACCCATCATCAATGACTTTCTAGTTTCCTCTCACCACTGCACACACTTGCAGCCTGATCCTTGCCATGTTCACTTGGAAATAAGTCCTACTGGCTTCAATACAACTTGCTCCTTTGTAAGGACGTTTTCATACACAAACGTCCCATCCGCCTGGAGCCATTCCGTAACGGAGACTTCCGCTCACTCCGGAATGGCTCCGGCGGCAGCGACCTAATTCCTTTTAAAAAAAGGAATTACAACTCCGGCGCTGATGCCGGAGTTAGAGCTAAAGGGGGCGGGGCTTGCTGCGACGTCATGTGAACACGTGCAGCAAGCCCCGGACTGACGCCGGCTAGCGCCGGGGATGGCACCGGAAGGGGCGGGGCTTGCTGCGACGTCGTGTGAAAAATTTGACATTTTGCCGGAGTGGGGCCGGACAGAGGCCGGCTAGCGTCCTCCAAAAGCCCCGTGTGAAAACGTCCTGAGTGTGTACAATATTGCAGCATCACTCTGCTGTCTAGCTAAGGCTGCATCTGTACTGCAGAAATAAAGCACTTTGCTACCACTTTAACAGCCATGACTCTATGCTATGGAATTCTGGGATCTGCAGTTTTTGTGAGATGTTTGTCCATCTCTGGCTGCATCTGCAGTGCAGAAATAATGCAGTTTGGCATCACATTATTGAGCCATGGTTCAATGAGATGGAATTCTGGGATTTGTAGTTTGTTGTTGCACCAAAGCACTCCAACAATGGCTAAATATCTCACAAAACTACAAATCCCAGAATCCCATAGCAATGAACAATGGCAATTAAAGTGGTGGCAAACTGCATTATTTCTGCAGTGCAGATGCCACCTAAGGCATACTACATCCACCTAGACTAGAGTCTAGAGTAAAAACTGACAATTTAAATTAGACATTGACTGGAAGGAAAGTCTAGTGTTTTTTTTAAAAGATTACCGGTATCTGCAATATTTATATGCCATTCAACAACAGGGGTTTCTGGGCGTTTTACAAACAAGAACAAATACATTAATACTCTTTTTTAAAAAGAGCAACCTAAAAACTCAAAAAAATTAAGCAGCAGCATGTAGAACAGTATCATTAAAAACATAGCATTAGTACATATTCAGTGGATTAAAATGCACTGATCTAATATATCTGTGAAAATACTAAAGGTCCTCACCTGATAGCAAAAAAAGACTGTAAGAAGAGCATTGGGCTAACCTCTCTGGAGAATCCATTCCATAACTGCTGTGCTAATACCCAAATCCTCTTCTGGGACTTGTAGTTTAGACACTGGAGCGCTCCTCCCTAAATTACCAGTCCCAGAACTCCATAGGATGGAGCCATGGCTGTGGAATAATACCAGTATAATTCTGTAGTGTGAACGGGCCCTAAGAATCTATTTCTATGATCATAGCTCCTGAAGAAATCAAAGCAATAAAGTTGTTTTTTTCTCTGTCTTACCCACCTTTAATTATAGGTGGAATGATCTGAGTTTGGGAGACTGTGGGCATATACTTCCAAAAATAAAAATAAAATAAAATAAAAGACATGGGTGGGGAACCTCACCAGGGTATTCAGAATGACATAGGTGGGACTGCCATGTACACCATGGTCTTTGCACTCAGCCTGCTTTCACAAAACAAAAGATAGAAACAGTTGTGTTCATGCAGTTTTCTAGCATCTCGGGCAAGCACAGCCTAGCTGGTATCTTTCATTTGTGTTGAAATGACAGCTCTAATCATTCCACAGCCAGATTGCCTGTGCTGCCCAAGGGAGGACATGAGTTGTAGTGCAGCACAACTAAAAGGCACCAAATTGGAAATGTTTGGCTTAGTGCTTTGAGTTCTTTTAATCACTGATTTTTTTCACAATGGGAAAATGACAGCATCTGGCTAGTTCAGTCCCTCTGAGTAAACCAGAGAATTTGGAAATGTTCGTAAATTGCTCATTTCTCCACAACTTTGTTTCTAATAATTATGACAGACCTTCCTCTCGATCAATACCCAATTTAAATTAATATCATTATCTGAAAGGGGGGGGGGGAGCTCTGTAACAGTCAGAAAAAATATTTTAAAAAGAGGCATGTTTAATTATTACTTTTCATCCATGCTGCCAAAATACAAAACTATAATACACATTCTCTGTGTAAAGGCTTACACCTCATGCAGTGATAATGTTCTGGGTCTTTTGAGCAAAGTTACACATTAATCTATTTCTAAAAGGATTTCTAAGTAATTTAAATCACAAATAAAACTGCTGGACGCCTTCAACATCTCTAACCTAATAATTTTTAGTATAATACTTTAGGGTGTTTCATGCTGTGGAACTAAGAGCTCTTAGATTGTTCAGTTATAGTCCTGAATCTCTCCATTTTAAGGTCATGTTATGGTGACAAGAGCCTTTATTCCAATGAAATAAATATTTTCTGCTTCATATTTCAGTACTGAGTTCATCAATAGTAGGCCTTGAGGTTTTCTCAGAATAATTTTATACCTCAAATTACTGAGATATGATTGCTTTGGAGGCAGTATACTCATGCCCCCTTTCCACTCTAAATATTGGCTAAATCTACGGTAACTAGAAAACAAGACAATGGCCTGAGTTTAGGGAAAACCATGGACACACTAAATACCATAAAATATCGACTTTTGGCTTCCAGGTTATGTTTTTGAAAGTGACGTATGCTCATTATCAAACATGTTTTATTTTATTTGTTACAGCACACACCTAATCATATTTACCCCAAAGTATGTTTCAATATGTTCAGTGTGATTTACACCTGGATTGCAGCTAGACTCCCAAAATATCAAGGAATGCATTACCATTTCTTATATGTGCCCATGTTTTTTTGGTGTACCTCCATGAATATAAATTCATTTAGAAACTCTCAATTATTCCAACGAGAGTGTCTCTACTTATTCCTCATGATCCCTTAAAATAGCGATCAATCCTCATGTGCTGAGATACTGTGGCTCTATTTAACATGATCATATCTGCTTGCCCAAGGTTTGCATACTTGGCAAAGTTTACAAAAACAACTTTTGGGGACCGCATTTTTCTGAATCCTTCAGCCATCTTGCCTAATGGCCATGCTCACTGAGGGATTCTGAGAGATGTAATGTCCAAAGGTTACTTTTTCAAACTCTGCTTCTTAGAGATCATCTAGTCCTGGGAAAGATCCAACAGTTGATGAGAAATTGTAGCGAAGTATTACAAATAAGCCTTGAGGTATAACCTGAAGTGTGTTCACACTTCCACTGCTACTTCCTGACAGCATGGATGGGTAGGAAGAACTGGCAAGGAAATAATAGCTTTTCCCCCTCTGAGCACTGGAAGAGTTTTAGATAATTAGTTCTACAGCAGGATACGAATCAAATAAATACAGCCCTGCAAAGTTGACCATCTTATTTGAAGATTAGGGTGCAGCTATGTTGACAGACAATGGCTTAGTGCAGGGCTGGCAACCTACGGCCCCCGGGCTGGTTCCGGCCCAGGGCCCCGTGCTTACTGGCCCAGGCGGACCCCTACCGCCACCGCCGCCGCCTGCCACTGCCACCGTGCGTTTTAGTCGTCGCGTGGCCACGCGCGCCGTGACCGCCATTTTGTTTTGGAGAACAAAATGGCGGCCGCGATATGCACGGAGGTGGCTGCAGCAGTGTGTATAGCGGTGGTGGCGGCAGCGCGTGCGCACGGGTCGCACATGAGCATGCACACCGCCATTTCCCCCCCCCCGGGCCCGCTGGAAGGGACGACTTCAGGGGATCGGCCCCCGGCTCAAAAAGGTTGCCTACCCCTGGCTTAGTGGTTTTTCTACAGCTCTCAGACCAAGAGATTCTTAGCCAGTATGCCAGCTCATAGACAACAAAGCCAAAATTAGTAAGCAATTTCATTTGTGTTTTAACCTTACCCTTCCTGCAAGAAATTGGGGTACAGATTTCCTCTCCTCTCCCCTGTCGTCCTCACCACCACACTGTAAAGTATGTTTGGCTGGGAGATAGTGACATGTCCAATATCAGTCAATTTCATTATGCAAAGGGATCTTGTAGCACCTGAAAGAAAGAAGTTAGTAGCATGACCTTGGTAGCATGACTTCCAGTAGGCTCAAGTCTATGGACGTTATCACACGTGGGCCAGTTTCATTGTTAAAGAGATAATAAAGTGGAAATGAAGCATCCTGAAAAGAAAGCGAAAATAGAGCTTAATTGTGCAAAAAGTTTTCACACGTAATTACAGTAATAACAGAATTAAGTTAAATGCTAAAAAAAATACATTTTTAACTTTCATACACAAGTGAAAAGAACCTGTACATGTACTGGAAATGGGTGTGTTTTGTGACAAGACTCCTCCTTTTCCTGGGCGGGTCCTGCATTTCCCAGGAGGAAATGTCAGACTGTCCTCCATTTGGGGTCATGTCCTCCTGCACAGGTCCTAACCCCCTTCCGTTGGGGTTAGGACCTCTCAAGAGAGCGGAGGAGGAGGAGGAGGAGGAGGAGGAGGAGGAGGAGGAGGAGGAGGAGGCTGGAAAGGCAAGGCAAGGCAAGCCGAGGCAAGGGAGGGATTGGGATGGCTCACCTTCCCTTTTCTCTCTCTCCTTTCCTGGCATTGGAGGCTGTCAGCTGCTGAGGAGATGGACAAGGAGGGCAGGATCACAGGCAGAGCTGGCAGGGAAGGAGGAGGAGGAGGAGGAGGAAAGGGAAGGATGGAAGGAGAAGGAGAAGGAAGGAAGGAAGGAAGGAAGGAAGGAAGGAAGGAAGGAAGGAAGGGCTGGGTGTTCCCTGGGGAGAGCCAGAGCCTTGGATGATGCCCAGGAGAGGGGGAAACTGGAGGTAGTTCCCATGCCCCTCCATAAGCCTTTCCCCTTTGTAGGACCTGCAGGGCAGAACTTCATGGTAATATGGATCTCCAAGTTGCTCCACAAGCACACCCCACACTTGCACCCACATCCACCCACAGCTGCTGTGAGGGAAGCCTTCTTTCCTCTCCTTTTCCCTCCATCCCAAATGCCAAACTTCTCCTCCATCCCAAACTTCCCTCTCCAGGGCTCCCTTCCCTTCCCTTCCCTTCCCTTCCCTGGCACTGAGGAGGAGCCCGGGACTCTCCCTCCCTGGAGACCCCTCCTCCTCCTCCTCTTGGCCCTCCTCCAGGTTTTAAAACAGAATTGTCCGTAAGTATTTGCTTTTCAGATTAAAGTAAATGCACAATTACTGTAATTTCACAAATGCATTTCCTCTAAACTCCCAAAATTAAAAAGATCTCGGATAATACCAGTTTTGGTCCAGTTTCTGTGCGACGTCATGTGAAATCGTCAGGCGCAAGTGCGTTTTTTGGGGGGGATTTGTGTGGGATAACCTACAGATTCCCCCCATGTGATAACGTCCTATGACAATTCATGCTACCAACGTCTTTCTTTCAAGTATGCCTTTTGTGGCCAGTGATAAATTGGGAAGATGCTATGGATCAGTGTAATTTCTTATGACTGTATCACACAAGGTTTGAAAAGTGGAATTAGAGCAGGTCGCAGCATCTGTGACCATACCTTATCACACAATGCTCTGTCTGTCCAGTAGCTGGTCTGCAGTCCATCTGTTGCTGGAATGCTCCTTCTAACTGAGAGGCAAAACCTGTCAATGACTTCAAATTGCTCTGCTTTTCCACTGTTGATTCACATGTGATAAGTTCTTCTCAAAACAGTTCCAATATGTGGGCAGTCATGTGGTATGAGTGGGCATGATTCTGTTCCTCATCATGTTCCACTATTCCCAAGTGGGCTGTTTTTCTTTTTCTTTTTCAATTTCTGCTCTTTTATTTTATTGATTGCCATGATCGCACAATTGTGCTAAATGTAAAAATAAATACAGACCAAAAGGCATGCTGGGAAGGGGTTAGGGCAGGGAGGCAGGACTGTGGAGGCTTGAGTGGGGAAGGCAGAGGCTGAGACAGAAGCAACACTGTTGTTATTTGAAAGAGCTGTGAGATAATGACTGTCCCTAATCCAGCATGTTTGCATTACCTAGTAACCTTATAAGCCTGGTGTAATAAATTCCTTGAAAGATAATAGTCTCTTCACCTTTTGTGCATTCTGAAGTTGACTGACAGCAGTCAGGTTTATTTCTAGCAATAGCACTAGAGGGAAGTGTCATCTGGGAGAGAGACACTCTAGGCCCAGCACCATCGGGCCTAGAATAAGAAGAAGAGCCCTCCCTCCATTACCATCTGATGTCATCTGGGGGAGAGACACTAGGCCAAGCACTACCCAGCCTCGAATAAGAAGAACCCTTACTTCTTAAAGGACGGGTGGAATTCAGGATTTTATATTCTGTTTAAATTGTATTAATATATCTTTATGGAAATTTTAATGTTGTAAGCCGCCTCGATTGCTCTGCAGAGGGGCGGGATATAAATTATTATTATTATTATTATTATGATGATGATGAAAAAAATTAGAAAGCTGTGAGATGTATTTCATCCTTGCCATGTCTTACATTGATATTTTCTATTAAGATTCAGAAGAATACTGACAATAAGGAAGTTCAGTTTTACATATTAGGAGAACTTTATTAATTCCAAATTATAATTTTGTGTTGAGACTGAAACACTGTATTGTTTTATACACCATGACTGGCATCCAAACACTTAGAAGCCAAAGAATGTGAAAAAGCTCTTTCAATCTGAGTTCACAGGTGGTACCATCTGCTATAAATTTTAAGAAGTCAATTAAAAAGTTCTTTAGCCAATATTAGTAATGGGTAATGGGAGCATTTACATGATTGCTAATGGCTGAATTTACATGATGCTTCAAAGTGTTGGTTGTGAGGTTTGGAAGCAGTACAAAATTAAGTCTGTGATTATCACTATAAATTACATTTATGTTGATATAATTAGCAGTTGAACAATAAAGAAATATTTATATTGATAGTAAAAGACAATGTGTTCATGAAACCGTACTTCAAAAAGCTGAAGCAGTTCCTGTGATATAACTCCAGATATTTTATTGTCCTGCTTTCTGAACAGAATAACAACAACAACAACACAATTGTCTAGAATGGACACTTTTTGTTTCTTACCTGGCAAAGGAAGGGTGTGGCTTGATACCAAAAAAGATGGTGACACAATTTACTTCTTTCTGGCTTTCTGTCCAAGACTGTTGGCTAAACTAACAACTCTCCCCCTGTTTTAGATGATTTTTCTATCTATAAAATATGATTAATTTAAGATTAATGCAACATTTTGAATCATGAATGAAACCTGGCAGTCAGTTCCCTACCACAAGAACCACTGAACATGTGAGACTGCTCTGAAAATGAAAAGAGAGCCACAGAGTTCATTTCCAGTCCTGAAAGTTGCCAAATATTGGATGACAGCTCTACAGAATGAATCTTAATGCAGTTTAATGTTTCAGGCATATTGGCTGGCAGCAATAGGAATTGTAGTCCAATAGAAGCAGAGGTCTTTGGGTTGGCAAAGGCTAATAATGACCAAATTATTAGGCATCTGTAGATCAATATATCGCATCCTGTTTTTCTTAGTATTTTTTGGAGGCAGAGAATGGAGTCATATGGTTGAGTCTTGCTACTCTAATACATGAGTCATACAGATACTGTTTAGAAAATTATTCTTCAAGATTGCCATAGCTCACCTCCCTACTTTCTCCATCAGATTGGAAGCAGATGGTGCAAAGGGCCGTTTGGGGGGCAAGTAAGGGGAGGGGCAGCCGCACGGTGGGCGCCCCAACCCCTTCCTGAAGGCATCGTTGGAGCGTCGGCTCCTCCGCACAGCTGGCACTCCAATGATGCCTTCCCGCTGCAGCGTCTGCACACGCTGCGGCGGAAGAGTCACCGAAGGTGCGCTGCCAGCCTTTTGCGGTGCACCTTCGGCGACTTGTGGAAGTGTGAAGTTCCCCAATCTGAGAACCCATTTCTATTTCTTTATTTAATTTATACTTTGCCTTTCTGCCAGCTAGTTTTTTAAATAAAGGCCAATTAGAAACTCCTCCTGAATGGCGCATAATATTACTCGTTTTAATCACTTAACCAGATTCTCCTCTCTGCTTTTCTCTTCTGTGTTGGTTGCTGGTCTTGAATCCTGCAAGCTCATCAATTAAGGGCCTTTGCAGACTGCTAGAAATAGTGCAAATTGAGTCCACTTTAACTTCCCTGGCTCAGTGCTAGGGAATCATGGGAATTGTATTTTTTTTCTGAGACATTGAATCTTCTCTGTCAGAGAGCTCTGGTGCCACAATAAACTACAGTTCCCATGATTCCCTAGCACTGAGTTGGGGCAGTTAAAGTGGACTCCATCTTGGAAATACAGTTTCAAATAAAATCAAGAATGCTTCCATGCAATATTTATCTTGCTTTGGGGAAATGGAGAACCAGAAGACCATTAATGGTGGGATATTGTGTGTGTGTGTGTATGAGAGAGAGAAAGATGGAAAATTGGCCTTGTGCACAGTTCTAGGCATAGGTTAATTCAAAGTTAATTCAAGGAAAGCTCTCCTTTGTTTTTTAAAATGAGCAGCTGGAATCACACAGGCTGTTGAAGCAATTGTCCAAGTGGTTGCAACACATTCTCCATTTGCTGTTGCTTAGGCTCTGCTGGGAAAGATAAGACTCCTCTCCTCTTTTCACCTGCCTGCTCAATCAGTAAGCCAGGCTCCTTTTTGCTGAACTCATAAGGGCAAATAATTGTGCCCCAGGGAGATTTCAGGACTCTTTAAGACCCATGAATGAGGGTATGCATAAGGCTTAATTTCTAACAGAAATGGCAGACCTCAAGCCTGGCAGGAAGTTCTCTGTAATCCCAAATGGGACTGTAATTTGCCTCTGATGACTCAGGCCATGTCTGCACTGATGGGAAAATCCACCTTATCAGATTGTGGGGAGGACGAGCTGTCTGTACAACCAACACACACAATGGGCTGATATTGGTGGCCTTGTTTGCACTTCCCAGGAGACCCCCTTTGTCTTTCCCCATGCCTCATGGGGGCAATGACCATCCTACTAAGTGTTGGTGTACTGTACTGTGGTATTGTTGGGTTAATGTGTGTTATGCAATCAATTTGCATGTCTGCAGAAGGAATGCAGACATTGTGCTAATGTGTGCTTGGGTGATCAATGTGCATATCTGCAAAAGGAACGGTGCCAGAGGACCTGCATGAACTTGAAACTGGCACAGAGATGGAAGTTCCTGGTGGGAAGAGGTCAGCAATTTGCCCATCTGCCAATGCTTCTCCTCCCATCATCACACCGGCATGCAGTCCACACATCCAGAGGATTCTCTGGAGATTTTGCCCTGATCCAGAGCAAAAGGGGACATTTTTTACACTCAGAATTGCCTTGGAGCATGGATGGAGCCCTGGTTTTTCCCATTTTGGCCCTGTGAACAGATCAGTGCAGGAACGCGGCTGCAATGTTTATTTTCCTCTGTGCAGACACTATCTCAGAGATGAGGTAAATGCTCAGTAGCACTTCTGCCTCTTATTATTGCTTCATACTTGCCAATTCAGTGCCTTAGCAATGAAACCAGATTCCATGGTTTCTGTGTATGTTTATCCAGTATGAGAATCCATGAGTATACAAGAGTAAAAGAGAATGAATTCCAATAATAATAATAATAATAATAATAATAATATGTATCCCGGCCCTCTGCAGAGCAATTGGGGTGGCTTACAACATTAAAATAACAAGTGGTATGTTTTATATCAGGGTTCGGCAACGTTTACAGACCTGGGGCCGGTCGCTGGTCCCCAGGTCTTCTGCCGGGCCGGGTGTGTGGGGGAAATGGTGGCGCATGAGCTCATGCGCATGCGTGCAGCCCCCGCTGCCCCCACTGCACGCGCTGCTGCCATCGCGCCGCCCCACGTGTCACGACTCCACGTGGTGCATGCACAAACGAGTCATGGCCGCCATTTTGGCAAACGAAATGGAGGCTGCAACGCGCTGCGTGTGGCGGCGCAGCGGTGGGATCGCATGGCAGCAGCGGGGGCCGGCGGCAGTGGCGGGGGGCCCGGTGGGGCCTGGCTGGTGGGGGTCGGTGGGGCCGGATGTGGTCCGCGGGCCGTAGGTTGCCAACCCCTGTTTTATATCATCTCTCTTTTTATCTTGTGTTGAATATGCAAGAGTGTGCATTTAAAATTTCTTCTTCAGAATAAGAAGAAGCATTTGGGCATTTCAAAACTACTATCAGAAGGGAGAGGTGATATAATATTATGATGGTGAATGATATGAGACTCTCATCTCTTGATGTAATAGCTAGGAATTCACAAGTATCTTTTCCATTTTCCCTCCAAAAGATTTTGCAGTCCATACACTGGACATAAACCTTTATGTTGGCTAAGGCTGTGTAGGAGACAAGGCAGCTGCAGATAGCCCTGACCAGAGAGCCTAGAATAGGAAGAGTGAAGAGGAAGAGGAGAATTTGCATTTGAACCTCATTTTCAAGCCCAAACCAGGCTGCCTGTTCTATATTATCATGTGCAACAGCTGATACATCTGTGTGTACTATACAATGTATAACACACACATACAAAGTGCAGGGCAAGAATGCAGAATGTGTGGCCCTCTCTATGTTGTTAATAATATTAATAATTATTGTTATTATTATTATTTATACCCCGCCCCTCTGTTAAAACAATCGGGGTGGCTTACAACAATTAAAATACATCAATGCAGTCTAAAAACCGCAGACACGCACTCTCCCCATAAAAACATATTAAACTGACATCCATTAAAACCAACTAACTCAAAAATAGCACAAAATAAAAAATAAAATAAACAATAAAAAGAATCAGCAGCAGGCAGTCAGAGACATAGAAAGCAAGGGTGTAGCTCCTAAGGCCGGGATCAATCAGGAAAGGCCTGCCGAAAGAGATCCATCTTTACCACCTTTAAAAAACCACTCAGGCTTGTCATCTGATGGATCTCATCCGGCAAGCCGTTCCATAATTTGGGGCTGATTACCGAAAAGGCCCTCTGGGAGGTAGTAGATAGCCTAGATTTTTGTAGCTGAAGCACATTCCTCCCAGAGGACCAGAGTGCGTGGGGAGGATTATATGGGAGGAGGCGGTTCCGAAGATAGAATGGACCCAAGCCATTTAGGGATTTAAAGGTGATAACCAACACCTTATACTGGACCCAGAAACTCATAGGCAGCCAGTGAAGAGCTTTTAAGACCAGGATATTGTGGTCTCTCCGAGATGTTCCTTAGACCACTCTGGCTGCCATATTTTGTACCAACTGAAGTTTCCGGACCAAGCATGAGGTAGCCCTATGTAGAATGCATTACAGAATTCCAGACGAGAGGTTATCAGTGGTCTCAAGATCCCTTACTTCTGGAAAGGGCGCAGCTGGCGTATCAGCCGAAGCTGATAACAGGTACTCAGGACCGTTGCGTTCACCTGACTAGTCATCTAAAGCGACGAATCAAAGAGCACCCCCAGACTGCAAACACAGTCCTTCGTGGAGAGTGTGACCCCATCCAGGACTGGAGGTTGCAACCCAATTCCTGGTTTCGGGGCTGCTACCGTGAGCACTTCTGTTTTGTCTGGATTTAATCTCAATCTCTTTTTCCTCATCCAGCCCATTACTGCCTCAAGACAGTCATTGAGAGGAGAGATGCCATCGGAATTCGAGGCCGACGATTGAGACAGAGAGAAATAGATCTGGGTGTCATCAGCATACTGATAACACCCAGCCCCATAACTCCGAATAATCTCACCCAGCAACTTCATATAGATATTAAACATCGGGGAGAGAATGGCACCTTGCGGGACGCCGCAAGTAAGCTCCTTTTTACTGGAGCAACTGTCCCCGAGCAGCACCCTCTGGGATCTGCCCGAGAGGAAAGAGTGGAACCACTGCAGAGCAGTGCCTCCAATTCCTAACCCCCTCAGGTGGTCCAAGAGGATGCTATGATCTATCACAGGGGTAGGCAACCTTTCCCATTTAAGGGCCGAGGGACCTCAGCTCCCAGAAGCCTCAGCCATGTTGGCCAATAATCCCATGTTGGCCAATACCTCCTGGGATTCTGGGAGCTGAAGTCCCTCGGCCCTTAATGGAGAAAGGTTGCCTACCCCTGATCTATCGTATCAAAAGCTGCTGAGAGGTCTAAAAGCACCAACAGGGTCACACTACCCCTGTCGATGCTCAGATGCAGGTCGTCAGTCAAGGCAACCATGGCAGTCTCAACTGCAAATCCTGTCCTAAAGCCAGTTTGAAATGGGTCTAGATAATCGGTTTCATCCAAGACCACTTGGAGGTGAAAGGCAACCGCCCTCTTGATCACTGTGGGCCTAAGCAGACTGCCAGAAATAGTGCACATTAAATTGAGGCACTGCCCTGGCTCAGTGCTAGGGAATCATGGGAACTGTAATTTATTGTGGCACCAGAGCTCTCTGATAGAGAAGGCTCAATGTCTCAAAAAAAAAAAAAATACAATAATGTGATTCCCTAGCACTGAGCCAGGGCAGTGCCTCAATTTAATGTGCACTATTTCTGGCAGTCTGCTTAGGCCTTGTGTTTAAGAATGGTAACATAGAGACTAGCCTGTAGTTGTTCATGTCCAGGAGGTCTAGGGAAGGTTTTTTCAGAAGCGGCCTAACTGCCGCCTCTTTTAGGCAAGATGGAAGGTGGCCTTCCCTGAGGGATGCATTGAAGAAACACCATCAAGGCATCCCCCACCCCACCCCCAGCTGGCCAGCCATGAAGGGCAAGGATCAAGAGTGTCTTCCTCACTCCACGAAGTAGCTTGTCCACGTCCTTGGTACTCACAGATTGAAATTGATCCACTAAATTTACATCAACGGAATTGCTGGATACCTCATCAGTTGATTCTGTCAAATTACTGGCGTCTAAGTTGGCTCTTATCTGAGAGATTTTATCTGCAAAGAAGTTGTTAAATGCGTCACAGCAGTCCATTGTTGGGTTAAGCAACAGGTTCTGCAGAGATATAACCTGCGTCATCTCCCTTACCACCCTAAACAGCTCTGTTGGATGGGACTCTGCAGATGCAATACGTGCAGAGGAGAAAGCTTTCTGCGCTGCACGTATTGCCTCTTGATAGGCCCAAAGAAAGTTTCTATGATGAGTCTTGTCGGATAAGAGTTGAGTTTTCCACCAGATGTGCTCTAGTCGTTGTCCAACCCGCTTCATTTTCCTGAGCTCTGAAGTAGATCATGGCTTACAGTTTGGAGTGGGTTGGAAAGGATGCTTTGGAGCGATCGTGTCATTGGCCTTGGCAAGATCGGTGTTCCAAGTATTAACCAAAGCTTCAACAGGGTCACCAGCGTTACCTACCATTAAACCCTCCAAGGATTTCTGGAATCCAATTGGCTCCATTAGCCTTCAAGGGCGGACCATTCTAATGGGTCCATCACCCCCAGTGGGACAGTGGGTCTTAGTTCAGTCTTGACCAGGAAATGATCCGTCCACAACAATGTGGTGGTTTTAATAACCTCCACCCATGGATATTCCTGTTCCGTACTAAAGACTGCATCGAGGGTATGACCTACACAATGTGTGGGCCCGATGACCAATTGGGATAGGCCATGTTTGTCATGGATTCCATGAACTCCCGAGCCGCGCCAGTTAGATTTTCCAGACTGGTCTCGAGTGGAATGTTGAAGTCGCCCATAACTAAAAGTGTGGGCGACTCCAGCAGCAACTCTGAGACCAGTTGTGTCAGCTCAGTTGGGGAGTCTGCTAGACAACAGGGTGGTCAGTGGACTAGCAGAATCCCCAAACTGTCCCTAGTCCTCAGGCTCAGGTACATACACTCGAAGTGGACTGTGTTCTGGATAGGTATCCTGGTCAAGGTAAGGGTGTTTTTATGAACCAAGGCTACTCTGCCCCCCCCCCCCCCGCCCACATCTCCTCACCTCAATTGCTATCATAAGCACCATGGGGTTTGCTGGTGAGGCTAAAGGGTGTTACAGTCCCAAGAAATTAAACCTGTGACACCCCTGGTATATGTAATAGGTCACCTTTAGGGCCTGTTTACACTATAGGCTAATATTCTATATTAACTGCTATGTTTCCATGCTATAGAATCCTGGGATTTGTAACTTCATGAGGCACTAGAGCTCTCTGGCTGAGGATTCTAAATGCCCTTCTCTAAACTGCCAATCCCAGAATTTGATGGGATGGAACCGAAGCATTTAAAGTGGAATAATACCACTATAATTCTGTTGTGTGAATTGGCCCTTAGTCACTGTATACCACTTGAAAGCAGGCCCATTAGCATTAGGGAAATTGGGGCACAGTACCATTACCTTTAATGTGCCAATCCCAAATTCTGACACAGATACAATTAGAGTCAGGTTGGGGAATTAAAGGAGATTGTTGGATAATCTGGGCAGGAAGGGAACAGATTTAGGAAGGAAGACCTTCAAGAGACCTTGCAAAAATTTCATTTTTCCTTTGCAAGGCCCCCCAGAAGCCTCTTGGGGCACTTGGACATTTTTGTCATGTTGGGCTATTTTAAGGCCAGGACATGCTGCTAGAAGCTGATTTCCAAAAGGTCAGACTGCGCCTTGTTTAGCCATGGGACAACCTGAGAACAGAATGTCTACTTCTTTGTACGTGGCAAGGGACCATTTTAGTCAGGGGTGTCAGGGAATTTTGTTGTGTTTCCCCAGCTGGTTGTCAGTGCCAAAGTGTCTGTGGGATGTAATCTGTTTCTGTAATTTTGCAATTTTAAAACTATGCCTGGAGAAGGATGCACCAAAATATGATATCCAGAAACCTGATGTAATCCCCTTTCCTTAGAATAAAACTTTTGTAAATGCTTTGTTAAGCCTTAGAGTCCTTTTGGGTACTTGGCACACATACAGAGGTTTATTTCTTCTCCAGGGGGAGGGAAGGGAAAAGTGGTTTTAATTTGTGTTAGTCCTGTTTCTGTCTTCCACTGAGAAAAGTGAAGAAAAAGGTGCTGGGGAACATGTGGATAGACACAGAGATCTCCTGTTGGCTAGCCCTCTCTTCTTTGCCCAAGAATGTATGACAGAGGAAAAACTATGGTTCTTGTTTTATAACAAGCCCAGAACCAGTGTGGTGTAGTAGTTTGAGCTATGTGGTTGGACTCTGGAGATGAGTTCAAATCCCAGCTTGGCCATGGAAACCCACTGGGTGACTTTTGACAAGTCACACTCTCTCAGCCTCAGAGGATGGCGATGGCAACTCACCTCCTCTGAAGAAACATGTCAAGAAAACCCTGTGATAAGTTTGCCTTTGGGTCGCCATATGTTGAAAATGACTCGAAGGCATACAACAACAACAGTCCTGGGCTAGAATGGTCTGGACTCTGGAGGATGGCAAAACATAGAAAAAATGTTCTCAACCCCCCCCCCCCCCCCGTGGCTGTTTGGGGGCATTTGGGGGCAAAAACATATACCGTAGAATGGGGGCTCTGAGAAGCACAAAAATACGTGTGTCCCACAAGCTGCACTCTCTCTTGGCCTAAAGTGGGAGCAGTGGGCAAATCATAGAATCATAGAATTATAGAGCTGGAAGAGACCACAAGGGCCATCCAGTCCAACCCCCTGCCATGCAGGAACTCCCAATTAAAGCATCCCCGACAGATGGCCATCCAGCCTCTGCTTAAAGACCTCCAAGGAAAGAGACTCCACCACACTCCGAGGGAGTGTGTTCCACTGTCGAACAGCCCTTACTGTTTGGAAATGGGGAGAAGCAACATCAAGATGGACGAGATGGACTCATTCAAGCTGACAGTGGCACTGTACGTATCAACCTCAAAGTCTCCCCATCCTGCAATCTTCTCTTCCCCCCAAAAAACCCAACTTGGATGCTTCCATATATTAAAGGGATCTGATCCCTGAGAATAGAATTGGCATGTCTCTATAGCAGCCTTACTGTAATGCCACCAACTGAGACGCTTGGCTCAGCGTGTCCAAGATCATTTTGTGCCATTTCCTTAGTTCCACTAAACAAAATTGAAACAAATGTTGCCTGTTTTAGAAAGCAGTTTACACATACATACAGAAGTCTTACACAAAGGAAAAAGAGAGCCTAGTCAGCTGTTTCAGAGGTGTGAGAGTTCCAAAAAGAGCCAAGCCTGAGTTGCGCCAAACTAAACAAGTCACAATTAGAGCAAGAGCTTCCTCACTATCTCCCTTGGTTGACTCTGACTGTTGATTTATGAATCTTAAGGGGCTGAGTTAGCCATAATTGTCTCTTGTTTAACTTGGCTAATTATGAACATTGGTGTGCTCTCTCTCTCTCTCTCTCTCTCTCCCCTCCTTTTTTGCAGAACTCACACATTTACTGCTGCTGGCTGCTTTATTATTCACAGTTTTCAAGTGTGCACATCATATATTTTTGTTATGAGTCCTCAGGAGTTTTATTTAAAATCCCACCAGTCAATATTTTTTACTGCTTCATGAGTAAATGTTTTAGATCTTACTGATTGGCTGGAAGCAAAGGAAGTTTGAACATAGAAGTATGATATCCAGCATAAAAAACCTGTAATGGATTTCCTTTTGAGAAAATGGCATGACAACGTGGGGAAGAGGTTGAATAATACTTGTGTGAAAATAAAAAATTGACAGAGGACTAAATACCCTAAAGGAACCAAATCTCCTCTGATCTTGGAAGCTAAGCAGGGTCAGCCCTGGTTAGTACTTGAATGGGGGACTGCCAACAAAAAACAGACGCTGCAGACTATATTTCAGAGGAAGCGACTGGCAAAATCACTTCTAAGGGTTCATTGCCTCAGAAAACCCTATGTGATTTATGGGGTCATCATAAGTTGACAGGCAACTTGAAGGGACACACTCACAGAAAGTTGGAATCCATAAGGATGTATTTTTAAAACAATGATTTTTTAACAGTCAGAGAAATCAGGAGGTTTAAATTTAAAGACCTCAATAGGGCTTTAGTAACTAAACTTGAGAAAGGATTTTTATTTATTTATTGGTTCTATTCTTTTTAAAAAGTGTACATCACTCAACTGTGATCATAACCAGCTCATGCAGTATTACAATGTAAGGATGATGATGATGATAATAATAAATTGTTAATTTACTAATTTTATATCCCTATTTTTCTCCAGGGCAGGGCCCAAAGCAGCTTCAAATGTGAATTAAAGCAGAATACAGCTGAAAACTAAAACTTATAACCACTAAGAACAATTAATAATAAACAGAATAAGCTATCATATCAATACTTTAATATACTTTTTGAAAAATATTAACAGGGTTGCTCTTGCCAAAACCTTTCTGTACTGGAGGAATAACATTTTAAAAGATAGGAAAGTTATACATGCAACAGGAATCTTCTTGAGTGTCATTTATAGAACAAAATGCTTCACCTAGTCAACAAAATTGCAAATTTTGCCACTGATGTGTTAACTATATATGAAATAGTTATGATGCATACCCTCCAACATGTCATAGATGAAAACCAGCATACCTGTGGCCAAGCAACATCAGAACGTGGTCAAGATGGCAAAAAGTTATTAATGAGGAAGAACACAGAAGCTAGGAAACATTGCAGCAGTTTCCTTTTGCCTAAGTCTACTGAAAAAGATTCTGCCCCTTCTCTTCTCTTCTGCTGAGTTAACTGAGTACAAAATACTTTTGCACTTTAAACTCAGTTTGCTGCAACTGAAGTATGGTGGAGAAAAGTGGGTAGAGGAGAGAGAAAATGGGACATTTTAAAAGCAGTGGAAAAAGTGAGATCACAGAGCATTGATTGGGACTGCCCCTACAAAACTGGAACTCAGAGCATATGGTGATATGTAAAGTAAAAAGAGCCCTCCCTCCATTCCATCTAATGTCATCTGAAAGAGAGACAACAGGCTCAGCACCATCGGGCCTAGAATAATAAGAAGAGCCCTCCCTCCACTCCATCTAATGTCATCTGAAGGAGAGACAACAGGCCCAGCACCATCGGGCCTAGAATAAGAAGTGCCCTCCCTCCACTCCATCTGATGCCATCTGGGGGAGAGACAACAGGCCCAGCACCATCAAGCCTATAAGAAGAAGAAGAACCCTTATGTCCTGGACTACAGCCAGCCTCAGTTCCCACAGCTGCTAGGGATGGAAAGGGTGAGCTGCAAACAGCAAGGCCAGCCACAAACCTTCCGTATTCAAAACACCAGCAAAACAGAGTCCAGAAATCAGCATCAATCAGTCTAAGGTCAGGGCAGGCAGAAAGCAGCAAAAGTCCAGTCCGGTCCAGGGTCAAGGCAATAGAGTTCCACAAGGCAAGAGCAAGAGGCACACAACAGGAAACCAAGAGCCACACTGACCGTAGTCTCCCAAGGAAACTACAATAAGTCTTCACACTGAGGAAGCCTCTTGCCACTCCTTAAATAGTCAAATCCTACCTCAGTGCCAGCTGAGGCTTGTTAAGCAGCTGCTTTTTAGCCAGTCTCCTGGACCTGCGACTGCCAGCACTCTCAGCTCTCCTCTGCCTAAAGGAAGGTACTGGCTCTGCTGTATCTTCCTGATTCTCCCCACTAGGCAGCTGAGCCTCCAAGGAAGGAGCACTAGGACCTGGCTGCTCTGGGGCTGGGAGCACCGGGCTTGGCTCAGGCAGATCAGAATGAGAGCCAGGTGGAGCCTGTATCTCTTCCTTCTCTGGAGGAGACCCATCCTCCTCCTCGTCCTCCGAGTCCTCCTCATGGCTGGCCGTGACACCTTACTTCTTATAGGACGGGTGGGATTCGGGATTTTTATGTTTTATGTTTTATCTGTATGGAAATGTTAATGTTGTAAGCCGCCCCGATTGCTCTGCAGAGGGGCGGATATAAATAAATAAATATTATTATATTATTATTATTAAAGTTTGCAACGTTGCCTCTGTTACTGACTATGGAAAGAGATCTGGTAGCACCTTTGAGACAAAGAAAGAAGTTGGTAGCATGAGCTTTCAGAGGACGTTATCACACGGGGTCTAAAGCAGTCCCATCCCCGTCGCATCCCCGTCCCATTGCGCTTCCTTTTCCCTTGTGTTCACACGACGTCGCAGAGAAACCCCGCCCATCCCCGTCGCATTGCGCTTCCTTTCCCCGTGTTTTCACACGACGTCGCACCCATCCCCGTCGCATCCCCGTCGCATCCCCGTCGCATTGCGGCATCACCCGGCATCCCCGTCGCATCCCCGTCCCATTGCGGCATCACCTTTTGAATGCCGGTTTCTTTGGGAATTACATTTTGCCGCGACCAGAATGATACCGGAATGATGCTGCTTTCTGGATGCCGGTAAGTTCTGGATTGAAAAGGAACCGCAATGGGACGGGGATGCGACGGGGATGGGACTGCTTTAGGCCCCGTGTGATAACGTCCCTAGACTTGAGCTTACTTCCTCAGATGCACTGAGGTACTCGAGTTTCATTTTCAAACTTGTGAACAAATTAGCCTACATCTAACATGGAGGGACTCCCAAGCTATTAAAATTATTGCTAACTTCATGAACTTGAAATCCCCATGTTAATACAAACATAGAAATATCCAATGTAACTATCCAAACAGTGTTAGGATACTTTTCTCACCTTAAACTAGAAGGTAGATCTACAAGCTGTTGTAGAAGGTGTAGCTAACTTTGCAACAAACTGTATTTTGAACATGAACCTTGACATTTATTTAATATGCTTCCAATAAACATAGCAGAATGAACAGACCTACGTAGATCCAGGCAAAGTTGCTTCCCTCCCCTCCAAATGCAATGGGTTCAGATTGGGGGTGGGGGGGAGCTGAAGGGACTTTTAAAAACACCTTGTTAACATGACTTTTTATTTAAATCCCCTTTTGTAGTGGTACGTATTTCATAGACACTTAAATAACAGGATATAATTAATGTTTTGCAGAATTATAGGATATTTGGCAGGAGGAGAGAAGGTTACACATAGGTTTCTGGTTAAATAACAATTAGGCCTCATTAGAAGACTTTCCACTTGCTAGTTCTTGTTTTAATCTTGGTTTCCAAACGCAATGATTCAGTAAAACAAAGATGAAAAGGAGTTCCTGTGAATGTAAGTGCAAATTGGAAAAGGTGTGTGTGTGTTAGCACATGTCTAACAGAAAGAAAGAAAGTGAGATAATGAGGAGTTCAATGTTCAACAGTGTACCAGCATGGCATTTCTCTGTGACTGTTACATGTGCACTAGTAATCCTTGTTTACAAAGACCAGACCCTATTTTCAGAAGAAACCTTGTCCTTATTTTGTCTGTTGGGAAGACGTTTGAGCCTGGAAGACCTTTTAAAGATTGATCAGTGCCATTATGGATATGTGCATATGAATGTAAGTTTTTCAGCTTTCACACACCCTGTCTTTTGGTCTTTTGACAATTAAATGGGGCAGATTCATTTTGATATCCCTGCTTGTAAATGCATGCACATGGACACAACATATCAAGATGCAACTTTCCTTTCATCTCTCCACAGCCCAGATAACAAATAATGCTGGATATGTTTGATTTGTAACTGCTCTGTAATAAATGCAACTAGATCTATTCTGAGACTGGACAGTGGTTATAGTCATTTTTTTTTTGTTCATTGCCAATATCCTGTGCACAATATCCTGTATCAGTTTCCTTGGATATATACATGTATTATTACTGTTGTGTGCCTCCGAGTCATTTTTTTACTCATGGCGACACTAAGGAGAACCTATCATAGGGTTTTCTTGCAAAGTTCCTTCAGAGGGGGTTTGCCATGACCATCCTGTGAGGCTGAGAGTATGTGACTTGTCCAAGATCACCCAGTGGGTTTTTATGCTCAAGCAGGGAAGTGAACCCTGATCTCCAATTGTAGTCAGATGCTCAAACCACTACACCATGCTAGCTCTGTATATTTGTGTCATCAATAATAGATGGATTACTTGATTTCTGTCCATGTCAGTTTTGCATATGTTCATTTATAAATCCGTCACCCCATTCCTGCATTAATCTGAGATTTAAAAAAATACATTAAAATGTTTTTCTATATTTTAAAATATCTGTTTTTGATTCTTTTCTTTTTTTACAAAGTGCAAATGTATAAATTTGCTGCCCTATACAGACTTACCTTGGAGCAAACTCCATTGTGCTCATTGTGACTGAATTCTGAGCTGACATGCATAGGACTGTGTGGTAATAGTATTTTATCCTAAAATATCCAAAAAGAAGAATGAAGCCGCTTCCTATGAGCAAAATGAATTGCAGATTACCTGAGAATAATTCAGAATGAGGGAGGCATTGGACTCTAGAGAAAAAAATATTGTTGAGATAATAATTTTATAATGTTTTTGAGGTTGAATAATGAATACCAGGTGCTGTAGGCTATATTTCAGAAGAAGGAACTGGCATACCCACCTCTGGGTATTCTTTGCCTTAGAAAATCCTATGTAATTCATGGAGTTACTTAAATTGACAGTCGATTTGAAGCCACATAAACACACACCGCATCTTTTGCCGGGAACTCAGGTTTGGTTCCAGTATCCCCCATGGATAACAAAGTCCATGGATGTTCAAGACCCATTATATACAGTGGTATAGTAAAACAGTGCCCCTGATATAAAATGACAAAACCAAGGTTTGCTTTTGGAAATTTTTTGGAATATTTTCAATCTGTGAATGGTTGAATCCATGGATGCAAAATTTGTGGATACGGAGGGCCAACCATACTGGATAGAACCAAATCTGAAAGAGGGAAGATAAAAATCAAAAGAAGGTATGACCAGAGCTCGGGGAAAAAACCATTTTGGACTACAGTTCCCAGAATCCTTCAGCCACCGTGGCCCCCAGGGGCTGAGCCACCAATGAGTTTGGGAGCTCTAGTTAAAAAAAAACTTTCCCAAACTTGAGTGAGAGACCCCTTTTTTTCTAATGTGAAGTCGTAGGCTTTCATGGCCGGCATCCATAGGTTTTTGTGGGTTTTTCGGGCTGTGTGGCCATGTTCTAGAAGAGTTTCTTTCTGACGTTTTGCCAGCATCTATGGCTGGCATCTTCAGAGAAAATCCTCTGAAGAAAATTCTCTGAAGATGCCAGCCACAGATGCTGGTGAAACGTCAGAAAGAAACTCTTCTAGAACATGGCCACACAGCCCGAAAAACCCACAGAAAACCTTTTTTTTCTCCCCATCACTCTTCTATCATGCAATCATTTCTTCTTCCATTTCTTCTCCTTCCCACCATTCATCTAGTCCCTGGTATATACTTTCAGCTTTAAAATCTTGGCAAATGATGGCTATGGACTTTATCATACTGGGGAAATCCCGTGAAGAAACGGGGTTTAAAATAGAAAACCCCTTGCAAAAGTGGGTAGATTTTGAGATGACATTGCTGTTAAAGTAAAAAGTAAAAAGAAGAGGCTTTTGACTACTTTCCGTTTGGGTTAAGCACACTTTAACAGCTTTTGTGGGTTTTCACCACTTTTTAAATCCCATTTCTGCACAGGATTTCCCCCGTGTAATAAAGTCCTATGACACAGTCTTAGATTTGAAAGAGTTTTTGTACATAGGTCTTTGATCCTATGCCATCAAGTGCAGATCACCTGATCTTGATTCAGAATAAAGGAGACCTTAAATATATTTTCTTATCAACCGAGAGGTGCAGGGAGAAAAATATTGTTGAAATAATTTATGTGAAATGGGAAACCACAGTTACTTTCTCAAATTTGTAAGTAATTAACTACTTTCTTTGATTTTGTCACAATAACATCAAACAATTACTTTAAAAAGAATTTTTCAAGGCCCTTTTTAAATACCAAGGTCCCTCTAACTGCATTTTGAAAATCCTTAGAGCTCAATGCTTTCTCTCTTTTTTAGGCAAGAAATCAACTCACTTTGTTCTTGTATGGCCATTCCATTTACAGTGGGGAGGAGAAGGGTATGGAAGGGGCACCAGCATCCCACTTCTTTGGAACAACATCTCGCACGTTCATAAACAGATTGTTTACTGTGCCAGCATATAAGCACTTCATTTTGGATACACCAATTACTAAGCAAGCAGGATGGCATGAAATATGTTGAATGGGCCATGCCAACAGATGGATGGTGCACAATTCTTACACTGGGATGCCACTCAAACACAAATTTGCCTTGGACTTCAGTTCAGCCGAGTATTTCAGTAACCTTGGATCTGAGCCACAACAATTCAATTCGGATAAAAGGAGGCTGGAAGGGGGAAGCCTGCACAATGCATTCCCCCATGTCTTGTCCCTAGAGATCTGGACTTAAATCACTCCTGAGACATGAGTAGCCTTGAGTAAGTGACTGTTTGTTTGTATTTTAATTATGTTTCTATGCTACCCCAGTTCTCTGGGCAGTTGACGCTAAATAGGTAAACAACAAAAAACAACTGACCCACAAACACCAACCTGATAATAAAATCAGAAGCAAGATAAATACAGCAACAGAGAGTGGAATGCACACTAGATCAGAATATAGCAGAACTTAACTACAGATATCAAAAGTATGTAAAGCTTTTTAAGATTAAAAAACAACAACCCAAAAGCAAAAAAGGGAAAATAGAAAAGATCCTCACCTGGTGGTGAATATGAGGTGGGTTGCAATTGGGCTTTTCTAGGAAAGACATTCAATAAATGGGGTAACACCACTGGAAAGGCCATTGCCCCAATAGCTAGCCACACCCTGCTGCTCATTTGGAGGAACCACGGTGGTGTAGTGGTTGGATGTTGGACTAAGGAGCTTTTTGCATAAGGATATAAACTGGCTTTCCTGAGCCATCTTAAAATTAGAAGCGGGCAGCATCCTGATATTATCAGATGTATTTGGCTACTGAAATTGCCGCCTGAGTGCAGCCCGGGTCCATTGTCACTCAAAGGGGCACTCCTCTCACCTGTTTTCGAAGCTGGGAGTTTTCTTGCTTGAAAAAATGGCCACTGGAGTGCCCCTCTGAGCGGTGATGGACATGAGCTGCACCCGGGCTGTGATTTTGGTGGCTAAATGCATCTGATAACATCAGGATGCCACCCGCTTCTAATTTTAAGCCTGCTCAGGTAAGCCTGTTTATATCCTTACGCGATAAATCTTCTAAGACTCCAGTTGCTGTTGTTATCTGCCATCAAGTCGATTTCAACTTATGGCGACCCCATGAATGAGAGTCCTCCAAGCCATCCTGTTGTCAACAGTCCTGCTCAGGTCTTGCAGACTCAGGGCTGAGGGTTCCTGGATTGGATCCATCCACCTGGAATGCAGTCTTCCTCTTTTCCTACCACCTTTTGCCTTACCAAGCATTATTGTCTTTTCCAGTGAGTCATGTCTTCTCATGACATGTCCAAAGCATGACAGTCTCAATTTAGGAGATTATTACAATCTTTTTCTCCCAAGCTGGCCATGGGCTTAAACCCCTTAAAAATGGATGTTATTGCACACCTCCGTGCCATCCTTTGTGAAGTCTAGGAGAAGTCCAGATCAGGTATGCAATGCCTCTGAGCTGGGTATAGAAGTGTGCGATAATATCTGTTTTTAAGTGGTTTGAGCCCATGCCCAGCCCGTCCCCAGCTCAGGAGAAAAAAATGTGCGATAATCTCCTTAGGAGTTTATCACACAGGGAAATTGGGAGTTTAAACAATGATTAACCCATGAAAATAATGCAATTGACATTAAAACATGCTTAAAATGACATTAATGCAAATGCCATTATCCTGTGAAGAATAATCAGGGAATAATCAGACAAGAAACAGCAAAAAGGTATTCACGGGAAAATTCAGTGAATGGATTACTGTTGTTTCTTGCCTGGTTCTTCCTGGGATAATGACATTTTAATCACGTTTTGTCACAATGTCATATGAAACCATTCACACAATTGTGTGCAAGTGCAAGTTAATCATGGATTCTGCATGTGATAACAGCACTTTGTGCGCTGATGTTGTGTGAAAATGATTAGCGCAATTGCGGGTTAATCACAGGTTAATCACTGTTTATACTTCCAATTTCCCCGTTTGATAAACTCCTCAGGCATCTTGGCTTCTAGAGAGAGTTCAGACTTGGTTTGTTTTAAGACCCATTTATTTGTCTTTTTAGCACTGATGGTAAGAGCTGTTCCACTGATGGTAAGAGCTGTTCAAAGGTGGAATATGCTGTGTTGGAGTGTGATGGAATCTCCTTCTTTTGACTTTTAAACAGAGGCTGGATGGCCATCTGTCTGGAGTGCTTTGATTGTGTGTTCCTGCATGGCAGGGGGGTTGGATTGGATGGCCCTTGTGGTCTCTCCCAACATTATGATTCTATGAATAATTTAAGTTACACACTGTGATAACAGTAGCAATACAGTGAATAACTTAATTTTGCTGCCCTTTCATGACAGCCCAAATTAGCTACCTTAACTAAGACCTGAGCAAGGTCAGCCTCTGCCTCACCTAAACTTGACAAAAGGAGATTTGTAGCTGACATCTCAGTTCTTTCCTTGCAGAATATCATTTTAAATTTCTTGACACAATAGTCTCTGCTCCAGTAGTTTCTTGTGTGCGTGGAAGAGCTATGATGTGTCCACAAATGATGGCTGTACCTGAATTGTCTTCCCTTTGAAGTGAATGGAAGCCCTTTGCTTGCACTTGAGCTCTGTGTGTGCATTGGAGCTCCTGTAGACATTTGGCCCAGCTGTTTTAGCAATATGTGAAAATAATAAACCGTGAAAGACAATCTTCCAGATTATAGGCTTGTCTTTTCCAGTTTCATTCTGTTCATTTAGATTTAAAAGATAAACATGGGAAAAACAAGCTGGAGCTGTTTCGAGTTTGTGTATGTGTGTTTAATATCTATCCTATGAATTTCCAGGGAGCTGTGGTATTTTGAATGGAGACTACCATAGTAAACAGCAACATTTAATAATGGGATTTAAATACCTTCTGTTTATGTTGCATTGCTTTAGTTCACTCTGTGTAATATTTTCTTGAGTTACATGGTTATTATGACTGCACAGAAACTAAGCTTTCTGTGCAGTAAAGGACTGGCCAGATTCTGTCCAGTTTTTGTTGTTGCATTGTTGTGTGCCTTCAAGTCATTTCCAATGTGCAGTGACCCTAAGGGGTTTTCTTGGCAAGATTTGTTCAGAGTGTGTTTTCTTTTGCCTTCCTCTGTGGTTGAGAGAGTATGACTAGCCCAAGGTCACAGACTGGGTTACCATGGCAGAGTAGAGATTCAAACCCTCATCTCCAGGATCATAGTCCAATGCACCATGCTGGCTCCATTAGTCAAAGTGAGGAAATTGCCTCAGACATCTACTGCCACTCCTCCTCTTGGCCCCCTGGCCTTTCCTCTCTCTTGGATGCCAAAACTGTGTATGTTTTATTGTCCATCCTGCACTCTTATCTGATCTGATGCCACTGATTGGCAGTATTGCATTAAGGTTTTGCCAGCATTTCCAGATATGTAGTTTCTGTACATGGAATGGAAAGGCGGCACCTTCTTGTCATTTGCCTCAAGCAGCAAAATGTCTCAGGCTTGATTTGCTCTAAGACCCATTGATTTGTCTTTTTAGTAGTCCACTGACAGCAAGACCTATCTGGCCCTTGAACTGGCACAGTGCTGGGCTCTGTTCCCACCACCGGCTCAATAGTACGAAAGTTGTCCTTGTGCCAGCTGCATGATCTTCCTTATGTAACATCCTACAAACTGGTGCTATTCATGGGTAACAGCCAGATCATCACATTTCAGGGAGGGGGAATCTTTTCTACCAAGGAATAAAACGCCATCACTGAGGTGATAACAGAATAAAGAAAGCAGAGTATATGGAGAATTCTACTAGGTCACCAAATACTTGTACATTGTAAAAACAGGACAGGTCAGTCTTGTTTTCAAATTTAAATACATCTGTTTCTAAAAACAAGAGAACCAAACCAAATTAAAAAAAAAACTTTCCCACAACCCCCTCAAAACAGAATCATACATATTTTAAGGAGGTTATAAAACAGGGGCAATATGTGCCCCCCAAGGTTGTTTTGTTTTTTTTGGATTGCAGTATCCATCACCCCAAATTAACATAGTTAATAGTGAGTGATGATGGGAGTCCCAGTCCAACAACATCTGGAGTGCCACACATTCCCATCCCAGCTGTAAATTTTTAGTATATTTTGTTTTTTATATTAAAGCTCCCACTGTGAAGCTGAGCTTCCAAGACCACCTAACTAGAGACTGGAATATGTGTCTTAAGTGTTTTTGGCTGAGATTTCAGAAAACACTGGTAATGAATAATCTTGAACTGGTTAACTAACAACTTTCACTCAATGTCCCTATATTTTTCTATGTGTGCCTTACCTCTGGCAGGGTGGTCCTGTGGTTGCATATTAGTTACAGTATCAAAAGCCTTGCTTTATTTCTTCATCCCCTACTCCCACCCATTTGACCATTTCCTATCTCAATGTCCACAGGTGCTGTTCACCAAACCATTGCATGCTCTTTCCAGACTGCAAAAACCAACATTTTATGTTCAGCAGGCAAAATGGCTCATATTAAATTATTTTTTCAATTTTGTTGCTGATTCATATTTCACAGGTATTACATGTGTCTATACAAACACACTCACACACACATTTCATGTTTCTTCTGAGTGTATTGTTTGCTTGAATTCAGGAATTATTTCCCCACTCTGCTTATGTAAATTGTTTGTGCATCTGTAGATTCTGAATTCATTTCATTATCATCTTTGAGTCATCCTTGTTTATTTGCTTCATGACAGGAGTAGTAAAATATTAAAGACCTATGCTGAAAGCAACTGCTTTATCATATTTTTTTTCACTTGGAGGGCAGATAAACCAATTATCAGAGCAGTCACATGGAACTGGGTTTTTGCTTGTTATTGACAATTGACATCAAGTCAACTTCAACTTATAGTGACCCCATGAATGAGAGACCTCCAAGTCCCCCTGTCATCAACAGCCCTGCTCACGTCCTGCAGACTCAGGATCATGGCTTCCTTGATTGAGTCTATCAATCTGGAATATGATTTTCATCTTTTCCTACTGCTTTCTGTCTTGCCAAGCATTATCATCTTACCTAGTGAGTCATGTTTTCTCATGATATGTTCAAAGCGCAACAGTCTCAGTTGGCTTCTAGAGAGAATTCAGTCTTGAACTTCTTTGTCTTTTTAGCAGTCCACAGATCCACAGAGCTCTTCTCCAGCACCACATTTCACATGAGTTGTTTTTCTCCCTATTAGCTTTCTTCATTGTCCGGCTTTCACAACCATACATAGAAACTGGAATTATGATGGCATAGAAAAGCCTAGCTTTTATATTCATTATTCAGTGATATATCTTTATACTTCAGGATATTGTCTAATTCCTTCATAGCTGTCTTTCCAAGTCCTAATCTTCTGCATTCTCCCCTCTGATTTATCACTGAGCCAAGGTATGGAAAATTTTGAGTTAATTCAACATCTTCATTGTCTACTTTAAAGTTATGTAAATCATCTGTAGTCATTAGTTTTGTTTTTCTAGTGTTCAACTGTAAAACTGCTTTTGCACTTTCTTCCTTGACTTTCTTCAGGAATCATTCCATGTCTTTGCTATCATCTGCCTATCTTAATTTTTTTGTTTTTGCTAGGCCATACTATTTCAGACTAGCGGTGAAGAATTGCATCTTTTAATGCACAATTCAGTAGCAGCTGAACGTGTGGCCAAAGTGGAGATAAATGAAATAAAATTGGTACACAAGAAATATCTCTTTAAAGAGACCAGTAAAGGAACCAGTTGTAAAGTGGGCAGTGCTGCTCATGCCAGCCCCCTCAAATGTGGCATTCTTCAGAGGCATTAGACTGCAGTTCCCATCATTACTATCCAGCACAGGGGTGATGAGAGTTGTAGCCAACACATCCAGAGGACACCAGCTTTGGGAAGCCTGGCCATCTAACCTATTTTAACCATGTGAAGTCTAAAACAAAGTACTCCCCTTGTCTATCCCCCTACCCTCCAAGGACAAGTGACTATTTACAAGCCTCTGTGGGGACATATTTCCTGAAATGATACCCTTCAACTTAAGATTGATCATAGTGATGAATTGGGTATCAACTTTTTAGGAGTGTGAGGAGGGCAATGTTGGCAAAGAGCCTGCCAAATGCAGCATTCACGAGAAACTCTCAGGATGGTTAGGAAAAGGAAATATTATTTTTTGAAGGAGAGTTGCAGAACAGCCAGTTAGTTGTTTTCCTTCTTTTCTGTGGTTGTTTGGGTTTTTGCATAGTTTTTTTAAAAAAAAGCATTTAACTTCCAAGTCCAGATACTTTGTTCAATGATTTAAAAACCTCAAGGGCTTCCATGGTGCCAGCTGCTGGCTTCATTTGCAAGATGACATGGGTGGGCTTGGCAGTCAGCCATGACAGAAGTTGCCTCAACATTGTTGTTATTATTGAACTGCCCAGAAGTAAGTACAAGCATGTTTAGCTTTGAAGGACTGATTTCTAATAACTTGGCAACAAATCTTATTCATGCTGTCCCCTGCTTCCCTGTTGCTTCATGATTTTTTTTTTTTGCCTCCACTTGTTTTCCTGTCAGCCTACTCCAAAATTGACATTTCATCTATCACTTATAGATCAATTTATGTGGTGAGCTGAATGGGAATAAGAGGAATAAAATGATGAAGGCTAAAAAAAGAAAGACATCTTACTCCAGGAGTCCAGATGACACTTAAAAGGATTTTAAAGTCCAAAGAGAAAAAGCGATACCTTCAGTGAGGGTCTTTGTACTTTGATGGTATCAATCTCTGCTCTGCATTTTCTCACCTCATTTCTAATTATCTGAAGTGCATATGCCAGGAGAACTTCAAATAATTACAGATCCATCTAGTGAAATATAGAACAGGGCCAGCAAGGAAAACGAGGCCAGTGCCATCCTATAATAGGAACCTGAATTGCAGATCATCTGAAAATGATTCAGAGACAGGAAGACACTACAGAGGCAATAAGCGGGAGAAATATTGGTGGAAGAATAATTTTATCATCTCTTTGAGGCTAACTGCCACATCCTTTGCAGAGCACATAGTGATTGGAGCCTAGTGGATGGGGGCTGGAGCTTGGGGAGTGGAATACTTTTTTTGGACTACTGATCCCAGAATCCCCCAGCTACCATGGCTACTAAGCAGCTGTTCTACTGGAGATTTTGGGAGATGTAGCTTCAAAAATGTTTCCCAAAGTATGGTGGAGAGACCATTTTTCTCCCCCCATCACTGGGCTAAAGCTAACAAAATGAAATTCAACACGGAGAAATGTAAAGTACTGCACTTAGGCCGGAAAAATGAAAAGCACAGATATACAATGGGGGACACCTGGCTGAATGAGACTACGTGTGAAAGGGATCTAGGAGTCCAGGTGGGCCAGAAGTTGAACATGAGTCAACAGTGCGATGCAGCAGCTAAAAAGGCCAATGCAATTTTAGGCTGCATCAATAGAAGTATAATGTCTAGATCAAGAGAAGTAATAGTGCCACTCTATTCTGCTTTGGTCAGGCCTCACCTGGAGTACTGTGCACCACAATTCAAAAAGGATGTGGAGAAACTGGAGCGTGTCCAAAGGAGGGCAGCTAAAATGGTGAAGGGTCTGGAAACCAAGCCCTATGAGGAATGACTTAGGGAGCTGGGGATGTTTAGCCTGGAGAAGAGAAGGTTAAGAGGTGATATGATAAGCCTTGTTTAAATATTTAAAGGGATGTCATATTGAGGAAGGAACAAGCTTGTTTTCTGCCACCCCAGAAACTAGGACCCAGAACAATGGGTGCAGGCTCCAGGAAAAGAGATTCCACCTCAACATTAGGAGGAACTTCCTGACAATAAGGGCTGTTTGACAGTGGAACACACTCCCTCGGAGTGTGGTGGAGTCTCCTTCCTTGGAGGTCTTTAAGCAGAGGCTGGATGGTCATCTGTCGGGGATGCTTTGATTGGGAGTTCCTGCATGGCAGGGGGTTGGACTGGATGGCCCTTGTGGTCTCTACCAACTCTATGATTCTATGATTCTATGATTCTATGAAACAGTAACAAAGGAATGTGTTTTTTGGCCTTGAAGGCTAGGTTAGACAGTCAGCTTCAAAGCCAAGGAAGATAAGGATGGTATGAGCAGGCAGTAGGGAGGAAAGCTAAATTTGTTCGTGCATGACAAACAGAAGTGTAACATAATCAGCAAAGGAGGGGTTTTTAGAGTTGTGTCCTGTAACCAATGGAAATGGTCAATTATGCATATATTAATATAATTATAAGTTAGCTGTGTAAGATGGTATATAAGGATGTTGATTAGCAAGGGGGGGGGGCGCTCTCAAGCCCGTTGACGTTAAAGGAATAAACTCAGTTTTTCCTGATTCAAGCATCTCTGGTTCCTGTGTTATCCACAACATTTTGTGGTACTGTTTTACAGAGATCTGGGTTGTGTTTTTTGTTGGTGTTACATGCCTTCAGATCAGTTCTGATTTATGATGACCTCATCATAAGGTTTCCTTGGCAAGATTTATTCAGAGGAGATTTGCCAACATCAGGATGGCATCGGGGTGGGGTTGGGGCGGCCAGCCTGTGGCTGCCCTGCCCCAACTCTACCCCTAGGCCAGCCCTTTGGGCTGGTCTGCAATGGCCTGAAGTTAGAAATGAAAGAGATTCCTCCTCAACATTAGGAAGAACTTCCTGACAGTAAGAGCTGTTTGACAGTGGAATATGATCCCTCAGAGAGTGGTACAGTTTCCTTCTTTGGAGGTTTTTAAACAGAGGCTGGATGGCCATCTGTCAGGAGTGCTTTGACTGTGTATTCCTGTATGGCAGGAAGTTGGATTGGATGGCCCTTGTGGTCTCTTCCAGTTTTATGATTCTATGACTTGAAGGCACATAGCAACAACTCCCAAAGTCCTAGTCCAGCATACAAATCACTACACTATGCTGTCTCTCATGTGCCTTTAGTAAGAATATGGACCATCAATTGGCATATGCACATGCAACCAAACCAGCATGATTCCCAGAAGCTCTCCAAGTAAGCTGCACAGTAATCCTGTGATGCAAACTGAAATGTGTATGCAAACTTGTTTTGTTCTTAGTTCTCATTTCCCAGCTGTACATATAAATTAGCATATGCCATTTTATGCAAATCAGTGTCCTCTTTTTTTGTTTATGGAAGTCCTCTTTTTTTGTAATGCGTAAGTGGAGACTGCCAAAGAACACCAAGTGCTGTAGGTTATGTTTCAGAGGAAGGAAATGGCAAAACCACTTTGAGTATTCCTTGCCTAAGAAAACCAATGAAATTCATCGAGTCGCCATAAGTCAACAGGCATTTGAAGGCACACATGCACACACACACAAAGCCACCTTAACCACACAGTAGTGTATTCAATGATTTCTTGGTTGTTCTCAACACCTTATAGTGCCCAAGCCTTCATCTAACATGGTTCCCCACTCATCTTACTTATCTTTATTCTTGTTCTTCCAGCATCATTCTCCAAGCACTGAAACAAACACAGCAGCAACCACAACTACTGTGCATCTTCCATACCATACGCTACATTTTAAAAGGCAGAGACCTTAAAGAACACATTATATTGCTTGCATATTCTGGCTTTAAAATATATACTCCAAGAAGTTCCTAACTGCTAATTTAAACAGTAACTCTTTTTGTCAGTCTTTCCCCTTCTCCCACGCTCTTTAAATAATTAAATGGCTAATTCCTCTTCTCCCCTTCGCCATTGCTTTCCTCTGCACAAAGAGAAGAAACAAAGGAGACTTTTACTATTTATGCTACAAATGTCTTCGGATGCCAAACAGTTTGCTGTTAGTAAAGCAAAGACAGTCTTGCTGATAAAAAGCCAGGAATTTCACAGTTATGTCTAACACTTCAGGTTGACAATAATTGGTTTTAATTTGCACCTTTTTACTTCTGTTTGCTGGCACAGCAGTCTCAGTTAAGGTCAGTGTGTCAAGCTAGACTTAATAACTGTCCTGCCTTGTTTTTGTGTGTTTCTACTGGAACCACCCAAGAGCAAACTAGAACTGCTCTGTCACATTACACAGTGGAAAGCTTGTTTCTGAGAATTGTTATAACAGAAAAAAAATGCTGAATACTATCAGATACTATCCAAAATCCACAAATAGGTAACACCTTAATTAGAATCAATGAAAATGTACAAAAACGTGTGCAAGGTTTCAAAGGTTTTGAAAGCTTACACAACTGCTTTGTGAGATTCAGTTGTGAACACTGGCTCTCTTCCCGCTCTTAAAGACCAACAGTGTCTCTTATTTTATTTTTTATTTTTTTGCAATATTGTATGATACAATTATTTCAAAATCACACAGCATGATAAATAATAGGCTGGGATCCTGCTTTGGGAGCTGTAGTATAAACAGGCAAGACAACAACATAGCTAGCATTTGGTTAGTGAGATGCGCATGCATAAGTCATGTTACACATGTGGGGTGAATTATTCACCATAGCACAACAGATGTATTCTGCTGACAAGAGTGGAAGTGGAGTTGCATGTAGAGCAAAGCTGTGCATACAGCCGTGCTGCACGTTGTGCCTTGTGCATTGCTATTACACATTACATACTATATATTACACAATGGCACCAATTTAGTGACATGTGTTGCACAATGCTGCTATTCTGCATGGGAGTTGCACATTTCCAAATGGTGCAACATATCTTCACAGTGAGCGGGTGTTGGATTGCAGCCATGTCTCTACTCCCCTTCCACCTGCAGGACACATAGGGCATTATAGTATTATCTGGGTATGTCCTTATAGCCAGATACACAATGACAATGGGTGCATCCGGTTTGACCCCACTTTAACTGCCATGGCTCAATGCTATGGAATTCTAGGAATTGTTGTTTGTTGGGGCACTAGAATGGAGCTCCAGGATCTCTGGGAGAACCCCAGGAGGTTTGGCAGGATGACTTTGTCATCCCACATATAGTTATAGGGACATAACCAGTCACTTTTCCCATGCCCTCCACTCCCCATCTGCCACTAAATGGCCATTGAGCAAGTGACTCACAGGATGAAGTATAGTCGGCAGGAGTGAGGATTGCTGAGTGAGGGAGTAGAGAATCCCTCCCTCTGCAACAACCAACAAAAGACATATGCAGGCATAATTTGGACTTAACACTGGTGTATGTAACTAGTGTTGAATGGTGACTTGGAAACCACTTGGTGACTTTGATTTTCAGTATTTTTCCCCAGTAAGGCAGCTTCTGATTTATTGAAAACTATTTTGCCATGGCAAGGAGAGCAGACCTCCATAAACAGAAATTTTGTTCATGTTGGTTGGAGGATTCTGGGAGTTGTAATCCAAAAATCTAGCTTTTCCACCTCTGGTAAAGGGCATACGATTGCACACTACTTTACCTCAGAGGAGCTTCCCCTTGTGTTTCTGATCTTGTTGGCTGAAGGAGTCTGAGTTATGGTCCCTAAAAAGAAGTTTTCAAAGCCCTGGGTGTACTACTGTTCACTGTTTCTTCATAGATGCTAACTCTTGTTCCTGACAGGTGGAGATTCCAGGAAATGTAGTCCAAAAAAGCAACTTTTTCAAGTTCTCTCCTCCCTATAGTAATTCCAGTTGTGCTTCTCATATACTTTCAGGAAAAAAATGCATCAACTATAAAGCATTTGGGATACACTGGTACAACACAATATTTATGCATGCTTTTTAGAGAAATGTTTAGAGTTTGGCAGAATTATTGCCTTTCTGTTTCTTGATTCTCCACATTGGCTTTTGTGTGTGTTCAGGGAAGAGTTTCTATATGGCAGCGGTGGCGAACCTAAGGTATGCATGTCAGAGAGGGCACTCAGAGCCCACTCTGTGGGAACATGCACCTCTTGTACACTGGGTTCCTGCCAGCGGTGCTGTACGCCTACTTCAAGCCTCCTCCCCCCAAAACCGGACTGCTTCATACTGCTGCGCAGCCTGGAAGTCAAAGAAATGATTCTGTAGAGTCTCTAGGTCTAGGGCCTCCTATCTTTGCCTCTTGCTTTCCCTTCACTGACCCATCCACAGGCCAAGCACCGTTTCCTCTCTCTGCCTCCCCGCCCACCTCCTCCTTCAGCAGTGCACATGCTCCTCTCGCCAGGTGCCTCTGGGACTTCTAGTCCTCTTTCTTCCTCCCCCAAAGCCATTGCATGTCTGGGAGGAAGAAGGCAGACTTGGCACATTTGCTCACACACTCTTCTTGACCTTGAGGAGGAAGTGAGCAGGGTTTACCCTGGATGCAAAATGGTTCATTGTCATGCCTTTTTTCCCGGTGAGCGGGATGGTGGAAATCTCAATTCTGGCATGTAAGGAAGATGGAGAGGGAGCAAGCCACTGAGGAGCCACGGCTGAAAGGAGCTTGGTGGCCCACCTTCTGCCCTGACGCCATGGCCTCTCTTCAGCTGTTCCTTCGCCTTCTAGGGGCCTTGGAAGTGGGAGGAGAAGGAGAGTTATGGCCGCTTTGGTGTTGGTCCTTTCAGGGCTCCTTGGTAAGGGGCAAAAGGCAGAAAGCCATCTTGATACCCACTACTGTGAGAAAGGCCTGATGTGAATTAAGATGATACTACTACTACTACTACTACTAATAATAATAATATAATAACTGGCTGCCTAAAGCTGGGAGGAAGGCTGGGAATAAATTAAATTAATAAAAATGAACTGGTTTCCTAAAGCTGGGAGAAAAGTGTGATGTTAGTTCAATTAATTCTGGCTGTATCTTCACTTCAGAAGTAATTCAGGTTGACATCACTTTAACTGCCATGACTCCATGCTATGGAAACCTGGGATTTGTAGTTTGTTGTGGCAGGAGAGGTCTCAGACAGAGCTGATGAGAACTTCTTGCCGGATTGTTAGGCAAAGTGAAATACTGGGATGGGTAGACCTAATAAGGCAAAGTAGCCCAGTGGTCTCTTAGTAGGCTTTGATGTTAATGTATGAGTTGTTTTTTTCTAAACAAAAACCTCGGTATTCAGGTTAAATTGCCATATTGGCACTTTACAATAAATAAGTGGGTTTTGAGTTGCCGTTTGGGCACTTGGTCTCTAAAAGGTTCGCCATCACTGCTACATAGGCTTCATGATTCATATAAAGCACTTTTGATTCCTGTTTTACCAGTCAGCGGTGTTCAGTTTGACCCACATATTTATACACCAAATCTCCAGCTGTGTGAATTGCTCCTAAGACATACATTCTGAAGTATCTGCTGGCCTTCTGTCCCCTTCCCAACATAATCAAGCCCAAATGATATTATTTTCATTGATTCGCTTCCCAAATCCTAAGTCCTTGTATGAAGGACATTTTGCAAATGCAAATGTGATTGATGGACAGATACATTTATATTCATGAGAGCTAAGCAGGTTAGGGTTATTGTACACTTCGATGTTGTCAATAATAATCAGGCAGAGGGGGGATTAATCAAAAGAAGTATAAATGACTGAGGCCTTTTATCTGATCAGTGCAGCTTCACTAAAGCAAACAATAGGGAGAAAGTTGTTTTGTCCATATACAGAATAGAAATGCTTTTATCATTGTTACTCTTAATTTCTTCAGGGCCTGGCAAGTTACTTTTTAAAAAGTCATTAGTTATAGTTATCATTCCAAATGCACTACCTAGTATACTACCTTATGCCAGGTGAGCTATTTTATTACAGTCGTTCCTCTGTATCCATGGACTTGCCATTTGTGGTTTCAATTACTTGCGAATGGCAAGCCCGTGGCTCCCTCCCCTTTCCTCTCTTCCTTCCTGCCCTCCTTCTTACCCCCAGGCTTATCTTTGCCTTTTGGGACAGGAGGGGGCCTTCCTTATGTTGTGGGGGAGCAGTCTTGGCTTTCCCTCAGCCACACTGGCTTTCTCTAGGCTGCACAGCCTCCTCCAGGCCAGCTTTCTCTTGGCTGCACTGGCTGCCGCAAGACTGGTGCAGCTTTATCTTGGGTGCACTGGCTGCTGCAAGGCTGGTGCTGTTAGGTTTTGATGGGATATATAGTCAATGTTAAAATGTTGAAATGTAAAGATGTGTGTCTGCATTTTTCCATGCTGTGAAAATCTGTTTTCTGAGGCCAGAGTCGCAATTATCAGCTACAGGTGTGTTATAGTCTAAACAAGCTAGCTATCAAGCTGAAAGTCTGTGAGAAACAGTTTTATTTAAAAAGAGGTTTTCAACAACAAGGGATGTTTTGGGAACTGCAGTCACATGGTGTAATATGGAAATTAAAGGTTGGGCTAACACACGTCATGTAACTTCAACCAATCAGTCTGTAAGGGCTACACCCAAAGGGGTGGAGAAATGTGGGCTGAGAGTTGTGATTCTGAAAAGTTTCTCACTTGTTCTTTAATCCTTAAGCTGAATGGACTAATTAAAACATATTTTTGCTGATGCTGAAGCTAGACTAACTTTAACCATGTAGCAGCTAAGCTTTGTTCCTGTTTAGTCATTCTGGCTAAAGTGAAGATATTATTATTATTATTTGTTTTTGCTCATGCCGATTTTGCAATAAAGAAAGCTTGCATGAAGTTCTGGATTTCTTGGTGACTTGACTTCAAAGACTGTAAGCTGTATATTCATCATCAACACATTTTTCAACAGGTGAAGCCTTCTTTAGGCTGGCATGGCCTTCTGTGAGCAGTACTGGCTGCCGCAAGGTCGGCACAATCTTCTTTAGACCAATGCATCTTTCTCTTGGTTTTGGTGGCTGTCGCAAGGCTGGCATAGGCTTCTCCAGGCCAGTGCAGTTATTTTGGATGCCGGCTGCCGCAAAGCGTTTTCTGCAGCTGGCATGGGAAGAAGCCCGGGGAGAAGAAGCAGGTAAGACGGGAGCGATGGAGGGGAGGGAAATATTCAAATGTTGCCATTGGGGCAATGAGACTTGAATATTTGCGAAAGTTCATATTTGCTGGGGGGGGTCCAGTATGGATCCCCTGCGAATATGGAGGAATGACTGTATTTTGTTATATACCGTATTTTCTGGTATATAAGGTGACCCCCCCAACTTTTCCAGTTAAAATAAGGAGTTTGGGATATACTTGGCGTATAAGACTACCCCTCTTCCAATGGGGGGAAAATGAGAAAGTGTTGGGGGGAAGGACTGCCAATATACTAGATGATGCATTCTGGGGTATGTACAATTTGCAGCCAAGTAAGTGACCCTGGGCATGTCACACACTCTCAGCCTCAGAGGATGGTAATGGCAACCCCCATTTGAAGAAACATACCAAGAAAAACCCATGATAAGATTGCCTTAGGATTGCCATAAGTCGGAAAGGACTTGAAGACACACAAGAACAACAAAAAAGTCTGCAATTGTTTCATAGATAGTACATGGAAATAGGAGCCAGCATGGTGTAGTGGTTTGAATGTTGAACTACCACTCTGGAGACCTGGGTTTGATTCCCCACTCTGCCATGAAACCCAGTGGGTGAACTTGGACAAGTCACACACTCTCAGCCTCAGGGGAAGGCAATGGTAAGCCTCTGAACAAATCTTGCCAAGAAAACCCCATGCCTTAGGCTCACAATAAGTCAGAAATGACTTGAAGGCACACAACAACAAACCTCCTCTGAATCAGTCTTGCCAAGAAAACCCCAGGATAGGGGTTCACCTCTTATCCGCTGCTGCTTCCTCCGCCTGCCTCATGCCACATCACGCCACCCCTTCCTCCTCCCTCCCTCCCTCCTCCTCCTCTAAGGATTTCCTCTCTTCCTCCTCCTCCCACTTTGTGCCGTGCCACCCCTCCCCCCCTCCTCCATCCGGCGTATAAGACGACCCCCAACTTTGGAGAAGATTTTCTTGGGTTAAAAAGTAGTCTTATATGCCAGAAAATACAGTACTCTGACTAGCAGCAGCTCTCTGGAAGATAAAGTGCTACAACTGTTTAGGATGAAAGGCGCCTCATTCACAGACTTTCCAGTAGGACGAGCTGTATTCTATTTCTATTTGTCTTATAGTTATTATTTCTGAATTCAGACTGTGGATATAAATCAGCACATGGAAATATTATGCAAATCCTTGTTGGCATTCATCTTTTATTTGTTTATGCCTTCTGAGGACAATGCAGGATGTTGGCCTAGGAAGGGAAAATTCATTCAATTGCTTTTGAAGTTTATTGTTGTTTTTGTGGGCCTTCAAGTTGTTTCTGACTTAGAGTGATTCTAAGGCAAGCTTATCATGAGGATTTCTTAACAAGATTCGTTCAGAGAGGCTTTACTATTAACTTACTCTGAGGCTGAGAGAGTGCAACTTGCCTGAGACGAAAGTTGAGCATGGAAAAGAGCTATGGCTCCACTTTGATTGCCATGACTGCATCCTTTTGGAATCCTGTAGTTTCCAGTTTAGGAAGGGATAGAATTCTCAGCCAAAGAGCTCTAGTGCCTCACCAAACTGCAAATCCTAGGATACCATAGAATGATGCTATTGTGGTTAAAGTGGAATCACAGGGTATGAAGAACACTCCTTCACCAAACTTCTTTTCCTCAGATGGTGGCTCTATGGATTTCTCTCATCCCACCGCTGCCACCAATTTTGTGACATACACCTTTTACTTTTCAAAACTATTTCTCTCCTCTTTGTGACTGTTACTTTATTCTATTTGTAAACGCTAACTATGTGCGAAACTGTTTTACTATTTATAAATGTCAGTAGCGTTGTAAATTACTCAAGTGTCAAACAAGCCTTTATTTGAAAACAGGAATAAGCTTTATTTGTAAGAAAACTTTATTTTTTAAAAATTTTATTGATAAAAAAAAATTAACACACACAAAATAATTAAAAACAAACAAACAACATAAATACACATTATTGACAAAACAATACAGAAAAAAAACAATACAATAGACAATCACAATGACTTCCTTATCCATCATGTCCTGCTATTTAGCCCGTTTTTAAAGTATTTAGTGTATATATTAAATACCTATGTCATCATGCTTTTACATCTACAGATCTATTTACACCAAAAACTATATTGCCCTTTATCTCACTTATCAATATTTCATCTTCATAGCAGAGTTATCTTAATTAATCTAGTTCCATAATGAAATTCGATCCCCATTCTAATCGCCAGTAGTTTATTATTAATTCCCAATTTTTTTTAAATACCTCCATTCCTTTCTTTTTTAGTTAGCCTATCCATTTCCATGAGGTCATAAATCTTCATATACCAATCCTTAATGGTGGGGGTTTCTTCATATTTCCATTTTGCTGCATATATAATTCAGGCCGCTGTTATTAAGTAAAAAATCAGCTTCCCATGTTGTCTTTCCAATTCATCTTCTGTTATTACTCCCAAGAAATACATCTTTGGGTTTAATTTTAGTTGTATATTTAATATTTTTATCATCTCCTTATGGACACATCCCCAATATCTTTTTGCTTCTTTACATTTCCACCATAGATGGTAAAAAGTACCAAACTTCTTTCCACATTTCCAACATTTATTCTTTTGGTTTTTTCTCATCTTAGCCAATTTATACAGGGTGAGGTACCACCTAAACTGCATTTTGTAATAATTTTCTTTTATATCATAATTTAAAGTATATTTTAATCTTTTCTTCTGGCATTTCTCCCATTGTTCAAATTCTATATTATATCCAAAATCCTGTGCTCACTTTATCATATGTGGTTTTACCATCTCATTTTCCATTTCTATTTTCAGCAACATTTTATACAGTCTGGATATTTCATACTTATCTTCTGACATAATTATATCTTCACATTCTTTATTCATTTTTCCTATAAATTTGTTTTTCTTATCCATTAAAAACCTTTCCCTTATTTGACGATATGTAAACCAATTACACAAGTATACTTCCTATTAATTGCTCTTGTGTTTTAATTCTCATGTTTGTACCTTCCCCTATTGTTAGTTTGTTATAGGTTAGCCACTTATCTTTTCTTATCTTGTCATTCCTTATAAAAGCTTCATTTGTTGAGGTCCACTTGGGAATATTAGCATCCCATCTACCCTAGACTTTCACCCAAATTCTTAAGAGGGCTCGTCTCAGGTAGTGATTGTTGAAATCCTTGTGTACTCTGACTTTTTTATAGATTAAATATCCATGCCACCCATAAATATTGTCATACCCTTCCAGTTTTAAATTCCTCTCTTTCTCCAATTATATCTAATCTGATAACTAATATAATACACATGCGTAGTAATAATTTTTTAATTCTGGTAGTCCCATCCCCGCTCTGGCCACCTCCTCTTGCATTGATTTCATTTTTACTCTAGGTTTCTTTCCTCCCCAGATAAAATTTGATAGATCTTTTTGCCATCTTTGAAATGGTGAATCGTTTATCACAATAGGAATGTTTTGAAAAAGAAATATCATTTTTGGAAGAACATTCATTTTTATGGTCATAATTTTACACATCCATGATAAATTTAATTTTTTCCATCTTTCTAAGTCTTTTCTAATTTCACACCATATTTTTTCATAGTTGTTCTTGAAGAGATCTGATTTTTTTTGTTGTGAAATTTATCCCCAGGTATTTAACTATTTCTTCCTCCCGAAAGCTCAATTTCTCCCTTAAACTCTTCCTTTCTTCTTTTGTTAAGTTCATTAATAGCATTGCTGATTTTTTTCTTTATTTATCTTGAGTCCAGTTACCTCTCCATATTTTTTTAATAATAGGAGCTTATCTATACTCTCCATGGGATTTGCTAATGACACCATCAGGTCATCAGCAAAAGCATGTAATTTAAATTCTCCCCCTTTGATTTTGATCCCTTGAATTAATTTGTCTTCTCAAATTTTATTCATTAAGATCTCAAAATTCAATATAAATAATAATGGGGATAGTGGACACCCTTGTCTTACTCATTTTTGAATTTTAAGACTTTTGGTGGATTCCCCATTTATTAGCAAATTCACTTCTTGATTGTAGTAAATAGATTCTACCCATCTTGTAAAATTATTTCCAATACCTATCTTCTCTAACACTTCTGAGATAAAATTTCAATTTAAACTATCAAATGCTTTTTCAATATAAAAAAAAATATTGCCACTTTCTTGTCAATCTTTTTCCTGTGATATTCGATTAGATTTATCAAATTCCTAGTGTTATCTTGAATTTTTCTACTCGGCAAAAATCCCACCTGGTCTTCATGAATCCAAATGCTCAAACATTTTCTCAATATATTTGCCAATATATTTGCCAATATTTTATAATCACAATTCAATAAGGAGATGGTGCAGTAATTCTTTGGGTCTAATCTATCTCTATTTTCTTTAGGAATCAATGTTATATTCGCCTGCAACCATGTTCTGGACATTTTACCATCTAGTACTTCATTCATGGTTTCTAATAAAGGTGTTGCTAACTGATGGATTAAAGTTTTATAATATTCTGAAGGAAGGCCATTAGGACCTAAGGATTTATCTGCTTTAATTTTACCTATTGCCTCTATCACATGTAATTCAATTTTTTTATTCAATTCCTCTTTTTGTTTTTCCATTATTACCGCCATTTTTTGTTGTTCTAAGTATTTCTTTATTTTCTCTGATTTATCCTGCTCTTCCTTATATAGATTAGAATAATAGGTTAGAAAAATTCTTTTAATTTGTTCTTGTTTTGAGTATATTTTATTTCTTTCTTTTATTTTTGTTATAATTCTATTTTCTTGTTCTTTTCTTAATTTAAATGCTAATAATTACCTGGGTTTATTTGAAAACTCAAAATTTCTCTGTCTTAAATATTTTATATTTTTTGTATCTCCTTCATCAATATTATTGATATTTGCTTACGTAAGCCGTGTATTCCGTCTCTTTGTTGTTAATTTTAAATAGTTTGTATTTCTTTACTGTGTCTTATTTAAGCTCTGGAAAGGGTTTTTTATTTCCAATCTTCTCCTCCTGTTTCCTCCTTTGTTCACACACGAAACTCCACAATTGCTTTTATTCTTTCACTTCTGCTTTACTTATTAACATACTTTACACATGGCATTAGTTGTCGAAGTTATTTGCCCAGGATCACAATAGAACAGCCAAAATTCAATTACGGTTACTCATCTCAATTAAAAAAATTGGTGGAGTCCCAGTCATCTTAGTCTATTCTACAGCAACATGGTCACGTTTTCTCTTCTGACCCTCACTGACCTTTGTCCCTTATTCCTCCAGGGATCCGCATACATCTGGGGGTTTTAGGGTCTTAAGAACAGGAATCAGGACCGCTGTAGATGCGTCCGGACCCCAAATACCAAAAGGGTACTTCCAGATCACTCAGATGGTCTCTTTAGGTGATCCTATGGCCACGTTGCTAGAGTCGTCCCTCAGAGGCTTATAGAAGTACTTCTCAGAGAGGTGCCATTACCAACTGGAAGTGAGTAAGAAAACTTAAAACAATGTTTTGCTTGTTGAGATGGTGAACACATTGGTTGCTTTAAGGCAGGGGTCGGCAACCTATGGCCCGTGGTCCGCACCCAGCCCACGGACCCCCGCCAATCGGCCCCTGTGGACTGCCGCTGCCGCTGCCATTTTCGAAAGCAAAATGGCAGCTGCGTCGCGTGCGACCAAAATGGCGCCACAGAGGAGACCCGTCGCCACCGAGGGAAGCCTCCCGGGGGGCACCCATGGTGGCGCTGGGTCTCTTGGAGGCCCGTCGCCTCCGAGGGAAGCCTCCTGGGGGGCACCCATGGCGGCGCTGGGCCTCTAGGAGGCCCGTCGCCTCCGAGGGAAGCCTCCTGGGGGGCACCCATGGTGGCGCTGGGCCTCTAGGAGGCCCGTCGCCACCGAGGGAAGCCTCCCGGGGGCACCCGTGGCGGCGCTGGGCCTCTAGGAGGCCAGTCGCTGCCGAGGGAAGCCTCCCGGGGGACACCCGCGGCGGCACTGGGCCTCTTGGAGGCCCATCGCCATGGAGGGTAGCCTCCCGGGGGGAACCTGCGGTGACACTGGGCCTCTAGGAGGCCGTCGCTGCCGAGGGAAGCCTCCCGGGGGGTACCCGCGGCGGCGCTGGGCCTCTTGGAGGCCCGTCGCCATCGAGGGTAGCCTCCCGGGGGGCACCCGCGGCGACGCTAGGCCTCTAGGAGGCCGATCGCCACCGAGGGAAGCCTCCCAGGGGGCACCCGCGGTGGTGCTGGGCCTCTTGGAGGGAGCCCTCCTGGGGGGCCCCGCCACCATGCGCATGCGCACGTGAGGGGGGGCGTGCCGCCATTTTGTTTTTCAAAATGGTGGCACGCGCGACTGTGTGGGGGGTGCGCTCGACCGTGTGGGGGGATGTGCGCACACGCGTAAGCGTGCACGCACCGGCCCCAGCACCATCTTTCCACCCTGGCCCATTGGCAAAAAAGGTTGCCGACGCCTGCTTTAAGGTATTATTTTCTTAGTTCTTAGTTACTCATACCCAGGACCCTCACACCGTCCTTGTCTTAGTTTCTTTTTCTAAACCTACACCAGTCACCAGAGTTAACTATCCCTCTCTTGAAGTTCTGTGTGCATAGGGTGTCCCTCACTACTGGACTCTACCCCTACCAGACTCTGTCTGACTAAGGGGGGGATGCAGACTGGCACTTTAGGCCTGGGGGTGGAAATGGGGCAGGATGACCACACACCAGTTGCCCCAACTCCGCCCCAGCTCCACATGCCCAACTGCACAGCGTGGAGTTTCAGGGTGACCTCTTGGCGCAGCATGCAGAAACACTGAGCCAAAGGGGTGTAAAAGACCTGCGGCAGCAACTCTGAGTGTGGCTTTTAGCCACCCCAAAAAGGAGCAGCATCTGCCTTCTCTTTTGGGGGTGGCAAAAAGGAGGATCAGGGCCATGGCGTGGGGTTGCCGTGGCCCCGATCAGCTGCTCCCAGAGGCAGCACAGAACTGCCGCTTACGGGCTGTCTGCATTGGCCCTAAATCCCTCACTTTTACTATAATGGACCCTATCTAACTATGGGCCATTGCAGACCAGCTGAAAGGGCTGGCCTGGGGGTAGAGTTGGGGTGGGGCAGCCACATGTCGGTCACCCCAACCTGATGCATAGGGCACAGCATCAGTATGCCCTTCCGGTGCAGCGTGCAGACATGCTGCGTTGAAAGGGAGTGGAAGAGCTGCGGTGCCGGCTCTTAGAGAGGCCTTTTGCTGCTCTTTTAGGGGTGGTAAAAGGAAGGATTGGGGCCGCAGTGTGGGGTTTCCACAGCCCTGATCCGCCACTCCCCGGGGCAGCTCTCTGCCACCCCAAATGGGCCGTGTGCATTGGCCCTATCTCTCCCACCAACAGCCCTATTTATCTCCTCCAGCCTTCACTTTGCCATCTCTCACCTGACTGGTTCTCGCTAGGCTGGCTCAGCTCTACACTCTCTCCACACAGGACTCATCTATATTTGCCAGAGTATTCTGGGCTACCCCCAAAGTATTCTGATCCTGAATTCCCCCCAAATCCCTCCCTGTTACCTGACAACAGGCGGCTGCCTTCCCATGCAGTATCTCCAAGCTGGCTGGTGCTGCCACTGCAGATACAAGTTGCCCTGAGGTCAGAATGAGGGGTCCAGCCATGATCTGAACTTAGAGTGACTTGCATCTGCAGAGTCACTTGGCAAAGACACCTGCAACTCTAAAAATATTAAAAGAAAGGAGGACTAGAGAAAGGAACATATTGTGAAGCTGGCACTAGAAATTAGCAGAAAATAGTCCAGGACAGCAGAAACATCATTTGGAATTTTTTTTAAAAAAAACAACCCACATATGAACTACAGCAACAAATTTCACAGCCTCCTATTACATTTGCCCCATCTGAAGGAGACCTCAGCCACTTCATATAAAAGACTACACTTTGTAAAATAGGACACACATCCACCATAAGCTACAGCAACAGCACATAATTTCCAGCATTTCACTGAAGAAAACTGGACCAAGCAACATGAGTGTCTGTCCAAGATGGCAAAAGTTTTTAAGATGGAAGAACACACCAATTAGGAAAGTTTGCTTTTGCTTGAGCCTACTGGGAAGGTCAATATCCTGCCCCTCTCCTCTCCCCTGCTGTGTTAATTGAGTGCAAAATACTTTTGCATTTTGAACTCAGTTTACAGCAGTAGAAGGAAGCTGAGGACAAAGGAGGAAGGTGGGAGGAGGAGAGAGGAACTGGGACATTTTTAAAAGCAGCTGAAAAACTGGAATGACAGAAGATTAATCAGGATGTTTGGAGTGTATGGGAGCAACATTAGTAAAAAGAACCCAATCTTATCTACACTGTGCAGATCAAGCTGTTTTTCAGGGCACACGAGCAGTAACTGACAAAGAAGGTGGCCACCACCACCAAGCAATTATTATCCATCAACCTCTGTGAATGAATAGCAATCACCTTTTCTTTCCTTCCAGTTACATCTGCTGAAAGAAGGGCAGAAAAGGCCTCTGTGGTTTTCCCCATTGGCAAGTCCTGTGAAGCAAGCTGGAGTGGTTTTGACCTGTTAGGCACAGTTAAGGCTGACATGGGACTTTCGAAAGAAAGGAAGAAGAAGAGGGGAGGGAGAAAGCTTTGGGAATGGATGCCCTTGGGTTTCTTTCTTCAAGCTCTGGGTTCAAATCAGGTTAATTGTTTGTTAGATGAAGAGCAATCACCCTACCCTATTAATTAACATTATTTAAAATTTGTTCACAAAGGCAGTTTAACAATATCTTAATTGAGAAGGATTTCTAATTTGCATCAGGGCATGTTAGACAAACAAGACACCATTTTCCCTTTTGTTTTCCAGCTCTGCAGCAGGAGAGATTACACGATATGACACAAACTGTTCCCACGTTTGTCATTTATCATTCTGTAGCCTTTTTTTATGCACCCACACGCTATAATTAGGGCCCTGGCTAATTTTACCTGCGTTATTGTTTGCCCTATAATTTGGAGAGAATAGGGTCGCCTCGATGCCAGGCCTGTAAGCTGGCATTTTGCCACAGGCCTGCTGATATCATGTGACTGCAATGAAATACACATGCTGCAAAATACAGAGAATCTTTCAGTGCTTTAATTTCAATAATTATACAGTACAAGTTTAGTGGCTCCCTCCAGTCCCCCCCCCCCCCCATTCCTTCTCCCTTTGCTAATATGTGAACCTTTCCCCATCTCTGGCTCAGGCACTACACATCATCAGAATAAAATCTACCCATTATCTATTACTTAATTATTAAAAAGCGTCTCCTCTGTTTTCATAAATTATCTATGTGTCACAGACCTTGGCATACAAGCACGTCAAGGATGGGAGAGAGTGGGGCGATGGCAAAAGTAGGCTGGGAAATGTCACCAGTTTCTCAAGAGACCCTGTGTGTTTGTGAGTGTATGCATGTTGGTGGATGTATCCTGCCTACTACAGACCATCATTCAAACCAAATATATTTTAAAGCAAGTAGTTCAATGTTTCAAACCACTGTCCTATGCACAGAGGCTTTTCCCTGAGACATCGCAGTGGGGTGCTAAATGTGAAGTGCATAAGTCTTGCATTTCATCACATAATCCTTATCAGGTGATATGAGCAGAATTTATTTATTCATTAATTTATATGCCACCTTGCTCCTAAATTGGACCCAAGGCAGCTTAGAAAAAATACTTGGAAAACAGTACAATTTTAAAAACAGAATTAAAAACATCACATTAGTTGAATACATTAAAAATATAAAATTGTTAAAAATATATTAAATTAAGATATCAAACCATTAAGAACATATAAAAGGAAACACCACTATACAAAGCCTCCTTGAGTGCAACTGCATATTAAAGGCCTGCCTGAAAAGAAAGGTTTCTGCCTGCCAGCAAAAGGAGATCAAGGAGGTGCCCAGCCTTACCTCTCATGGGCTGCATCTGAACTGCAGAAATAATCCAGTTTGACACCACTTTAAGTGTCATGGCTCAATGCTATGGAATTCTGGAAATTGTATTTTGTTGTAGCACCAGAGCTCTCTGGCGGATAAGGCTAAAAGTCACACAAAACTACAATTCCCAGAATTCCATGGCACTGAGCCAAGACAGTTAAAGTGGTGTCGACCTGAATTATTTCTGCAGTGTGGATGCAGACATGGAAGGGCATTTCAGAGGGTGGGAGCAGCCACCAAGAAGGCGCTCTCTCATGTCCTCACCAAGTGAGACTGTGATGGTGGCAGGACAGAGAGAAAGCTTTCCCCTGTAGATCTTAGGACTCTTGCATGTTTGTATGGGGAGATACAATCTGGACTTAAGCCATAAAGGTATGCAAGGATGTACCTGCTGGGGATGAGAGGGATGAGAGCTTTGTCCCCACAAATAAGAATTCTGCCCCTCCCAAAATGAAATTTTCATATAGCCCCCAAATTTCTAGCATTGCAGAGAGTGAGGCATTGGAAATCATTCATACCTAGAACTCTTACATTTGCTACTGGTAATTCTTCTGTCCCTTTTCTTTGGATGCCTAAACTGTTTTAAAAAAAAATTACTGGACTTTTAAATTACTACAATGTTAGAAATTTGAGGACAAATGGAAACTTTCATGGGGTCCCACATATAATTCTTATTCAGGCTCAATCCTGCTGTTTACATGCCAGAGAAGCCCATCTTGACCCTGAGGTTTCACAACTTTGCCAACTCCAGGGCAAGGTCAGGTTAATGGGGAAAGCCCATGGTATTTCACTGGAAATCATTGTACATCACATGAACAGCACCAGCTTCAGAGTGGGCACAGAGTTTTGCATCTGTGCAAACAAGGCTTATGTGGATATTGGCGAACCACCTCTGGTCTTCAAACCTGCCCTTTGGTCCCATCTTAAACATTTATGTGCAGTTATGGGTCTGAGCAAGAGGTGGGAAAAGACTCCATCTACCCACCCCCTAGAGAAGCAGGGGAGAGTGGGGCAAAGCACCAATTTGGGACAAAGCCCATTCTCCCCCACAGCTGAGCCGGAAAACAGAGAGCTGCCAGAGAACCAAGCAGGCGAGTGGAGGGTGACCAGCCATCTCTGCCCTCCCCAACACCCCAAGAAAGGAATAAGCACATCTGGAAGACCAGGCAGGTGAGTGGGGGAAGAGAGAGGGGAAGCATCCATCTCTGCCCTCCCCCAACTATGGGGAAAGAAGTGAAGAAACTAAAGGAGGGAGGAGGTGGGGATGGGAATGGGCTAAAGGAGGGATGGCACAAGGGAAGGGAAGGGAAAGGAAGGGAAGGGAAGGGAAGAAGGGAAACCCAGGGAGGCATAAGGGAATGGGTAGGAAAGCAAGCAAACAAACAACAATGGAAGGAATAATATAGAAAGACAAACAGCTACTGGGCAGCAGCAGCAGTGGTGGGTGTCATTGACAGGAGTGAATTGCGACACCATGTCTAACATTGGTTGGCGCTGTGCACAGAGAAGTGTAGGTGATCCTCCTTGTGTAACCCCATCGCATAGTAAACCCTATGATGGGACACACCAACTGAGACACAGGCAGGATCAGAGCATTAACAAAAAGGGAGGGAGGGAGAAATAAAGGAATATCACATTTGCAAAATTAGCCAGGGGCATAAGAAAGATGCCAAGACAAATAGCAGACACCCTTAGGAAGGCAAATGTAATCCAAAGCAGCATTACACATAAAACAGAGACATGGAATGTGAGGACCATGAGCCATGGGAAGCTGGACATAGGAAAAATGGGAATGGAACGCATGAACATAGCAGTACTAGGGGTGAGTGAATTAATAGACAGAAACGGGCCACTTTGAATCAGACAATCATACAGTGTTCTACTCAGGGAATAAAAACACAAGCAGAAATGGGGTGGTTTTCATACTAAGAAAAGATGTGGCAAAAGCAGTCAGCAGATACAATGCAAAATCAGACTGAATCATTTCAGTAAGGCTCCATGGTAAACCTATGAATATCACCATAATTCAAGTATACGCACCAACCACAGAGGCAGAACAGGAAGAAATTGACATTCTATAAAGGAATACAGGAATAAAATTGACAGCACACCAACACAGGATGTCAAGCTTATTATTGGAGATTGGAACGCAAAAGTTGGAAGCAAAGAAGAATAAAAAACAGTAGGTCGATTTGGATTAGGCAAAAGAAACGAAGCAGGTGAGCGACTGACAGATTTTTGAGAAGCCAAAAACCTATTCATTGCAACTCTATGACAATAAAAATAATATAATTCAAGACCAGGAAAGAATAAAAAGACGTTGGATGCAATACACAGAAAAATTGTACAAAAGAGATGACAAAATGAAGGACATATGGAATGAACACATGGAAATGGAGATGGACTGGGGAATTCCAAAAGAAAATCAGCATGTGCTTTATACACTATAGCAAAGCCTGTGACTCATAGATCATTAAAAGCTATGGAATGTCCTTAAAGACATGGCAGTGCCAACACATCTGATGAAGAATCTGTATTCAGGACAAGAGGCTACTGTCCGAAAAGAACACAAAAAAACCAGAATGGTTCCCAATTGGCAAAGGAGTCAGACAAGGCTGCATCCTTTCACCCTATCTGTTCAACTTGTATGCAGAACATATTATAAGAAAAGCAGGCTTGGACACAGAAGAAGGAGGAGTGAAAATAGGAGGAAGGAATATCAACAATCTAAGATATTGAGATGACATCATAGTACTAGCAGAAAACCTCACAGACCTGAAACACCTACTAAGGAAGATCAAAGAAGAAAGTGCAAATGCAGGCTTAACGTTGAACATGAAAACAAAAATAATGACTACCGAGGGCCTTCAGAAGTTTAACCTAGACAATAATGAAATAGAAATAGTAAAAGAATTCCCATACCTGGGATCAAACATTGATAGAAATGGGGACTGCAGTCAGGAAATCAGAAGATTAAGAATAGGGAGAGTGGCTATGAAAGAGCTAGAAAAGATTCTAAAATGCAAAGATATACAACTAAGCACAAAAGTTAGAATCATAAAAGCCATCGCCTTCCTTATTATCATATAAACGCATTCCATAGCTTTTCATGATCTATGCAGTTACAGGCTTTGGTATGGTCTATAAAGCATATGCTGATTTTCTTTTAGAATTCCCTGGTGCACTCCATTAGTCATCGTATGTTTGCAATGTGTTCCCTCGTGCCCATTCCTTTCCTGAATCCCGCTTGAACCTCTGAGATTTCTCTCTCCGTAAATGGTTGGAGTCTATGTTGTAGAATTTTGAGCATGATTTTGCATAGGAGATCAGTGCTATGGTCCTATAGTTGTTGCAGTCTCTTGTGTTTCTCTTTTTGTGGATGGGGATGTATATTGATTGCTTCCAATCTGTTGGCCAGCATTTTGTTTTCCATATCTGTTGACATATGTTGGTTAGTACTAGAGTTGACTCTGTCAGTGTGGATTGCAGCAGTTCAATTGGAATATCATCTGTTCCTGGTGATTTGTTTTTTGCTATTTCTCTTATTGCAGTTTCCACCTCACTTTTTAGAATTTGGGGTTCATCTTCCTATAGCTTTTCATTCCATGTGTCCTTCATTTTGTCATCTCTTTTGTATAATTCTTCTGTGTATAGCATCCAACGTCTTTTTATTCCTTCCTGGTCTTGAATTATGTTATTTTTATTATCACAGAATGTCCCAGTCCTTGGATTGAATTTTCCTTTGGTTTCCCGGATCTTGTTCTTCCTTTTTTGTTGTTGTCTTCTGTTTCTCTGCATTGGTCATTGTAGTAATTTTCTTTATCTTTCTGCACAAGCTGTTGCACTGTTTCATTCATAATTCTTTGTTGCTATCTCTGTTTTGTTTTTCTTCTCTTTTTTTCTTTATTGCTTGTAGTGTTTTTTTCTGTCATCCATGGTTTTTTCTCTTTCTTTTTATTTATTGAAAGTGTCTGTATGCATTCTTCATGGCATCCTCTTGGACCGCCTGAAGGGGTTAGGTATCGGGGGCACTGCTTTGCAGTGGTTCCGGTCCTTTCTCACGGGTAGGTCCCAGAGGGTGCTGCTCAGGGACTGTAGCTCCAGTAAGAGGGACCTCACTTGTGGGGTCCCTCAGGGGGCTATTTTGTCCCCGATGTTATTTAATATCTATATGAAGCCACTGGGTGAGATCATACGGAGTTATGGTGCTGGGTTGTTATCAGTATGCTTATGACACCCAAATTTATTTCTCCGTGTCTTGTTCATCGGCCTCGAATTCCAACGGCATCTCCTCTCTCAATGAATGTCTTCGAGCGGTAATGGGCTGGATGAGGAAAAACAGATTGAAACTGAATCCAGACAAGACAGAGGTGCTCACGGTAGCGGCCCCGAAACCAAGAATTGGGTTGTAACCTCCAGTCCTGGATGGGGTCACACTCTCCTCCAGTGACTGTGTTCGCAGTCTGGGGGTGCTCCTTGACTCGTAGCTCCTGATGACAAATCAGGTAAAGGCGACGGTCAGGAGCGCCTGGTATCAGCTTGATATGCCAGCTGCGCCCTTTTCTGGAAGTAAGGGATCTCAAGACTGTTGTGCATGCACTGGTAACCTCATGCCTCGACTTCTGTAATGCGCTCTACATGGGGCTACCCTTATGCTTGGTTCGGAAGCTCCAGTTGGTTCAAAACATGGCAGACAGGCTTTTTTCTGGAACATCTAGGAGGGACCACATTACTCCAGTTCTGAGGTCCCTCCACTGGCTGCCTATCAGCTTCCGGGCCCAGTATAAGGTGTTGGTTATTACCTTTAAAGCCCTAAATGGCTTGGGTCCAAGCTATCTCAGGGACTGCCTCCTTCCATATAATCCTCCCCGTGCTCTCCAGTCCTCTTGGAGGAACTTGCTGCAGCCTCAAAAATCTAGGCTTGCGGTGACCTCCCAGAGGGCTTTCTCTGTTGTCACCCCCAAACTCTGGAACGACCTGCCGGATCAGATCCATCAGTTGACATCACTAGACAGCTTCAAGAAAGCTGTCAAGACGGATCTCTTCTGGCAGGCCTTTCCAGACTAATTATCCTGGCCTAGGACTTTTTGACTCCTGTGTTCCTCTCGTGGTCCCATCATTGTTGATGGATGGGGAACGCAGTAGAGCCTGACCAGGGTACTGTAACCTGTTTATGTATGTTATTGTAAAATGTTTTATATTGTTTATGTTTTTATTCTATGTTTATTGTTATTTTAATTATTCGTTATTTAATGCTGTTTTAAGGGGGATGGGTTGGTTGGATGAAATGATGTGGGGTTTTTACTGCAAGCCACTTGGATTGTTGCCAATAAGTGGGATACAAATTATTATTATTATTATTATTATTATTATTATTATTTTATTATGTCCCTGACTTCAGACCATAGTTCCTCTGGCTCTCGGTCTATTATGCTTAGTAGTGAGAATCTGTTTCTTATGTAGTCATTAAATTGTATTGAGATATTATTTAGATTATTAAATTGTATTGAGATATTATTTAGATCATATTTTGGTATAATCACTGGTTTTGTTTTCTTTTTCAGTCTTACTGTTACTGTTGATACATGTAATTTGTGATCTGTGCCACAGTCGGCTCCTGGTCTAGTTTTGGCCACCAGTATACAGTTCTGCCATCTTTTACTTCCAATTATATAATCTATTTGATTTTAGTGTTCTGGTGATGTCCATGTGTATAGCCTTCTTTCTGGTTGTTGCAATGAAAAATGGTTTGCAATGAATAGGTTGTTGGCTTCACAAAAATCTATCAGACACTCACCTGCTTCATTTCTTTTGCTTAATCCAAATTGGCCTACTGTTTTTGATTCTTCTTTGCTTCCAACTTTTCCGTTCCAATCTCCAATGAACAGCTTGACATCCTGTGTTGGTGTGCTGTCAATTTTTTCCTGCACTCTTCATAAAGTCTATCAATTTCTTCCTGTTCTGCCTCTGTGGTTGGTGCATATACTTGAATTATAGTTGTACCATGGAGCCTTACTGAAATGATACAGTCTGATTTTGCATTGTGTCTGCTGACTGCTTTTGCCACATCTTTTCTTAGTATGAAAGCCATCCTGTTTCTTCTTGTCTTTTCTTTCCCTGAGTAGAACACTAGGTGGTTCAATCCAGCCCATCAGGGGAAGGATAAATTAGTCAAGATAAGTGGGATAAAGTAGCATTATTTACACCTAACATTCTCTGAATGCTAGCCCTCCTGCTGCCCCAATCACCCCCTTCCCATTTTCCTACATTTGTATAAAGTCTGCATATAGCTAATTTTGAAGTGCATAGTAGTCAGTCTTCCATATCCATGGAAGCATCCATGGACTGAAGCATCCATGGATTGAAAATATTCCAAAAAGTACAAATTCCAAAAAGCAAAGCTTGATTTTGTCTTTTTATATAAGGACCATCATTTTATTGTGCCATTGTATTCAATGGGATTTGAGAATCCACATATTTTGGTATCCACGGATGGTCCTGGAAGCAAACCCCAGGAGATACCAATGGCCCACTGTACTTCACTGTATTCTCAAATGATAAATGTCAAGACAAGGCCTACCCATATTATTTGTTTTCCTTCTGATGAGCTTGAATAAAAGAATATTTTTACAAACAATCAGTGCCCATATTGGTAGCAATAGTAAACAGTTAATTATAGGTAATTGTAACCACAGTTAATTTCAATTGATTTACTGTCCACCCTTCCAGCATTCCATTTTTCTGCACATAAATGCAACTTTAGGAGCTTATTTCCTCTTGTTAATTTCCTTTACCATCTCAAAGTAGGTTCCAGGGCATCTCTAAACTTACTCATTTCCTTAAGCATTTATTTTGTCCTACATGGTGGTAGTTTTAAATCTGCTCATCCTGGTTATCCCAACAGTTAACCCTGGGCAATTCTCCTTCTCTGTTCACATGCTCGCTGTGAGATCCCTTTTCATTGCTTAGCCTAAGACATGATAATTTCACTCATTTCATCTTCTTTCTCAGGGTCAAAATCTCATCAAGCATATAGAGTTCCCTGAACTACGTTAGGACTGTCAAGAAGGATTTTTTCCTCCCCCTCTGAAGTTACAGTTTTTGTTCATGGGAATGAACCCATAAATGATTCCCATGGAGAAAAAAGTTACATGAAACAGACTCATCCCTTCATGTCTACTGACAAGTCAGCTGAGCCATGTCCTGTTCTCATATAACCTGTTCTGTCTCTGTGGACATTTTCACACACAGCGTTAAGCACCTTTGATGATATCCCATATGCTATTAGTGTGCAAACATTAACACTTCTTATACAAGTAAGGGCCTTTGCAGGCTGCCAGAAATAGTGCAAATTGAGTCCACTTTAACTGCCCTGACTCAGTGCTAGGGGATCATAGGAACTATTGTGGCACCAGAGCTCTCTGACAGAGAAGGATCAATGTCTCAGAAAAAAATACAGTTCCCATGATTCCCCAGCACTGAGCCAGGACAGTTAAAGTGGACTCAATTTGCACTATTTCTAGCAGTCTGCAAAGGCCCTCAGTTAAGAAAAGTCACTTTTCTTCTGAATGTACATTCTAGCTATTGATTCTCTATTCAAATGTCCAACCCAAAAAGCATATTTAAGGCTGAGTGTGAAAATGGCCCATTAGGATTTATTCATTTGGCACCATCAAGGTACACTGCATTTTATAGAGTTTCTTACATTAAAAAGAAAATAGACAGCACTCTTTTCCCCTAAGGAAATATAGCAGCTTTTAAATCTAAGGCAAGCCTATCAAACATGAAGCCTCTTATCTTGAAATACTATCATAGTATACAATCTGTGTACTCTGACCTGGAAGGTACTTTAGAAATTCCTATTTTTACAAACTGTTGTTGTGTGCCTTCAAGTCATTTCTGACTTATTGTGAGCCTAAGGCATGGGGTTTTCTTGGCAAGATTTGTTCAGAGGCTTACCATTGCATTCTCCTGAGGCTGAGAGGGTGTGACTTGCTCAAGGTCAACCACTGGGTTTCATGGCCAAGTGGGGAATTTAACCTTGGTCTCCAGATTCATAGTCCAACACTCAAACCACTACGTCACACTGGGTTTCAGTATAATAACACTAAATTAGTATTAATTTGTATATTAATGAATTCCTGCAGCAATTCCTTGTTGCAGCCTCACTCACTGGCAAGAGTGGGCTTGAAACATTTGTCCTCTTGCACCCTGATTGCCAGCTCAACAGACCTTCTTTGCTTGATGCGGTTTTTACTGTCAAGGTAGGTTGGGCGTCATTTACTGTCATGACAATAGCACTATGATCATAACTCCATTGTATTACTTAATACAGAACAGTTATGGATCTGAAATTCTAGGTTATGAATCTTTAACTGCAATACAGAATGCCAATGTGCATGTTCCCCCCCCCCTTTAAATGAAAACTAGGGAAAATCAGCTAATTTACAGAACAAGATGTATATAGCCTTAAAAAGTAGCCCATCTCTGTTTCTCACTGTGATGACAAAAACAGTTTGGGCATGATATTCCTTGCTATCCTGTTTGTTACTTTTCCATTTCTTTCTGCTTCTTATTTTTAGAAGGAGAAAACCCTTGGGAAGGATAAGAGAATGGCATAAAACTTGAATACCTCCTGTCAAAATGTATCTTAAAATCCCCTCAAAAGTAACTTCATGAAAATAACTAGAGAATTTTTACTTGTTAAACCAATAATGTGATTTTGCTCTTAATTTTTGGCATTGCATTTAAAATGTAGCTTTGATGCATCCCTCATTAACTCTTAGAGATAACTAGTAACTGTAATTCGTTACTTCCGAAGCTCTGGCAAGGATATACCAGAACATAGTTTCAAAAGTCTTCAGCTGTGAAGTTATACTCTAAAAATGTTCATTAAGAAATAGTGCAATTTAACAATGTTAAATGTATTTGGAGACTCCTGTTTATGCTCTGGATATGCCTTATATGTAATGATTCTCCTTCCTCTTTTGTTCCCCTGCCCACAACATTTTTGGTTGTGGTCCTGGTTACCTTTGGTTATTCCCTTTACTTGAAAAATTTCTCTCGACCCAAACTGATATTGCCATAACAGGTTAAGATACTGCCTTAAAACACCAAGCAAGTACTAGCTACACTGTTTTGTAAAACTTTATTGTAATTATTCTAAACCATTGGCATTGTTGAATTTGTAAACCTGATTTACCTCACACTGTTAAAATATTGTGTGAGTAGCCAACTCTGCATTTATACATTTCCTTCCTCTCACTATAGTCTTGGAAATTGGGTGAGGAGTTGGAGAGGATTGCTATTTATTTAAATGTGGCTTCTGATTTAATTCCTTTGACATATTAATCACATCCTGTTTGACATATTTTCAATTTACTCTTTTATGGTCTTACTAAATCAATACCAGAAGTCTAAAATCCAGCTGATTTTTAGTTCTCTGGTGGGTGCACACTTGCAAACCCTTGTGGCAGTTTTGCTATATTTAGTGCAGAAATAATAAGGGAGGTGTAGACCATGGTTCCTCCCTCTCCCTCTCTCTCTCTCTCTTTCTCTTTCTCTCTCTCTCTCTCTCTTTCTTTCTTTCTTTCAGATGTCCCTCCCTGTTTCTCACTTTTGCCATGTCATTAGAGGGGAAAAATTGGAGCATAAAGACTGTGCACAATATTTTTGTGCACCTGCAGGGACTGTGGATGTTACAAAGTTTAGCAAGCAAGCAGGTTTTCTCACTCCTAAAGCCATCTTACTATAAAAAGAAAACAGAAGTAAGGGAGCTGATTTGGTATGGAAACTATGAAATGCTGATATAATTTAGAAAGTAAATGCAAAAGAACATTCACCTTTCGCTGGGAGCCCTGGTGGCACAGTGGTTAAATGCCTGTACTGCAGCCACTCACTCATAGACCACAAGGTTGCGAGTTCAGTACTAGCCAGGGCTCAGGCTAGACTCAGGCCCGCATCCTTCTGAGGTCACTAAAATGAGTACCCAACTGTTGGGGGGCAATGAGCTTACAGTTGTAAACCGCTTAGACATCCCATAGTGTGATATGAAGCGGTATATGAATGAAGCTGCTTTGCATTGTTGGAATGGAATAATCTACTTCAAGAATAAATTGTTCAACTTGAGACCATGGCTATGATCCTCCAAACAGTTCAAATGAGTCAGACAGACCTTGGGCTTTCACCTAATGTTGACACAGGAACAGGCAAATAAATGAGAATCAATTGAATCAATTGTTCAATACTGAGCCAATGCTTGTGTAAGGTCTGCTCTATCTAGGCCTACCGACAAGATTCAGGCTGATATTTAACAATGTGTAGACAGCCACAGCTCAGTAATGAAACTACCTACTTTACCTAATTGCTGTTGTGAGCTCCTCTGGAGTCAATCTTGACTCATGGTGACCCTGTGGATGAGACATTTACAAGCTCCTCTATCCTCCACTGCTCTGCTTAGGTCCTGAAGATTCAGACCTGGCTTGACTGATGAGTCTATTCATCTAGTGTGTGGTCTTCGTCTATTTCCACTACCTTCTACTTTCCTAGCATTATTGTTTTTTCTAATCAGTTGTGCCGTTTCATGATGTGGCCAAAGTATGACAGACTCAAGTTTGATTATCTTAGCTTCTAGAGAGAGTTCAGGCTTGATCTGTTCAGGGACCCATTTGTTTGTCTTCTCTTCAGTACCACATCTCAAACAAGTTGATTTTATTTATATCTGCTTTCTTCACTGTCCAGCTCTCACATCCGTGCATGGTGATTGGGAGTACAATAGATTGGATGGTTCTAATTTTAGTGCTCAGTTGTGTATCTTTACTCTTCACCTAATTAAAGGGGGGATGCAGACCAGGGCGTCGGGGACGCCCTGGTCCGGAACGCCACGGGACTGCCGCAGCTGGATCACGGCGCTCCTGCGGCGACCCTAAAAGGAGCGGCAAATTGCCGCTCCTTTTACAAGACAGGAAAAGTGCGCCCTAAACGCGTAGGGCACACTTTCCCTGACTTATCCTCCGCAGCGTGTCCAGTCGCTGCGGAGGGAGGTCATCCCCGGAGCGCTGGCCGTCCGGAGGGCCGGAAGCTCCGAGGACGACCTCAGGAAGAGGAAGGGATGCCGCGCGTGTGGCTGCCCCTCCTCTTCCGGATCTTGGAGACGGCCCTATTAGCCGTCTGCTGAGACCCAAAGTCCCACATTTAATCACTGACATCTGCCAAACTCCCAAACCCCTCATAAGAAAGAAGGTTGTCAGGAAGACTCACTCCTATTAAGTATGTGGAAGATGATATTTGATATGGTGTGATAGGTAGCATGCCTTGAAGGTCTGCAATGGGAATCTGACATGCGATGATACTAAGCATTTGCCTGTATTTAGGAGTCTGGCCTAAATCCAATTTCTGATCCCAACAAGAGTAGACCCACTGAAGCCATGAAATTTATGTAAGTAGGGATTTACCATTAATTTTTCAATTGATTCAATAGGTTTACTCAAGTTACGACTAAAAACTGGATAGAGGCCTTGGTGTTTCATATTTGACAATTAACAAAATTTAAGATTTCATAAATGTCTTGATTTTGTCACATGCTAGCAAGCCTAAAATACCTGTTTGAGGAATGGCCAAATTCCGCATCCGAAAATTATAATTTGAATTTCAAAGCCAATATTTTGCTTTCAAATCTTAAAGGGTAATGCTTGAAATGCTGGCCAGTTTTTATTATTTCTGCTTATTTATTTCTTCTTTATTCACAACTGCATTGCATAGTTTATACCAAATTTCCACATCAGTTCACTAATACTTATAAAAGAAACCCACAACCCACCAGCACCATCTATGCTGTACTCCTTGGGGAATGTGTAAACAGCTTTTCTTGAGCCTAATTCCCCTGAAGCTGTAATTCCAGTCAGCTTGACCTTAACTGATACAGCAAATGTGAAAACAGTCCAGGATATTCAGCCTGATGCTTATTTCCAAAGAAAATGGAACTAAATGAAAGGCAATTGAAACAACTCAACCTTCACACATATATCAGGCTTTGGTGTTTCCAAATGACAGGAAGAAGAATTTACACTATCAACACCCAGGACTCTAGTGCAAGGGAAATTAATTTTCTCTCCATGAATTCTCATGCTTGTCTCCCAAAGTTATTTCTAATGAAGCCACACAGAATTCCTCCCTGCAACACATAGCCATAGGAAGTATGCCATAAGCACTTTGGGGAGAGAAGAGAGTAAAGACACTGAAAAGCAGAATATTGTAGAGGAAAATGGTTTTATCAATTGTTCATTCTTTTGCAGAAGAGAGAAGGCTGGGTATAAATTCTGCTTTTGATGTTCATCCCAAAGCTACTCTACAAGCAACTTGTAGCTTCATCAGGAAAAGAGTAAACATAATTACCACATAAAAGTGGGGAGGATATGCTCTTTTGAATACTCAGCATTTGGTTTCAGTAAGATGAAATGAATTGTTAAAGAAAGGGATTCTAAATCTATTATGTTCTCCTGATTCACTCAGACCCTTACATACCCTCCAACTTCACAGACGAAAACCAGGACATGTGTGGCCAAGCAACATCAGAATGTGGTCATGATGGCAGAAGATATTAATAAGGAAGAACACACAAGCTAGAAGAGGCTACAGCAGTTTATTTTTGCCTGAATCTACTGGGAACGGCAAGATTTCTTCCTTTCCTCTCTTCTGTCCTCCATTGAGTTAACTGAGGGCGAAATACATGACCTTCAACCTTGGTTTGCAGCAACTAAAGTAAGCAAAAGACAACATTGGAAAGTGGAAGGAAGAGAGAGAAACAGGGACATTTTAAAAGCAGCTGGGAAAAGTGGACAACAAAAGATTAATTGGGATTGTCCCTGACAAACTGGGACAGTTGGAAGGGATGCAATTAGTGCTTATATTAGGCTGAGAGCTGTTGTATTAAACTTCCCTTTTCTAACTTGATTGTCTTTAGCAGAGATATGAAACACTGATCCCTGGCCCTCATTAAAGCAGCTGTTCGTTCCAGGACAAGCATGTCTTGTGGCAGCAAAGGCTTCCATTAACAGTCAGCTATGGAAAAGCTCTTCCCTTTGGCAGTCTTCATGAACATTTCTTCAGCACAGGGATTTCTCTTTAGCACAACGGTGCTGCTCTGTGAGTTACTGTACAGTGAAAGAAAATATTTTTCGACACAATCTCGCCTTGGTTTTAATATCCTACCAGGTGACATCTGACACTGTGCTGGGGAGAATAACGCCTCTCTAGGTAGTCTTTCCAGCCGAGCCTGAAAATGAACAGTCTGTGCCATTAATATGGCCAATGTAATTAGCAGAAACAGTGCGAGCCATGTTTAAAAATAAAGATGCTGCCAATGTTTCCTAAAGCATTTCCATCAGCTAACATTACATCTCAGCCATTGCGGCTGGCCTTATTAGTGGGCCTGAGTGGAAATTGATTGTGATGTGGAGGTCAACAGTATGAAAACGCAGTCAGAATGGTTCATTCTTGCCTCAGGTCTGGCAAGGAATGTCAGTTCTTCACCAGATGTTCAAGGAACATCTGTCAAGGGACATCAGTGACAACCTCTGATTTTAAAATTAAGTTTCAAGCCTTCATTGATATGGACCCCAGGTGATAAGAGGGGGAAGATCACTTTTTTTTGTTTTTGTTTCCCTGTCTTCTGTTCAATCTAGGGATGTATCATACATCCTAGTAAATTGTTAGTCTTTTCTATGTCTCTTTTAACTTAAGGGTGTGTTTCCAGGAAGAGGAGTTGTAGCAGTTTTTAATGGCTGCATTTCCACTTTTGGCTGCATCCAGAATTGCAGCTGAGCAATGATGTACCACATTTTTTCACATGTATTTTGTGAAAATACATTTGTTGTTCTTCTTGTTGAATTCATTTATATACCACCTTTCCCTCAAAAGTGGGACTCAAGGCAACATACGAATTAAAATGATTGCAATAGCTAAACACACACACACACACACGGTCAACATTACAATGGAATTAAACTATATTTACAATTTACAAATGCTAAGGAATTTATTTTCACAACAACCTTTGCATGTAGGCCTGCTTTAAGTGAACAAATGAGGATGCCAGGCTATGGCAGGATGACTTATCCAAGGCAAACAGGGATCTTATGATTTTGGGACTACAGTACAACCTCCAAGGTTAAAATGTAACATTCTTTCCATTAGTCTGCAGGGACAAGGGGAAATCAAGTCCTATGACACTGCATGCCCCATAACAATGTAAGATCCTTATCACATGAGAAAATAAAATGGATACAGAGCAAGAGAGTAGTGGCTTTCTCCATACCTTACCGCATGACATTGTAGGACTTCCATTCTCTTCCCACGGGAGACATTTGTAAAAGCACACCTTTTTTCAGCTGGAAAAATCTATTCAATAAAAGACACACTTTTGCAACCATCTCCCACCGGAAGAGAACGGAAATGCTATGAGGTCATGCAGTAAGCTGCTACTCTGTTGCTCTGTTTCTGCTTTGTTTTCTTGTGCAATAAGACTCTAAGAAACTGAAACTGTAACTTTTTTTTCTGGGCAAGTGAGATCACTTGTGACTGTACCCATTTAACTAGAAACTCTGAGAATTCTTGCCATTGATCATTCTGACTGTAGCAAATAAGGCTTGAGACCTAACAATGAAACTACAAGGCAGATAATGCTGAGACAAAAGAAGTGAGAGGTTCACTTAAAAACAATTTTTCCAGATTAATTGGCTTGCACTGGAGCAAGCACCTTAACTGCCTATCACTGTGTAAGGAGTCAGGAAACAAGGCCCATGAATTAAGACAAGAAAGCTGATGGGATGTGATTCAGAAGGAAGTTGATTGTCCACCAGAGAAGTTTGTGCAGTGGCCAGTGTGGCTAATTTTCTGGAGAAAAGCTGGTCCTCTTTCTCTCAGTGGTTTCATTTTAAAAAGACCTTTCATATTATACAATTCTAGCATGATGATTCAGCTTTAACTGCCATGGCTGCATCCTATGGAATCATGGGGGTTGTAATTTGGTGAGGCACTGGAGTACTCTGGTGGGGAATGCCAAGTGTCCCTCCCTAAACTGCAAATCCCAAGATTCCATAGGATGGAATCATGGCAGTTAAAGTGTAATCATCATGCTATAATTGTGTAGTGTGAAAAAGCCCCATGTTTCAGTTCTTAATCCCATCTTTTTTTTTTTTTTTTTACTTATTTGGGAACTTTACTTCTCTAAAGATGAAAGGAGGCAGGCTTGTTGTTGCTGGATTTTTACAGGAAGGGAGGGCTCCTTTTGTTGTATTCTTTTACTCTGAAGTTGTGTTGGCTCTTATCTGGTAATGGAGAGTTTAAAACAAAGGCTTTAAAGCAAAGACACTATTGAATTCTTTGGAAAGAGCCATAGTTTCTGTGCAGTAATTGAGACTCATTCTGCACTAAAGTGACAGTCAATTAGGAGTTAGAAACACTGTAAAGCAACACTATCAGCAATCCCTTGTATGACATATTGATTCCATAAATTACCTGTTTACTGGATTTTGCCTCTATAACTTTGCCTAATTTTCAGTTTAATATCTGATGTTGAAAAGTAGCATGCTGTTATGAAACAGGCTTCTTATTCATTATCAGAAGCATCTAGTTCACATATGCATAATAATAATCTCATGACTTCAGCATTGTGATGACTTCAATTTATGAAGGCCCCATCACAGATAATATATCCCTTTGATAACACATGGAATTTACTGCATCGTGAGCACAAATCCTGCCAAGAAAACCTCGTGATAGGTTTGCCTTAGGGATATAATAACTCAGAAACAACAAGAAAATCTCTAAGAGCCAAACATTCTCCAAAGAATGGGTAACATCAAATGTGTTAAAGTTGGGTTAGGAAACAGTACCCCCAAATCATTTTTCCAGCTCCATCCCCCAGTTCCCCAAGCCCTCCATGTCCCCAGACATCCTCTGCATTTTTAAGACACAAAGAAAAAGCAAACAAAACATCAGCTCGTCTCTTGGAATGTTTCTATCATTCAGAAGACTCTTACAAACCCCCCTTTTTGGGCAGAAGAATTACTGTTTTCAGCTGTGGAAATCCTTCCCACAGAAAGCTAGGCTGGTCCCCTCTCTGCTCTCTTCTTCCTGGGAGGCAGTTTTTTATGTGTGGTCAAAATCCTGTACCAGCTGATCCTTAACTAAGTACTTAGCCAAGTAACTTCTCCTGGTCTGACCCTCAAATTGACAGAAACATCATGCAGCCATGCTCTGACTGTCACAGAATGGCCCTCCTTACTGAACACTGAAGGGTTGTTTTCATGTTTTTGTAACCAGTTCAGGTTTCTCTTCCAATTTCTTTCTGTAGGGAGATGGGTACAAAGCAGCAGTAAATGATGGTATCTGTCATACATTTTTCTTTTTAGTACAGCTAGCTTCGTGACCACAAATCCATATTGGCTTTTGAGGAAGCGGAACAATCTGCTCCATCAAGATGACTGGACATTGTCCATAACTGATGGCACAGAAATCATGACAGATGGGATAGCTGTGAACCAAGAGATGGCTCTCCATTGCTTATGCTATCTTCTGTTTATGAATCTACCATCAACTGTCTAGAATACTGCAGGTGTTGAGGTCTTATAAATATTTTCTGAGATGTACATATGTATACAAGTGCAGGAATACAGGGGCCTTCTGTGATCTCAAATGGCAATTTCACCTACCCTTCTGTTAAATAAGATTTTCAGTGCTGCTTTTTCTTTCTGAGCAAAGTTATCCTAAAGTGCTGTGCCTTGGGCAAAAAAGAAAATGTGTCAAGGTCATTCAAAGGCCAGATTATGAGCAGCTGTTTTATTAATTGTCAACCAATATTAATTACCCTTGTGCAGCCTAATGGCAAATCCCGCTGTATTTTTTTTGCAAAACTATTATGATTACATGAGAATGTCAACTGAATTGACTGGGGTGGGCAGGCTACTTTGTTCTTTAGATTTATTCCATTACCATCACCCTACATTTAAAAAAAATTGTTCTCATGAATCATGCAATTCAAGGGAAAAGAAAAACAGCTCTCTGTTTGCAAATGCAAACTCAATGTGAACCAAAATGTACCGGTATGTCATTTTTCAATATCTCAGTTTTTAAAGCCAGGATCAAATCCTGGAGGGTCCTTGACACGTTTTTATGTTGTGCATTAGCTAGTAATTTTCATCACATCATTTGTCTGTCTTTTCTGGATTTGATCAAAGCTGTGGCCAGTGAGATAATTCACTGGCAGAAACTGTTAGCCTTCCTTCTGGTGAAACAGAGGGAAAAACTGGAGGTCATCTTTCCCCAAAAACCTGTCCAGAGGAAAGGGGTTTCTTAATCAGAACTATGTATATGTGTGGTTCCAGATTAGCAGTCCCTGCTGTAGACAATTGGCACCTGCAAATGCAGCTAGCCAGTTAGCAACCATGTGCTTGCAGAATATTGACTGTTGCTATTTCCACTCCAGCTTCTGTTCAGTTTTTGATAAGAAAAAGAGGCTTTTCCTGCTTTCTTCAACCAAACTACAGCAGCAGGAATGGGGGTGGGAAATCCTGGCAAAGAACCACTTCAGCAGTCTCAGAAAGATTCAAAACTTTCAAGTTGAAAATGAGAAATATTTAAATCAGTGGCACTTGTGCAAAAAACATCTGTGTTTTGGGAACACTATCTCCAGTTCTGCATATCAATACATCTTAAGAAAACAAATGTTTGGATTCATATGGTTATTCCCAAACTTCTTGATGAATTTTGTATCCATTACCTCAGGAATCCTTATAGTAATGCTGTAAGGTATGCTCTTACATTACACATTGGGTACTGCAGATGAGAGAGGATGGTTGGCCTTAGACTATCCAGGGAGACTCAGCTCTATAAATGGGCAAAGTGAGATGACTATCTCAGTTGATGTTTTAGGGTGTTTGGAAGTGTAGCAAATTGCTATTGATTTAGCAAAAGGTTTGCTTGACAATGAGACCCCTACTAAGAAGTGGGTTTAAGTAGGCATCCAACAATACCAATCCCATTCCCCTGAGACCTTTCTAGGAACTTCCCCTATGGCCAGAGCTTGGAATGTTATTTCTAAAAACTAATTGGTTCTTCTTACTGATTACAGTGTTTGAAAACTAGCCTACTGTTGTTACTTGTTATGGCTTCCATAAGGTAACTAATGGCGCTCCTTGTTACACTGCATCTTACTTTTTTGTTTTCTGGTGCTTTTGCAGGAGGCGGGGATGGCATTGAGACTGATAAAAGAATGGCATGAAACGAGAAAGTCACATTGTCTGTAAAATGAATTTAACGAGTAACCTTTGAAAGTAATTAGAAACTGTTATTCTTTACATCAATAAAGTAACAGCTATTCTTTGTTGCATTACTCTGTTATACTTATGTTACTACCCAAAAGGAATGAGTTACTTGTATTTACATTGCTTCCAACTCATCAGTTCCATCCTCTTCACCTATCCCATACCATTTCCTAGTCAAATACTACCAGTGAATATGGCTGAGCCTGATGCTGGTGATATTGTCAGATCTGTACCCTGCCTTTTCCTCACAAGAGATCAGGACAGCTATGAAATCAATGAGAACAGGAAACCACATTATTCACTGTTTATGTTTTAACTGGATCCTAGGCCATCTAGAAATAATTGTGACATGTGTTCAGACTGTATACTGATGACTGAAGCAAATGCATATGTTGTCTTGCATTGTGTACCCCTTCTCCCTGGATCAGAGGTGAATCTGGGTTGGAAACAGAAATAAATGAAACAGCTCTCGGCAGATGGATCTTTAAAATCTACTCAATTGTTTCGAGTTCATATTTGGAATATCATGGGTATGAGCTCTCCATGTGAAATAAGGTACATTGTCCACTCCATGCAGAGGATTAGAATCAGGAAGAATCACATCAGTGCACTGGAGATCTTGAGCCCTAAGCATTCATCTGCACTGCAGAAATAAAGCAGTTTGACATTGCTTTAATTGCCATGGCTCAATGCTATCAAATTGTGGGATTTTTAGTTTTGTGGGCTATTTAGCCTTCTTTGTCAGAGAGCTCTGGGGCCAGAACAAACTACAAATTCCAGGATTCCATAGGGAGGAACCATGCCAGCTTAAGTGGTGTCAAACTACATTAATTCTCTAATGTAGATGCCGTCCTTGTCCAGAGACTACAGTACCTGTAGTTTGCATGACTACAGTACCCAGAATCCTCCAGCCAGAATTCTGGCTGGGTGGTTCTGTGTGCTGTAGTCCTACAAAGTAGCTTTCTTGAGGTCTGCCCTAATTTCACCAATTCATTCCTGGTTTCCACTGAAATAGAATGTATTTCAAGAGAAAGGGGGGATTTCAGTGCTGAGAGCCAGTGTCTTCATTTCAACAATTGGTAACAAGTAGGCTTATTTACTTTCACTTGGCACCAGCATGGATCAAAAGGAAGGAAACAAGCTCTAAGCAGGCGGATGAGATGGCACTGGGGAATTCAGGCCTGGCAGATTTATGGAAACTTGGGTTCAGTGTGGATCAGTTGGTCTGTCTCCAGGGCTTGTGTAGTGGCAATCAATGAAAAGAACATCCACTCTGGCGGATGTCTGCCTGCTTAAAAAAATGTTTTTACATTGAGGCTAAGTAAATATATGTGGAGGACTACAGTGGATTTCTTCTTTGCTTGCCACTGCAGGATTTGGAGGCACAGCCCCACTTGTGGAAGGAATCAAAAGAATACTCTGATTTACTGTGTTATGTAAACAGTGACAATCCCTGCATGAAAAATAACAGGCAAGAGAAATAAAAGGGAATACATCTGAAAGCAGAGGGGAAGGCAGGGGGACAGCATCATTAAAGCTTCAATTCTTTAGTAATACAGTAGCCCCTCCCAATTTGTGGGGATCTGTTCCACTCCCCCCCGTGAAAATGGTGACTTGCAAATATTCAAGTCCCAATGAAAACAATGGTGCATGTTCTCATGGCACATGTGTGGCACCATTTTGTCCCTCCCCGCTTGTCCCTCCTGCAAAGAGTGAGACTGCAGACTTTAAGTCAGCGAACAGGAAGGGACGACTGTACTCAAATTAATTTTTACAATGAAGTCTGGCAGTGGAAATGGGGGAGAGAGAACTGTTGCTCTATACATATGTAACTGCTTGTAACAACTATCCTTGCTCTATACATATGTAACTGCTTGTAAAAATATCCCACTACCAAGCCCCCGGTAGAGATGAGAGCCCTGGCCTGCACTGGGGTGGTCACTCAGTTTGCAAATCGCATAGACTAGCTATATACGTAAATATCAATAATATAAACACCCCTCTCTTTCTGGGGAGAAAGGGAGAAAGTGAAGGTGAAGGAAGTTTTTGGAAATATAATTGGAATATCAGAAAAAGTGTCAACCCTTACATATAATTCCAGCTCTTGTCTTAGATATCCAGTAATCTTCCACCTCTGCTTAGATACAATGGCTTACATAACTGTTTACCCTCCAACTGTCCCAGTTTGGTAGAGGCAGTCCCAATTAATCCTCTGTTGTCTCACTTTTTCAGCTACTTTTTAAATGTCCCAGTTTTTCTTTCCTCCTCCCACTTTCCCCCTTGACTTTCTTAGATTACTGCAAATTGCTTCAGAGTGCAAAAACAGTTTGTAGTCAGTGAACTCAGTAAAGGGGAAAGGAAGGTGTGGAATCTTGGCTTTCCCTGGAGACTTGGGCAAGAGCAAAGTACTGAAGTCTTTCTTAGCTTGTGTGTTCTTCCTCATTAATGCCTTTTGCTACCTAGAGCACAATCTGATGTTGCTTGGCCACACATCTCCTGGTTGTCATCTATAAAATATTGGAGGGTGTGTAGGCGCATAATGCATGTCACTCTATGTTGGATTGCACCTCCAGTATTGCTCACCGTAGGCTATGCTGGCTAGAGCTGCTGGGAGCTGCAGTCCAACAACACCTGGAGGCCTGTACTTTGCCCACTCCTGACTCAGCCATGCTGTCTCTTCTGAATCATGCTGGCTGGGATATTCTGAGAGTTCTAGTTTTAAATAAGGCCTTTTCCCACGCTCTGAAATAAACAAATCAGAGTCCCTTCCTTTCTTGGTGATTTAAGTCCATATGGTTACAGTGAATCACAAGTGAATGATTCAGCCATGTGGGTAGAGAAAGCAATAACAAGCCAGGCAGCAGTGCTGATCTCATATTAAAGACCTACAAGATTGGCCCACCCACATGATTGCTTCATTCACAACTACATGGGATAAAATCTCTCTCTCTCTCTCTCTCTCTCTGTGTGTGTGTGTGTGTGTGTGTGAGAGAGAGAGAGAGAGAGAGAGAGAGAAAGAAAGTGTGTGTGTGTGAGAGAGACAGAAGATAGTAGTTGATGGTAGTGGAGAATAAAGGCTGATGGCTGCAAGTCGAGCAGTAGCGCAAGGGAACTCTCCTGGTGTTCTATGCAGCAATCACAGCTTGTCTGCATTAGAAGGGGCAGGACTATCCGGCTGGCATTGCACAGCCTAGGAGAAAAAGTTACACAAGGAGGTATTGGATACCTCTTTGAGCAATGTCCACAAAGGTATTTACACTGGGAGTATCCCCAGTTACACCAGGAAAAGTAACAGAGAAAATTCCAGCTGTAGTCCTAGATTTCACAATTGTTAGCACATTATGTATAACAGCTTGGATAATATTGGTTCCTGAGTTCTCTGAGGATGCTAAGTTGAGCTGTGAGGATTCACAAACACATGGTGCATTTAAAGCAATAGATCTAGTATAGATAAGATAGTAAGAACAATGTAACTTATACATAACAATTCAATTTCAAGCTCTTCAGTCTGCTCTTGATTTGTTGTTATTGTTGTGTGCCTTCAACTCATTTCCGACTTATAGTAACCCTAAGGCCAACCTATCTTTTTTTTCTTGACAAGATTTCTTCAGAGAGGGATCTGCCTTTGCTTGCTTCTGAGGGTGAGTGTGACTTGCCCAAAGTCACCCAGTGAGTACAGAAAGCCAGCGTTGCCATTTCAGATCAGCAAATAGCTCTTTACTTATTTTGTGTTCTTTCATCTTGTGTTTTCCTAGGTGTCCTGAATGTCTAAACATGGTGCTACACAAATTAAGCGTTGAGAGGCAAGAGGCTAATGGCCACTATAATTCAGATATAAGAAATTCCACATTCTCTATTTTGTGCTATCTTCCTGCAGACACAATGATACAGAGGAAATAAATGCAGTGCGTCCAAAATATCACCAACATCCAGCAATGTGGGCACTTAGAAGTAGTGAGATAAGCAGGCAGACATACAGATAGATACATTTGTGCACAAAACAGGAAGTGAACAAACAACAGAAAAGCTCATTTGTATTTTTTCCCTCTGTCTCTACCAGTCTGCTTCTGTTTGGGTTTGCATGATAGCTTTGCCTCCATCTAAATCAAATATTTGCAAACGGGATAGGAGGCCTTAAGGGCTTCGAGATAACCCATGTGTAACAAAAATATATGAGTTTACATGCAAATACTGGGTATGTAGCACATGTTTTACATAATGGTAAGAGTGAACATTGACCAATTGAAAGCCATCCATTTTCATATGATGCTCTTTGTACTGTAGACAATCCACAGTGACTCATGAAGATGCTTGCAAGCTTTCTTGGCCTTTTGGGCTTCTTCCCAAAATAGAAAGAGTCTATAGACATATTTTAAAGTAAAAAAAGAACCAAGTAAGTGATTTTAGAATTTCAGGAACTGATTCTGAACCAAGATATCCCCTGATCCAGCAGAGCATGCAGAGAGATACTGTGACTATTATACAAGCCCATCCCTTTAAAAATAATATTTTAAAAACTAAAATGTACAAGCCAGCTGTTTGACAGGGAATGAGCAATTGCAAGGAAGAAATAATAAACATAGTATTTCTTTTTCTTCTTCTGACTGAGTAGCAGGTGAATTTCTGCCCCCTCCTCAAAAAGAACTTGGTGCACATAATCCTGTCGAATGTATTAGGCTGTGGGAGGCCATATGTATCTTATCCAGTGGCATCACGAGAGTTGGCATCACTGGTGCAGTAAGTTGTGGTGCCACCCTCCACTGACTTCTTCCCATACCACACCATACAAAACCTTTAATAATGTTTTTTGTACTAATACTATGCACAGATCATAATTCCTGTATGTCAATTAATGTAATGGCAATAGTTGTGACATAAACAACTAGCAAAATTAAAATTATACCTTTAAATTACAATACCATATGCACAGCCTAAATGTATTTACATGTACAGAATCCCATGTGTTTAAAGTGAGAATACAGAATTTTTTTAAAAAATTAATTTTAAATTTAAAAATAATTTATTAAAAATTAATTTAAAATGTTAATTTAAAATTTCCTTCCCCCCTCCCACTTCCCACTGAGTCACCCCATTCACACTATCTCCAGCATTTTAAAGGGATACAGATGAACATAACAGCACGTATCTGCCAAAAGGCAAATGTTTGGGGAGCAGTAGTATCCTGGTCCGTGCACCTTAAGGTGTCACTTGGTGTGGCTCACATTCCCTACATGCCTCTAGTGACCCCCCAGATCACTCACAGTATCACATACAAATCTTTCTCTATTTATCTAGGAATATATGCACTGAAGCCTACTGCACTGTGCATAACATGCTTAGGGCCTTTGCAGACTGCCAGAAATAGTGCACATTAAATTGAGGCACTGCCCTGGCTCAGTGCTAGGGAGTCATGGGAATTGTATTTTTTTCTGGGACATTGAGCCTTCTCTGTCAGAGAGCTCTGGTGCCACAATAAATTACAGTTCCCATGATTCCCTAGCACTGAGCCAGGGCAGTGCCTCAATTTAATGTGCTCTATTTCTGGCAGTCTGCAAAGGCCCTTAACTTGGATCAAGATGGTTGCTGTTGTGTGTCTTCAAGTCATTTCCAACTTATCGCAACCCTAAGGCAAACCTACCATGGTGTTTTCCTGGCAACATTAGTTTAGAAGGAGTTTGCTATTGCTTTCCTCTGAGGCTGAGAGTGTGATTTCCATGGCCAAGTAGAGATTCACACCTTGGTCTTCCAGAGTCCTAGTCCAACACTTAGACTCATGCAAATAAAATACATAACAAAGCAGATATGCTATGTGCAAAGCAGCTTCATTTATATACAGCTTCATACCACACTATGGGGTGTCTAAGCAGTTTACAACTGTGAGCTGATTGCCCCCCAACAGCTGGGTACTCTGTTTAGCGACCTCGGCAGGCCTGAGTCGAGCCTCAGCCCTGGCTGGTATTGAACTCGCAACCTTGTGGTCTATGAGTGAGTGGCTGCAGTACAGGCATTTAACCACTGCGCCACCAGGGCTGATCTTTAAAAAAACCTTTTGCAATAACATTAGCAACATAATTACTTTCTAAAAGTAATATTTGCTGTGTATCATGGGTTTTTCTTGGCAAGATTTGTTCAGAGAAGGTTTGCCTTTGCCGTCCTCTGAGGCTGAGTGTGTGATTTGTGCAAGGTCACCCAGTGGGTTTCCAGTGATGAGCAGGGATTTGAACCCTGGTCCCCAGACCCATTGTCCAGTGATATACCCTCTAATAAAACAGTTACCTTCTGGGGACACAATAAGAAACATCTTTATATTACTCTTAAAGCATTTCTTTTGGGGGTTATTTGAGTGGGAGTGTATTACAGTCAGCACTTCATATCCATGGATCCTTTATGCACGGATTCAACTATCCACATCTTGAAAATAATCCAAAAATATATAAATTCCAAATAACAAATCTTGATTTTGCTATTTTATATGGGGACATAATTTGACTATGCCATTGCATTTAATGGGACTTGAGCATCCACAGATGTTGGTATCCATGGGGGGTCCTGGAGCCAAACCCCAGCTGATACCAAGGGCCCACTGTACCATTCTGTATTAAAAAGTAATATGTTAGCAAAGTGTAATGTGACAGGTTACTCATTTAACAGTGACTTTCTCTTCAAAAGTAACAAGTGGATTCAAATTACAATCAGCCCTCCATATCCAAAGATTATTTATTCATGGATTCAACTGTCTACAGCTGGAAAATATTTCAAAAAATACATAAATTCCACAAAGCAAACCTTGATTTTGCCATTTTATATCAGGGATGCCATTTTACTACACCATTGTATTTAACAGGATTTGAGCATCCACAGATTTTGGTATCCATGGCGGGTACTGAAATAAAAACCCAGTGGATACCAGAGGCCCACTGTACAAGAAAAGAGATTCTACCTAGACATTAGGAAGAACCTGTTTACTATAAGAGCTTATGACCTTCTATGGAGGTCTTTAAGCAGAGGTTGGATGGGCATCTTCGAGGATAACTTTAGTTGTGTATTCCTATATAGGAGTTGGAATAGATGGCCCTTGCATTTTTATCCATTTCTAAGATTCTATGATTCTATGGGACACATAAGGTTTAAAAATGTGTCTTCTGCATTTCTTTCTGAGGAGGAAGTTTATTCAAAATTTTCCTGGTTAACAGGGTCCTTAGAGATTCATCTGCTTGCTGCAGAAGTTCTGTGGGTGTATGTCTTCTATTTATCAACAACTACTTGACAAAAAGATCCACAGCAGACTATGAAATGCAGAAGAGATCCTCTCAAGTAGTCAGAATTTCCTATATGACGCAATTCCACAATTTCTCTCAGATTTATTATTTCCTAGTCATGTCCCAGATCTAACCTCATGGGTACTAGGCTAGGTAAGCAGAGACTTTCTTTCTGTTCTTATTTATTATACAATAGAGGTTCACTGGGCCATAAAGGCTCCACCATTGAGGTTTTAATAATAGATGATCCTCTGTTTTTCCTCCCTCCCTTCCAACTTTGCATGTGTAACCAAGCTGTGGCCAGATAATGCAGCTGGCCCTTTGTTTAGCACATTGGGTAAAGAATGACCCCAGGGAAGGGGTGGGACAGAGTGCGAAGCTTTGTTACTTTCATACACATTTTTAATATGTAAGAATTAAGAGTTGCCACCTGACCTGCTTTTGACAAGACACTCCAAACAAAAACAAAGCTGCCATTATGTCCTGAATCATAAAGGCAGTCCTTTTTGGACAGGAGTGGATTTTGGATTGGCAAGGTGGATGGAAATTATATCATGACTGGATTCTTAAAAATGGTAGACTTTGGATGGTCCGACTCTGTTATTAGATTCTTTAACCTTTTCCTATTTTTCACATTATAGCATAGAAACAGCAACAGAGGTTACATGATTAAGCACATAGTCTAGTGCCTAGATTGTTGCACTAGAAAAGGAGACAATAAAATTCAAATTCCCATTCAGCTCTGAAGCTCTTTGGGTGATCTTGGGCCAACCACTATCTCCAAACCCAACCTACCTCACAAGGTTGTTGTTGTTTTGAAGGAGGACTGTACACACTTAAATTAATTGGAGAAAAGCTGGGATATAAATGTGATAAATACATAAATAAATGCATCCTTTTAATGTCCTCTTTGGAAATGTCATGCAGAGGGGGATTCACATACATCTCCAAAGTAGGCATTTATGCAAGGATGTCCTCTGCACTACAGGTTGTGAAATTATGAAACAATTGCTGTGTAGTTCACTCATGCATCCTCATTGTTTGTCCTTGCTATATTCCACTTTCCTCAAGGTAATGCCAGGTGCCATACATGGTATTATCCCATTTCCTACCAACAACTATTCTAAGGCTGGATAACTTATGCAGTTTGATATCTTAGCTCCATTCTATGGAAGGCTGGATAACTTATGCAGTTTGATATCTTAGCTCCATTCTATGGAATCCTGGGATGTGTAATTTGTTGTGGCACCAGAGCTCTGAGAGAGAAGACTAAATATCTCATGAAACTGCAAATCCCAAAATTCCACACCATTGACCTATGGCAGTTAAAGTAGTGTCAAACTGCATTAAGTTTGCAGTGTAGATGCAGCCTTTGAAGCAGATTAAACTGTGTGGTCCAAGGCCACTCAGTGAACTGCATGACTGAAATCCATTTCTCTACTTTGACACTATGCAGTTCTACATGATCTGTTTTAGAATCCCATGGGAAAACTAAGATTAGTTGAAGGAGCATACCACAGTGATAGAGCACATACTACACATGCAGGAGATCCTAGCTTCAACACTTGGCAATTCCATGTTGTTGTTGTTGTTTTAAAATCACAGGTAACATGAGAAAATGCCTGACTGGTACCTTAGAAAGCCATTTCCAGTCATAGCAGATAATACTTAGGTAGATCAACAAATAGTCTGACATGGCATAAGGGATCTTCCTCCATTACAGGTGTTTAGAAGTTGCCCTTTTGGCATTGCATCAGCACCACCATTGAAGGAGAACTCAGACTGAGGCACTGATAGTGCTGTTGAAGCAGCAGCTTTTTAAAACTAGTAGTTGCTTGACATTCAAGGCAATCTAAACAGCTCTAATTTTGGTTGAAAAGGGATGTGGTTTGGATTGATGTGAAAATCCTTAGGGAATTTTTTTGTCTTGGAGTCAGCTTCTTTTGAAGACCACCAAGAAATTATCACAGATATTTTGGCTTCCCTCCAAACCTTCAGAAATTCTGGGGAATCAGAGTAAATACCACAGCAAAAAGGAAAAGTGTGTGGTGTGTTTGTGCAATCAATTTGCCACAGCATACGCAAGGGTGCAGTGAGACAATTTTTACTGGAAGGAGGGAGGAGAAACAAAAATGGGGTGTGTTGGAAGAGTTTGGGCATCAGTCACTATAAAAGAAGTTTTTGTGGGAAAACTGTTTTAATAGATAATGACAAAATAACTCCCAATTAATATATTTTATTTAGTATCTATGTTGTGAAGTTTAAAAAAAACCAAAAAACAACTCAATTTGAAATAAAATAATTTTGACATGTAAAATAACTGCATAATTTTTAAAAGATTATTAGGAATTAAATGCATTTGTGCAAGCCATCCTTCTATAATAATGTAAACTATTTATAGTCTGATCTGCCATGATTTCTCTGCAAACTTGCAGAGAAAGCGTCTACTTGAAATTCTTCCAAATATGTAATTTTCAAAAGCCAAAATTAGATATTTGCTTGTACTTCTACGATGTCAGCACCGGTGTCAAACATGAGACTGAAGTTTTACTCACAAGTGTAGTTTCATCAAAGATGAGCTTGGCAAAGGGTTGGACTGGATGGCCCTTGTGGTCTCTTCCAACTCTATGATTCTATGATTCTATGAGTTCTGCAGTACACAAACTTAATGCATGGAAAGGCTTCCTTGTACATGTACACTATTTTAGTAAGGTCATGAAATATTAGTGCCGGGGCTTTGCAGTCATCTCTAAATGCTGATTTAGGACACATAAATGTCTGTGTATGTGTGTGCATGTGATTCCCATTTGTTATACTTAGCTTTCTAAAAACTGAGTGGCAACTATAGTTGATGCTTAATGTATCATGCTCAAGGGCATCATCTGGACAAAATGGACAAAAGCTTGCCCCTTGTAATGTCTCTCTTGTGGCATCACCAAAGACCTCATCCTGGGACATCACAATGGATTATCCCTAGTTTTCAGGCTTTGGTCCTGAAATCTGAGGGCCTGGAATACTCCTGAACTATTTTATTTGAAGGACTGTCCAGTCCAAATCTAATCAACAGATGAAACATTATAAGAAGGGACAGAAGCCTTGATGTTGTTTAGCAACAGTGAACAGCTAGACTGAGTACCAGAGCAGATAGGCAAATCACTTGGAAACAGTCGTCCCTATTATGGGGGAATGTGCTGAATTTTTCTATAAACTATAGTAATTATTCCTAAATTCAAATATATATGCACATATATGCATATACATGCACACATTGGTATGTACAACTTTTATGTAATTTTATACTCTTTTGGTATGGCATGTTTCATCTTTTCAGATGTATATACACTTACTCCAGCCCTGGCCATCAAGTCTTGCCTTAAATTATTAAAACCAGGCTTCCTATCAGTCTCCAGTTACTAATGGATTGGATTCTATACTCCCACAGAGCTTTGAAAGCAGAACGCACTGCTTCCTGTCTCAATGGCAGCAACAAATGTACTGAAGTGTTGACATGAATTGCACAGCCACAGTTCTATGTAGTCATCCTCACACAACAGAATCTTTGTAATACCTAATAAAAAGAAATAGTCATGTAGTCCATAAGTTTTTAAAAGGACATTAATAATAATAATAATAATAATAATAATAATAATAATAATAATTTCTTACCCGCTTCTCCTCGAGAATTGTTACATAATTGTTACATAAAATACACATATTAAAAATGCATCTCTACACAATGTTTATATTAAAATACATAAAACAATGATTAAATATAAAATTCATGTTTAAAATTCATTATTAAAACTGCCTGGGTAGGCCTGCCAGAAGAGATAGGTCTTCAAATGTGTTTTATATTCTGACAGCTTGTCTAGCTGTCAGATCTCTTCTGGCTGGTCCTGGGGTGGCTGATGAAAAGGTCCTCTGGGTGATGGCTGCTAGTCGACTGTAGCAGCTGCCCTCCAGAGGACTTCAGTGTTCGGGACGGATTGTACAGGAGAAGGCGATCCTGTAGGTAACCTGGACCCAAACCATGTAAGGCTTTAAAGGTCAAGACCAGGGGTAGGCAACCTTTTTAAGCCGGGGGCCGGTCCCACGAAGTCCTCCCCTCCGCTGGGCTGAGGGGAGGGAATGGCGGCGCTTTACTCCTGCGCATGCGCAAATGCATCACGGCCACACGGCGGCCAAAATGCGCGGTGGCGGTGGCGGTCTGCCTGGCCGGTAAGTATGGGGACCTGGGCCTTAACTGGCCCGTGGGCCGTAGATTGCCGGCCCCTGGTCAAGACCAACACTTTGTACTTTGCCCAGAAACTAATTGGCCACCAATGGAGTGATATGAATATGGGTGTAATATGTTCACTCCTGGATGTTCCTGTAACCAATTTGGCTGCCATATTTTGAACCAACTGGAGTTTCCAAACTTGGCACAAAGGTAGCCCAATGTAGAGTGTATTGCAGAAGTCCAACCTTGAGGTTACTAGCATGCGCACCACTATCTTTAGGTCTACCAAATCTTGGAAGGGGCGCAGCTGGTATATCAGCCAAAGCTGATAGTAAGCACTCCTGACCGTCGCATCTACCTGGGTTGACATTTAGAGAAACAGATCCAGGAGCACTCCCAAGCTGCGGATGCAGTCCTTCAGGGGGAGTGTAACCCCTCCAGAACTGTCTGACACACCTCCATTCCCAAGTTCGGACCCTTGATGGCAAGCACCTCTGTTTTGTGTGGATTCAGTTTCAATTTGTTTTTCCACATCCAGTCCATTACCTCCTCCAGGCATTCATTCAGAGGAGACATACTATCTTTAGCTGAGGCAATTTTGGAAGGCATGGTAGGAACAATCAAAACATCCCAAAAATGTAGAAAAATTTGGCTCCTCCAAGGGTGCATCTTCAATGTAGAAATAATGCAGTTTGACACCACCTTAAATGTCATGGCTCTATCCAATAGAATTTGAGGATCTGCAGTTTTGTGTGGCACCAGCATGCTTTGACAGAAAAGGCTAAAGAACTTGTAAAACTATAAACCCCAGGATTCCATAGGATGGAGTTACAGCACTTAACGACATTATTTCTATAGTGTAGATGCACCAGAACTCCTCATCAAGCTATTTAGAATGGAATCGAAAAAAGAAAAGAAAAAAGAGGATGGGGCTGGGGAGGAAAAAACAACAACAAAAACTGTGTGTATGGGGAGAGAAATCTGGCTAAATGTGGTGGTCATTACATTTGTGACTTATGTCCCAAGACAGAGATTAGGCTTCATTGAGAGTTAGGTATGAAGGTATCTATATATGCTTAGTGTTTTCTCGAAAACTCAACTGTTCGCCATGACAGTTTTAACTGAGCTTTCTTGTAGAAAGACAAAGTACCACATGAACACCAAATTTTGGGAATAAATGACGAGGGCTTCACCAGAATTGTCTGGCTGGAGAGTACCAGAAGCAGGATACTGAACTCAGTTGAAGGTTCCCAGTCTTTTGGCCCTCCAGATGTCTTTGACATTAGCTCCCAGAACCCTTCACTATTGACCATACTCAGGCTTCTAGGAACTGACATCCAAAACATCTGGAGGGCCAAAGACTGAGAACCACTGAACCAGGTGACCCTTAGCTTGATTTGTTAAGGCATGACATAATAACTCACATGGTATTAAATTCCAGCCTTGGTATTACTTTGCCATAAATGAGTGTTTGGCTGCAATCCTATACATTCAACTGGGAGTAGGTTCTCTGAGAGGGAACCTGTATGGTGTAGTGGTCTGAGCATGGAGGTGAGAGTTTCAATCCCCACTCACCCATGGAAACCCACTGAATGACCTTGGGCAAATCACATTCTCTCAGCCTCAGAGGAAGGCAAAAGCAAACCTCTTCTGAACAAATCTTGCCAAGAAAACTCTGTGACAGTTTGCCTTAGGGTCACCATAACTCAGAAACAACTTGAAGGCACACAACAACAACAAAACAACAATAACAAGCCCCCTGAACACAATAGGACCTGCTTTTGAGTAGACATGCCTAGGCTTGTAAGCTGTTAGAGGCCAATGCTTGCTTATCTGGTCAGCATTATTGGCAAGGCAAACCTATGTAAATAATGTCTTCGTATGGAGCCTTAAACTATTTTTAAGTAACAACAAGATGAATATTAAATGTCATGAGGCCAGGAAAAACAACAACAGCCACAACAACAAGCTTCATTCTATTTGCACTTAAGAAAGTGCCTCCCTTCTACCTAGCAGTGAATGTTCCCCAAAGAGTCTGCCAGCCCAGAAGGTCTAGACAGAAACCTTTCTTGAGATTCTTACCCACTGTCAGTCTAATCCCCAGAGCTTCAGTGTGCATTGAATGCTACTGGAATGAGACACATAAGATGGTAGGAGTATAAAGTGCAGACTCTGGCTGACCACCCACTGCTGTTGCTGCTGCTTCTGTAGAAACCCCCTGCTGCATCTCTTCAGTGGGAATTATCCCCTCTTACCCTTGGATACATAAGAAAGAGAAAATGCTTCTTCCCATCTCCCCACCTGGCATATGTCAATGATGTGCACAAATCACTGCAGTGGAAGAATCTGAGTACCAAACACATCAAGGAGCAAAGTTAATGAGAGACACGGTAGATACAGACTGAAGGACTGGGGGATGTGTATCAACAGCAACAAAAATGCAAGCCGTTATCACCACCATCCTTTCCAGGAACAACACCCTTAAAATACAAATATCTTTCTAAATGGACTTCAAATCCATATTTATATTTCTTGGGAGTATGGGCTGGGTGCTTGATCAGCTCATATGTGTCTAGTCACTTAAATGCGTCTTACCCCTAAGTAAATGTGCACAGGAGACCTATATATCTGGATTTACTAGGAATACCATTTCTTTTTGCAATGTAATCTACAACGGGGAAACAAAACAGCAGCTTGGAGGATGAAGGTGGAGATATATCAAAGGGAAGGGGAAGAAAAATTCAGGAGGAGATATTAAGGTCTGTCAAATTAGACTGGCATTTGTTTTGAAACATGTTTTCTTATACAAAGTAATACTTTTCAAAGGTTTCAGGGGGGGGGCAATAGCTGTGACATGGGGGAGTTGGGCTTTGATATGCTTATGAACTACCAGCTCCAAGCAACTGGTCACACAGCTTTTGGTCTTCCCATCCCTGCTTGCCTGCTTAATGTCAAATCACCAGCCCTGACAATGGGCAGGATCCTATGGGATGCTACACTGGAGCAACTCTGGTTTCACTGTTGGTTGTGCTTTTTATAATCTTACACAAGAGGGTTTCCATTACCTCCTTCTGCAAACAATTCTCCAGCAGTACTATAATTCCCAGGTCCAACTCCACCCCTTCTCCTTGACCATGATGGCCACAGCTATATATAAAATAGGGAATGTCAAACAGTGGCACCACTAAGAAGGTGTACGTGTGTGTGCATACTACACTGGGTGACACCATCAGATGGGGTGAAACCAAAAGAACTGTTTATAAAAAAAATTGTTCAGTGTTTCAGCAGAAATTTATTATTTTTAATTTAAAATATCCTTTTAGTTATAACCATTAAAATATTTTTCATAAGCCCAGCTTACATGTACTGTATCAATATACTTACACTTAAAACTCTATGTGTGTGTCCCACATATAGCAGTGCTGCAGTTGAAAACCACAGTAAAGACTTTAGTTCTTTTTTTAGCTCTCTCTACATCCACCTGTAGAGAGCCTTTAGATTTTTTTAAATTTTTTTTACAAAAGAAAGAAACAAGGCGAAATTAAACTATGGGGTCTTAGGACCCGGTCAGTGTAGGGATTCCTGTTGTGATGCTTTGTGGGAAGGAATGGAGGGGGGCAAATGGAGTGACTTTGCCAGATAGCATGTGGCCTTCCTCTCTTCCTACTTCCTTCCATCTTTCCCAGCATTATTGTCTTTTCCAATGAGTCCTCCCTTCTCATGATGTGTCCGAAATATGGCAGCCTCAGTTTGGTCATCTTGGCTTCCAGGGAGGCTTCTGGCTTGGTCTACTTTAGATCCATTTGTTTGTCCTTTTGGCTGTCCATGGGATCCTCAACACTCTTCTCTAGAACCACATCTCAAATGAGTTGATTTTCTTCCTATCATCTTTCTTAATTGTCCACCTCTCACATCCATACATAATAATAGGAAATACCATTGTATTTTGTATGATTCTAACTTTTGTGTTGAGTTGTATATCTTTGCATTTTAGACTCTTTTCTAGTTCTTTCATAGCCACACCCCCCCCATTCTTAGGGGGGGTGCAGATGGGCAGTCGTGGGCCGCCCTGAGAAGTGGTGGATTGGGGCCTTTTCCATCACAGCGTGTCCGGACGCTGCGACGGAAGGATGTCATCGGAGCACTCACCATGTGCAATGGCGGGCGCTCTGATGACGTCCTTGGGAAAGGGTTGGGGCGTCCGGCTTCCCCTCCCCTTCCCTGCCTCCAAGACAATGCAAAGCACCATCTGTAGAGGCCCGTAGTCTTCTTCTGATTTTCTGAGTGCAGTCCCCATTTCTATCAATGTTTCTATTTCTTCTATCTTCTATCAATGTTTCTATTTCTTCATTGTTTAGGTTTCTATCAATGTTTCTATCAATGTTTCTATTTCTTCTATCTTCTATCAATGTTTCTATTTCTTCATTGTTTAGGTTGAACTTGTGAATGTCCTCGGTGGTCATTATTTTTGTTTTCTTTATGTTCAACATAATAATCTTTCTCTCACATCCATACAAGGTAATAATGAATACAATGGCTTGTATGATTGTAATTTTTGTGCTGAATTGTATATCTTTGCATTTTAGAATATTTTCTAGCTCTTTCATAGCCACCCTCCCCATTCTTAATCTTCATCTGATTTTCTGAGTGCAGTCCCCATTTCTATCAGTGTTTGATCCCAGGTATGGGAATTCTTTTACTATTTCTATTTCTTCATTGTTTAGGTAGAACTTGTGAACTTATAGTATGTTCTGCATATAAGTTGAATAGGTGGGGTGAAAGGATGCAGCCTCATCTGACCCTTTGTCAATTGGGAACCATTCTGTTTCTCCGTGTTCTGACAGTAGCCTCTTGTCCTGAGTACATATTCCTCATTAGGACTATCAGATGTGTTGGCACTCCCGTGTCTTTAAGGGCATTCCATAGCCTTTCATGATCTATGCAGTCAAAGGCTTTCCTACAGTCTATAAAGCACATGCTGATTTTCTTTTGGAACTCCCTGCTATGCTCCATTAGCCATTGTATGTTTGCAGTGTGATCTCTGGTGCCTCTTCCTTTCCTGAACCCCACTTGGACCACCAGGATTTCTCTCTCCTTGTATAGTTGGAGTCTATGTTGCAGAATTTTGAGCATGATTTTGCTTGCATGGGAGATCAGTGTTATGGTCCTATAGTTGCTGCAGTCTCTTGTGTCTCCCTTTTTGTGGGTGGGATGTATATTGATCGCTTCCAACAAGAGAGTTTTCTGCCAATAACTAGAACAGAGAAAGCAGTTGCACCGATATAACTCCTGACACATTTTCAGAAATGTTTCTCTCAAGGGAAATTAGAAATAAAATAAAAGCACACCTTTTAAAGTATTTTTTTTAAAAAAGAAGTTTACTTGTATTAAGACTCAAACACTGCTATACAATGAGAATTTCTAGACAGCATAGTCAGTTGTGTCAAACTGTTTTTAGCAAGACAAATAATTCAGTTTTAAATGCAACAATAATAAATATTCAGACTAATATAGTTTATAAACCCACATATTTAATATCAGCAATCAAAAACTCAACATGTACTTCACTAGCTTAAAAAAAGTTCTTAATGAACAACACAAAACTGCTTCAGTTCTTCACTAAGGAAGACTGAAATGTAACCAATTGCTTCAAGAACAGACAATTTTCATTCTTAATCAACTATCTCTAGCAAAATTAAATATATTTTTCCAAACTCAACTGTAAAAGAGACAAATTTATGAAAATATCAGTCCTGTTAAAACTTAATAACAGCAATATATTATTCCTGTTGTAGCTTTCCACCAATACCAATGATTGTATCATCTGGCCCCTCAGATGTGTACACAGGGAGATTCCTTGCAGCGTTGCTGAGTGTGCCAAATCATCTCTCTCTGATTGAGTGTGAAACGATTCCCAGAATCCTTTTCAACACTTCACAAAGTGATCCTAAGGAATGCTGCTTCAGTAAGACTCCTTAAAATATTGTCACCACAAGCAACGACTACCAGCAGCCTAGGAACAATTCAACTCAACAGTGTTGGGTGGGACAGACAGGCTGCTGACAACAATTTTTTCACTTTTCCGGCACTATTGGTCTGGGCTTCAGGAAACCTCTTGAGGGAAAAAATTAGAATGTGGACATTATTTCAGGGAGGTTTCTTACATGTACACATGAAAACACAACACTATGACAATAATATTGCATTGCACATAAGTGACTGCCAAAGTACCAGTGAAGTGAAAGACCTGTTTCTTTCAATGAAGTTCTGCACCCCTATCCTTCTATGATGAGTGCTTTCAAGTGAAAATGGAGTATGTACAAGGTGGGCTTTGCACTTCAACTTGCCTTGTCCACTTTACAGAAATTCTGATCATGGAGGAGGTACTATAAGGAGGTACAGTGTCATCCATCCATTTTAGGTCTCACTATTGCAGTGGGCCCTTGGTATCTGCTGGAGTTTGGTTTAGGAGTCCCTGTGGAGACTGAAATCCATGGATGCTTAGGTTCCATTATATACAATGGTATAGTAAAAATGTGTCCCTTATACAAAATGGCAAAATCAAAGCTTGTTTTTTGGATTTTTAATGTTTTTTTCAAACTGTGGATGGTTGAATCCATGGATGCAGAATTTGTAGATAGAGAGGGCTGACTGTACTTTGTTAAAATTTCCCACATTTTTTTTTTAACATGGGCCACTGCCATCCTTGCAATTTGACCCTGGATTCAGTGGAACTTTCCTGTGTTGAATGGTCATAAGAACACAGTGTTGAAGAGAACAAAATGCAGCACTACCTTGCATGTTAAATAAATAAACAAATGTCTTACTAAATTAATCATTGCCCCAGTTCTTTTTAGTATCATTCATTTCCTTCCTTTGAAGAGCTGTGGAATTTTGGCACCTGAGGAGAAGAATTTATTGGCTGTCATACTTGGGACATACTTTGCACCAAAGTGTCCAGCCCAGGCACAAAAGGAACATGAAAAGGGAGGCATGTGCTTGTTCCAAATATAGTTTCTCCCACTCAAGGGGCATTTGAATTTCAAAGCTGTTGCTAGCAACAAGTCCTCCCAAAGTCTGCAAGGGACAGTCATCTGTCAAGACTGGGGTGATAAAAATGCATTTACAGTAGACATCCAGTAAAGGAAAATTTGTTGTTAATTGCTCTCAAGTCTGACTTATGATGACCTTATGAATGAGAGTCCTTCAAGTAATCCTATCTTCAACTGTCCCACTCAGGTTCTGCAAACTCTGGTCGTGGCTTCCTTGACTGAGCCTGCCCACCTGTAATGAGGTCTTCCTCTTTTTCTACTACCTTCTACTTTGCCCAGCAATATTGCCTTTTCTAATGAGTCATGTTTTCTCATGATGTGTCCAAATTATAACACTCTCAGTTTAGTCATCTTGGGTTCCAGTTCAGGCTTGATTTGCTCCAGGACCCTATTTATGTGTCTTTCTGACAGTCCATGGTATCTGCAGAACTCTTCTCCAGCACCATATTTCAAATGAGTTGATTCTCTTTCTATCAGCTTCCTCACTGTCCAGCTTTCACAACCATACATAGAAGTTGGAAGTATAATATCATAGACGATCATGACTTTGCTTGTGCAGAAAACACATATTGCAGCATCGGGGAAGAGAGCATGCTTAAGAAGTCATTCAAAACTCAAAGATATTATATGATTTAAATAAAAATAAATATATTTGTTCAGGGTGTCTTTTTCTTTTCATATTTTAATTTCACTCTGAATCTTTACTCAGTATTACCTTCCTGCAAACAGTAGTGCTCAGTATGTGTGTATGGATGTGTGTTTGGTTAATAGAATAAATGAGGGCCTTTACAGACTGCCAGAAATAATGCAGCTTGAGTCCACTTTAACTGTCCTGGCACAGTGCTAGGGAATCATGGGAACTGAAGTTTATTGTGGTACCAGAGCTCTCTGATAGAGAAGGCTCAATGCCTCAGAAAAAACTACAATTCCCATTATTCCCTAGCACTGAACCAGGGCAGTTAAAGTGGACTCAAGCTGCATTATTTCTGGCAGTCTGTAAAGGCCCTGAGAAACCTTAAATTTGGTTTTCTCTCTGTCAGTATACAGAGATTTGTTTTAGAGCATTGGTTTTCAAATATGTTATAGGAAACATCAGATTTCCTCTGAAGGTTGGAGGGGGGGGTGTCAATGAGAAGAGGAAGGGAAAGTTCCATAAATTAGTGGTAGAGTACATACCTCACACTAATATCTCAGAGACTCCATCTCCAGTATTTCTAGTCTAGTCTCATTATCTCAGGATACAGACTGAGAAAGACCTCCTAGAAATCCTAGTGATACATGCTATCTGTCAGAAGATGTAATAGTAAGCTATTAGTAAATAAAGTATTGGTTCATCAGCTTGAACCCCTACCAATCCTCCCTGTGGTGTGCAGATGAAGGGGTGATCTCAACTTACATTGGTAGATGATAAGTAGAGATCCCAAGCACTGGAAGCTGTTGTCATGGGGGCAGTGAATCACTCTGGGTTTTAGTTCCAACCACAGTGAAGATATCCAAGGTGATAAAGCCTGTCCCCAAAATAGATTAGCACTTGGAGAGTTCCTAGGAAGTTGAGACTGTAGATAGATAGATAGATAGATAGATAGATAGATAGATAGATAGATGCCAGAGCAGATTCACCACTCAACTGACACAGATTCTCCAGCACCTACTGATCAGAAGCGATGAGGTATTAGTGACACAGTTGTCTGTAACACATTCTCTCTCTGTCTCTCTCTTTTCATAACAAATGTATAATGATTACATTTCAAAAGTAGTTGGGCGAAACAAAGTTTTTTACTGGCAATGTTTTTAGTTGCTTTTAAAAATTATATTTAAAAGTCATTTTGAGGCATTTTCAGATGCCTTTTGACATGAATGTTAAAAGATTTATGCCACTCTTTTACCAATGCTAAGAGGTGATTATAACAAAAGGGAACACAAAAGTAAAGAACAACACAATGAGCAATGCAATTGGTTTCTTTTGAAAATGCTATTATGCAGGGGTAGGCAACTGAGGAGTGGGTGCAGGAGGTATTTCTTACCTCCATAATCCTGGGATGTTACCTCACTTCCAGTTTCATTTTCAGCTGACTTTGGGCATTTTTGGGGATATTGGTGGCCTTGGGGGTTGTGGGGCCAAGACTGATGCATTATGTACATTTTTTTGCATTTGTAGGGTGAAAAATTCATTTAGGGGCTTTGGCAGGCTTCAGCATGTGTCCCACAGGTCATCCTTTGCCTACCCCTGCAACTAGATAACTAAACTAAAGCTATCATAATTTGGCCATATGATGTGATGGCATGACTCATTCAAAAATATGGTAATGATTGGCAAAGTGGAAGGCATTACAGGTGGATAGGAAGACAGAGCCCTGAGTTTGCAGGACCTTAGCAAGGCTGTTAATACCAGGGTGAGTTGGTGGTCTCTCATTAATAGGGTTGACATAAATCGAAGCAGGTAATGCATAAACCTCAGCCACAACTGTGACCTTGTTGCTGCATCTGTACTGGATAAGTCAGTTGAGAATTTTATTCGTGACTCAGAAATCGGTCTACAAATATCTATACACCTGTTTCTTTCCTCAGCTTAAAGGGCTAAACTGCATATATTACTCATGTTTTTAAACAAGGGCATGGGACATTGTCATTTTTATTTAGGATAAGAAATAGTAGTAGGAGTGGTGTAGTGGTTTGAGCATTGGACTACAGCTCTGGAGATTAGGGTCCAATTCTTGCTCAGTCATGGAAACCTTCTGAATGGCCTTGGGTGAATCACACACTCTCAGCCCAAGAAAACTCCATGATAGAGTCACCATAAATTAGAAATGACTGGAAGGTACATAATAACAAGAAGCAAGAATAAGCCTCCCAATCCTGATCTCAGCTCCAGTCCTAGTGAAAACCACACTGCTCCATTATTCTCCAAAATTTACCTATTTAGGTTAAGCACCCTTCTTCAAACCTGTGACTAATGTAGTTCAAGCCAAACGCTTGGAACAATTCTACTCATTGACCCTTTGTCTCCCCCCCCCCAAATTACAGTGCACACAAGGCAGTGCTTACCCCACCCCCAGTTCTCAGACAACACATTAATTTGCAATATTTCTGCAATCAGTTTGTAGCCAATATTATTGTCGCTCTGTTAACTTGAATCACTTGGGGAGCAGATTTCTTCAGCACTTGATCTCTAGGTTCCCTCCCACTGCACGCATTTCTACTCTCAAAACACATTTGTTAACTTGAGTGGCATTTGTAAAATTGCAATCCCATTAACACAGCAAGTAATCTAATACATGAGCTGCTCATCAATCATTTAATTGGGACATCATGCTCTCCTCCCAGATGGTCCCTTTCAGCAGATACTATTGTGCTTCTCAAAAATTTGGATAATTATAGGCCCTATAAATGTAGTCCTCAAGATTGGTTGGCTTCAGCCACTTCCTCCCTTCTTGTGTAATAGCTTCATTGAATAGTAAATCACCCCATTCACAGTGGGAAGGGATTCATATCAAACAGGAAACTTCAGTGCCACTTCCTTGGACTGGTTTAATAGGGGAAGCATTTCTGACAGCCCAGCCTAGAAACAGTACATTTTACAGTGGATTTCCAACACAAACATGCCCCAATTCTGCTAACATGAATAAGAAAGAGCCCATGAAAGATCTTGGCTCAACAGTGGTTTTGTAGCATCATTAATCCACTCCTTATAAAGGTAAAGGCAGTCCTTATAAAGATAAAGGTAGACAAGAAGAAATGGGATGGCTTTCATACTAAGAAAAGATGTGGCAAAAGCAGTCAGCAGATACAATGCCAAATCAGAATGAATCATTTCAGTAAGGCTCCATGGTAAACCTATTAATATCACCATAATTCAAGTATATGCACCAACCACAGAGGCAGAACAGGAAGAAACTGATAGATTCTATGAAGAAGTACAGGAAGAAACTGACAGCACACCAACACAGGATGTTGAGCTGATCGTTGGAGATTGGAACAAAAAAGTTGGAAGTAAAGAAGAATCAAAAACAGTAGGCAGATTTGGATTAGGCAAAAGAAACAAAGCAGGTGAGCGTCTGATATATTTTTGTGAAGCCAATAACCTATTTATTGCAAACACATTCTTCATACAACCAGGAAGAAGGCTATACACATGGACATCACCAGATGGTCAACACAAAAATCAAATAGACTATATAATTGGAAGCAAAAGACAGTGAAACTCTATACTGGTGGCCTAGACTAGAAGAGGAGCTGACTGTGGCACAGATCATGAATTACTCATATCAAAAATAAGAGTAAGACTCAAGAAGAAAACAAAAACAGTGATTATACCAAAATATGATCTAAATAATATCTCAATACAATTTAATGACAACATAAGAAACAGCTTCACACAACTAAGCATAATAGACCAAGACCAGAGGAACTATGGTCTGAAGCCAGGGACATAATAAAAGAAGAATGCAGATAAACACTTTCAATAAACAAAAAGAAAGAGAAAAACCATAGATGACAGAAAAAACACTACAAGCAATAAAGAAGAGAAGAAAAACAAAAGGGCCATAGGAACAAACTAAGAATTATGAATGCAACAGTGCAACGGCTTGTATGGAAAGATAAAGAAAATGACTACAATGACCAATGCAGATAAATAGAAGACAACAACAAAAGGGAAGAACAAGCGATCTATTTCACAAGATCCAGGAAATCAAAAGAAAATTCAAGCCAAGGACTGGGACTCTTTATGACAATAAAAATAACATAATTCAAGACCAGGAAGGAATAAAAAGACGTTGGATGCAATACACAGAAGAATTATACAAAAGAAATGATAAAATGAAGGACACATGGAATAAAGAGTCATATGTTGGAGTCTATGTTGCAGAATTTTGAGCATGATTTTGCTTGCATGGGAGATTGGTGCTATAGTTCTATAGTTGCTGCAGTCTCTTGTGTCTCCTTTTTTGTGAATGGGGATGTATATTGATCCATCTAGCATGTGGCCTTCCTCTCTACTTCCTTCTACCTTTCTTAACATTATTGTTTTTTCCAACGATTCACATTTTCTCATGATGTGCCCAAAGTCTGACAGTCTAAGTTTTTTTATCTTGGCTTCTAGGGATATTTCTGGCTTGATCTGCTCTATTATCCATTTGTTTATCATTTTGGTTGTCCATGGAATCCTCAGCACTCTACTCCAGCACCACATCTCAAATGTGTCTCCCTTTTTGTGGATGGGGATGTATATTGTTTGCTTCCAATCTGTTGGCCATTGTTTTGTTTTCCATATCTGTTGACATATATTGGTTAACACTAGAGTTGACTGATTTTCCTCCTATCTTCTTTCTTAACTATCCAGCTTTCAGATCCATACATGGTAATAGGGGATATAATGGCAGTGTTTTGAGCATGATTTTACTCACATTGGAGATTAGTGCTAAGGTTCTATAGTTGCTACAGTCTTTTGTGCAGTCTCTTGTGTCTCCCTTTTTGTGGATGGGTATGTATATTGTTTGTTTCCAATCTGTTGGCCATTGTTTTGTTTTCCATATCTGTTGACATATGTTGGTTAGCACTAGAGTTGACTTTAGGGCTCTGCAGACAGTGCAAAGCACCATCTTGGAGCCAGGGAAGGGGAGGGGCAGCCGGCTGCCGGCCGCCCCAACCCCTTCCTGAGGACATCATCAAAGCGCCCCCCATTGCACACGGCGAGTGCTCTGATGACGTCCTTCCGGTGCAGCATTTTTACATGCTGCACCGGAAGAGGCACAAAAGAGCCGCGTGGTGGCTCTTGTGGCATCCTTTCTGAGGCTTGGGAAAGGAGCACTATTTTGGCACTCCTTTTCCAGTCACCAAAAGGGTGGATTGGGGCTGAGGCATGGGGCAGTCTCAGCCCCAATCCTCCACTTCTCAGAGTAGCTCATGGTTGCCCGACTGCATCCCCCCTTTGTCAATGTGGATTGCAATAGTTCTATTGGAATATCATCTGTTCCTGGAAACTTGTTTTTTCACCATTTTCTTTATTGCAGCTTCCACCTCAATTTTTAGAATTTGGGGTTCATCTTCATATGGCTCTTTGTTCCATGTGTCCTTCATGTTGTTATCTATTTTGTATAACTATTAATTTTACACTAAAAAATAACTGGCATTTATAGAGCTAGATGATGTTTCATATTACATTCCTGTGATTTGGAATTTAACTGCAGCTCAAAGTTGTTGGATCCAATTTCTTTTTTCTTGCAAAAAGACCAATGCTCCAAGTTTGTAAAGACAAGCATTTTCAAGTTATCTTACTCAGGCCCTCCAATATTTCACAGATGAAAACTGGGATACACATGGCCAAGTAACATCAGAGTGTGGTCAAAACAGCAGAAGTTATTAATTGGTAAGAACTCAAGCTAGAATAGGCTGCAGCTGTTTGCCTTTGCCTGCCTACTGGGGAGGGCAAGATTTGGCTCCTCTCCCCACTGCTGAGCTGAATGCATACTGCTTTTGCAAACCTGTTGGCCACTGACTGGATCCTTACACATGTTCCCCATAATTTCCAGCCTTGCTTTTATAAGTCCCCTTTCCATGAAGAAACGTTTTGTAAGAGAGATTGTGATAGAAAGCTCTACAACCATGGAAAAAGTGACAATAAAATACATGACTGCTCAATTTTAGAACATACTGTAGGTTAAATTTCAGTGTAACTTTTTCCACCTGCAAGCCACAGCACTTTCAACTATGTGAGCCGTGAGCATGTTAGAAATATTCACAAGCATCTTGGGTGCCTTATTTAAAATTTTGTAGTAACACTAGCTAGAAGAAAAAAGGAATATTAACTTTTCTCATTGTAGGGTTACAAGATTACACTCCTCCCCCATGCACTGTTGTGGCTTTCTGGCTTATATCAAGCCTATCACGTGTTGGGTTTTTTTTGCAAGATTTGTTCAGAGGGTGTTTGCCATTGCCTTCTTCTGAGTCTGAGAGAGTGTGACTTGCCCAAGTTCACCCAGTGGGTTTCCATGCCAAGCAGCGATTTGAATCCTGGTCTTCCAGAGTCCTAGTCCAGTACTAAAACCATTACTTCACATTGATTCTGCTAAAAAAGTATAGATATCTAAATAGTTTTCTTATGGATGTATATATTTTGCATAATTCTTTGGGGGGGGGGGAAGGTGTTATCTTACTCTTTGATAAACCATATAAGTAATGAAAACATATCTAGATGTATCTGTGTTGGCCAAAGAGCAAAATACAGTAACATCCAAAATCCACAAAACAGCAATACCATTAAAGGGTCAACCAAAAATAAAATGCATCATACAACCTTTGAAGCTACACTGGCTTCTTCATCAAGCAAAAGTGTTTAAACTCACACAGGAGAAGGGGGGGGGAATTAAGATACTAGAATCACAGTCCTACATTTTGTCAAGATGTTATTTTTGTTGCTGTCAGTTAAGATGGTCTGGAGGGATATCATGTGGGGGAATTAAGTTTCCCAGGGTTTCAACCCTTTTAAAAGGGAACAGAAAATATACAAATATGAAAGCTAAACCTGTTAGAGTCTGGCTTTCATTAGCAGAACAGCAGAAATGTGACTTTGCCTAACAATGCTTCCCTAAAGAATTAACTAAACAACAACAAACATGTAACTTGTAGTTAAACAATGGTGGCTTTAATCTATATTTATATAAAAAACGAAATCCTAATCTAACTAGTGATGGTTCAAGTGAAGAGAGAAAACCTCACCATCTTTAAGAGAGCAGGAAGATGGGAACAGCATGGTTGAGAATCTTGAGATAAAGACTGTTAGAGGCTGTACAGGCCAGCCTGGGGATAGGGTCAGGGTGTGGCAACCGCATGTCGGCTGCCCTGACTCTGCTTCCACGTCATCCTCATGCCGCCCACCCAAACAGACAGCTCATACATGCTGCACCAAAGGAGCACTGAAAAGCCGCTGCTATGGCGGCAAGGACAGGTTACTTACCTGTAACAGTATTTCTCTGAGTGGTCATCTGCGAATTCACACAAATGGGTTTTATCTGCGCATGAACAGCTAGTTCGGAACCTTCTAGAATCACTAGGCAGAAGTTGGATTGCAACTTTTTGGTGGTAGCTCCGCCCACCTCTATATAAGCCCCACGTTCCCGCTCGCTCCTCAGTTCCAAGTACGCCGCTAAAAAGCGACAGCAAGGTTATCAAATAGAGCAGGACACGACTGAGGGGAGGTTGGGCAGGATTTGTGTGAATTCGCAGATGACCACTCGAAGAAATACTGTTACAGGTAAGTAACCTGTCCTTCTTCTTTGTGGTCTCTGCGAATCATACAAATGGGTTATTCAGACTAGCAAGCTAAAGTCAATGGAGGAGGGAGTGTCCTGACACAAGGCTTACAGGTGCAACAAGAACGTTTATTGGCACAAACATCAGCCAAAGTAATTTAGGCACCTTCACATATATATGCATTGCATTCAAGTGCATCAAAGAATCCCTCTGGCTGACAGAAAGTCCATAAACTTCCTCCAATTGTAGGAGTAAGATCGTCTAGTAGAAGGCTTTTGGGCTGCCTTAATTATTGTCTGTACATGAGCTGGAAGTGAGCTTACGGTCGAATTCTCCATGCTACCAGAGGTAGCGAGTCCAGGTCTGGGTGACATACTCTGCCCCGTGCATTGTGAGGAAGTCTGGGCAATACTCCAGGCGACAGTAGGTTTCTTGAGAAAGATGCAGAAGTGGAGCAAACCAAGGTTGTCTCGGCCACCATGGAGTGATCAAGATGGCATCTGATCTGTCTGTTTGCATCTTGTTGAGTACTCTGGTTATGAGTGGAAATGGAGGAAACTTATAAAATTTCCTCCCGCACCACACGAACTGGAAGGCATCACCTCGAGAAGCTTGGGTTGGTATCCTCGAACAAAACTCTGTGCAATGAGTGTTGTCCTCCGTGGCAAACAGGTCGATGTCTCTGGTCCCCCAGAGGGAAAAAAGCCAGGAAACTGTCTCGGGATGGAGACGCCACTCATGACCTGGATTGGAGGACCTGCTGATGCTGTTGGCCAGTTCGTTCTCCTGTCCGGGAAGGTGAATGGATTGGAGGAGGATGTTGTGGTCGATGCACCAATCCCAGATGCAAAGCATGATGCTGAGTAAGGTTGAGGATTTGGTTCCGCCCTGCTTGTTTAGGTAATACATGACGATGGTGTTGTCCGTCATGAGCAGCACCACTTTGTTGGACAAGTCCATTTGGAAAGCTCTGAGCGTTTTTTCCAAAGCAAGCATCTCCAGGGTGTTGATATGCAGAGTCTTCTCATTCGGGGACCACACTACAGTTAGTCCTCGGGAGTGAGCTCCCCAACCTTCCATTGATGCATCCGTGGTCAGCGTGACTTCTGGTTGAGGAGGTAGAAATGGCATCCCTGAGCAAACATTGTCAGGATGGAGCCACCAATGGAGAGACACCGCGATGTGAGGAGGGATGGTGAGCCACTTTGAGGGGGAGTCGGAAGTGGCATCGAACGAGGATAGGAACCAGGATTGAATGGGTCTGAGGCACAGCCTCGCCCATGGTGTCACAAAGGTTGTTGAAGCCAGATGCCCCATCGCTGTCTGTACAAAGTGAGCCTGGATCCTGTTGTGCCTGAGGCAAGTCCTGATGGAAGCGGTAAGGGCTACGAATCTGTCTTCTGGAAGGAAGGCTTTTTCCTGTTCTGAGTCCAAGATTTCTCCAATGAACCTGACTTTCTTGGTAGTTGTGAGGCTGGACTTCTCTTCGTTGACTTTGAGTCCCAACGAGTGGAGCAGACTGAGGGCAAACTGGATGTCGTTCAACAGTTTTTCTCTGGATGGTGCTGTGAAAAGCCAGTCATCGAGGTATGGGAAGACAGTTATCCCTTTGCGGTGTAGGAAGGAGGCATGCATTTGGTAAAGACTCTTGGTGCCGAGGACAGTCCGAACGGGAGGACTTTGTATTGATAATAGTCGGTGCCGACTGCGAAGGCCAGGACTCTGCGATGATCCTCTCAGATGCTGATGTGAAAATAAATGACCTTGAGATCGATGGTGGTGAACCACTGGTCTTTCTGTAAAAGAGGCAAAATGGAAGCAAGAGTCGTCATGCGGAACCGTTTGTACTCAATGAAGGAGTTCAGTGCTCTCAAGTCCAAGATGGGCCTAAGGCCAGAGTCTTTTTTAGGTATAATAAAGTAGCGGGAAAAGAAGCAGTGTCGAGCCCGAGAAGCGGGAACAGGTTCTATCGCTCCTTTATCTTTCAAGGCACGCACTTTGTCGAGTAAGGTGTCAGAAGGGTTTGTGATGACAATAGCTCCAGTTGGTGGGAGCTCTTCGAATTCTAGGGCATAGCCCCTCCTGACAATGTCAAGTACCCAAGAATCAGAAGTGATGGTGACCCAGATGTTAAGAAAGGGCCTTAGTCTGTCATCAAAGGTGTCAACGGAGTGCACGGCAACACATCATTGTTTTCTCCTTGTCTCGAAGGGTTTCCTTCGGAATGCCTGCCTTTGGTGTTGCTGGCAGTGACCAGAAGATGAAGAGGAGCATGGAGTTTGTCTCCTTCATGACTGGTTTTGTTGAGGAGCGTCTTTCTGGAAAGGACACTGGGAGGGAAGGTACCAGGGTTTTGGCTGGTAATATCCAAATCTCCTCTTGGAGGACTGAGACGGTTGGATGCCATGCTTGCGCGCAGCAGTTTTCATCTTATATTTGAGATTAAGTTTCTCTTCAGTGTCCTTATGGAAGAGACTGGATTGGTCAAAGGGCAAGTCCTCAATGGTTGCTTTGGCCTGGGTTGTTAAATCGGCCACTCGCAACCATGCATGCCGACAGAGCGAAATCGCATTAAGCAGTGTCTTTGAGGAGCAGTCTGTAAGATTCTGGGCAGTTACGATCTGCTGAGCACCAACTGCATGTGTCTCTTGCTGAAGGGCAAGGGCATAAGGTTTATGTTCCTCCGGAAGATATTCAAGGATTGGTCCAAGCTTTTCCATAAGATGTTGGGTGTAGGCGCCCAAACATCTCACGTAATTGGCCACTTTAAGGCCTAGAACAGAGTTGGAATGGGATTTCTTAGCCAAGAAATCTATCTTTTCCCCCTCCTTGTCTGCCGGGGAGGTGGAGGACATTGATGTGGAGACATACTGTGCACCTTCTACGATGTCTGAATTTTGATGAGGATGGTCTGTCATCCATGCAGACTTAGGGTCGGTGATTCAATACAAGTTGTCCATGCACCTTGAAGTGTGTGAGGTAGATGTTGGTACCTCCCAAGATCTTTTCAAGAATTTAGCCAGAGACAGTAGGGAATGTAGGGAATGGCTGGCCTGTCAATTACTCTGCTCTGCACCCGTTTCTCAAGTTGGTCAGAGGCCTCTTCCTCTTCAGTTTTGGCAACCTTCAGGTCAAGAGCGCGAGCCATCCGAAGGATTTGGTCCACGAAGGCATGAGCATCATCCAAAGGAGAAGAAGACTGGGTATTCAGGGTGGTCTGGTTTGGGTGGGAGACCAGTCCAGGTTCTCATCATTCAACCACCGGATCCGGTGAGATGGAACGGTACGATGGGGTAGAATTGGGAGACGAGGGGCGACATGGATTTTTACGCTAACCTCTTAGACGTTGGCTTCTAGTTGGAGGCGACGGACTGAGAGATGGGGATCGATGCTTGGATACAGAAGAACGACTATGGGATACAGAAGTTTGATGTCTTTGAGGAGTTGAAGGCGATGAGGGTATAACCCTCTGTTGATGGGAATCACTGGAATGATAACGGCGTCGGGATGGACCAGGTGACAGAGACGGAGAAGGCGAGATGGAACGGCGCGTCAGGACCGGAGAGGAGGGGGGCTGCTGTGCTGCAGGAAGAAGGTGAGAGGACGGTACCGGAGAAGGAAGGGGCTGCTGTGTAGCAGGAAGAGGATAAAGCCTCTGAGCCGACGTGGGAAGAGGCTGCTGCATAGCAGGAAGGTATTGGAACTAACGCCTCTGTTCTTCCATGAGACGCAACTGCTCAGGCTGGGCAGGGAGCAGGTAGCTGTTGGAAGCTTCATTATAGACCAGTTGCGGGAACCTGGAAACCCACAGGTCCAAACCCAGTTTGACTGAAGGTTGTTGCTGCATCTGCCCCGAAACAGACGTAGGAGACAGAACACCCTCAGACCCGATATTGCGGGTTGGAGATGGGGAGACGGTGGAAGGCATAGCTGTACGTGGCGTACGTGGCTGTTGTATTTCCACCTCGGACTCAGTGTCGACACACACCATCGGAGTGGTCGTTTTCGACATAGACGGGCCTGTGGAGGTCAGTACCGAGATGGTCGTTGGTGGAGGCACGGGGCGTGGTAACAACGGGGTTTTAAGCTTCTCCCCGGATCTAGACTTGCTCCTAGAGAGCATCGGCTGTTCCTTGTCGGTGGAGTGATGGGGGGATGCCGAATGGGCTTTCTTGGTGGACAAAGGAGCCTCCTTTACACTTGGAAGACCTCTTTCCACCCCTTTCTTTAGGACTCACGCTCTCCTTGTGTCTGGATGACCTATTAGATCTCTCCCTGGATCTTCCCCTTTGTCGAGGGGGATCCGAGGAAGGCTTAGAAATGGCTACGGTAGCCAGGGCCGTGGCTGGTGAGTCGGCCTGCAAGGCCTTCTCCCATTGTGCTGCCTTCAATTTGACCATCCTATTCTTCAAAGCCTGCGGAGTCATTTTCCTGCACATTTTGCAGGTCGTAGGATTATGTGTATCCCCAAGGCAGAAGATGCACTCATCGTGCTGGTCAGAGGTCGGAAACTTAGAGTTGCATGAAATGCAATGCTTAAAGGAAGCCATGTTGTTGAGTTGAAGGGGCAAGACGAAGACCAAGTCAAGGAACAGTCCGAGTCAGATCACCACATTCAGAACCCCCCCCCCCGCCAAATTGAAGGAGTGAGACGAAGGCAAAGTTGATAGACGTCCGAGTCAAATTTGTTAAATCAATAAGTCGCAATCCGAAGAATAGTCAAGTCAAAACGTAGTCAGAGCCATTAGGTTGATTAACTGCACTAGTAGTAAGGTCCCTTGCTAGCTGCCAAAGCGGCGGACGAAAGGAACTGAGGAGTGAGCGGGAATGCGGGGCTTATATAGAGGTGGGAGGAGCTACTGCCAAAAAGTTTCAATCCAACTTCTGCCTAGTGATTCTAGAAGGTTCCAAACTAGCTGCGCATGTGCAGATAAAACCCATTTGTGTGATTCGCAGAGACCACAAAGAAGAAGGGTGGCTTTTTGCCGTTCTAAAAAGGAGCGGCATTTGCCAGCTCTTTTTAGAACAGCAAAGTGCCAAGTTGGAGCCATGGCATGTGGTTGCCATGGCCCCGATCTGACGCTCCCAGGGGTGGCATAGAGACACCCCTTAAAGGCTGTCTGTTGAGCCCCTTAGTCCCAAAGAAGGAGTGACATAAGTCACATGGTTAGTTTGAAATAGAGATAGAGAGGGAGGAGTTTACAAGCAGGAAATCCCTATCTATCTACGGAAGGGGAAAGAGAATGCAAAGATCTTCCAACAATCCCCTTCTCATTCTCTTGGACCAGCATCTAGGATCTTCATCCCTTCACTTTGGGGGGCTGCAGACTGCCAGAAATAGTGCAAATTGAGTCCACTTTTAGGGTTAGGGTTAGGGTTAGTGCTAGGGAATCATGGGAATTGTTGTTTTTTTCTGAGACATTGAGCCTTCTTTGTCAGAAAGCTCTGGTGCCACAATAAAATACAGTTCCCATGATTCCCTAGCACTAACCCTAACTCTAAAAGTGGACTCAATTTGCACTATTTCTGGCAGTCTGCAACCCCCCATAGTCTCTGGAACCAATCTCTTGGTAGAGGCTTGGTAAGGATGTCTGCAATCATCACTTCAGTGTTGCAGTACTCTAACTGGACAAGTCCATTTTGACACATCTCTTGCACTTTGTGAAAGGCAATACTAATATTCTTCTTGAATGGCTTTTCACTCTCCAAAACCTTGATGCAGCATCAAAATGGTTGGTTTGGGCTCTGTTATCCCTATGTCCAGAAGTAAGTTGTGCAGCCATTTGGTTTCATCACATGCTGCCTTTGCTGAAACATACTCAGCACCAGTAGAAAAATCTGTAATTGTGGGTTGCTTCTTACTTGTCCAACTTACAGCTCCTCCACTATAAAAGATCAGGTATCCACTGGTTGATTTTCTGTCTTCCAGATCTGCAGCCCACTCTGCATCCTCATAGGCAATCAGTTGTGATTTGTTACAGTCTGGCAGCATCAGTCTGTGATTTGCAGTTCCTTTTAAGTATCTGGCAACTCTCTCCACTGCAATGCAATCTCTTTCAGTAGGAGAGTTGACCATTCTGCATAAGATACCAACAGCATTTGCAATATCAGGTCTGGTGAAATTGGCTATGTATAGGAGTTTTCCAACTGCAGTCTTATACATGTCTCCATTTCTTAAAGGTTCAGATTTCTGAGGGGCTATACAGACTGGCAACTGCATGCCGGCCACCCTGACTCTGCCCCCATGCTGGCATGATGCCGCCCAAGCAACCACACAGCAGGCAGCAGCACACCAAGTCTTCGGTGCAGTGTTTACACGTGCTGCGCTGAAGAATCAGAGAAAAGCTGCTGCTGCCTCAGATAGGGCACCCTTTCTACAGTGCAAAAAGGAGTAGCTTTTTGCGGCTTCTTTTTGCACTGTGGACAGCCCAGATTGGGGCTGTGGCATGTGGTTGCTCTGGCCCCGATCTGGCAAGGAAAGGGGGGGCTTCCTGCCATCCCTTAGGGGCCGTCTGTACACCCCCTTAGTGTCCTTTAAGAATCCTACTTCCATTGGAGTTGGCATAGAATTTGCATCTTTCAGACAGTCTAGCACAGGGACCGGCAACCTACGGCCTGGGGGCCAGTTAAGGCCCTGGGCCCCGGACTTACTGGCCCAGGCAGAAGGTTGCTGCCATTGCTGCCGCCATCGCCGCGCGCCGCCGTTGGGGCGCGTTTTCAGCCGCGCTCGCTGCAACCGCCATTTTGGAAGTCAGAATGGTGCCGCGATGCGTTTGCGCATGTGCAGCACTCTTGCGCATGCGCAAACACACCACAGCCACGATTTGGACTACCAAAATGGCGGCTGCAGCATGTGCCATGGCGGCTGTGGCCGCGCAAGCTATGGCTGTGGCCGCGCAAGCTATGGCGGCGGTGGCAGCGTGCGCAGGGGGGTCGTGCGTGGTGGCGGGGGTGTGCGCGCACCACCATTCCCCACCCCTTGGCCCAGCCAAGACCTGGGCTACGGGAGACCGGCCCAGGTCTCCAAAAGGTTGCCTGTCCCTGGTCTAGCAGATCCATTATTTTCTGTTTCTGAGTAAGGAAGAAACCTCCATCACTGGAAGTTATGTTGGTTAGCAGTCTCTTGTTTCCTCACTGGATTGAGGTCTTTAGGACTTGTTAAAAAACAGCAACACACCAGTAAATAACAGGATGCTATAAACTTTAGCCATTTCTTGTTAACAGATGTCACTGAATTTGCCCTGAACTGGAACAACAATATTCTACTTCCTTATGCCGCACTACCCCCACCACAAACACTTCAAACACTAACTATTCTCAAAAAATCTGGATTTGTCTTTTTTAACCTGGTGATCTCAGGGTGGTGACTGTAACCAATCAAAATAGCAAGCTTCTACAATAGGCTGCACTTTTGTTTGGATGGAACATGTATTGCATATGCATCAGAACTAGTTGAATCTTGAGCAAAGCAGAAGTGCCCCCCCTTTTAAAAAAAGCCTGGTGTTTCCCAAGGCAAAATGGGCTTTCTCCCAAAGCAATTTTTAGATTGCAGTTAAATTTTCACTCGGGGTTTTCACTTTAGAAAGGCAGACAACAGCAAAATAACATATATTCTATAGAAAACACCCAGATTAGGAAAGAGGGGAGGAGGAAGGGAGTAGGGTTGAGTGACTGACAGATCCATCTTCTAATCCAGGGACTGGCAACCTTTTGGAGACCTGGGCCGGTCTCCCATAACCCAGGTCTTGGCTGGGCCAAGGGGGGGGTGCGCACGCTCCAAAATGCCGACCGCGTCGCGCGCTGTCGCCCGCTGATGAAAGTGAGCGGCAGCGGCGGTGGAGCCAGAGGCGGTGGTAGAGCCGGAGCCGGAGCCGGAGGAGGGAGGCGGTGGCGGAGGCGGAGGCGGAGGCGGCGGAGGGAGGCGGAGGGGGCGGAGGGAGGCGGTGGCGGTGGCAGAGGCGGAGGCGGCGGAGGGGGCGGAGGGAGGTGGTGGCAGAGGCGGAGGCGGCGGAGGGAGGTGGAGGGAGGCAGAGGCGGTGGCGCCTCCACCTCCTCCTCCTCCTCCGCCGTCGCCTCCACCGCGGCCTGTTTTGGTTGGCGTGCGACTGAGCGCGCCGCGGTCAGCATTTTGTTTACCAAAATGGCGGCCAAAATGGAGACCAAAATGCCGGCCGCGGCGCGCTCAGTCGCACGCCGGTCAAAACAGGCTGCGGGTGCAGCGGCAGGGGTCCACCTGGGCTGGTAAGTCCGCTGTCCTGGACCAGAACCGGCACGCGGGCCGTAGGTTGCCGACCCCTGTTCTAATCCTTGGACATTTTGAACTCTCCAGCTACCGTGCATTAGAGGAAAGATTGCAACATTTACCATTTTCAGGCATCCTAATTCCTATGACCTTGCATCCATTCTTCTGAAATTTTGCAAGTTTCTGGCCTTGGACAAGCCTTTGACTTATGCCATTTTGAAGGAAAGAGACAAAAACATAGGGGGAAGAAAAAGGAAACACCTAGCCGAATTTTTAGAATTCACTTTCCACATGAACCATCAAAGTGGAGGGAAAGTTGTTAAATGTCAAAATATAATTGCCTGCAGTTATTCCTATTGTTTGTTTGTTTGTTTGTTTAATATCATGGTCCCTCCATCTCTCATATCCAGAGGGCTTTATCTAGCCACAGGCTTACTCTGCCTGGACTTTCTGTGGGGTTCACACAGGATTTGGAAAAACTACTTTGTTTGGAATACAACATCCAGAATGTCCCAGCCAGCATGACCAGCATGTACTCCAAAAAAGTGACATGTAATTTATAAGCAGTAGTTTAACACACTGTATCCCTTCCTCTTTCTAGTGCACTTGGGCCAGCAGTAGATGGCTTGAAGATGTTGAGGACAGTTAGCAGATTTTGAATCTTATCCAGAATATTAGTCAAAAACATTATTATTATTATTATTATTATTATTATTATTATTATTATTATTATTATTTCTATCCGGCCCCTCTACCGAAGCAATCGGGGCGGCTTACAACAATAAAATCTCACAATAAACCCTCCCAAACCCAAACCCACCTTCCCCTTAAAACAGTATTAAACATCATGAAATTAAAACAATTAACAACAGTAAAACAATTATGATAATTTACAGCAGTAAATGTTAAAACCAGTCTAATAGGCAGCCCACAAGCACTAAATAACATGGCAAAAATTTACTTACCCCTTGGCCGGGAATTTAATCAGGAAAGGCCTGCCGGAAGAGATCCGTCTTGACAGCCTCTTTAAAGCTGTCTAGCTTGGTAATTTGACGGATCTCGTCCAACAGGCCATTCCATAATCTGGGAGCAGTTTCCGAAAAAGCCCTCTGGGAAGTTGTCGACAGTCTAGTCCTAGCAGGTTGAAGAAAATTCCTCCCAGAGGACTGTAGTGTGCGGGTGGGGTTATATGGAAGGAGACGGTCCCGAAGGAATGATGGACCCAAGCCATGTAGAGCTTTAAAGGTGGTAACCAACACCTTATATTGGGCCTGGAAACTGATCAGTGGAGTCTTTTCAAGACCGGTGTGATATGGTCTCTTCTAGATGTACTGGAGACCAACGTGGCTGCCATATTCTGGACTAATTGAAGTTTCTGGACCAAGCACGAGGGTAGCCCCATGTAGAGCATAGAATCATAGAATCATAGAGTTGGAAGAGACCACAAGGGCCATCCAGTCCAACCCCCTGCCATGCAGGAACTCCCAATCAAAGCATCCCCAACAGATGGCCATCCAGCCTCTGCTTAAAGACCTCCAAGGAAGGAGACTCCACTACTCTCTGAGGGAGTGTGTTCCACTGTCGAACCGCCCTTACTGTCAGGACATTTCTCCTAATGTTGAGGTGGAATCTCTTTTCTTGCAGCTTGCATCCATTGTTCCTGGTCCTATTATCTAAAGCAGCAGAAAACAAGCTAGCTCCCTCCTCAATATGACATCCCTTCACATATTTAAACAGGGCTATCATATCACCTCTTAACCTTCTCTTCTCCAGGCTAAACATTCCCAGCTCCCTAAGTCGTTCCTCATAGGGCTTGGTTTCCAGACCCTTCACCATTTTAGTTGCCCTCCTCTGGACATGCTCCAGTTTCTCCACATCCTTTTTGAATTGTGGTGCCCAGAACTGGACACAGTATTCCAGGTGAGGCCTGACCAAAGCAGAATAGAGTGGCACTATTACTTCTCTTGATCTAGACACTATACTTCTACTGATGCAGCCTAAAATTGCATTGGCCTTTTTAGCTGCTGCATCGCACTGTTGACTCATGTTCAACTTATGGTCCACCTGGATTCCTAGATCCCTTTCACACGTAGTCTCATTCAGCCAGGTGTCCCCCATTGTATATCTGTGCTTTTCGTTTTTCCGCCCTAAGTGCAGTACCTTACATTTCTCCGTGTTGAATTTCATTTTGTTAGCTTTGGCCCAGCTTTCTAGTCTGTTCAAGTCATTTTGAATTTTGATCCTGTCCTCTGGGGTATTAGCTACTCCTCCTAATTTGGTGTCGTCTTCAAATTTGATAACTATGCCCCCAATGCCGTCATCCAAGTCATTAATAAAGATATTGAATAGTACTGGGCCCAGGACAGAGCCCTGTGGCACCCCACTGGTCACTTCTTTCCAGGTTGAAAAAGAGCCATTGTTGAGCACCCTTTGGGTTCGGCCAGTCAACTAATTACAAATCCATGTAACAGTTACTTTGTCTAGCCCACATTTTACCAGCTTATTTGCAAGAATGTCATGGGGAACCTTGTCAAAGGCCTTACTGAAATCAAGATATACTATATCCACAGCATTCCCTTCATCTACCAAGCTGGTAATTTTATCAAAAAAAGAGATCAGATTTGTCTAGCATGACCATGTTGACTTTTTGTGATTATGAAATAACCTTCCAGATGTTCACAGACTCTCTGTTTAAGGATCTGCTCCAGAATCTTTCCTAGTATTGATGTCAGACTAACTGGACGATAATTGTTGGGATCCTCTTTTTCCCCCTTTTTGAAGATGGGGACAACATTTGCTCTCCTCCAGTCTGCTGGGACTTCTGTTTTCCAGGAGTTCTCAAAGATTATTGCCAATGGTTCCGATATTACGTTTGCCAGTTCTTTTAATACCCTTGGATGTAATTCATCTGGTCCTGGAGACTTATATTCATTTAGATTAACCATATATTTCTGTACTATCTCTTTACTTATTCTGTGCTGAAATTCTCCTATTCTGTCCTCTGCTCCATTATCCTCACTTTGAGCACCCTTTGCCTTTTCTGAGAAGACTGAAGCAAAGAAGGTGTTGAGTAATTCTGCCTTTTCTCTGTCCCCTGTTAACTTTTTGCCATCTTCTCCACACATTGGCCCTACCATTTCCTTCTTTTTCCTTTTGCTGCGGACATACCCCAAAAAGCCCTTTTTATTGTTCTTAACCTCTCTAGCAAGCCTGAGTTCATTCTGCGCTTTAGCTTTTCTGACTTTACCCCTACACGTGCTAGCTATTTGTTTGAATTCCTCTTTGGTGATTTCCCCATTTTTCCATTTCTTATACATGTCCCGTTTAAAACATAGTTCAGTTTCAAGTTCCTTAGTCATCCATCCTGGTTTTTGAGACACCTCCCATTTTTCCTCCTCGTTGGCACGGTTTGAAATTGTGCCTTCAATATCTCCCTTTTGAGAAACTCCCATCCGTCTTGAACTCCCTTCTCTTTTAGTATTCCTGTCCATGGGATCACCCCCAGTATTTCTCTAAGTTTAGTAAAATCAGCTTTCCTAAAGTCTAGAATGCGTGTCTGACTATGCCTGGCTTCTACTTTCCACTGTATAATAAACTCCAGGAGGTCATGATCACTCCCGCCTAAGGATCCAACCACTTGCACCCCATTAACTAGGTCTTCCATGTTAGTTAGGATCAGATCCAAAATAGCTGACTCCCTTGTTGCCTCTTCCACCTTTTGGACAATGAAATTGTCTTTGAGGCAAGTGAGTAATTTGCTAGACCTTGAGGATTTTGCTGAGTTTGACTTCCAGCAAATATCAGGATAGTTGAAGACACCCATCACTACTATATTTCTCCTTTCTGAGTGTGTGGTCATCTGTTCTAGAAAGGCATCATCCAATTCTTCTGCTTGAGTTGGGGGTCTGTAGTAGACTCCCACACTAACATCCCTGTTGTTTCCCTCCCTTTTAATTTTTATCCAGATGCTCTTCACCTGGCTTCCAGGATTGATGTTCTGGATTTCTTCACTGGTGTAAATATCCCTGATATATAATGCTATTCCCCCTCCTTTCCTGTTTGGCCTGTCTCTTGAAAAGGTTATACCCCTGTATGTCTACATTCCAGTCATGAGACTCATCCCACCAGGTTTCAGTGATGCCTCATCCCACCAGGTTTCAGTGATGCCCCCCCCCCAGCGGCAGCGGACCATCTACAGGGCCTCCCTTGGCCCCAGCGAGCCCTGCCTGGCCCCGGTGAGCGGCGCGAGGAGGAGAAGGAGGGCGGGACCATCTGGGCATATAAAGGCCCCAACGAGCCCTTCCTCACCCCCCCCCCAGCGGCAGCGGACCATCTACAGGGCCTCCCTCGACCCCAGCGAGCCTTGCCTGGCCCCGGTGAGCGGCGTGAGGAGGAGGAGGAGGGCGGGACCATCTGGGCATATAAAGGCCCCAACGAGCCCTTCCTCACCCCCCCCCCCAGCGGCAGCGGACCATCTACAGGGCCTCCCTCGGCCCCAGCGAGCCCTGCCTGGCCCCGGTGAGCGGCGCGAGGAGGAGGAGGAGGGCGGGACCATCTGGGCATATAAAGGCCCCAACGAGCCCTTCCTCCCCCCCCCAGCGGCAGCGGACCATCTACAGGGCCTCCCTCGGCCCCAGCGAGCCCTGCCTGGCCCCGGTGAGCGGCGCGAGGAGGAGGAGGAGGGTGGGACCATCTGGGCATATAAAGGCCCCAACGAGCCCTTCCTCACCCCCCCCCAGCGGCAGCGGACCATCTACAGGGCCTCCCTCGACCCCAGCGAGCCTTGCCTGGCCCCGGTGAGCGGCGCGAGGAGGAGGAGGAGGGCGGGACCATCTGGGCATATAAAGGCCCCAACGAGCCCTTCCTCACCCCCCCCCCAGCGGCAGCAGACCATCTACAGGGCCTCCCTCGGCCCCAGGAGGAGGCGCAGAGGAGGAGGAAGGTGGGATCAGCTGGCCTTGAAGCCTCATCCCCCCTCATTAACTATCACCTGAAGACAATACTAGATGGCCTTGAGGCCTACCTCCCTTTCGCACTGCTTGTAGCACTTTGCCTTATGTTATTTATGCAGCCGCTGCCAGGACTAAAATCTGGAATCAGTTGGCCACTCATCTCCTCCCCTATGGATTGGAGCTGACCATAGTCTGGGAGCAGAAATCCAGGTTGTGAGGGGCCAGGGAAGGTATGGCGGTAACAGAGTCAACAAATGTTACAAAAGAAGGAGGGATCGAGGTTTAATATCTATCCCTCCTTCAGTTGACTCTGTTTCCCAGGATAAGTTGGAGAGCGTGCCAACCATTCCACTGACCCTTAACCTGCTCCTTTGCAATGCCAGGTCGGTTAAAAACAAAACTCACATCATCCATGATCTTCTAGTGGATGAGGTTGCCGACCTGGCATGCTTCACTGAGACCTGGCTGGGGGATGCCAGCTCCGCGACCTGGGCGCAGGCCCTCCCAGCTGGGTACTCAGTCAGTGAGCAGGTGAGGGAAAGTGGGCGGGGGGGTGGCATAGCCTTGGTTTATAGGAACACCTTAACCCTGATCAGGAAGCCTATCCGGAAAACGACGCACATCGAGTGTATGTACCTTAGCCTGAAGACCAGGGATAGTTTGGGGATTCTGTTGGTATACTGGCCACCCCGTTGCTTAACAGACTCCCTGACCGAGCTGACCGCCCTGGTTTCTGATTGCTGTTGGAGTCGCCCAGGCTTTTGGTTCTGGGCGACTTCAACATCCCACTCGAAACCAGTTTGCAAGATCTAACTGGCGCGGCTCGGGAGTTCATGGAGACCATGACTAACATGGGCCTATCTCAGCTGGTCGACAGGCCCACACATTGTGCTGGTCATACCCTCGATGCGGTCTTTAGTACGGAGCAGGAGCATCCGTGGGCAGAGATCAAAAATATCTCTGCCCTGTCATGGACGGATCACTTTCTGATCAGGGCTGAACTTAAGGCTACTGTTCACCCTCCCGGGGGTGGCGGACCCATTAGAACGGTCCGCCCTTGTAGGCTAATGGAACCAATTGGTTTCCAGAAAGCCTTAGAGGGTTTAATGGTTGGCAACGCCGGTGATTCTGTCGAAGCCCTGGTGGACACTTGGAACATCGATCTCGCCAGGGCTATTGACACAATCGCTCCCAAGCGTCCTTTCCAGCCTGCTTCGAATCGTAAGCCCTGGTACACCAAGGAGCTTAGGAGGATGAAGCGAGCTGGACAACGACTAGAGTGCGAATGGCGAAAGTCTCGTCTCTCATCCGACAGAACTCGCCTTAGGAAGCATCTTGACTCCTATAGGGAGGCTTTGCGTGCAGCACGGAAATCCTTCTGTTCTGCGCGCATTGCGTCTGCAGAGTCCCACCCGGCAGAGCTGTTTAGGGTGGTGGGGGAGTTGACGAAGGTTTCTCCTGCACCAAACCCCCTACTTAACCCGATGACAGCCTGCTGCGAGGCCTTTAATATTCACTTTGCAGATAAAATCTCTCGGATAAGAGCCGACCTAGATGCCATTGTTTTGGCAGAGTCCGTAAATGAGGCTTCCAGGAACTCCGTTGATGGCACTTTACTGGATCAATTACAACCTGTGAGTACTGATGACGTGGACAAGCTACTTGGAATGGTGAGGAAGACGACTTGCCCCCTCGATCCCTGTCCATCTTGGCTGGTTGTCCAGGGGGGGATGCGTTGAGGGTGTTCCATCGGGACACAATCAACGGGTCATTCAGGGAAGGCAAGGTACCATCTTGTTTAAAGGAGGCGGCGGTTAGGCCACTCCTGAAGAAGCCTTCCCTGGATCCCCTGGATAGAAACAACTATAGACCAGTCTCCTTGCTCCCGTTTTTGAGCAAGGTCATCGAGAGGGCAGTTGCTTCCCAACTCCAAGCAGTCTTGGATGAAACCGATTATCTCGACCCATTTCAAACTGGCTTCAGGACAGGATTTGGGGTTGAGACTGCCATGGTTGCTCTGACCGATGACCTCCGCCTGAGTATCGACAGGGGTAGTGTGACCCTGTTGGTGCTCTTGGATCTCTCAGCAGCCTTTGACACCATAGATCATGCCATCCTCTTAGATCGCCTGAGAGAGTTAGGAATTGGAGGCACTGCTTTGCAATGGTTCCATTCCTTCCTCTCGGGCAGATCTCAGAGGGTGAGGCTCGGGGACAGTTGCTCATCTAAAATCGAGCTTAATTGTGGTGATCCTCAGGGCGCCATCCTGTCCCCGATGTTGTTTAATATTTACATGAAACCGCTGGGGGAGATCATTCGGAGGCATGGAGCTCGGTGTCTTCAGTACGCTGACGACACCCAGATATACCTCTCCATGTCCAGATCATCGTCTCAGACTTCAGATGGTGTCTCACCTCTTAATGACTGTCTTAGAGCGGTAATGGGTTGGATGAGGGAAAACAGGTTGAAGTTGAATCCAGGCAAAACGGAGGTACTCACAGTCACAGGCCCAAAGCCAGATCTGGGAATACAGTCTCCAGTCCTGGATGGAGTCACACTCTCCCCTAAGGACTGTGTTCGCAGTCTGGGGGTGTTCTTAGATTCATCGCTTCACATGACTAGTCAGGTGAATGCGGTGGTCAGGAGCGCCTGTTATCAGCTTCGGCTGATACGCCAACTGCGCCCTTATCTGGATATGAGGGATCTGGAAACTGTAGTGCACGCCCTGGTAACCTCACGTTTGGATTACTGCAATGCTCTCTACATGGGGCTACCCTTGTGCCTAACCCGGAAACTTCAATTAGTAAAAAACATGGCAGCCAGACTAATTACCGGAACATCTAGGAGGGAGCACATAACACTGGTGCTTAAATCCCTCCACTGGCTGCCGATTAGTTTCCGGGCACAGTACAAGGTGTTGGTTTTGACCTTTAAGGCCCTACATGGCTTGGGTCCATCCTATCTTAGGGACCGCCTCTCCCCGTATGATCCCCCCGCGCCCTGCGGTCCTCTGGGAGGAATCTGTTACAGCCAATAAGAACTAGGCTGTCTCAGACCTCCCAGAGGGCCTTCTCCATAACCGCTCCCAGACTCTGGAATGGCCTGCCGGATGAGATCCGTCTTATTACTACTCTTGCTGCTTTCAAGAAAGCAGTAAAGACGGATCTCTTTCGGCAGGCCTTCCCGGAATAGCATTTAGCTGGGAGATGAGTTTTTAGAATTGCTCCACTGATTCTGTGTATGTGTATGTTTACTTTTTTATTATTATTTCTTAACTATGTGGCATTTTTAATTTGAATGTAATTTAATCTTATTTTAAGGGGATGGGAGGGTGGGATTATGGGACGGGGGAATGATTTTTAACTGTGTTTTGTTTTTGTATCTTGTTGTACCCCGCCCCGATTGCCACGCAGAGGGGCGGGTTATAAATAAAAATTATTATTATTATTATTATTATTATTATTATAATATTTGCTTTGTTGTGCTAGGAGTTCAAGTTCATCTTGCTTATTTCCCATGCTCTGTGCATTAGTGTAGAGACATCTAAGACCATATGTCCCCCTTACTTGCTGTCTGTGCACGTTTTTTTGCCTCCCGCTGTTGGGTCCCTGTACTGTTTGCCTTGTTTCCTCTATGACAGTTTGACTATTTTTTCCAGTCCTTTTGTCTTCCAGGACGCTGTTTCCCTTCCCCACATAATTCAGTTTAAAGCCCTCCTGATCAAATTCTTGAGACTGTTGGCAAAAACCTTTCTTCCAACTGGTGTGAGATGCAGCCCATCCCTTGCCAGGAGTCCGCCCTCATGGAACCACAGCCCATGATCTAAGAATCCAAATCATTCTCACATTACAGAAGTCTAGATGGGAGGTTACCAGAGTGTGTACCACAGTTTCAAGGTCCCTTACTTCCAGGAAAGGGCACAGCTGGCGTATCAGCCGAAGCTGATAACAGGCATTCCTGACCATCGCATTCACCTGATTAATCATGTGAAGGGATGAGTCTAGGAGCACCCCCAGACTGCGAACACAGTCCTTCACGGTAAGTGTGATCCCATCCAGGACTGGAGGTTGTATCCCAATACCTGGTTTCGGTGCTGCTACTGTGAGTACCTCCATTTTATCTGGATTCAGTTTCAATCTGTTTTTCCTCATCCAGTCCATTACCACCCTAAGACAGTCGTTAAAAGGAGAGATGCCATCCGAAGTCAAGGCTGACGACCGGGACATGGAGAAGTACATCTGGGTGTCATCAGCATACTAATAACACCCAGTCCCATGTCTCCGGTCGTCAGCCTCTGAATATTATGTCTGGTTGGTTAATTTCCCCATTATTAACAGAAAATACCTTGCCCACTTATTGACAGAAAATGTAGTTAAGAAACATAAGCAGTTTTATGTACAGTCTCTCCATTTTAAATGTCAGGGACAGGTCAGTGAACACAAAGCATCTGTAACTCCTGTGAAGATGAAATCACTTATAGGATTGTGCTATTAGCAGTATAAGCTGTGTAGTTCTTCTTACAGGCTGCCATTCAAAAGAGCTTTACTAAAACAGGTGTATGTTTTCTTGAAGGATAGGGCTATTGGGCTGCATTGTTGTGGGGGTATGTTGTAGGCATATTTAGTTCCAGAAGCTGAAAAAGTTAAATTAAATGCATTACTTGTGTTTTTTTAAAACCAAACTCTTCCTATAAGAAAAAGCAAGTTTTCTAACAAATAAAGAAATTCCCACATTCAAATAACATTAGCCAGGGTAATAATGAAGACAAACTTACCCCATACCACCCTCGCAGACAGACAACTGTCCCAATTTGGCAGACACAATCCAAATTATTCATCTGTTGTCCCACTTTTTCAACTGCTTCTAAAATGTCTTGCTTTCTCTTTCCCCTCTCCACTTTTCTCCTGTCTTCTGAGTTTACTTCAACTTGTAAACTGATGAGTTCAAAATAATAAAATAGTTTGCACTCAATTATCTCAGGAAGGTGGAGAGTAGAAGAGGACAGTGGGATCTTGCTCTTCCTAGTAAGCTTAGGCAAAAGCAAATAGTCTATCCTTCTGCATTAATAACTTTTGCCATCTTGACCACACTCTGACGTTGCCTGGTCACATGTTCTTGTTTTCATCTGTGAAATGCTGGATAATATATTATTCTCCAGTTAACACATACATACAGTTCTTCAGATCAACTAAACAAGTGACATTATCTTGGGAGTGTCTTGAAGGTTTCATTTATCGGCCTCTGGTCACCCATCCACCACTCACCCTGTTTTTCAGACAACCCATGATGATTCCCCACTGATATTGCTGATTCTTATGAAGGGTAAAACGCAACTGCCGCATATGTTCTAAAAACACATTTATTTTTGCAATTCAGTTTCAAGGAGCTGGACTGTGACTCTCTCTTCACTCTCTTGAGAAATCTGAAATAGAGTTTTTGCGCGTGTTTTAGCACTGTTGCTGTCTCGGGCCCTGGACTGTAAGTGCAGTAAAATGGGTAAGGTCTGGTGACAGATTTCCCTGAACAAATAATTGCAGTTAATCTTCAACTTTACAACCTTTTCTTTTTTGATTCAGCCAGCCTCTTAATAAAACAGGAAGAGCCCTGCTGGATTTGGTAAGAACATGGGTTTGTCAGGTCCAGCATTGGAGTTTATCACACGGGGGAAATCCTGTGCGGAAACGGTTTAAAGTAGAAAAAACGCAAAAGTGGATGTTTTTTCAGACGGCGTTGCTGTTAAACTGGGGTTAAAATGGGGTTAATCCGAACGGAAACCCCTCATTGACTGCTTCTTTTTACTTTCGGGTTTTTCCGAAAGTAAAAAGAAGCAGTTTCCCTTCAGATTAACCCCATTTTAACATCGCTTTCACTTTTCACACTGGGGAATCCCGTTAATAAATTGCTTCCGCTTTTGCGTTTTTTTCTACTTTAAAGCAGGGTTTCTGCACGGGACTCCCTATGTGATAAACTCCATTGTTTCCCATGGCAGCATCTGGGAAACTCCCAGGTAGGACATGAGGGCCATGGATTTCTTCTCACTGTTCTCCAGATCCTAGGATATACATGCATGTTACAGTGGGCCTTTGGCGTTTGCTGAGGTTTGGCTCCAGGACCTCCTGTGGATACCAAAATCTGTGGATGCTGAAGTCCCATTAAATACAATGGCGATAGTAAATTGGTATCCTTAATATAATATGGCAAAATCAAGGTTTGTCTTGTGAAATTTATATATTTTTTGAATATTTTCAAGCCATGGATGCTTGAATCTGTGGATAAAGTATCTGTGGATACAGAGCGCCAACTGTATTTATAACCCTGAGGGTAGTGTATAGCCATTGTGACAACAGCCATTGTATATAAGTAAATAATAATTTTGTCCTCAAGCAGGAATGCTCCCAAGGCCTCCAAGTTCCTAGGTGCTGTTCCCATGCCTCCTTGAATTCTCCTTCCCCTTTCGCTTGTTTCCTCCTGGTTCCATAAACACTTTTCTTCCTCTGCAGCTACCTTGATTCCAGTGGAACATATGGCGTACAACCATTTTCACAGTGAAAGCGCTTCTTTTAGGCTTTAATGCGATTTAGAAAAACCCACTTTTCAACCACAGATTCTAGAGGAAAGCATTCCCCCCCCCCCAACACTTGTCCAGCCAGATCAGTGTGGCAGCAGAGGGTGAGGTAGTTGTGGGGTGAGTAGGACAGATTGGTGAATGGCATTCTTCATCTGGCAAGCGTTTCACCATTTTTTGCTCTTTTGCAATTTTATCTGTGTGCACGCACATTAAGCCAAGAGAAAGTTTTAAAAAAGAGGAACTTTACTCAAGACTTATTTTGTCAGAAACACAACTAATGTGGGTCCCTCCTATGTAATGGTTGGGGTTGGGGTTGTACTTGTTTGTATCAATTTGAATTGGCCAGGATGAATGTGTGGCTATCAATACAATTTGAGTCTGGATTTTTACAAGTCAGTGTAGTGTAAACAGGGTGAAATCTGGATAAAACATGGGGCACTGGAGTCGGATTATATTGTTGGTGTGGATTTAGCCTGAGGTTTGCAGCCAAGAAAGAAAGGAGTTTGGAAAGTCACTTTTTGGACTACAACTAACACATCCCTTAACTAGACTGGCTAGTGGTTGTGTTGGCTAAGATATCCTGGGAGCTCAACCTAAAACAATGTGTTTTCCAATTTTTGGCAAAACCTAATTTGCATGAGAGTGTTAGGTGTGTGTGTGGAAATACCCTGTGCCCCCCCATCCTTATAAGATCAGTCTCTCCTTGTTGAGGGATGGGGGTAAGTGGAAAGAAGGCCTCCAGCTCTCTCTGAAACAGAGGACCATATCCTTTGATTTGGCAGGGAAAATCCTGATTAATCCTCTGTCATCCCAACTTTTCAGCAGGTTTAAAAATTTCCCAGTTTCTTTCTCCTACTCCCATTTCCTCCCTTGGTCCTCAGCCTACTTCAAATAATGCAAACTGAGTTCAAAGTGCAAGCATAGTTTACACTCAATTATCACAGGGGTGGGGGAGGGGGAAGAAGAGAGGTGGAATCTTCTCTTCCCCAGTAGGCTCAGGCAAAAGCAAACTGCTGCATAACTTTTATGTGAGTAAAGCAACACTAGAATGGTCAAGATCCCCAAAGTCATTAATCAGTGAAAATGCACAAGCTAGGAGAAACTGCAACAATTTGCTTTTGCCTGAGCCTACAGGGAAGGACAAGACTCTGTCCTTCCTCTCCCTATATTGAGTTAATTGAGTACAGATTACTTCTGCACTTTGAACTCACTTTGCTGTAATTGAAGTAAGATGAGGACAAACGGTGAAAGTGTGAGGATAAAGGCACAGGGACACTTAAAAGCTACTGACAAAGTAGGGCAGAAGAATATTAATCAGGACTGTCCCTGACAAATCAGGACAGTTGGATGGTATGCAATGAGTTTTTCCTGAGCTTATCATTACATATCATTTGGGCTGAGTGAAATGCTTACACTTAAGCCTTGTTTGGATAGTGGTTTTACTTGTTTCCTTCAGATGACATTTAGGTTTGTAGCTTCAAAGAGGCACATGCCTCCCCCGTCCCTGCCAGGAAATGGTTGAGGCTCACCTCCCATAAAAGGCAGGGACCGTTTAGTCCCAATACACCTTGAGACCAAAAGACTAGGTTATCCACATGTTGTTTTACAAATATCTGATTGCTGTTTTTCTCTAGGCGTGCACTTTTGTTGAGAGATACTATCGAGGAGAATATGCGGTCAAATTATTTATAGCTGTTGTGGTTTTCACTGTAGCACAAGGTAACTGAATTATGTGAAATCATGCCTAACAGAAATATTCTCCATTGAAGAATGTTTGACAGATATGTTATTTGCTATGTTTATTGGAAGAAATGGGGAGAAGGAAGACTAAATTGGCAATAATAAAAAGGAAAAAAAACCCAGTTTTTATAATAATCAAAACAATTTAATTAGGTTCCTACATCTTAGATATTCTTGTCAGAGTTTGCAACAGCATTAATAATAATAGTTTAGTTTAGTTGGTTACACAGGTTTGGTCATTGTATTCTGGGTCAGCATTACTGTAAGGCACAATGGGGCCTCAGACATAGATGTTATGTAGAGAGGGCAAAAGCAACTGGTCTGCACATCATAAGCTATTCTACTGCCATCAAGTAAGGATAAAGGATGTTGTTCCATCACTATTACTGAGGCAAGATTCAAGCGCTGTCCAGTTGGCATTTGTAAGTGGAACTGGAGGTACCATCTTCCTTCAGGTAATGAAACATTGGTTTTAGGCCAACCTTTAGGTCAGCTGTTGTTGTTGTTAACTGCCCTCAAGTTGTCCCCAACTCATGGCAACCCTGTGGATCAGACAACTCCAAGACCCCCTGGCCTCTACTGCTCTACTTGTTGTTGTTGTTATCGTTGTTGTGTACCATCAACTCATTTCCAACTTATGGCGACTGTCTTGGCAAGATTGGTTCAGAGGAGGTTTGCCACTGCCTTCCCCTGAGGCTCAGAGCATGTGACTTTCCCAAAGCTACCCAGTGGGTTTCATGGCCAAGCTAGGAATTGAACCCTGGTCTTAAGAGTCATAGTCCAATACTCAAACCACTATATGACACTGACTCTTACTGCTCTGCCTAGGTCCTGTAATTTCAGGTCCCTGACTTCCCTGATTGAGTCCATCCTTCTGCCAATGGGTCTTTCTCTCTTTCTACTGCCCTCCACCTTTCCTAGCATTATTGGCTTTTCTAATGAGTCTTGCCTTCTCATAATATGGCCGAAGTATGACAGCTTAAATGTAATCATTTTGGCTTCCAGGGAGATTTCTGGCTTTATCTGCTCAAGGATCCATTTGTTTGTCTAGCTAAGCAGGATTATTTGAGTTAAAGAATTATCTTCATTAAGAGACAAAAGCTGAAATATAGGGATGAACATTTGAACGATCCCTCCACCATGAAAACTGGCATGTTAGAGAGCAACCTGGATGAGAAACCTTCTCTCTGGCAGCAATAGCTAAGGACTATTATTATTTTAGCATGAGCACACATTCAGTGGTGTGATTGACCACCTGCAGCCTAAGCAGTACAACTTTGGAAACAGACTGTTTATTGAATAAAGAATTTGGGGGCAGCACTGGGCATCAGTGTTTTCCAGTGGCATCCCCCTTCCTTCCCACCAATCCCCGGAATATGTGAGTCATGCACTTATTCCATTCTGTTGCTCATCTGTCCTCTCCTCTCCAGCAGTTCAAGGAAAAGGAGCACTGATTTCTACATACATGGATTGGGTCTAGAAGAGAGATGAGCAAATGAGTAGATGTGGAGGCATCCAAGAAAGGGAGTCCACAAATGGCATCTTGCCCAATTACGTGCCCGTCCAGCTGCAAAAGTCTCTACAGGAGCTAGCTACCCACAGTGTGTTCTCCTCCCAGCACAATTTCTCAAAATATTGGCCTCCTTTGCTCACATGTGTTCCAGCTTATGTTTTACACATTAGCTGTCATGTTTTAAAATGCCATGTTTTCTTTGTCTGCACAAATACTCCCAACTTAAACCTAAGAGCTGCTGAGCCAGCTGCTTTCACATAATATTATGTCATGTTGGCATTACAGCAACATCATCCCAGCCTCATAATCAGTAACAAGAGGTGAAAATGCTTCAAGAGTGGAGGGTCACACCACCGCTTATGCACATCTACATATACCAGACAATGAAGTGACGCAGAAGTTATTTACAGGGAGTTTAAACCACTGTAGGCATTGTTTGTATTCAAGGGTTTGCCTCCATTTAGCTTGATCAAAATGTTTGCCGGCAGCAAGATTGCATGTCATTCTAAAATAAGAATAAAAGGTGGCTGTTTCACTCTGACTTTGCATTCTCTTAAACAAAGAATGTGCAAGAGGAGTGAAGCCATCTTAGGGCTTATCCGGTGCCTTGATGAGCCAGTCCAGGACAGGGGGGCTGGTGGGATCTGTTGCTGCTGAAGTCCTCCCATGAGCAACATGTGTGCAGAGGTCCCATGTTGAACTAGTTAAGAACAGAGTACAGGACCAAGATGGCTCCTGTACAGCTGTAGAACCAGGAGTGGATTTACTCCTCCCATGGCAATGGATCCACTGACTTCTCCTGCTCTGTGACTGCTTTCTTTTGCCAACCACTCACCATCTCAATTAGGACCTTGAGTGATAGGTAAAACTGGATGTTTTTTGGTACCTATAGGAACTGTGCATCCAAACACTGTCTGAGTCTCTTTCTGTGTGCAGAGAAAGGCATGGAAGACATTTGAGAATTCCTCCTGGAGAGAAGGTTGAAATATAGGGCAAGTCCTGGAAAAGGAGGATGCCTTTGCTGTAGCAAGCCCCAGAAAATCTGAGGGAATTTTGCAAGAGACATCTGTGAGAAGCACAGGAACAGAAGGATAACATGCACTTGCCCATCATTTAGGATAAATTTACCATTTTTTTAAATTGAATTATTTTGAAAGACTACTATATTTATGTTCATGGATTTCTTAGGACATACATGTGGAGATTGTTCATTAGTATGATGGAATGTAAAGCTCCGTCAAGCATGCCTCCATCTTCTCCTCTCCTCTTCTCCCCTGCCCACAATGTACCTTCTTCCTGATGGCACAACCCTCCCCACTGGACATGGACATATATTAGCCAGGAAAGGCCTGCGGCAGCCAGGAAGCAGTTCATTGTGTTTCTGCAGTTGTATAAACACAGGAAATATCTTGTACATTTCAGGGTATTCTGGAGCTCTGGAAGGATAACATTTCCTGCATGCATCCAGCTTCTGAATACCTGGACACTGCCTGGCTTCTCCTGCAGCAAGAAGGTATGGTCAGGCCAGTCATTGCATTAAGAAGTTTCTAGATCACTGCATAATGCTTACATATGCCACTAACAGGATTCTAGCCATAATTTATTTTATAAATATGGAACCCTTATTTTGTTTTCTCATTCCTGTGGGTAACATTCTTGAAAGCCACTATACAGTGACATCATCCCTTTATCTATTATTGAGCATGAACCGGCCAAATTCATGCAGTCTTAAATCCTACTAATTTCAACAGTAAAACACTGGTTTAAATTGCTGCATCTGAATTCAGTGGGATTTAAAAGCACTTAACCTGGGCTGGTTTGTGCCCATTCATTTAGAAATGGTGCCTTCCAGAAATTCTCATAAAGGATCTGCAGCAAAATGTATTTAATTTCAAAATCTCAACTGCAGGGGGAATTGTACCTTCCTCAGATTAAACACAATCCTTTCACAGTTCTTAAACACTCCACTGGTCATATGGAATATATTTTAACATAGTTGTGGAAAAGGCAAAGACAGCTGAGAGCTTGCCTAAGAGAAGAAAAGTCATTCATACAAATTAATAAATCTTCTGTAATTCTTAGGTAATGTGGCTATATATATATATATATATATACACACACACACACATATGTACACATGCACATATTTTTCTAGTTATTATTGCCTCCATGGGGGGGTGGAGAGTATTTCAGGATTGGCGAAATCCCCAGAAATTCCTGGCAAATCTCAGAGTCTGGGAGTTGTGAGCACAAAAAGTGCTTCTCACATATACAGTAATTTGGTCCCTGCCTTTCCATCCAACACCTCATCAGTGGCCACTCCGCATTTCAAAGAAATTTCTGCCATTTCAATGTGTTGGCACCAGGACTGGCACAAGACATTTTACTGCCAGTCAGTGGCCACCCTCACCCAACTTAAGGTGCACAGTGCCCTGGGGCAGAAATTTTTCCACATGAGTCAGAAATCACTCATCTCTCCTATCCCTCATTTGTCAAAATGCAATAATAGCCATGTAAATAGCTAAACATTTGTGGCAGTCTAAAGACAGGGCTGGCCCTTATTAGTACAATTCAGTTGGCTTTCAGGTTTGCTTTATAAGGTGCCAAAATTTATTGTATTCTGTTTTCCCAGGGAGTCATGTCATCTCATGATATGTCCAAAGTATGACAGTCTCAGTTCAGTCTTCTTGGCTTCTATGGACAGTTCAGTCTTGATTCTTTCTAGGATCCATTCATTTGTCTTTTTAGCAGTTCATGGTGTCCACAGAAGTTTAAAATATGATGTGGACAAACTTGAGTATTGGGAGAAAGCTGGGCTATGAGTAAAACCATGACCCTGAGATTGCAAGACCTGAGCAGGACAGTTGCTAAACAGGGCACATGGAGGTCTCTTACTCACAGAGCTACTGTAAATCTAACCCCCTAAGCCAGGGGTAGGCAACCTTTCCCCTTTAAGGGCCGAGGGACTTCAGCTCCCAGAAGCCTCAGCCATGTTGGCCAATAGTCCCATGTTGGCCAATAACTCCTGGGATTCTGGGAGCTGAAGTCCCTCGGCCCTTAAAGGGGAAAGGTTGCCTACCCCTGCCCTAAGCAGACGGCTTAAAGGGCCGTCTTGGGGGCAGGGAAGGGGAGGGGCAGCTGCATGATTGGCGCCCCAACCCTTTCCCCAGCTCGTCCTCGCAGCAGCTGGCCCTCCGCACAGCCGGCGCTCCGAGGAGGACCTCCCGCTGCAGCATTTGCACGCACTACGGCGGAAGAGTCAGCGAAGGTGCACCGCAGCCTTTTGCGGTGCACTTCGCCGACTTGTGAAAGGCGCACCAATTTAGCGCTCCTTTCAGGGGTGGCGAAGCTGTGCCACGGGACCGAGGCATGGGGATGCCTCGGTCCCGCTGCGCAGCTACCTGGGGTGGCCCATGGCCGCCCGTCTGCTTCCCCCAAAGTTGACTTGATGGCAAATGGCAACAATAACCTAAAAATACCCAGATAAGTTATAATATAAAAATGCAATGAAATAAATTATCATATTAAAGCAACAACTCAGTTGAAAACAAATTCAGTGCATCTTGGTTGTGGAGGAGGAGGAGGAGAAGAAAAAAACACACCAATAAACCTTCCCAAATGAAACTGAACTTGCACAAGGTCAGGTGTAGGCACAGTGCTGTCTGAGGGCTACATGTACCCCCCCCCCCAAGACTGCTTTTGCAACCCTAACCCTGGCTTCCACCATACTTCTTTTCTGGTCAAAAAAATAAGGTGAATTGTCTTTCATGGCAAAGCTTTACGCCAGTTTTGTCCACTGGCAGCTAGTGCTCCCATGTCAGGCTCCCATTCATGATTCCAGTCTCAGCTTTAAAGAAGTGATCCCTAATTCCAAACCTATTCTGGGGATGGGGTTCAGTGAGATAGTAACTGAGAAATATTAAAACCTGGTTTCACTGCTCTACTGACACTGGAGCCACCAGTTTTCTCCATCATTGTCTGTTAATCTAACCTGGTGAGCAGGTGTTTGACCTGACCCAGTGACCTGCTCTGAATAGGAGAAGTGGGGGCTTTTGGTGTCAATGGAGCAATGAATCTGTTCTGGGTTTTAGTCTAAAAACATTAAAGGAGCATACTAGCTGCTGCATCCTACCACTTAAAGGGGCCCAGCACTTTTATTAATATGGCAGACAGGCCTTTTAATGGGATGTGCTCTGCTTTTTTATCTTTTCTATTATGTTTTATATGTTTTACAAACTATTTTTAACTTCGTGTTTTTAATAGTTATTTTTAAAAAAATCTTTTGTATGATAAGATTTTAGATGTACTTTATTTCAACTTGTTGTAAGGCATTTTGAATCTGGGAGAAAAATGGTATATAAGCAAAAGCCTGAATTCTGCCACTAGTACTAACTAAAGAAAGTCCACTGAACCAATAGGATTTAGCTATGTGTAATATGAATGTGTTATCATTTAACAAATTATTGAATGGGTCTACTTTAGTTGGGACTAACCAACAAGATTACTGCTTAAATAAATACATACATTTGTGGTAGCTTTTTAAAAATTTGGATTAAATCCTTGGCCCAAGTGGATTCAGCACCCCATTAATACTAGAGCTACCATCTCACCAGGCTCTGGACCACTTTTAAACCCTTCTGCCAAATGCTGTCTGAGGGTAGTAAGAGTTGAACAGGTTGAGTCTCCCTTATGCAAAATGCTTGGGACTAGAAGTGTTTTGAATTTTGGAGTTTTTCAGATTTTGGAATATTTGCAAATACATGAGATATCTTGGAAAGGAGACCCAGGTCTAAACATGGTATACATTTATGTTTTGTGGACACCTTAAACACATAGCTTCAAGGTAATTTTATATACAATATTTTTAACAATTTTGTGCATGAAAGAACATATGTGTACATAGAAGCATCAGAAAGCAAAGGTCTCACTATTTCAACTACCCATGTGAACAATTTTGCATTTTAGAATATTCCAGATTTTGGAATTCCAGATAAGTGAGACTCAACCTATAGTCCAGTATATCTGGAAGACCCCAAAATTAGGGAGCACTAACTCTACAGAAGGGAGACTCTATACTCCAAACTCTACAAGCAGGGATAAATTTTAAAAATCTGTGTTTAACAACTAGTGGTGTCAGGGGGTGCAGTGGTGCGGTCCGCACAAGGTGACACCCCAGAAGGGGGAATGACACCCGGTTGGGCCCTCCCTCTGTGCTCCCACTGTGAATCACCCCCTTGTATGCTCCCATCCTCCTGCGCCTCTCACATCCCACCCTCCCATGCCATCCCCGTGCCCCCCCATGTACTCCTACACTGTGCCATCCCAGATGGGGTGGTGCATACTCCCTCCCACCCCTGTGCCACCTCATCTGGGGCAGCTTGGGGGAGTGCATGTGAGGAGGTCAGTGCTGGAGGGTGGAAGTGCACATGGGAAGCCCCACCTCCAGAAGCCCTGCCCTCCACGCCTGGTGACACTCCCTACACCGGGTGCAGGGATGCCACTGTTAACAACTATGCACCAACACGTTGGACATAGAGCAGTAGAGGAGACAGAGCATGTGTGAGAAAGGATATGGGAAAAATTAAGTCAAAGTTGGCATGCTTTCCCCACTTAATGAGAGGCGTTCTGCTATGTGAAGCAGTACAAAGTGAGTAGCCTATGGTTTGCCCATCTAAACCCCAATTCCTCAGCACTCTTTGTGTGTGTGTGTCCCTTCAAATTACCTGCTGACTTATGGCAACCCCGTGGGTTAATAGAGATTTGTTAGGCAAAGAATGCTCAGAGGTGATTTTGCCAGTTCCTTCCTCTGAAATATAGCTTGCAGCACCTGCTACACATTGGTAGTCTCCCACTCAAGTACTAACCAGGACTAACCTTGTTTAGCTTCCAAGATCAGACAGGAGGTCTGATGCCTTTAGGATTTTCTTGCCTCTGTACACTTTCATTCCAGGGAGGTTGTATATTATCACAGTGCCATTGGGGAGCTGTAATGTGGGGTTAGGTGAAAAATAGCATAAAGAACCACGCAGTGTTTAATTTGAGTTCTGTGTGCATTAGGGACAAAAGTCATAAGGTTAGGGATTTCTAAAAATCACCATGGTACACAATTTTTGCTATTCAAGCATGATCAGCTGTTTTAAGTCTCATGGTATCTCCCTGCCTTGTGTAATACTGAGGTGAGAATGTTATGCTTTCAAAATTTAAATGTTTTCAATCTTTAATTATTTTTTTTAAATGGCCAAAATGATTTAAGAGTGTTGGGAAAAAATAATTTTAAGTTTTTGGTTTGTAAGGCAAAAGTTTACCCTTCTTTCATCTAACTTATTGATTGCTTTTATATTCTCTTTTATGCAGTTTTTACACCCTCAAGGGGTACCTTTATTCTCAGATAATTAAAAAAATTCTTGGTTCAAGCAATTATATGGGACATGGTTGGGAACTGTGTGGGCCCAGAGATGCATGAAGCCCTTGAGAATTATCTCATGGGGTCGTTGGTATCACGAAAGAAACATGTTTTCTTTTTTGCCTCCAAATCCAATTTTAGCCAAATACTCCAGAGGCTGCCATTCTGGATTTAGTGCTATTTTTTTTTCTGCAGGGAAGCAATTGATCAAGATCTTGATCACCCATAAGGGATTTCTGCTTTCTGGCCAAATATTATTCTATAAATCACACTGCTGATTCTTAACTCATTCTAGTTAATTTCAGAAACCAATGAGAGATTCATCTGAGTAAGGGTTTAAATCAGGTTCTTTCAATCTGGTGCCTTCCAGATTGTTTGATTACAACTCGCAAGGGGTGAGGGACACTCTAGTCCACATCCATAGGGCATCAAGTTGGGGAAGGCTGTGTTGAATTGTCTATTTCTATGTGTTTTCCAGCAGCAGCTTCCAGCTTTGAGTGACTATTTAGCCTGAGGAATGAAAGCAGCTATAGTGTCAGTTTGCATTCCGAGTGTTGGGATGGTTTTAGGTGAAGAGGTCCTCTTCAGAATACACCAGATGGCATTACAGGGAGACAAAATATATATTTGTAGTCCTTTATTTGTGAACTTCTCAGCTACTTGTTGAGTTCATGCCCAGAATCAAGAAAACTTTCATGGATGTGTTGTCTCTGGAGCTTATCGTATGGCTTTTAAAATTGTCTTACCTCTCCTGACTTAAATTTTAATTTGACTGGCATCTGGACCCTATCGCAGGGATTTTGCCACTGAATCTGCCACCTAGGTCCATCCCGTGTCCATCCCTGCTCCTGTGGTGCTCTGCGTGAATCTTTTCGAAACCAGAGGTTTTCTGGCTTAGGGAAATGGCCACTGGAGTGCCCCTGGGAGCAGGGACGGACCTGGGATAGACCCAAGCAGCAGATTTGGTGGCAAAATCCCTGCGATAGGGTCCAGATGCCAGCCAAATTAAAATTTAAGTTGAGAAAGGTAAGACAGTTTTAAAAGCCATATGATAAGCTCCTCTTCCTGTTTTCTTTTACTTAACCCTGTATGAAATAGCAGCCAGTAAGACAAGGGCATTAAGGTAAGCCAAAATTGTGCTTAAGAAGGTGACATTACAAGGCAAGTACTAGAGTATAACTACTCCATTAAGCTTGAGAAGAAAGGTAGAATATATATTTAATTAAGTCTGCTGTTGGCGCATTGTTGATTGTGATGGGGACTTGATTCAAGCTGCCAGGTGAAATACGGGAAAGGGCAGAACAGGCAAATTCAGCAGGAGTTGTGACAGCACAGGAGACCTGTCCTTTATGTCATCTGGCAACCCCACCACGGAGTCAGAAAACACTGACATTCTCCTAGCCTGTCCTATCTCACAAGGTTATTGCAAGACTGAAATGAGGAATAAATCCATGGGCATAAATCTAGGGGATTGTGGGAAGTGTGTGGCCCTCTAGATGTTGTTGGATTCCAAAGGTACAGAATGCTGGGAGCTGCAGTCCAATTATATCTGAATTCTTGCAATCCTGGTATAAATTTAACAGTGGTGTTCGTGTCAGGTGAAGGCCTTGACACAAGGTGAGAGGTCCAAAGCTTCTATATTCTCCTGAGAACATAGGTAGACCTCTCAACTATCCCAGCCTAGGGCTGACAAATATCTCCCCATTGGTTTTGGAGAGGGATTTAAAAAAAACCAACCACCTACCAGTGTGACAAGGTGAATAATGGGCACATTCACTTTCTCCTGCCCTCCTGACTGGCATGAACCAACAGGGCTTTGGGAGTGGCAGGCAATCTACTACTTCATTACCTGCTCCTATGACCACTTTCTTACAAATTGTTCCCCTAGTGGGTGAATGTTAGTATGTCAAATTTGGTGAAAATGATACTAGCTCAAGGCATTTTCTCTCTATGGTTACTCACTCATCCCTGGATCAAGAGTTTTAGTGCACTGGCTATGACCTATCGTGAATCAGTCTGAGTGGGTGACAGTCATCTATATCTTAAATTAATTGGCACAGATAAACCTGGGTGACGGGACTCCATTAACTTCATGGTAACCATAACAAAAAGAGAGAAAAGTTCCCTTTTAGGGCTGATATGGCTCAGACCTGCTAGCATTAGTCAACATTCACAGTCTGACTTCCTAATCCACTCCTTCAACTTCATTATCTGTCTTCTTGCCCCCTTTGTTTATGACAAATTACAGAGCCTCACCTTAGTCTCTACAGAGGGAATGTGGTAATAATAAGGCAGATAGTTCAGCCTCTACTGTCTGCTCCCACATGAGTCAATATGACACATCTCACATTCATCTGCTGATTTACTATTACCACCAGCACAAGCCAGTAGTAAACTTTTAACAGGTTTCTGTAATAGTCACTGTGGCAGCATTAGAATACAACTCAGTTGGCAAGCATGTTTTTTGTTGACTTGGTCCTCCAGAGACATTTGATCTGTCTCCCAAAGGACTAAAGGAATCAGTAGGCTTTTGTGAGTTTCTTGTGTATGTGCTTTCACGTAGCCGACTTATGGCAACCCCATGAATTTCATAGGATTTTACAGGTGCCATAATCAGATTAAAGAGGTGGGAGTGGTGAAGAAGACAAAATCCTTGGAGGTCTTTTGTTTATCTTGAAATGACTCCCTTTCCCCCTTCACCCCTGCCCTGAACTATCTTTGCTGAGATAACACTTTTTAGACATTCCACCCGAGGATGGATGGGTTCCCCTCTCCACCTACACATAATGATGGTTTTGGAAGCTTGCTTTATTTAGCCCAGACTTCAACAACAAAAAAGTAAAATACTCCCCCCCCCGCCAGACACACACTAAACCCCAGAAGTTAGCAGCACATCCATCACCCTGTGCTTGTTTGCAAAGCGTGTGTAAGATGAGATAAAGAGAAAGCAGTTTGACAAACTGATGGCAGAAAGGGGAGAGGAGAAAGGAGGGAGAGAGAGAGAGAGAAGGGGAGGAAAAGCAAAGGAAGGGGATGACATGCATATAAGCACATGTGTGTACACACATATACACACTCCTGAGTGTGTGTGCACATGCACACACAACTGGTAGCTTACCTCAGATGATGTAATAGGTTGTGCAGAGCTTCAAGAGAAAAAAATTCTCTAAACTTTCCAGGGTCTGATTACTGCTACACACACCAAGTGCCTAATGCAGTGCATGTAATAAATGCCTCTGTCACAAGGAACATTGCGTCAGTTTGGGAGAGCAGCCAGCAAATCTCTCTAGCAGCCAGCAGATGAACTCAGACTCTAAAATATTTACATGATAGATGGCCAAGCCCAGGAGGAAGGTCCTGTTATTACAGAATTTATAGTCTTCCCACAGTGAGTTGTGTTTTTCTGTTCCTCAATTCCCATGTGGCATACATAGACGGTGATGCCACCTTAGACAGGATCTACCATAATGGATGCTCCCAATGGTTTATTCACAACTCTATGTTGGGAAACTGAGCTAAGGTAAAAGATTATCAATTCCATTTTGAAAGATGAATTGCTACAATCAATTCAATTCTGTGCACCTCCCACCAAATGCAAAAGGAAATAGGTTTGGTGTGAAGCAGGCGTGCAATCCAAATGAAATGAAAGCTACACTTACTAGTTAACTCTAAGGGTGATTTTAAATGGAGGGTTTCTAGTGGTAATGATCAAAAAGGTATTGTGCACATATTGTTTTCCTCTTTCATGGATCTTCTCTGACAAGAAGAAAAGATGGAAGAAGCAATGGAAAAACAGGAGAGGATCAAACCAGCAGATGTCATTGCCCGGTGTACCTGCGACATTCCATAAGGCCTAGGGTGACCAGTTGAAAAAATGCAGAGGACTCTTATAGTTTTAATGGTTGTGTAGAAGAGGGCATTTCAGCAGGTGTTCCTTGTCAAGCAACCAGGCAACAAGCAATATTTGCTGAAATTCTCTGTCCTCTGCTGTTTGCACTCTGGCAGCCTTGACAGGCTTGACAATTAGAGAATAAAGGCTTTATCTGGAAACACCCTATATGTTTTCCAAGGAAGCATGGAAACTCAGGGAGATCTGATATATATGTCACATGCAAATTATGACAATGAGAAAAGACCCAGTCATAATAGAAGTGTTGGCCAGACTTTAATGGTGATTGTTAATACTCAGAGTGTTCAGATTGCCAGGCCAGGCCTGAATGGGCAAAACATATATATATACTGCCAGTGCCACTCATTCGTTGACAAGCAGTAGCATTTGACTATAAAGTAAGCCAAATAAAATGCAGTATTCCCCCCTCCCCCAATCATCTGACAGTCTGGTTCTTTGGCCTGTATGCTCTATAAAGTCACTGTCAATCTTACATTGGTTTCAGGAAAAACCCTAACCAACATATTTCATGATCATCTTGTCAAATATATGCCAAGTGATTTAGGAACAAAGGTGATGGATGATTCTGTTTTGAGTCTGAACATGTTTTGCTATCATGAGTGTCTGCCTCTAAAACAGAATGAACTGAAACTGTGTGTACTTTCATATTATACAATTATAGCACCATGATTCCACTTAATAAACTGCAATAGCAACATTCTATGAAATGCTGGGATTTACAGTTTAGGAAGGTGCATTTAGAGGTCGTTGCCAGAGAGCTTTAGTGCGTCACCAAACTACAAACCCCAAGGTACCATAGGATGCAGCCATGGCAGTTAAAATGGAATCATAGTGCTATAACTGTGTACTGAGAAAGGGCCTTAAGGATTGAATGCAGGTGGCATATGTGTGCATGTGTCTTCAAGTCACTTGTTGACATATGGCAGCTCCATTAATTTTTCATAGGATTTTCTTAGGCAATGAATACTCAGACGTGGTTTTGCCACTTCCTTCCTCTGAAATATAGCCTACTGCACAAACTACAAACCCCAAGATACCATAGGATGCAGCCATGGCAGTTAAAATGGAAACGTAGTGCTATAACTGTGTACTGAGAAAGGGCCTTAAGGATTGAATATAGGTGGCATATGTGTGCATGTGCTTTCAAGTCACTTGTTGACATATGGCAGCTCCATTACTTTCTGCACCTGTATGGGGGGCAGAAACCAATGAATGATTGCTTATTTCTAGAAGTTTGTACTGGTTGCAGGTTTGCCTGATCAATTATTAATATAAATACATTCTCCTTTAAAAGAAGGTATCATTAAGCCCAGATTTTTAATTTGGGGAATCTGTGCTGCCTAACAAAGGGAAAGCAAGCTTTCTGCTATTGTTTCTAAAGATTTTATTTGACTCTATTACTACCTTGCCATGCCATGAAAAATATTGCCTTCTAATTTTGGCAGAATAAACTCCTGTTATATAGGAACAAGAACAGGTCATGTTGGATTCTAGCCAATTAGTAACCTTAGTAGTTTCCTCTGTAGTAAATTGGAAATGAGCCTGTTGCCAATTGAAAGCAATTACAATACTAGGAAATATGGAGAGAAAATTTAGAGCCAGTATTACTGGGGCCTAAATTCAATTGTTAGTCCCAATTAGAATAGACGACCATCCACTGAATCAATTACTGAAAATGGTCTTATCTCACATTACCTCAGGACACAGTGTGGAATCATTTAGTTTTGAGTAATTAAGGAATGAGAAATATGTGCAAGGTGCATAGTTATTTTTATAGCTGACCTGGTCATTCCCCTGAAAACATTTGAGTCTAAGAGCCTTACCGCATGAGAAAAAACTGAAAGAAAGAAGTTGGCAGCATGAGCTTTCATTAACTAAAGTCTACTTCTTTAGATGCATTTGAAGCAAATGCATCTGAGGAAGTAGGTTTTAGTCTACGAAAGCTCATGCTGCCAACTTCTTTCTTTCAGTTTAGTTTCAAGGGTGCTACAAGATCTCTCTACATACTTAATTCTTTTCCACAAAACTGGGACAAAATGTAGGAGAAAATGTAGGCTAAAATGTAGGTCATTCAATAAAAATTGAGGACACAACCAACTAAAAGGCAAAAGCAGGGGGCCCAGGCCTCTAGAAGGTCTGTTTGCTGCCTGGCCACCCATCCAAAAGCATGGGAAAAGTAGTGGTGGCGGTGGTGGACTTAACCTCCCCTAAGCCTGCCAGTGAGACTTTACTGGCCTCCAGAAGGCCTGCTCACTGCCTGGCTGCCCCACTGAAAGCATAGGAATGGTAGCGGCGGCAGTGGCAGCCTTAACCACCCCAAGCTCCCCCAGTTAGGCCTTCCTGGGATCCTGGGCCTCCAAAAGGCCTGCCTGCCCTGTTGAAAGCATGGGAAAGGTGGAGGCGGCAGTCTTAGCCCCCCCCCCCCCCAAGCCCCATCAGTGAGATCTTCCTGGGCTCCCAAGCCTGCCTGCCTGCCTGCTTGCACTGCAAAAAGTGTGGGAAAGATGGCAGCGGTAGTGGCGGCAGCCTTAAAAATGTGAGGCTTTACCGGGCCCCAGGCTTGCCTACCTGCCTGTGTCGCAAAAAGTGCAGGAAAGGTGGCAGCGGTGGCCCTAAAAAAAAGCACCGCCCACTCTCCCCCCTCCATCCCTTTTCTCTCATTCACTCACTCGCTCCCTCTCTCTTTCTATCTCTCTTTCTCATTCCTTTGGGAAGAACCAGGCCTTCTTCATCCATCCATCCTCTGCCTTCCCCCTTTCTTTAACCGACTGGGCTTTGTTCCTTCCCGGCCTCAAGTCTTGGGGTGGCGCGTGCCCATCTTCCACTGGTGAGACAGCTGCCCAGGCTGGGCCAAAGGAAATGGGGGGGGGCTGTGTCCAGAGGTCCAGGGACCTGCTGCCTCATCGCCCCCCATCATCTGCCTTCCCCCCTTTACCCACAGAGAGCGCTAGGTGTGGATCGACCTGGTTCATGATGTGGTGGTGAAGGAGCTGCTGTGGAAGGAGGCAGAGGGCCATGGCTCTCCTTTGGAGGATAAGGGGGTGGCCATCAGGCTGAGGAGGAGGTCATGTGAGGGAAGGAGCCAATCCTGCCTTATTCCAGGCAGGCACATTTTGTCAATCTCCAGTCCGACTGGAGATTGACAAAATGTGGCCTGGGACAAAGCAGGAATCTGGGATTGGAGAGTCAAAAATGCCCAGCCAGGCCAGGACATTTTTTAGACCCTCCAATCTGGGATTGTCCTGGTTTTCTGGGACATATAGCAACTCTATACATACTGCAGGGGTAGGCAACCTTTTTGAGCCGGGTGCCGGGTTGCTGTCCCTCAGACAATTGGGGGGCCGAAGCACCAAAAATAAATAAATATAAATAAAAATAATTTTTTTAAAAAAATTAAAAATATGCATGCACACTCTCTCAGCCCCAGAAAAGCCATGGCAAAACCCTTGTGGAGATTTTGTCAAGAAAACCCCAAGACCAAGTAATAACAACAATAATCAATATCATCATGGCGGGCGGTGGCGGTGGTGGCAGGACTGGCCTAGGGCCGGTCCAAAGGCCTCCAGGACTTAGGTTGCCTACCCCTGACATACTGATTCTACAGACTAACACAGCTATATCTTTGAATGTATGAGAAAAGAAAGCCAAAACAGAGTGGGAGAGTAGAGGCTTTCTCCTTGCCTCAACAGATGCTGTCCTAGTCTCCTTCCCCAGGGAGACAGTTGCAAAAACATACCTTTTGTAAAACGGATTTTTCCAGCACAACAAAAGACATGCTTTGGCAACCATCTCCCTCGGGAAGAGAATGGAAGTGCTACGGCACCATGCAGAGAAGCATGGCAAAAGCCACTATCCTCTTGCTCTATTTCCACTTTCTTTAATCAGCTGTAATTTCCATGATGACATGGTCATATATCTTTACTCAAAAGTAAACCCCACTGTGTTAAATAAGTTAGAAATAAACAAATTACTCGTGTTTTTTCTATTTGCCTGAATTGGACGAAGTTCACCATGGCCCCTTCACAGTAGTTTACAGCTGCTAAATATCAAACAAATATAAGCAGAGTTTGTATTTAAAATCTGATTATTATTTTTTAAAAGTTTCGTTTTGTTTAGCACTGTCTTGACTCATGCTTATTCAGCAATTGTTAATTTCCCTAATTACCTCATACCTTCCCACTACTTCTTATCATTCTAATTTTATCTTGGAAAATCATCAATTGCAGTTTGTGTATAGAGGTACTTGCAATGAGAATGTATACATGGTCGTTGTTTTTTATTGCTTGGCTTAAAAATTTAGGAATATGTACCTTTTTCCTTGTGTGGTTTTCAAGCACCTTGTACACTTTATCTGGTTTCTTTGTGATTTTAATACTATATTTCCAATATTTTAGCAGGACTTTTTTGGAAATGGGTTCGTTGATGGTCCTGTGGCCTTCATCCAGTTGTTGTTGTCATGTGCCATGGCATCAACTCTGGCTTATGGTGACTGAATCTTAGGGTTTTCTTGGCAAAAATTTATTCAGAGAAGGTTAGCTGTTGCCTAGCTCTTAGGCTGTGAGAGTGTATCTTACCCAAAGTCACCAAGTGAGTTTCCATGGCTGAGCCAGGATTTGAACCCTGGTCTCCTGAAGTCCTAGTCCAACCCTCAAACCACTACACCACACTAGCTCTCATCATACCAAAATTTAAAAACATTTTTAGGTGTTTCTTATCGGTCTCTATGTATCAATGATGAATGCCCCAAGGCAAAATCTGCTCAGCATCTGGAACTTAATAAAGATGTGTTAGGCAAGTGATGGATCCTCATGGGAGCCTACATTTCCCAAAAATGATAAGTGGCAGTTGGAAAACATAACTCATAATTGTTTCCCCTTTCCATGTTAAGCACAGACTCACCTATGGGCTCTTACAGACTGCCAGAAATAATGCAGCTTGAGGCCACTTTAACTGTCTTGGTTCAGTGCTAAGGAATCATGGGAACTGTAGTTTATTGTGGCACCAGAGCTCTCTGACAGAGAAGGCTCAATGTCCCAGAAAAAAAATACAATTCCCATGATTCCCTAGCACTGAGCCTGGACAGTTAAAGTGGCCTCAAGCTGCATTATTTCTGGCAGTCTGTAAAGACCCTATGTTCTCTTCCATCTCTCTCTCTCTCTCTCTCTCTCTCTTTGTGTCTTGCTTGCAACTAAAGTCTACCACAATTCAGAAGTCAAATGTCTACAAAAATAAACAGTAATACAGTATTATCATGACAGCATCAGTACCATTCCAGGGGCTAAAAGTAAATAGCATAAATCCTTATTTTTACACATGAATTTGGCCTGTGTATCAGCTCTGGCAGAAACAGAGACAAGTAAGTTGAAGCTTAGGTTGTTTTGCTTGGAGAAATTCAGCAAGTGGATTTCCATGCAGGTGATCAGAAATTTGGCTGCCAAGAAGGAGAAGAGCAGCTGATGACTGATAACAGTAGTGTGTGTGTTTTTTTTTTGTTTTCCACTGTAATATACAGCATGATTCATTCTTGAGATCTGATTGTTTTTCACCCCAGGGCTTTCTCATGGCCCACTTTCTACTCTTTGCTTCTGGGATACTAATCATCTTCAGAAATATGAAGATAAGGTCTTAAGATCTTGGCTTAAGATAAGGTCACCTTAACAAAACTTTAAATGTCTCCACCAAACTCTGATTTCCCAAATTCTTTGAATGAAGCCATGACATCCAAAGTTATACAAAAATGATACCAACTGTACTAATATAGCTGAGCAACCCATGAAATCTACTCAAGGGAACAGGGGTGGACAGCTGCCAAAGAGGAGGGTGCTATTTTTCACCCTGCTATCCCCAAAAGGAGGGCCACACTGGCACACCCAACATGACTGGAAGTGATGTTGCATCACTAGATACAAAACTATCTAGAACTAGTTCTGGGACAGAATTTGGGACAGATTTGAGCCAGGAGGTTGAGAGAGTTGAAGGGCAAAACTTTTGCAGTTATGAGCCATTTTTGGTTATCCCTGACCCAAAAAAACTGCCAAGGGGGGGGGGGGAAGACTCCAGGGGATTCCAGGGTTACAAAATGTGGCCCTATGGGCCACATGCAGCTTTCAGGCTGGATTTTGTCCACTTCTGCAGTAGAAGCATGGTTTTTTGATTTGGCATTTCCCAGGTTCATATAGCTATAGATTACTATGAAATGTCTGCCCTGAGCTGCAATCTTTCAACTTGACATCCCCCATAAGATTTTTTTTTAATGGATGCATGAGATAAAAAATTGTAAGGGGTTGTTTCTGCAGAAAGTGCAATAAAAATGAATGACAACATTCATAAAAGATCCAATAGCACTTAAATGTTTACAAACATCAGTGTGTTCATGCTCCACCTGTTCTTATTAATTTATGCACCTATGAGGTCATTTATATTGTTTACATTATGGAATTATTTGAGCACTTTACATGTAATTTTAATTTATCACTTTAAAAAATTGTCACATTACTCTCATAAGTCATCTCTCATATTTCTTCACTTGCTAATACAAAAAAAAATTTCATCCAAATATTTTGATCAAAATGCTTTTCTTTCTCTAAAACGTACATACTGGGGGGCGGGGGGCATGGCTAGCTATCGATCATGGTGGATGCATAAAACTTGAGCAGGACAAGATTTCAGCTTTTACCAATTAAATGGAGTGAATTTCACCCAACTTTCAAGATCAAAATACCCATCTAATGCAAAGAACTAAAAAGTCAGCCAATTAAGCAATTTTGGGTTTCTGTTCCTCTCTTAAAGAGCCAAAAACTCAAACGAAGGACACAGAGATGACACGAGGGAAGAGAGGCAGAGGTGAGAGTCCCCCAACACCAGACCCATCATTTTCAGACTTCCTAGAAAGGCTTTGTGTGAATTTAGTGCAGGACTTACAAAAAGACTGGGCACTTGCCCTTGAGTGGGTGAACTCAAAGCTCACTGCCCTGAAAGCCCACATTGGATATAGAAAACAGAGCTAATGCAGCTCTTGAACAGGATCATTCTCATGAGGCCCACATACAGGAGTTAGAACAAATGAAAGACTATCTCCCAAACAAAATACAGGATTTGGAGGACAGAAATAGATGCTTAAACATCAGAATTTGCGGGATTCCTGAACGGGCGGAGCGTCAGGACATGATTTAATTCCTCCTTACCTGGTTGAATGACATGTGCCCAGGTCTTGATCTCCTTTAGGTTGACATAGAAAGAGCACATTGGACATCGGCTTTTAACCGGAGACAAGGTGTTCCCCCCAGGGACATAATTATACGTTTTGCACATCATCCAAAAAAAGGACAAGTACTGAAGAAACTTTCCAGTAACCTGAACCTTGCCTACCAGGATTCCAACTTGTAACTATACCAGGACATCTCCCCTGAAATGCTAAGGAAATGCCGTGCTTTTAAACCCTTTACCTTTCTGCTCCAACAAGCAAGCATAAAATACAAATGGGGCTTGCCTTTTAAACTACGGTAATAGTCTTCTATAATGGCTCTGTCATGACTGCCTCAACTAAAACTCAGCGTCTTCACATATGTGAAGCATTAGACATTAAAGTGCCCCAAGATGTTGATAAAGAGGTGAAGAACAATGTCTCCTCTTCAGCTGCACCCAAATCTGGACAAGTGGCTGAACCATGGATGCCAGTAAGACAGAGAAAACACAAGCAGCTTGGTGGTCCTGCACAGCTGAAAGCCACACAGCCAAACTGAGACTAATGCAACTTCCAGCTCAGAAGACCTCTTCCCTGACTTTTTTTGATATCATAAAGTGAATGATTAAGCGTAACTACTTTGCCTTGTTCTAACCTCTGGTACCTTTCTCATCTATTCTTCACAACTTTCTCTCACACCCTGCCATCTTGTCGCTCCCTCTCTCTTGTTTTCCTGCCTAAATCCTTACAACTGACAGTCACCATGTATGAGGGAAATAGTCTCCCTGTTCACAACTGTTGCTCTTCATTTGCAAGATGACCTTTTGCAGGCAAATAACTTCATTCCAAACTTCACTTTTATTGTTTTTAACTCTCTTTATACCTAGATAATCCTCTCCCACCCCACTCCTTGCTCTAAAACTATTACTGAAGTGCTATCATCCCCTCCTTCACTCCCCTGAATGCAAATGGTTCTTGAAACTTTCACACTCTTGCACTACTATTAATGTGCCACTATTTTCTTGTTTTGAATGTGCAATTGGGCCTTGACATTTGCAGCTCTGACACTCACAGCTTTGATTATTCTTGGGTTTGTTGCTGCATGTGAGTGCGCTCCTCCTTCGTGCCCCTCCTGCCTCCCCTCTGGTGCCTTGGCCAGCTTGCCTGGGGTGCATGGGGTGGGGTGGGAGTGGGTGGTTTGTGTGTAAACGTGCACTGCTCTCACTCCTCTGATATCTTGGCTGGCTTGCCTGGGCTCGCTATGTTGCCTTCATATATGGCAATATCTGAACACTTCATTGTTAATTAATTCCTCTCATCTTTTACCTATCCTCCAATTCACCTTCTTCTCTTTCTATCTTTGATTACTGAGCTCTTGTCTCCAACATTGTATGCCAATAATGCTCACTTCCCCAACCCTAGAGGGGATCACCATTCAATGACTCGATGGAGATGTGGGACTCACCCCATGTACTCCTCCTCTTGGTTTGCTTCTGTTAATTGTTGTTTGTATTGTGTTATTGTTAATTGTTTATACTTTTGGGCATCGGTATGTACCGGATTTTCCGGCGTATAAGATGACTTTTCAACCCCAGAAAATCTTCCCAAAAGCCGGGGGTCGTCTTATATGCTGGGAAGAGAAAGATCAAAGCTCGCCTGGCGGCCATTTTGTCTCCCTCCTCAGTGCGACAGCCATTTTGTCTCCCTCCTCCTCCCTCTCAACTCACCAAGCTGGGCCACACCCTCAGGAAGATCAAGGAGGAGCAGGAGGCGGAGGCATTGCTGGCTTGGCCTGGAGGAGAGGAGGAGGAAGCAGGACGTGGTGAGGTGTTTCTCCCTCCCTTCCTCGCTGGGCTGCCCTCCTTTGCCCTGCCTCCCTGCAGAGAAGGCCCTGTAAAAACCCACTGGGTGGCCTTGGGCAAGTCACACTTTCTCAGCCTTAGGGGAAGGCCTCAGCTTCCTTCCCTCTCTTCTTTCCCCCCTTTCTTCCTTCCCTTCCTTCCCTCCCTCCTGGAGCCTTTGGGGGGGGGGGAGGAGTAGGAAGAAGAGGAAAACCTATCTTGGGGTTTCCTTGGCAAGGTTTGTTCAGAAAGCGTTTGTCATTGCTTTTCCCAAGGCTGAGAGAGTGTGACTTCCAAAAATGCTATTGTTGTGGTGGCTGTTGTGTGCCTTCCAGTCATTTCTGACTTCTGGCAACTCAACGGCAAACCTATCCTGGGTTTCCTTGGCAAGGTTTGTTCAGAAAGCGTTTGCCATTTGCTTTCCCCAGAGGCTGAGAGAGTGTGACTTCCAAAAATGCTATTGTTGTGGTGGCTGTTGTGTGCCTTCCAGTCGTTTCTAACTTCTGGCAACTCAAAGGCAAACCTATCCTGGGGTTTCCTTGGCAAAGTTTGTTCAGAAAGTGTTTGCCATTGCTTTCCCCAAGGCTGAGAGAGTGTAACTTCCAAGAATGTTATTGTTTTTGTTATTGTTCCCAACTTATGGTGATCATGGGGTTTTCTTGGCAAGATTCGCTCAGAGGAGGTTTACCATTGCCTTCCCCTGAGGCTGAGAGTGTGTGACTTGTCCAAGTTCACCCAGTAGGTTTCATGGCAGAGTGGGGAATCAAACACAGATCTCCAGAGTGGTAGTCCAACACTCAAACTACTACACCATGCTGGCTTGTATTCCCATGTGCTACCTATGAAACAATTGCAGACTTTTTTGTTGTTCTTGTGTGTCTTCAAGTCCTTTCCCACTTATGGCGACCCTAAGGCAACCTCATCATGGTGTTTTCTTGGCATGTTTCTTCAAAGGGGGGTTACCATTACCATCCTCTGAGGCTGAGAGTGTGTGACATGGCCAGGGTCACTTACTTGGCTGAAAATTGTACATATCCCAGAATGCATCATCTAGTATATTGGCAGTCCTTCCTCCCAACACTTTCTCATTTCCCCCAACCATCTCATAGCTGGGAGATGGAAAAAAAATTTAAAGCAGCATTTAAATCTGGACTATTTTTTAAAAAGTAAGGTCCAAAACACACTGAAGAAATAAATGCTAGGGAACATGGGAGCTGTAGTTTGTTGCGTTTATAAGTGACAGTTTTCCTGCTAAGTACCTGTATGCCATAAGCATTTGAATTAAAATTACCAGATTGAAATCAAATCTCATGGTTTTTTAAAATTTTTATTTGGTGTGTGTTGGAAGCGGGGTCGTCTTATACGGCGAGTATATCCCAAACTCTATATTTTAACTGGAAAAGTTGGGGATCGTCTTATATGCCCAGTCGTATTATACGCTGGAAAATACAGGGTATATTTCTTAATCTGGAGCTTTATGAGTCCCCTTCCTCCACCATCATGCTTTAAAAAGCCTGGGTTTGAAAGGCACTGCATACTGAACATGAGACAAACTTTGAAATCTCTTATGTTTCTTACTTAGAACTTAATTATTGCAAATGTGGACAAAATTAAGATTCTCTCTCTCAATGTCAAAGGACTTGGATCCCCACAAACATACCTGGGTTAATGACTATTTGAAAAATTAAACCAAGCATTTTTTTATGTACAAGAAGTGCATAGAAAGGCATGGGAAACATTCTAACATGATCTCCCTTTGACTTGCAATATACAACTGGAAATTCTAACAAATTCAGAGGTGTTGTGATACTGTTTGAAAAAACATGTCCTTTTCAGATTGATAAAAGTAATTTGGGACCCTTTGGGTCATTATTTAACATTGAAAGGTATCCTGGCCAATGAAATTTTCACACTGGCCACATTTTACTCCCCAAACAGTGACAAACACACCTTTCTTTCCTACAAACCTTAGGGGAGATTGCAGAGGGCAATATCATTATAGGAGGTGATGCAAATGAAGACCTAGTTTACACATTAAACAAATCACATCCCCCCCAGAAAGATGAAAAAGAAAACATCACCAGATCAATTCCCACTAATAAGGTTATTGAGAAGATGTGGACTCTACCACACCTTAGACCTGTTCTCTGGTGGATTACCAAAGCCCACCAATGCCATAAAACTTTCCTACAACAAACATTACCTGGCGTCACATACATCAGATTGCTTCCTTTGCATCACACCTAGCTTCAGCAGGAAAATCTCCACATTGCTCTCCTTTTTTTTGAAAACTTTTGTTTGAATTCTGCTTCTCATACTAAAGGGATGGTGGCAGCTATCTACAAACATCTCCTGGAACATACATATGGGAAAGGCCAGTATATGCACTCATTTTGGCAAGAAGAATTGAAAACTACAATTTCAGACATTGCATGGGCTCATATTTGGTCTTCTCTCCCATACAAATCCCTTTCAGCATCTGTGAGGGAGAATACTTTGAAAACCATCCATAGGTGGTATCTCACACCTGTAATGCTGTCTAAAGTAATTAAGTACTCTCTGGATTGCTGGAGGGGTTGTAAATCTAGAGGCTCATATGCATATGTGGATTGAATGTCCTAAAGCAGGGGTAGGCAACCTAAGGCCCCGGGGGCTGGATGCAGTCTCCCCGAGGCCTTTGGACTGGCCCCAGGCCGGTCCTGCTGCCACCCCCGCCGCCCCCCACCATGATGATATTGATTATTGTTGTTATTACTTGTTCTTGGGATTTTCTTGGCAAAATCTCCACAGGGGTTTTGCCATGGCTTTTCTGCGGCTGAGCGAGTGTGCATGCATATTTTTTTAATGTTTAATTTTTTAAAAAAAATTGTTAAAAAATTAATATTTATTTATTTATTTTTGGTGCTTCGGCCACCCAATTGTCTGAGGGACAGCAACCCGGCCCCCGGCTCAAAAAGGTTACCTACCCCTGTCCTAAAGTGATAAGATTCTGGGATGCAGTTCTTTATCAAATTTCATGTATCACTGATCAAACTGTAAATTTCTGTCCAATTTTGCTTTTGCTTTCTATTTTTGTTAAAAGTAATTCTAACTTGAAACATAGGAAACAGATAATTTTTCTTATTACTGCTGCCAGATTAGAAGTAGCCAAATGTTGGAAGTCAGGTGACCTCTCCATTGAGAACTGGTGGTCTAGAATTTAGGATATGTGGTTGATGGAGAAACTGTCTGCTGAGACGAGGTTTTGCATTGGCCACAAAAAAGACTGACATGTTTCAAGAAGACTGGATGATCCTTATTGACTATGGGCCTCGGCAGACGACTAATAGAGTCGTCTTGGAGGCTTGGAAGAGGAAGGGCAGCCGCACGAGCGGCGCCCCTTCCTCTCCCTGAGGTCGCCCTCGGAGTCGCCGGCCCTCCGCACGGCCGGCGCTCCGGGGATGACCTCACGCCGCGGCGACCGGATGCGCCGCGGCGGAAAAGACAGCGAAAGTGTGCCCGCCGCTTTTAGGGCGCACTTTCGCTGTCTTGAGGAAGGAGCGCTGATTTAGCGCTCCTTCCAGGGACGCCGCCGGTGCGCCGAGGTGCGGAGGCTGCGGCCCCGCGGCGCGCCGGCCCAGGGCGTCCTGGACGCCCTCGTCTGCTTCCCCCCCTATGTTAATCATCACTCCCTCTGGATCCAACCTCCTACTTCACAGATGGATCTTTGGACAGGCACTCTACACCTTGACAAGCCAGACTCTCTGGTTCTTGCTAAGAACTATTTTTTTATTCTATTGCAGAATAACTACTCATCAGATATATACCCTTGTAGTTAATTGTTGTTGTTGTTGTTGTTGTCATTGTTCTACAGACTTTTATGTGTTTTATTGTAAAAACTCAATAAAAATTTAATTAGAAAAAAATTACAGACTGAAATCTCTGGCCCCCTCACCCTTCTTAAAGCTGGAAGTAGAAACAAAACAAGGTGACAAGGGACCTCTTTGGAAAAGCTGGCAAAATAGAGAATTTTTGTTTGGTATTTTTTGTACTTTTGTATTTTGTATTTTTTTAAATTGTTTAAAACATGTATACGAGCTGGAAAAACATCCCCTCTCCATTTGCCCCTTTGACAAAATTGTTTTTGGTGGGGATGGAAAACAAAGACAATAGCATAGGCACGCACACACGCACACGCAAAAGACACTAATCAGAGATTTTACAAACTGCCAAATCAAAACTGACTGTGAAATTCCAGCTGGAGAAGCTAACAGTAAGATTAAGTGGATTAGTCTGCTGTATAGGAATCTGAGGAATCCTGCTTGCATGTGCTTTTGTTGTGGATTACTCAGAAGCAATGTTATGGTTTTACATCTCCCAGAAACATATGGATGAGAGTATTTATTTTATTTTTTTCCAAAAGCGGCAATTCCTTGGCACATCATTCCACTTCTGTGAGGCTGCTGATTTCAGCAGATACCAGGCTGGGTTGTAAGTCAAAAAGAAATCTCTCAACATTCTAACACTTTGGACCATCAAAGGCAATTCTGAACACAGATGCAAGCACAAAGGCAAAGTCACTTCCAGATTTTGGAAAGGATTTTTTTAATGATGAAATTCACAGAAGGTATTTCCTCTCCAATACCATCACTGTGCATACCAAAACCAAGAGCAACACATTACACATGAAATTGGATTGATTTTCTTTGAAACCAAAACAAAAGCAGCCCTGTTATTTGTCTAAAAGCTATTTTACACTTATACTGCTTTTTGCTAGATTCCAATAAAGGTATGGAATGATGGCTGTTGGTTCCAACGTCAGTAGGGTAGCGAATCCACTCTGGGTTTTAGTCCAAACTGTAATGGCCTAAACCCAAAGTATTGGACATATTTTGGCAACAGAGTTCTACACCTTGGATAGCTCCTTGAAAGCAGAGAATCAGGACCCAATGACAGGACAGTCACCTGCTGGCAAAATGAATAATTTAATTCCGAAAACAGAGCTGTGTAAAATGGATAAAACTAACTTGGCTACAAAAAATAAACACAATTTAAACTCTTACTTTTTGTTTTTGCTTTGTTTTTTAAATATTTTTTATTAAATAACCAATATATATATACAACTAAAAAAAGATTTCCACAAGTCAATAACAACAAATTTCACAATATGAAAAAGAAAATTATCATTCATAATTTCATTTGAATATAATCTTTGTTGTTCAATTCTATTCAATTTAAGTTTAACCATATACTTTTCATCTAACCCTACTGAATTTCTAGTCAATTTTATCAATCTTTGTAGTTATGTTCATTGTTCTTCATTGTTCTTTCTACTATTTGTTTTCTCTCTCCTCTAACATAGTCCCATATTTCTATATGTTTGCCCAGATTTGGACCTTTACCATTTCCTTTAAAGTTCTGCTGGCTTGGTTGTGTAATCTTCCAATAGTTTCTAATTGGAGTCCAATCTAATTCATCATTTAGTTTATATGGTATGTGCATTGCTCTTTGGTGCAGAATAGAGTACAGTAGTATTAAGCATATTACTATCAGTATTAAGTATCATCAAAAGTTGGTCCGATTTCTTTCCAACTGGATCCCCAAGTTCTTTAAAAACTGGTTTTCATTCATAAATATATTGCATGTGTCACATGTGACTATGCAGAGAGAAAGAGAGAAATACCAAGCCAAGGGAGATAAATAGTGTCTCATGGAACCACCTATTTCAAACCAGAATTAAAGGTTTGCATTAGCAGTCAGTAATAAATTAATACAGCCTTAGGAAATCTAAAGCCACTGACATGGTATCTCTCATTTGGTTCTAAATGGAACTCTAGATAACCTACTTTGAACAGTAATGTGTTCTCAGCATGTGGGAATTAACTGCTCAATATAATAAGTACTATTGAATTTCGTACCTTCTGTACAGATAAAGAGCAACTGTCATTTATTTTTAAAAAGAAAAGAAAAAAGGGAGATAACAACAACAAGCCACTTGTAACAGTAACATACATTTTTAAAAACAAACAACCCTGCTTTTCACAACATCCTATAATGTTATAGGTTAAAATAATCGTAAAGGGCTTAGAAACCAATTAAATCTTTCCATGCCTGCTTTCCAAAACTGGAGCTGGGGGGGGGGACACCAAAAGTAGGCCTAAGTGCCATACCATGCTAGTCTCACTAATAACTCTCTCTGAAAAATCTCATTAATTCAGTCTGGCTCCTCAGATCAGCCGCTGAGGCCTTGTATTGTCAGTCATCCTCTGGCCTTTTCAGAATTTCCATAGCCGAACTCGCAGTATCTCCATGGAAACCAAGCAGCTATGCTCTGCACATCCCTGGAACTTTTTTGTTCTTGACAAAGCTTGAAAAATCACATGCAGCAAGGAGAGTTTAACACAGTGCACTAAATCCTGACCTGCACTTACAAAATGATAAACCCTGGCATAGCGGCTTTATTAGAAATAATTTCCTTACAAGATACTTGGTTAAGCTGGCAAACATTGTGAGAACACACGACTAGCCAAGAAAAAGAGACAAGGAGAAGACTGGACTTAAGTTAAGCAAACAAATAAAAGAAAGCAAAGTAATGCTGTTGACAACTAGTTTGAGCTTTGGCTGGAAAGGAGAGGTATACAGAAGACCAAGAGAAAAAGTGTACTGTCATATTTCTTGGAAAATCTCATCGTCTTACAAGCAACTGTAAATCTTCTAAACTGTACATGATTTCAATTTGTGTATCTGGAATGCCATTACAGTTCCACAGCTGACAGACAATAAAAGTCAACAGTGGGATCAGTCACTGATTTCATGCCATTTACCAAGACTGAGCAAGTTGGCAACTTTCCATATGGAACGATAATTGCTCTTCAAGAATCTGAAGCAGCTGCCCCTAACCTGCTGCTCTTCAGGTGTGCTGGATTGCAAGCTCCATCATCCTCCAGCCAAAATGAAAGGACCTCTTCAACAAAGACTGTATTAATTATGTCACCAAGGGATGATGACCATAGCCACCAACTGTCCTAATTTGACAGAGACTGTCTCGATTAATAGTCTGTTGTCCCACTTTTTCCTTCTGCTTTTCTCTCACCTCCTTCCACTTTCCCCATTTGTGCTCAGCTTATTTCAGGGGTGGTGAAATATTGCAAAAGCAAACTGCTGCAGCACCTCCTAGCTTGTGTGGTCTTGTCTTAATTACTTTTGCCATCTTGACCACATTCTCGTTTTGCTTGGCCACAAGTGTCCTGGTTTTTATCTGGGAAATGTTGGAGAGCATTGATGCCAGAAGTAGGCCAACACATCAGTACCATACCAAGAAACAGTCACAGCTTATTGAAATCTTTCCTTTAGGGTTGGTTATAATCTATAGTTGAAATATCTATAATAATAATTTATTAAAATCTAATCAACCTAAAGGAAAAAGAAGATCCAGCACAGCCATAGCTGATTCTCTTCTGTTCCTACAAGTGGAATGTGAAGACCCTAGCCCAGGCACCAGCAACCTACGGCCCGGGGGCTGGTTAAGACCCCGGGCCCCAGACTTACCAGCCCAGGCCGAAGGTTGCCGCCGCCGTTTGCCGCCGTTTGCCACCGTCGGAGCACGTTTTCGGCCGCACTCGCGGCGATCGCCATTTTGGAAGTCAAAATGGCGGCCGCTATGCATTTGGGCATGCGCAGTACTCTTGCGCATGCGCAAACACGTCACGACCGCCATTTTGACTTCCAAAATGGCGGCCACGACATGCTCCGTGGCAGCTGCAGCTGCGCATGTTACGACGGTGGTGGCCACGGCGGCAGCGTGCACGGGGGGGTCGCATGAGGCGGGGGAGGGTGCGCACGCATGCGTGAACATGCGTGCCGCCATTCCCCCTCCCTTGGCCCAGCCGAGACCTGGGCGACGGCAGACCGGCCTAGGTCTGAAAAAGGTTGCCTGTCCCTGCCCTAGCCTATAAGAATGCTGGCTGGGGGATTCTTGGAGTCGCGGTCCAAGAAAAGGAACTTTTCCAAGCTCTGTTTTCTCCATCTTTGTCTTCTACTCCTCAGCACTTTACTCTGAAAAGTCTTCTCTAAGGACTTTATCACACTGGGGAAATCCCATGCAGAAACAGGGTTTTAAATAGAAAAAAAAACCCTGCAAAAGCACGTAAATGTTCAGGCGATGTCACTGTTAAAGTGTACTTAACCAAACAGAAAGTAGTTAAAAGCTACTTCTTTTTACTTTCATAAAATCCCAAAAGTAAAAAGGAGCAGCTTTTGACTACTTTCCATTCGGGTTAAGCAAACTTTAACAGTGATGTGTGTGAAAATCTACCTGCTCTTGTGGGTTTTCCCCACCTTTTAAATCCTGTTTCTGCATGGGATTTCCCCCGTGTGATAAGGTCCCAAGAGAAAGGCATTATGAGTGAAGTGGCCCTAGTGGCAATGATGTATTCAAATCTTTTACTCCAAGTCTCATGTTTCTGCCTTCAAGTCTCAAGTCAAGTCTCAAGTCCTTGCAAGGTACTTTCAAGTCAAAACTCAAGTCAAGTCTCATATCTGGGAGCCAACTTTAAAAGAAAAACAAATGAGGCAGGGTGCATTTCTTTGAGGGGAACAGCAAACACTTTAGGCAATGGGCTAGAGGCAGGGGTTGAGAGCTACTCAGCAGTCTGTCCTCACTGCACGTCGGAGGAGCCTTCTAAAGCTTTTCAAAAGCTTTAGAAGGATTCTTCCACCTCAAGTCCATTGCCTAATGCATTTCTTATTTCCCTCCAAGAAATGTGCCCTATGTTTTCAAGGTGGGTCTTGTCTGCTGCTTGAAGTGAATAACGCCAGCAAATTGGTAGCTAAAAATGTACAAGTCACAAATCGAGTCAGTGTGTCATTTATTCCTGAGTCAAGTAATTGAAGTGAGTCCAAGTCAATGGACTCGAGTCTATATCATTGCCTAGCAGCTGGTTTTGCCAATATGGCATAGGCCATCTGTATAGTTACTTGACCTATAGTGCCTATTTCTCAGTTGGGCTGGGCAGGCTCTCTGGACAGCCTCATTGTTACTCAAACAAGTCTCCAGCTACCGTCCTGAAATGGCACAACCAAGATAAAAGATTATCAGTTCTGTGATGCATAACAATCTAATAACTTAGCCCATAATGCACAGTACTTCACATTATTCTTACACACACAAACACACAGACACTACTGAGAGTGAGAGCATGCACTTAGAATCATAGAATCTCAGAGTTGTATGGGACTGCAAGGCCACCTAGTCCACCCCCCCCCCCCCGCCATGTAGGAAGGCACAACTATGACTCCTGAAAGATGTACATCCAACCTCTGTAAAACAAAAACAAAAACAAAACAAAACAAAAAAAAACAACCCAGAAGGAGAGCCTATCACCTTTCAAGACAGTCTATTCCACTGTTGAACTGCTCTTACAGTAAAGTAATTCTTCTTAATATTTAGGAATAATCTCTTTTCTTGTACTTTGAATCCATTGGTTTGTGATTTAATCTCTGGAGCAGCAGAAAACAAGCATACTCCATCTTCTTCATGACATCCTTTCAGAAATTTAAAGATGGCTATCATGTCACTTCTCAGTCTTTTCCTCTCCTAGGTAAAGATAACCAGCTCTCTGAGTGTTAATGATGACATCTGAAGCAGGAAAGCCTTCCTGCATTGACCTCTCTGCATGAAGGTTTCCCCAGGTCCTGGAACTGTGTGTATTCAGAGGTACAGGACTGGGAAAGCAAAAGGCTTCCCTCCTTCACACATTCATGCAGGCTGCAAGCATAGGAGCAAGCATATTTCATGGAGTAGGTTGCTCTGCTGCTGTGAGAAGTTGCATGCCTTCATTCTTCATAGAGGTAACATGCGAAGAAGGCCAAAATAACTCTTGTAACTGGAAACGAGACACTACATTCTAGCTATGTAGCTCCATAGAAGTTCAGCCACTCTTTGCATAAACCATTTCCAACACACTCCATTTCATACAAATAAGTCATTCTTCATAAGCAGTCTATCAACATTTGGGGATAATATCCCCAGACATTTGGAATCACAAAATTTGAGAAAAGTGGATCAATAAATTCTCAATAAAAGCACAAGCAAATATGAGTGCATAAATCCATCCATCTAGCAATGTGAAATTCCCTTTCCATCCTGCTGGTCTAAACCAGGAAGCACAATTCTCCCCTTCTTCCAGATTTCTTTTTTTTTAAAAAAAGCCTGTTTTGAGCAGAACAGTTCTTCTCTAGCATAAAATGCAAAGACACACTAAGCCCATGCACACTGACACTAAACATTTAACATTAAGCAGTCCAATTGGCTTCTGTACAGGAAATGGAAGGGACTTGGCAGGGACTTGGAAAAAATGGCCCTTATGCTACCTTCCATGGCTATGAGTCTATGGGGGGATGCAGACGAGGGTGTCCAAGACGCCCTGGTCCGCAGCGCCGCAGGGCCAAGGCAGCCTCACCGCGGCGCTTCCCCGCCGAATCTAAAAGGAGCGCCAAATTGGCACTCCTTTTAGATTTAAGGGAAAGTGCGCCCCAAAAGCGGCGGGCGCACTTTCCCTGACTCAAACGCTGCAGCGAGTGCGGTCGCCGCGGTGTGAGGTCAACCCGGAAGTGCCGGCCGTGCGGATGGCCGGCGCTTCCAGGGGCGACCTCAGGAAGAGGAAGGGGCGCCGAACGTGCGGCTGCCCCTCCTCTTCTGGGCCCGGAAGACGACCCAATTAGTCGTCTGCCGAGGCCCTAAGATTCTAATACCGTTCTTTGCTCCAATCATCACAAGAGCTTTGGCTGACCCTTGTCTATGAGTCCCAATGGAGAAGCTATTGGCTCCTTCTGTCACATCTTCATGGGGCTGGTACTTTCCACACTATCATACTCTGATTGCCTTCAATCAGTGCAGCAGAACAGCCATAGATGGGCCATCAATCCCTCTGCTTCAGCCTGGGCCCAATCACACCTGTATCTAATTTGATACCCTTGACACATCAGTAAAAGAAGGCAAAATTCTCTTTTCAACTGAAACAGTGATATCATACCATAGGATCTTGAGATTAGGATAAATGAAAGAGTTTCTGATTATTGTGGTGACAACAGCAGGGAGAAGAAAGGGATGGAAGACAGAAATCTTTTCCAGGGTATTGAAGCTGAGAAAGTGATGTGTGTGTGTTTTTACTAATTATGCATTCTCTCTATACAGCATAGAGACAACAGATTTCTTGTAAATTTCAGCACAAGATTCTTTCCAAGAGGTGCAGACATGCTTGTGCCTGCAAACCACAACACAGCTGGCAAATCTAATTTTAGGTCTACTGGATTTGGCAGTGTCCATTTTGCAACTGAAGTGTATATGTGTTTTTCCAAGAAGTAAAATCTTAAGAGCAATAATATATTCTTAGACAGAATTGGCCAAAATTCAATGCAGGTGAATCATGTTCTGAAACTCCTTATCTTTAACCAATACATTATTAATGATCAAATTTAAATCTCAAATATGAACACCAGGGGCCGGTTCAAATCACTTTAAAGGCACAGTTTTAATTAAAAATTCAGTTAAAAATTAGCCAAAAATGATGCTCGGAAGTGACCAGAATTCACTTCTGATTTTCATATTCCATATTCTTGAAGTATGGATAATGTCAAGCTTCTAAATTTGGGGACATTCTGGGGACATGCAAAAAAGGGATTGGACCCAAATGCATCCCACAGACTTTCCATGCCCTGCCATTGTGTGTGAATGCTGAGATTTGTCCCTCATCGGAACACTATGGTTTTCCTTGATGTGAATGCAGAAGATCTGCCTAGACAAGCAGGCTATCACCCATATTCAGATTTGTAACACAATTGCAGTTTGAGGTTCTTGAACCTCTCCGGCAAAGCATTGCCCACAACTAGGTTCCTGGGAATTGTGCTCTTCAGCGATACCAGTTGTTTTTGAGCCTCAAACACTGAGTTCAGAAGCCTTTTATGGGGTGTATCCAGACTCAATCATTATAACATAGTATACTTTTCTAAGTGCAAGTTTCCTAAATCTAAGGACGTTATTACACGGGGGAAATCTGTTGGTTAATCCACACAAATCCCAAACAAAAAGCGAATTTGCACCTCATGATTTCACACGACGTCGCACAGAAACTGGACAGAAACTGGTATTATTCGAGATCCTTTTAATTTCGGGAGTTTAGAGGAAATGCATTTGCGAAATTACAGTAATTGCACATTTACTTTAATCTGAAAAGCAAATACACGCGGACAATTCTCTTTTAAAACCTGGAGGAGGGCCAAGAGGAGGAGGAGGAGGGGCCTTCAGGGAGGGAGAGTCCCGGGCTCCTCCTCAGTGCCATGCAGGGAAGGGAAGGGAAGGCAGCCCAGGAGAGGGAAGTTTGGGATGGAGGAGAAGTTTGGCATTTGGGATGGAGGGAAAAGGAGGGAAAGAAGGCTTCCCTCGGAGCAGCTGTGGGTGGATGTGGGTGCAAGTGTGGGGTGTGCTTGTGGAGCAACTTGGAGATCCATCTCACCATGAAGTTCTGCCCTGCAGGTCCTACAAAGGGGAAAGGCTTATGGGGGGGCATGGGAGCTACCTCCAGTTTCCCCCTCTCCTGGGCATCATCCAAGGCTCTGGCTCTCCCCAGGGAACACCCAGTCCTTCCTTCCTTCCTTCCTTCCTTCCTTCCTTCCTTCCTTCCTTCCTTCCTTCTCCTTCCATCCTTCCCTTTCCTCCTCCTCCTCCTCCTCCTTCCCTGCCAGCTCTGCCTGTGATCCTGCCCTCCTTGCCCATCTCTCCAGCAGCTGATAACCTCCAATGCCAGGAAAGGAGAGAGAGAAAAGGGAGGGTGAGCCATCCCAATCCCTCCCTTGCCTCGGCTTGCCTTGCCTTGCCTTGCCTTTCCAGCCTCCACCTCCTCCTCCTCCTCCGCTCTCTTGAGAGGTCCTAACCCCAACGGAAGGGGGTTAGGACCTGTGGAGGAGGACATGACCCCAAATGGAGGACAGTCTGACATTTCCTCCTGGGAAATGCAGGACCCGCCCTGGAAAAGGAGGAGTCTGGTCATGAAACACACCCATTTCCAGTACATGTACGGGTTCTTTTCACTTGTGTATGAAAGTTAAAAACGTCTTTTTTCGCTTTTAACTTAATTCCGTTATTACTGTAATTACGTGTGAAAAGCTTTTTGCTTTCTTTTCGGGATGCTTCATTTCCACTTTATTATCTCTTTAACAACGAAACTGGCCCACGTGTGATAACGTCCTAAGTTAGGCTTGTTTGAAAGATGTATGGCAGACCCTTTTCTGGCCAACATGAAAATGAGGAAGTCTTAAGTGCAAATATGGTAAGCCTGACTTAGACTAATCTTAAAGATATATGACAGACCATTTTCTGGCCAGGGTGTCAGTGATAGCAGAAGAGCTGATTACTAATATATTTGTCCTCTTACCTTGAATCATACATGTGGGAAAAAGTCTGGGTAATTTTTTGTAAATAAAATTGTCTACAGCATGGGGGGGGGGGGGGGGAAGGAAATCAATGTGTAGCAACAATGATATTTTTTTTTTCTGTCAAGGCACTGACATACATAACATGTTTTTTTCTTTTAAGTCAAGATATCCCAGAGTATATATGTTAATACTGCATATAAAAGCACATAAAGCAAGAATATATATACCTAGGTTTACCGATATACTCATGGAAGATTTTAGGGTCAAGTAAAGTCTTCATCCCATACAACATTGTTGTTGATTCTGTGTGCCTTAAAGTCATTTCTGACTTATGACAAAGCTGTCACAGAGTTTTCTTGGCAAGAGTTATTGAGAGAGGTTTTGCCTTTGCCTTCCTCTAAGGCTGAGAGAGTGTGACTTTCCCAAGGTCACCTAGTGGGTTTCCATGGCTGAGCAGAGATTTGAATTCTGACCTCCAAAGTCCTAGGCCAACACCTAAACCACCACACTACATTGGCTCTTTGCTAATTCAGTTCTTTTGGACATCTATATTTATTTCATATAAGCTGACATCTCAGTAAGCAAAACAATACCCAACCATTTGTTGGGTTTAGTTGCATTTTCAGCTGTTTTCAACATACATAAATAACAAATGTCTAGAAATTTTGTAATACTTTTCCCCCCAGCAGCTCAGTCAGTAAAACCTCAAAAATCTGCCAGGCAATAGCTAATAATGAAAAAAGTACTTCTTCTTTCCCCCCCCCCCCTCCTATGCATTTCCCCTTAGGGGCCATCTCTGAAACCTGATACAGTTTGTGCAAGTCTATAGGGTAATTCAGATGATGGCCTGAGCAAGTTTGTGATGTACTGTACATGCTTTAGGTCTATTAATAGGAAAATTATGGATGGGATCCAACCAGGTTATTTTGCCAATGGAGCCGCTTATGTCACTGGAACAGGGAGATGCAGCTTTCTCCTTTCTATGGTCTTCTAAATCTGTTCCAGAAGGCTAGAAAAACCCTTTTGGGCAGCACAGAGGGCTGAAGGAGGGCAGGAAGAGAAAGAAAGTCCTGCTGCCTAGCAAATGTCCCCTAGCACAACATTGGATTTAGGCCTATGGATTTATTAACTGTTCTTTAACACACATTTCCTGGTATATGGGAGTGCATGAGTCTGCCAATATACAAATTTACAAATATTTTCACAATTAAAAACAGCTGATATTCAGAGGCTGAATTCTGGAGGTGTGAAATAATGCAAGATGGTTTTGTATGCCAGAGATGAAGATGTGAAACAAGTATACTAACTAGCAAATGCATTTTCACATAATTTCATACCCTCCAGCATTTCACAAATAAAACATATGTGGCCATTGATTTTTAATGGAAGTCGCCCCTCTGTGAATATTCAAAACCATGGACTGAACAGAGGGGCAACTGAAAATTGAGGACAAAGGGGGAAAGAGGAAGGAGGAAAGCGAAACTGGGACATTTGGAAAAACAGCTGAAAAAGTAGAACAACACAGTTTTAATTGTGATTGTTGGAAGGTATACTTTTTTCTCGGGTAAATCTGAATGGCTTTAGAAAGAATGTCTACAGTCTTTTCTGGACCAGCCAAAATACTTACAATTTGGTGGGCTATTCTGTATCTTGGCAACATGCCTTGTAATGGGTATTCCCACCCCTTGCATACAGTTGTCCTAACATACCAGGGCTTTATTTTTTGTCTGGCATAAAGTGTGGTGTGGGTATGGCTCCTTCCTCCCTCAGATCTGTATTCAAGGAATGAAGGTCAGAAGAGAACGTCCATAGAAATAAGCACACCCTCATTCGTATGAGCTTATTGCATGCCCCAAAGAGGCATTTACCGCTTCTGGCTTCAGTCCTTGACTGAGGATACAGCCAGATGTTATCAGATATAATTCGCTGCCGATTCTGCCATGATGCCACCAGTCAAATACAGCCCTGCTCGAAGCTGCACTCAGCCGGCACTTTTTCAGAAACAGACGTTTTCTGACTTGAGAAATTGGCCGGCTGAGTGGTCCTTGGACCGGGTTGCATTCAGCCAGTGGCATCATGGCAGAATCGGCAGCAAATTATGTCTGATAACATCCAGCTGTATCTCCAATCAAGGATTGAAGTTGGAAGAGGTAAAATGTCTCTTTAGGGTGTGTAATAAGCTCCGTAGTGTCACCAAAGCAACTGCTCAGATATCTGAGGAAGAACTAAGACTTTGGAATCAGATGTAGAAAAAATCCACCTCCTGTCCTGGGTTTAAAGAGTCAAGGCTGGCTACTGGAATTTAATCACAATGGACCAGGACAAGAGGTATGCCGTTTGAACTTTTAAAAATGATCTGTACAAGAACAACTCCCACCAAATCCCAAGGTTTTTAGGCACTCTGGATAACTGTAAGATCCAGATAACACATACAAAACCATGTACTCTCTGAATTCAGGAGACTTATTTCTGTATTTTAATTTGTTGATTTATACGGTTGCAGTGTGGCCATTGCCAACATGAATGGCACTAAAAGAGCATGCTGGGGTTGAAGCTATGAATTATCACAACCCCAGTACAATTGTTATTGGAGATGTGTTCAAAGACATAGATCTGCCAGTCTGTTACAGCATTAAAAATAAATAAATAAATAAATAAATAAATAAGGGAATCCTATAAAACCTGTGACATAGTGTATTGAGCATTGGTCTATGACTTTGGAGACCAGGGTTTGAATCCCCACTTGGCCAAGGAGACTCACTAGGGCAGGAGTAGGCAACCTTTTTGAACTTGGGGCCTGGTCACTGTCCCTCAGACTATTGGAGGGCCGAAGTAATAAATAAATAAATAAATAATTTAAAAATTTAAAAATAAAAATAAAAAAATAATTCCTACATACACTGCACACATCATATTTTGAAGTAAAAATTAGAAATAATAGAAATTTTGCCAAGAAAACCCCAAGAAAAAATGATCATCATCATCATGATCATCATCAACAACAACAATTAAAAATGCTACCTTAAATGAAACAAACAAGTGCAGGGGTGGCATGAACGAATCAAGTGTCTGAGTCTGGAGTCTGGAGAGCTGGTCTCGAATCCCTGCTTGGCTATGCAAACCTACTTTGGCCAAGTCACACTCTCTCAGCCGCAGAGTAAGGCTATGGCACACCAACTCTGAAGTAATTTTGCCCAGAAAACCCCAAGAAAACAGAAACAAACCCTCCCAACCAACCTCTGTCCTCGTGGCTGGGGGGTCTGGATCGCGCGTATGCTCTCTCCTCCCTTGCACTTTGCCCTAGTCACACTTTCTCAGCCACAGAGTAAGGCTATGGCACACCCACTCTGAAGTAATTTTGCTCAGAAAACCCCAAGAAAACAGAAACAAACCCTCCCAACCAACCTCTGTCCTCGTGGCTGGGGGGTCTGGATCGCGCGTATGCTCTCTCCTCCCTCGCACTTTGCTCAAGTAACACTCTCTCAGCCTCAGAGTAAGGCTATGGTACACCCACTCTGAAGAAATTTTTCCCAGAAACCCCCAAGAAAACAGAAACAAACCCTCCCAACCAACCTCTGTCCTCGTGGCTGGGGGGTCTGGATTGCGCGCGCGCACTCTGTCCTCCTTCGCACTTTGCCTAAGTCACGCACTGGGCCCAAGGAAGGCCCAGAGCAGCTCTCCTTGGCGGTGTGCGGGGCAGCTGGGGGCCTTCCTTGGGCCCGGTGCCTTTCCTGCAGCCCTGCACGCTGCCAAGGAGGTCTGCAGGAAAGGCACCGGGGCCCAGAGTAGCCGCGTGCATGACTCCGGCTGCCATTTTGTGCTCCAAAATGGTGGCTGAAGTCTCGCACGACCTTTCCCAATGCAGGGAAGGATGAGCCTTTCTCTTCCCGTCCTGCCCCACGACTGGAAAGGTCACGCAAGACTTCAGACGCCATTTTGGAACACAAAATGGCCCCTGGAGTTGCAGGCAGGCGGTGGCAATCGGAGGCAGGACCGGACTGGGGCCGGTCCAAAGGCCTCACGGGGCCGGGTTCGGCCCGCGGGCTGTAGGTTGCTGACCCTTGCACTAGGTAACCTTGGGCAAATCACACACTCTCAGCCTCCCCATGTTAGGGTCTCCCCTCTCAGAAAACCCCATGATAGAGTCACCTTAGATATACCATAATTTGGAAAGCACACAACAATAACAAAACACTTGAGACTAACAGAAAATTCTCAGTTTGCTAGAAATTTCATTTTCTTGGTTTGCCTTAAAGATTCTGCAGGATTTATTTCTATCTTATTATTATTAGAACTGTTTAATTATCCAACATTCGAGATTAACTGAGAAAATTCTCTATTTGCTAGAATTTTATTTTTCTCTGTCATCCTCAAAGATTCTACATGACTTGTTTATATCGTTTTATTATTGGAATTGCTTAATTATCTAGCTTCATTTCTTTGTATATGGACTCACCTACAATCCATATGTTGTGGCACACCCTTTATTTTACTACAGAGACAAAATCCATTAACCCTCCCTTCTTCTTCCACATCATCTCCACAGCAATGAGAAGAATTAATTTCTAATTAGTTCTAATGCCAATCATAGCAGTGACTAATGAATATCAGACAAGAAAAAAACAACATCTCAGATAAACAGATCGCAGAGGACTATATTGCTCTGACATTATGAGAGAACTTAGAATACAAAAATAGAAATATTTGAGAATGAGATCTCTCTGGTCAAAAAGACCATCTGGTACAAAGAAGTTGCACTTGATCTAATCAACGAACAGCCAGCTTGATGACAAATACAAGAAGGCCATACGTATTATCTTGCTGAAATTCTTCTAGGAACGTCACCTCAGAGGTTAAGGTACAAAACCACACCAGGAACCTTAATTCTTCTGGACGCCTCACTTCAGGAATACCAGTACAAAATTCCACTGGGTAGTTCAATGTCATTTCTTCAGACTTAGACTGTAAATTATAGATACATTATTTGGTTAAAGAAAGGCGGACAATACATATCTCAATAAATTTTCTGTGGAGCTGAACATATCTCTCAAACCTATCTCTTCACAACACACAGAAACTATGCATGAACTCAGTACCCTCCCTCCTTCCACAAGGACTTTTGCCGTACCAATGTAGCCACTCAGTTGAAGAAATAGGGAGGGAAGCAAGAAAGAGTTAATTCATTTAATTAGTCATTAATAAGTTTAAAAACTAATTCTATTACATTTACATTAGAAGAGGGACAATTTTAAATTTTAATTTTTATGTTAAATTGTCCTTTAAATTTAAGTTTAAAAGCTTGCATTAAAAACCTTATCTGAATGAAAATGAAAAAGTCATCCATGATTTTATCCCCTGTATTCCTATGCTTTGGAGAAAAAGAAATCCATTTCACACACACACACCACCAGAAACTTTTCTCCCTCCCTTATAATCTCAACTCCTCAACTCCAGTTTCTATAACTTACTGATTCCCACAAGGTCCTAACAAAAGTCTACAGTTAAGACCTTCAAAATTCAGTTTCCTGAAATAGAGGTAAATGACCTAAAATGGCTCAGGGTTGCAAAATAGGGTGGACATGTTGGGGTGTGTATTGCATTTTGGTGCAAAAGATGTGTTGTTGTTGTTGTTGTTGTTGTTGTTGTTGTTGTTGTTTTTCTGTGTGAGATGGCAGCAGAGGGTGGATATGCCCCCGAAATGTGCATATCCTTTGGGGTACCAATGCAACCTCCTAACACTCTATTGTTGCCACTCCAGTATAAATGAATGTGCAAGCTGCAATTCTATGGATGTATACATGTGACAAACCCCAAGTGAACACAGTGGGGCTTAGTTTCAAGTAAACATTCAGAGGATTCTGCTACAGTTTTCATCATAGTTATTATCTGCATACAAAGCCAGTGTAGCATAGTGGTTGGAGTGCTGCACTACAACCCTAGAGACCAGGGGTTGAATCCCCACTCAGCTATGGAAATCCACTGGTAAGTCACACTCTCTCAGCCTGAGAGGAAGGCAAAGGCAACCCCTCCCCAAACAAATCTTACCAAGAAAACCCCATAATAGGTCCATCTCAAGGTTGCCATAAGTCTAAAATGACTTGAAGGCACACAACAACAACCTCCTGCACGTTACATTGCCTCATACAACACCCCACTCCTTTTAAACTTTGTTTCTTTCCGCTTGCTGACTGTATATCTCTCATGACATGATCACCTTTTTTATGTTTCTCCTCTTTGCCATCGCTCCCTAGATGACAGAAAAAGCATTTCTAGTTATATGACTTACTTTAATGACAATACTAGTAAAACAAGCATTGGGAAAGATGAATTTCCACTATTAAAATGGTGTAGTCTCTTTTTATTGGTTGTATTGCTGCTGCACCAGCTGCCACTTTATGTCAGGACAGGATCATGCTATTAAAATCACATCCTTCATAGCTATAATATGGTAATTTTAAAAGGTGGTGTGCGCATGTAGAACAAAACACAAAACGCCCCTGAGAAATCTTGGACTTACTCCTCTTTGATCAACTTCACCTAATGCAAGCAACCATTTTTATTTCCAAAACAATCCAAAGAAGTAACATATAGAATCCACTATAGGTATGTTGTTGTTGTTTTTACAGTAGGTGGAGATAATTCCTTTGTATAAATCTTCCCCCCAAACTGATCCTTCTTTTTGTTCTTCTCGTGTTAACAAGGTGGGAATTGGAACACATGCATACAAGCTGTCCGTCTGTTTTGAGCTGACACTTTTGATAAGAGATTCATTATAATCCAGCACCATCAGACAGAAAGTGTTCTGCAATGCTCAGCAAAGGGGGAAACACATTTTCAGACTGTGTATATGTCTATATGTGTTTAATTAAATGGGGAAAGTGTCAAGAAACTTTCTTCAAAGGTGCTCAGCAGCTGTTTCTTCTGAAGCCTGGTGTTCTTTTTTCCCCCAGGCCTTGAATCTTTTGATATCAGCCCTCTTAAGTGCTTTCCAGGTTAGGAGGATGAGAGGGAATAGATGGCAATCATGATGCCACTGGATGATAAAGCCAGAATGCAGACTGAACCCCTCAGATCAATAGGAATGCAGACAGCTGTAATAGGAGACTGCCTGGTGTCTGCTCCAATTTGAATTCCTCTTCAGGTTGCAGAATGCAATAACATCAACTCTTTAAGCAGCAGGATGTTGCCCTATGTGTCCTAGAGCCAAGACTGCCAGAGAGGGTCGGAAGAGGGAATCTGCTGCTTACACCAATGTCATTTTTCAAAGGAGGGAACTGAAAAGCCCCAGCCATATCAAAGTGATGTGTTGTTTCTCTGGATTTTCAGCCCAGCTTAATCCTGAAGGTTTACAAAAGATAAGGGCATTTAGGAACAGAAGTCAACACTAAGGCCAGAATCCAAAGATGTGCACGCGGGGGGGGGGGGGGGGGAGTTGGTCTCTCTCTGTGTGTTTGTGTGATGGAGAAGTGGGGGAAGAGAGTACAGTCAGCCCCCCACATCCATGGATTTTTTATCCACCGATTCAATCATCCACAGTTTGAAAATATTCTCCTTCCCTCTCTCCTCCCCTCTCTCTATACACACACACATATATTCCAAAAAGCAAACTTTGATTTTGCCATTTTATATAAGGGGCACCATTTTACTATGCTATTGTATATAATAGGACTTGAGCATCCATGGATTTTGGTATCCACAAGGGGTCCTGGCATCAAACCCTAGCGGATACCAAGAGCCCACGGTACATGCATCCATACCCAGACCCCAGTGATTACTGCTGGAGAGATCAACTATTGTTCTGTTTTAAAAGCAGATTGTCACCTCAGTAGCAGCAGTCAGTATAGTTTAAAGACCAAGACAACTTTCTGCTAAGTGTACACATCTTTTCTACATGTATGCTTGCCTTATTTGGTATTAATTATGCCTTATTTATTAATTATATGTAATGGTTGAGAAGTGGTACAGGTAAAATATATGCAATCCAGAAATCTTCATGGCTGATCAGGGATTTGAATCCAGAACTAGCATTTCAGTTAACTAATAAAATACATCAATTCCTGTGTTCTTTTATTACATCAATCATTAAAGTAATGCACTAAAAATACACAAACAACAGATATTCTGTCACCAAGGCCACAAGAAGTATATCCAGATAGAAAGAGTGTATTACAATCTGAGAGCTTGGAAATGCAACCTTTTGGATTACTGCTTCCAGAACTCCACACCCAGCATTGGGATGCTAGGAGTTGTCATCCAAAAATTCCAGCTTCAGCCTTCATGGATAAAGATCAGTCACTAGAAATACCACTCTCATCCTCCTAAGATGCTTTTAAATCTGAAAGGTGAAACCAGGGTCTAATATGAATTCTCTCCTTCACACAATCACACTCCTTTAGTTCCTTAAAGAAGAAGTTGTAGTTTCTTGCAGCACAAAAAGGAGGAAGGGAAGGGGAAAAAAGAAAAAGAAAAGCACTAGCAGGAATAATATACATCCAGAGAAGGAAGGACACTGACATACCAACCAAAGGAGATTGGCTAATAAAGACAACTGAATTTATTAAAATGGATAAATAGACAATGTTGATCAAATAAGCTTATCGCACCAGTACCTGTAACGTTCCATCAAGTCCCTGGAATGTAATGATATGTAATGTTACCGCATTAGACTATTTGTAATGCAATAGTAACATTATGAGAACACATATTATCGCACTATATTTACTGTGGTACCAGTACCAGTGCTAAAGTAGTTCCTCAGCCGTTCCTCATTGGCGCATGCTCACTGTTGCGAAAACCCCTATGTCTGCATTGGAAGAATGCTACCGAGAGGTTTAGGTAGTGAGCATTCATTGTTTTTTCTTGTAAACACAACGCGATTCAATCTACAAAAATAAAAAATATATATTTTTTAAATTACCTTCCTTGTGTCAACACTGGAAGAGTTGAGTTGAGTTGAGTTTGTGGACATTTTAGGACAGGAGGGAAGGAGGTTGTCTCAGCCAATCAGAACACGAGGACAGATTGAGAACAGGTAGGATTATCGCACACACATCATCTGGAACGGTCTGAAAGCGTTCTTGCTGGCTGAGGATGCATTTTTACAGTTCTCCTCCTGGATGGGCTAGGGACTGTCAGAGCACAGAATGGGAATTCAGTGAGGATCATACTGTGCCATAAAATATGTTCTGTTCCGTTCTCATCACATACTCATTACGTTAGGAGAACACAGTGCGATAAACTAAAGTGCATACTCTCCTACATTTCACAGATGGAAAAGGATGCATGTGATGAAGTACCATCAGTATGTGTCGAAAATGCCAAAAGTTATTCATGAGGAAGAAGACACAAGCTAGGAAAGGCTGCAGCGAGTTGTGTTTGCCTGAGCCTCTTGGGAAGACAAGATTCCTCCTTCTTTTCCTTTTCTCCCCTTTCCCCCCTCCTGAGTTAGCGGAGTGTAAACTGCTTTTGCACTTTTAATTTAGGAGATTATTGCATTACTAATAAACCCGATTTACCTCTTTTGAGTTAAATTCAAATTTGGGATGCAGCCTGGTATTACTGCATGGATTTTGCCACCATTGCCACCTCCTGACTACATCCCTGCAAAAATCTGGCTAAAACCCACTCTGAACTGGCCAATTTGTAAAGCCAAGAAGCTCACGACTCTGCAGATGAGTGCGGATTTTAGCCAGATTTTTGCAGGGATGCAGTTGGGAGGCAGCAATGGCAGCAAAATCCATGCAGTAATACCCGGCTGCATCCCAAATTCAAATTTAATTCAGAAGAGGTAAATCAGGTTTATTAGTAATGCAATAATCTCCTTAATTTGCAGCAGTTGAAGTAAAGCAAGGATGAGGGTGGGAGGAAGAGAAATTTTAACATTTTGATAGGAGCTGAAGACTTGGGATTGTCCCTCCCAGATTGGAACATTTGGAGGGTACAGGATTAGAGAGGCCTTTGGTCTGATCCATCATGGCTCTTATGTTCTTTTTTAAAAAACAAAAATTATTTTAATTAACAAATGGAACTACTAATAAAATCATATCAAATACACAAACAAATTATCTGTATCATATATTTATATACATTTTTGGGGGGGTAAGGTTTTTTAATAATTATTATAAATAAACAACTATATACAAAACACGTCACAACAATAAAGCAAAATGAAACAATTCATCTCACAACTTTGAATTATGTTGTGGGTCCCCTTCTTGGATTCTGTTCAATATAAGTGGTCATTTAAAAGTCTAGAGCTGTCTTTGTGTAAATCTAGTCCAGAATGTCTGACCAAAGGTTCAGATGAGATGGAGGTTGTCTTCTCTTGTTTCTGTCTTTGTTTACAAAGTCAATGAAAGTTCCTGATTTTGGTCATCCTGTGTAACTTGCAATTCTGTCAGACAGTTTTTCAAGTAACCATAGGTCCCATACCTTTTTTCATCACATATCTAAAGATACCTCCCCTGTTTTCCAGCACCTGGCAATTTCTACATGGGCTGCTGTAATGAAGAAATCTATGAAATTTTTATGTTTCAAATTTGAGTTTGTGTCCACGTAAATTGATAACAAAATAATTTCTGGAGATAACTTTACTTCTTGGTTGGTAATCAATGAAATTTGTTCAAGTATTGATTGCCAAAATGTGTTTATTTTGGGTCAGTCTAGCCACATGTGTGGAAATGTGCCATTACCATTACAACCATTCCAACATTTGGAGGAAACATTTTTAACTATTGTGGCTAGCTTTACTGGAGTCAAGTTCCACTTGTGTATAATTTTCAAGGTGTTTTCTCTAATCAATGCTGATCTGGATTTAAAAGAGGTAGAAGACCAAACTGTAGTCCACTTTGAAATGGGAATTGAAAGATTCAAATCTGTTTCCCAGGTTAGTTCTATGCCACATATTTTTTGGTAAGAGTAGTCAATCAAACAGTTGTAGATTAAAGATGTTAGTCTTTTGGTGCTTTGTGGGGGGACACATTGTGCCTCAAATAAGATAAGTGATCTAGGTGGTCCTCCTATTTCTTTTAATTTATGTGAAAAGCAATTGTCTGATGAAGATGAAACCAACTAGCCTTTAATGGCTCTATATCTAAAGTTAGTCCATCAATTGTTTTTGGTCCATGTATGGTTGGAGTCTATGGGGGGATGGAGTCTATGGAGTGAGGCACTCGCACAGCGGCACACCGGCTGCGTCCCTGAAAGGAGCGCCAAATTGGTGCTCCTTTCAGAAGACAGGGAAAGTGCGCCCTAAACGCGTCGGGCGCACTTTCCCTGGCTTTTCCGCCGCAGCGTGTGAGGACGCTGCGGCGGGAGGTTGCCCTCAGCGCGCCGCCCATGCGGAGGGCCGGCAGCTCCGAGGGCAACCTCGGGAGGAGGAAGGGGCGCCACTCGTGCGGCTGCCCCTCCTCTTCCTTGCCTCGGAGATGACCCTATTGGTCGTCTGCCGAGGCCCAATGTTGCAGAATTTTGAGCATAATTTTGCTTGCATGGGAGGTCAGTGCTATGGTCCTATAGTTACTGCAGTCTGTTGAGTCTCCCTTTTTGTGGATCGGGATGTATATTGATCTCTTCCAATTCCTTTGATAATTTTGCAGATTTCTGAATTAACTACTCAAAATCTAAATTGCTGTGTCTCCACATTGCTCATGAAGACCAACTAGACCAGGGGTAGGCAACCTTTCCCCTTTAAGGGCCGAGGGACCTCAGCTCCCAGAAGCCTCAGCCATGTTGGCCAATAGTCCCATGTTGGCCAATAGCTCCTGGGATTCTGGGAGCTGAAGTCCCTCGGCCCTTAAAGGGGAAAGGTTGCCTACCCCTGAACTAGACATTCAAAAAGCTACAAATCTCCAGTTAAACTCTCAAGATTTACTTACCTAGGAATCACCATTACAAAAGATTTCAATCAGATAATCGCCAGAAACTACAACAAAATAACTAAATGGTTAATCTCTAAAACACTAGAAGGGAAGAGATAGAAACTCTCTATTCTAGGGAGACTAGACCTTGTTAAAATGTTTATTGTCCCTTGCCTATACTTCCTATTTCAAACTATCCCACTTCAACCACTGCAGACAAAACTCAAACTTTAGCAAAATCTCATCAATAAATGTACTTTTAACCATAAGAGGCCCAGATTCAGGAAATCCACATGACACCTCTCTTCCAAAAAGGGGGGCTTAGCAATGCCTGATCTTGAACTATATTTTGCAGCATTCCAACCATGGAGAAAGAAATTCCAAAGGTCCAAGCAGGACTCAGAAAAGGAAGAGGCATGAAGGACCACATTGCAAACATACGATGGCTAATGAAGCACACCAGGGAATTCCAAAAGAAAATCAGCATGTGCTTTATAGACTATAGCAAAGCCTTTGAGTGCATAGATCATGAAAGGCTATAGAATGCCCTTAAAGACATGGGAGTGCCAACACATCTGATAGTCCAGATAAGGAATCTATACTCAGGACAAGAGGCTACTCTCAGAACAGAACACGGAGGAACAGAATAGTTCCCAATTAGCAAAGGAGTCAGACAAGGTTGCATCCATTCACCCTATCTTTTCAACTAGTATGCAGAACATATTATGAGAAAAGCAGGCTTGGACACAGAAGAAGGAGGAATGAAAATATGGAAGGAATATCAACAATCTAAGATATGCAGATGACATCATAATACCAGCAGAAATCCTCACAGATCTGGAACACCTACTAAGGAAGATCAAAGAAAGTTCAAAGGCAGGGTTAATGCTGAAGATAAAGAAAACAAAAATAATGACCACCGAGTAGCTTCACAATTTCAACCTAGACAATGAAGAAATAGAAATAGTAAAAGAATGCTCATACCTGAAATCAAACATTGATAGAAATGGGGACTGCAATCAGGAAATCAGAAGAAGTTTAAGAATGGGGGGGGGGGGGTGGCTATGAAATAACTAGAAAAGATTCTAAAATGCAAAGATATACAACTCAGCACAAAAATTAGAATCATACAAGCCATTGTATTCCCTGTTACCATGTAAGGATGTGAGAGCTAAACAGTTAAGAAATATAGGTTTTTTTTTGTGTTTTTTTCAGGCTGTGTGGCCATGTTCTAGAAGAGTTTCTTTCTGATGTTTTGCCAGCATCTGTGGCTAGCATCTTCAGAGTATTCTCTGAAGATGCCAGCCACAGATGCTGGTGAAACGTCAGAAAGAAACTCTTCTAGAACATGGCCACACAGCCCCAAAAACCCACAAAAAACTATGGATGCCGGCCATGAAAGCCTACGACTTCACAGTTAAGAAAGATGATAGGAAGAAAATCAATTCATTTGAGATGTGATGCTGGAGATGAGTGTTGAGGATTCCGTGGACAGCCAAAAAGACAAACAAATGGGTCCTAGAGCAGATTAAGCCAGCAACCTCCTTGGAAGCCAAGATGACCAAACTGAGGCTGTTGTACTTTGAACACATCATGAGAAGAGAAGACTCATTAGAAAAGACAATAATGCTGGGAAAGGTGGAGGGAAGTAGGGAGAGAGGAAGGCCACATGCTAGATGGATGGACTCTATTAAGGAGGTCATGGGTTTGAATTTTCAGGATTTAAGCAGAGCAGTAGAGGACAGGGGGTCTTGGAGATGTCTCATCCGTAGGGTCGCCATGGGTCGAGATCAACTCGAGGGGAGTTAACAACAACAACAAAGGTAGGGAAGGATTGTTTAGGTTGTTTTAAGATGATCACATCATCTGTGAAGAGATTTAATTTATGGGTTTGTTCCTCTTATTTTGGGTCCCCTTATGTTTTGATTTTCTCTGATTGAGGTGGCTAAGTATTCTATTGCAATAACAAATAACAGTGGGGATAAGGGACATCCTTGTTTAGTTCCACTTTGGAGCCTAAAGGTAGAGGAGTTTTTTCTATTGATTGTCACTAAGGCCTCAGAGTTTGTGTATAGGTTTTCTAGCATACTAATAAATTTATTTTCAAAGTTAATCTTTTTCAGTACTCCAAATAAGTATTGCCAGTTCACTCTTTCAAAAGCTTTCAGGGCATCTAGGGACATAAGAGTAATTGGGGTTTTAAATTTTGAGGCGTGATGGATGGCATTTAAGACTCATCTAATGGCATCAGATAGTTTTCTATTCGGCATAAAGCCAGATTGGTCAATAGAGACATACTCAGTGATGAAGCTATTAATTCTGTTTGGTAGAATTGAGATCAGTAGTTTTGCATCCTGGTTTAATAATGCTACCAGTCTAAATGCTGAGGTGGGAGGTTGGCAGTCACTTGTTTTGGGGATGGGGACAGTTCTGGAAATGTGCCATGATTGGGAACATAGACCTTGTGACATTATTTCATCGAATAGGTCTTGTATGTGTGGGGCAATTTTATTATAACATAAAATTATAAAATTCTCCCATAAATCCATCTAATCCAGAAGATATTCCTGGTCTGAGGTTTTGGATTGCCTGTTTGATTTCTTCTAATGAGATGGGCTGGTTGAGCAGAGCCATGTGTGTGATTCCTTGATTTTCAAAATGTTGAGAGAATTGAGGAATTATCTTCTTGTGTTCTTAGACCTTTATGTGCTGTGAGGCATGCCTACTAGTCTGCAACCTTGAGGTGCAATTGGAGATGATGGCCCTTTGTCCATGTTAAAGATTCAGCTGCCATTGTGGGATACTCTTGAATATTTCACAGCTGAAAAACAGGACACCTGTGTCCAAGCAGAGTGCTCAAGATGGCAAAAGTATTGTGGGGTTCGTCCGGTTTGCGTATTGTGGGGTTCGTCCGGTTTATTACTGGATTTATTCTTATTTCACTTTATTATCGCTTTGTGGGCCGCGAGTGATAAGGTCCAGTGAGTGGCAGGGACTTGACATGACCTTTTGTTCCTTCTGCCAAATGTGACATCCTCCTTGCAGCGTGTGAGTGTGAGGATGTCCTCCTTGGAGCGCAGGCCCTGCGCAGGGTCCGCGCTCCGAGGAGGTCCTCTCTAGAGAGCCGCCACTCTTCTGAGGATGTCCTCCTTGGCGCGCCGGCTGAGGGAGGGCCACAGTGCTGCGGAGAGGGCTGGCTGGCTTCAGGGCCCATGAGGCTGGAAGCGGCAGCCCAGGCCACCCCCCTCCATCCCTGGAGGCACCGGGAGCCTCTGCGGGGAAGAAAGAGAGCGGAGCGAGGAGGAAGGAAGGAAAGCCAGGAGCCCCCGCACACGCAAAAGGGGTCTGTATCTGGCTGGATGGCTGGCGGGGGAAAGGGGGAGGGAGGGAGGGAGGGAGGGAGGGAGGGAGAGAGAGAGAGAGAGCCCCCGAGGAGGCGGAGGCTGAGGCAGCGACCGACCGCCTGCCTCAAGGCCCCGCCGGAGCCCTCTGCGCGGGGCCTGCGCTCACCGGCTTGGGAAGGGGTGACAGCCGCAGCAAGTGACAGCCGCGGCTGTATTGTGCATGTGCTGGACGAGCATTTCTAGTACATGTGTGCGATTTTCTCACCTGCGTGTGAACAGCAAATACGGTTCCCAGGAGCGCTTTCCTTAAAAGCACGATGATGCTAGTTGCATCTGATAGCCATTTGCGTATTGTGGGGTTCGTCCGGTTTATTACTGGATTTATTCTTATTTCACTTTATTATCGCTTTGTGGGCCGCGAGTGATAAGGTCCAGTGAGTGGCAGGGACTTGACATGACCTTTTGTTCCTTCTGCCAAACGTGACATTCACAAGCTGTGCACTCCCTCTCTATCACCTTTCTTAATTCCATGCTTGGACTAAAGAAGCTAAATAGAGGAGATGAGAACTCCATAACTGGCAGCCCCTAAGGTGTACAAAGGGATCAGGGCACAGGGAACTGGGAAAACAAAGTGTAACAGGTGAGCTGGAAGTGTAAAAGGACAAGTGAAACCCAGGGAGGAAACTATATGAAGGGGAAGAAAGGGAACAGATACTCTGTGTATACAAGTCCAAACACTTGTATACAGAGTACTGTGACAAATTAATCTTATCCGACACACTCATCAGTTGATGCATTATTATCATGATCTATTTAGAACTTGAGGGGGAAAAAGTCTGAGAAATAGAAGAAATGGATGGATGGAGGCTTTGGGAAGAGAGATACAGAGTCAGACAGACATGAGTGAAGGGGGAAAATAGACCCCAGCCTGTAAAACAACACCTTTATTACTATTGTTCTTCACTTTAAAGGAAAGCATTGTAGATTTCCTTCTTGCGATGATGAATGTTTCCATTACAAATCTAGATGAAACACTTGAAAATCGTGCCCATTCAGGTTGTTATTGTTTGACAGCCTTTGGAAGCATCCAATGTGAAACTGGCACACTTCCTTGCAGAGCTATATGAGAGAGTGTGAGCTGCTGTCTTCTGTTGCCTCTGCTCCACTCCATTAAAAATGCAAATATTTTCTCCTCCTCACTTCCATTACATAGGGATAATTAATATTGTGCATGTCTCCCTCTATGCAGCTGCTCCGCCTGCTCTTTCCCTCCCTTTCACCCCTCCTTCATTTTGCAAAACTCTCCAGCTGCTTTCAAGCTGTTCCTTTGAATCTGCTACAATACTGGCATCCCCCCTCCCCCAGCAGAGATTGTTTCTCAGGCTGTGTACAGACAATTATTCTTTGGGGAGGTGAGGTTGGAGTGCCTTCCTTCTTATTGTCTTTGCCTTACTGGTTCTGTCAAGAGAAAGAGGGTTTAGAAGAGGATCTCCCTAAACCCTTTCCCCCTCTCTTTTAAAAAGAACAGCTAGATGCTCACTCCAGTGCTGGGTACAGACAGCACACATTGAAACGATAGAGAGTTATTGTGTGGGTGTGCACAGTTTTCTAAAGATTACATAAGTGTTCAGGGGAGTCAAGAATGCATTGTTTATCCTAGATAGGAAATGGCCCTGAGTACATGTTTTACATGCAGGTGGTCTCCGGTTCAGTCCCTGGTTACACTAAGGGCCCTTTCATACAACAATATTATAGCGCTATGATTTTCCTTGAGTTGCCATGGCTGCTTCATATGGAATTGTGGCATCTGTAGTTTGGTGAGCACTAGAGCTTTCTGGCTGAGAATTCTAAATACCCCTCCCTAAACTACAAATCCCAGGGTGCCACATGATGCTGCCATAGCCAGTAATGTATCTAATATATTTGACACCCAGTGCCAGTGATTCCCAAACTTTGATCTTCTAGATGTTTTGGACATTAGTTCCAGAATTCCTGACTATTGGCCAAGCTGGCTGGGGCTTCTGGGAGTTGAAGTTCTAAACACCTGGAGGAGCAATGTTTGGGAACCACTGCCCAATGCAGATCATCTTTTAATACCTCCCTCCTCTCTTCAACAGCCTTTTCTGGGACTGGTGGAGCTGATGGCTGGGAAGGGAAGGAAGATGACTTGCCTTCTCACCAGGCCAGCAGCCCCATTGCTGCTGCCGTCCCACAGCGTTTCTGGTTCTGGTGGAGCTGTTGGCCAGGCAGAGAAAGGGAGGACACACTTTCCTGCCCTGCCAGCAGACTCACTTGAACCAGAAGGCAGTCCCTTCCCACCAATGCACTGGGTGACACAGTACATCCCCCCGCACCACCCCAGTGATGCCTCAGTTAAAGGGAAACTATAGTGCTATAACTGTGTACCGTAAAAGAGCCCCATGTAGGGCTAACAAACACTCAAAAGATGTAGCCGTCAGTGTAGAATAGTTCTGGGCAGACATCCTGTTTGTGAGATATAATGAAAAGAATTAGGTAACAGGGGATGACTGTTCCTGAAGCCCGAGAAGGCTATTGCCAGTTCGAATAGAAGCAGAGAAAAGGTGATGGATGGATCAAAATCTAGCTGAGTATAAGAAAGCTTCCTATGTTGTTATCTCTGTCAGTGCTTCTTAGGCCATCTGATGTGAGGGACCAGCAATGGGCACAATGTGGTTTATGCCCATTGGCTACAATTGTTTCTTTCCATGAAAATCTCAAGCAACCAGCAGTTTATGGCTTGTGAACCAGGACCCATCACTGGACCATCACTTTGACTAGCACCGATCTATGTTATAAAAAGAATTATCAGAGAAATTGGTGAGGGGAGGGAAGGTTTAGAAAAATCAATTTAGAAAAAATTGAAAGATGTTCTGCACCATAGACCACATTCTGCAGTATTTTATTCTGTTATTGTTGTTATTTGATCCTAGATATGAGAATTATTTAACTATTTCAATTTATTCATTGTCTAGATTGAATTTGTGTATTTCTTCTGTGGTCATTATTTTTGTTTTCTTTATGTTCAGCATCAGACCTGCCTTTGCACTTTCATCTTTGACCTTCCTTATTAACTGTTCCAATTCCTGAATGTCTTTGCTAATATTATGGTGTCGTCCACATATTTTAGTTTGTTAAAATTACTTCCTCCTATCTTAACTCCTCCTTTTTCTGTTTCTAATTCTGCTTTTCTTGTTATGTTTTCAGCATATAAGTTAAACAGGTAGGGTGATAGGATGCAGCCTTGCCTGACCCCTTTGCCTATTGAGAACCATTCTGTTTCCCTGAATTCTGTTCTGATTGTGGCCTCCTGTTCTTGATACAGATTCCTCATCAGGACTATCAGATGTAGTGGCACCCCCATGTCTTTGAGTGAATTCCATAATGTTTCATGATCTATACAATCAAATGCTTTGTTATAGTCTATGAAACACATGCTAATTCTTTTTTGGAATTCTTTGGTGCACTCCATTAGCTATCATATGTTTGCAATGTGGTCCCTAGTGCCCCTTGCACCTCTGGAATTTCTCTCTCCATCTATGGTTGGAATCTATGCTGGAGAATTTTGAGTATTACAGTCGGCCCTCTGTTTTCGCGGGGGATCCATTCCGGACCCCCCCTCCATGAAAACGGAGACTCACCGATATTCAAGTCCCATATTCTTGAATGGGGCCCATCCCTGTGGGTGCACACAGGTGTACACTGCAGGGGCATGCCCCATTGATCTTAGTGGAGGTCTTCCTTCCATGAATATTCAAAACCGTGGATCTCAAGTCTGTGAGAATGGAGGGGCGACTGTATTTTGCCTGCATGTGAGATTAGTGCTATTGTCCTATATTTGCTGCAGTCTTTTGTATCTTCTTTCTTGTGGATTGGTATGTATATCTGGTGTTTCCAGTTTTTTTGGCCACTGCTTTGTTTTCCATATTTGTTGGCATATTTCAGTTAGCACTAAAGTTGCATCTCTCTGTAGGTACTGTAGCAGTTCAATTGGGATATCATCTGTTTCCGGTGATTTATTTATTTTATTCTGTACACCCAAGGAAATAAGGTAATGCACAAAGCCCAGGCCAGGTCCCTGAAAGCAAGTGTGATCTGCTATCGTAGTATTTGCCTAGTTTGGAAAAGTTACTTTTTAGAATATAGCTCCCAGACTTGCCCAACCATCATAGCCATTTGTCATGCTGGCCTGGGATTCTGGCAGATGTATTCCAAAGATTAGTTTGTGTTCAGGTTAGAAATTGTGGAATAGAAGAGAGACGCCTTTGAGTGACACATGCTGTCATGCCTCAGCATTCTAAAATGGTAATTTTGGACACAAAACTGATCGTCTGTAAAAGGAACAGTACTGTGATGATGTTGTCTGTTAATAAAGCCACTTTACCCATTCTTTTAAAAATAATAAGAAAGGTGGGGAGAGGAAGAGTTGACCCTGTATAAGTGTGGTGTAAATAATAAAAATGGAACCTATTCCTAGGTTGGACTCATAAAGCCTGAAATCTCCATCATTTGGAAGTGTGACAGTCACATGGGAAATTGATGATCTTTTGTCCTTCACAACTCTGTCTTTTTCTTTCAGTTTAACATACAGATAAGAAGGGAACTTCCTGCTTGATTTACAAGTGTTAATTAAGAACTTCCCTGTTTAAATGACAGTTCCTGTTGACTGATTTTCACATATTATTTGTTTTATTAAACAGATTAGAACAAACATAGCTATCTATGGGAAAGCCCAAAGGTGTTGATGAATGGTAGACAAAGATTATGTGATTTGATCTATGAAGTTAATGTTTTCAAGTTGTAAAGGGGTATAAAAGCTGGACTCTGAGAACCATTCAGTTTCACTTTGGATCTTTCCTGATAAGACCTATTTCTGGAGAAATAAACTGATTTTCTACACCTTGCTTGAGTTGCTTCTACTAATGTGCATCCTCTTTGCTGGACAATGAATTTCACTCACACATGTTTTACAAGACATGCAAAAAGGAATTTGGACCCCTCTTTAGCTAGGCTTAATGTGGGGAAAAGTACGGTAATCTTTCTCATGGCATGACATGCTAAGATGCTGTTTATTTTTATATTATAAGCAAAGTGAATACACTTCTCTTCAGATGTATTGGAAGAGCTCCAATACATTCCCAGGAAAACACACATATATTTCCCTTTTTTGGAGTACTGGATATTTTTTTAAATGTCAGTATGGAAACCCTAGAAGAGACTGACCCAGGGGCTCAGCTGAATCCTCTTTGCTGTCTCAGGCTTCTATGTTTTCTCAGCTATCATATATGCTGACTCAGTCTGACAATACAAGAAAAGAAACAGCATACAGCAGTCCCTCTCAGAGGCTTAAATGCAGGTGGTGCCAAGGAGTGTTCATCGCTGCAGCAGCTTCCTCTCAACATGAGGTGCTTACTGTGAGTGAAGCGGAATTTCTCCAGTCTTGAAACCTGCGGTGAGCCCAGCTGTCATCTCAATGAATTTGACTTGCAGTAGGAGACTGGAGTAAACTTCACTCCCTAGCCCTGATGAAGAGAAGAGGATCTTCTATTGGACTTTGAGATTATTCAATAGTTTTGAATAGGACCAGGAGTCACTGAGATGACAAAGAGTGCATCCTCATCACAATGTTGTTGAGCTGAACAGTTTATTTGCTGTTATGTGCCTTCATGTAATTTCCAACTTATGGCAACCCTAAGGCAATCCTATTACAGAGTTTCCTCTGCAAGATTTGTTCAGATGGAGAGTCCATTGCCTTCCTCTGAGACTGAGAAAGAGTGACTTGCCCAGTGACTATCCATGGCTGAGCACGGAATCATACCCTGATTTTCAGAGTCCCACTACACCACACTGTCTGTCTGAGCAGCTTATGCAGCACTGTAAAGCCTAGCAGTGTAACAGGCTCTACTGCTTCCAATATAGATGAAAATATTGTTAAATAGCATACTATTCTCCTAGTATAGGCTATGCTGACGTTCACTTTTCATTTTAACTGTGGGAGATGAATAGCCTTGACCAAGCTTAATTTGGAACGGAACCATTTTAAAAATTGCTAGAACCAAAGCTATCATTCCTTACCAGTTCTGCAAAATATTTGTGTATGCCTTATATGTTTTTTCACTCTATCTTTGTAATACTGGCAAGGTGTTTGTACAATATTTTCAATTTGAAGCAAATAACGAAAAGGTATACATTTAAAAAGTTATTTAGATTTGAAATGGACTGTTATTATTAGTCAATACTTATACTGCTTATAGTCCTTTACAATATTCATTCAAAATAAAGCCATGTTCTGAATTGTTAAAAACCCTAGAAGAAATAACATTATTCTGGGAATTGAAAACTAAATATTGTGCACTCGGTGATGACTAAGCCTCTCAGTTCAGGACAAGTGACTGCCCAGCTTATCCATTCCTGAGGTCAGCTCTGTGAGGAAGTGCTGCCACATGGTCAAGATTTGGGAACAGGTGGCTAGGGCTGTACCTATTAGAATGTGTAGGACATTTCCACAATACACTAGACTTGGCATTTTGAAGAAAGTGACGTGATATACCTGTCAGTCTTAAGAGGACAGTGGGATACATCATTAAATCCAAACTCAAAAATAGTACCATGAGGACCCATACCAGTTTCTGGGTGAATAACCTATCATTTTCTTCCTTGACTGTAGAACAGGAGAATGTGCACCTACTATAGTATGAATACTATTACACACCTTGCTTCGCTTTCCACAGCTTAGAGCGGTGGAGAACACATGTCCCTCCCCCAAGATGCAATTGTACTGTGACTCACATTAGTCCACATATGAATGCAGCAGTATGTGCCACAGTAGCAGAGCATGGTTCTACAACTCCCAGAATCCCCCAGCTGACATGATCAAGCCAACTTTTTCAGGGTCTGCTTTCTTCCATCTTCAAAGACAAATTGCTTCAAGCAGTTCTTTCTAGAGACAATTATATTGTTTTGTGAAGCAGTTTCCACCAAGGAGTTGTCAATCTTCCAAAAAACTATGGATTGCAATATTTGTCATTTGTTAAATGATAGGCTTAAAATGAGAACTTTAAATTTTACATACCTTTAGGACAATACAATAGTTTGGAACTGAAGGTGTTTCTTCTTTCATGAAAGGCATATGTGATTCCCACCAACTCTTGCTCCATAGACAGCTATCTATTTCACATCCTAAACAATTCTCAAGGATCCCATAAACCTTGGGGACAGATTTTTGGGGTTGCAGAGGAGTGGAGGATGAGGAATGGGAAAGCTTTGTTCCATATAGGAAATTCTCTACAGCAGTGGTTCTCAAACTTTTTGCCTCTGGCCCCCTTTTACATCTACATGGGCATATCAGGGTCCCCCACTTGACATAGTACAGTGGGCCCTCAGACCCCACAGGTTTGATATCCGTGGATTTGAGCAACCTTAGATTGAAATGAAGAAATATTTAATTTTTTTAAACATGTGATGGGCAGACTAAGAAGTCGTCTCAGGGCAATAGTCGATACTTCTGTGGCAAGACTCAAGCAAGTCAATGCCTCCCTTCCCCCAGGGAAGTCATTTCCATCATGAAGCCACATCCAGAACTTCAACCTCTTCCTCACTCTTTTTCCCACCTTCACATCACAAAGCCACTGCCAGAATTTAAACCCCTGCCTCACTCCATTTCCCATTTTCCCACAAGGAAGTCTCTGGAAGAGATTCATCTCTGCCTCAACCCATTTTCCACCTTCATGCAAGAAAACCTCTGTCAGAATGTAAACCCTTTTCCTGCTAATACACCTCCTTGCTCCCATTCCTTCTGCTATTCCTTCCTCTTTTCTATTGCCACCTTCCCAGTTAAATTCTGAGTAAATGTGTAAGGCTTGAGATGTGTGATCAGATTCATAGGAACACCTATTTGGGAGTAAGCATGAATAAAACCAGAAGCAGTTACTTCTCATCACAGGGAATGTGTTGTATGACTTATTTTTTCACTACTTTCATAAACACACTCATGTCTCTTTGATTGACACGTGTAGCCCCACCAGACTCATTGGAGCTTACTTTTGAGTAAATGTGCATACAAATTTCCAGCAGTACACCCCAGCGCAGGAAGGTCCCCATCCCAACCCTTTCCCAATCAGCCGCAGAGACCTCTGAATTAACCCTCCCTGACAGCCTGTATTATAAAATTAAATACACCAAAGAATAACCAGCTCTCCGGCAAAGAGCTGCAGCAGGACAGCCTTGGTGAGGGATGAAGACCTAAAGAAGTCTTCCCCAGATTTGGTGTGGTGGTGGGATGTGCTGTCAAATGAAGCACAGGAGGGGAGGACAGAAGCCTGCAGAAGTTGTTTGTGTGTGCGTGTGCACATGCACAATCTTTAAAAGGTAAAGGTAAAAGCATTCACTGTTGACAAGGTTGTCAAGTCATGTCCGACCATAGGGGGCAGTGCTCATCTCTGTTACTAAGCTGAAGAGCCAGTGTTGTCAAAGACTACTCTGTGATCTTGTGACTAGCATGATTGCACAGAAGGCTGTTTACCTTCCCACCAAAGTGGTACCTATTTATCTACTTGCATTTGCATGTTTTCGAACTGCTAAGTTGGCAGAAGCTGGGACTAGTGACAGGAGCTCCCCCCATCATGCAGCACCCGGGCCTCAACCTGCCAACCTGCCGATCTTACAATCAAGAGAGTCAGCATCTTAACCACTTGAGCCACAATCTTTAGTGCACGGGAAACAGGGGACAGAAGAATGGTTGTCAGGGAGAGCTAGGAATTCAGAGGTCTTTCCTCAATGCAGCTGGGCTGCCATCATCATGACACTTCCAACTGCCAGAGGAAGAGAAGAAAAGGAGGAGTGCTGCTAGGCAGATGTCACTTCAATTCCAAGCAAGCAGAGCACTCAGTTTTCAGCCTGAGCCCCTTCCCTCTCAGCCCCTCTGCTCAAGCATGATCCAATGAGAAGAGGAGGAGGTGGGTTGCCTCCTTGGATCCGCTGTAAGTTAATTAGACCCTATATTTCTTGAGCCCCCCAGAACAACTCTTGTACACACACCCTTTTAGGTTGTGCACCAGCGTTTGAGAACCACTGCTCTACAGTTCATGGAAGCAAAGCAAAATAGATCTTCATCAAACTAGCGAAGGATGCACCCTTATAAACAGCCTTGAATTGTTGATATTATCTAACCTGCCCAAAGGAGAAAATTAATTAAGATTTTTATTGGAGAGCACAAAAATGGTTGCAAACATGAGACACCTGCCTCCCAAGGCAACATTTAAAAGTTGCTGCAGCTCAGCCACGTTTCATGAGAATTTCCTGAAACTGGGTCAAATTAGACATTGATGATTCTCCTCACCAAACATCTTCCTGATAGCATACATTTTCTTGATGTTATGATGAATAAAAATTTCAGGCTTGATAATGATAAAATGCTTTAAAAGCTACTTATCTCCATTTAACTAATGAGCTGCCCCCATGGTTCTGTAGTATTTATCTGGAATCTGTTCAGCACATTTTATTTCAAACAGTTTGACATCTGGCAATATAGATTTCTCTGTTTATTATAATTTTTAGCTTGCTCTTCCTCCAAATTGCTCAGGATGGCATCCTTGGTCCTTTCCTTTCTTTATGCTGATAACAGCCCTGTGAGGTATGTCAGGTTGGGAGTTCAAAAGTCATCCAACTGAGCTTTGTGGCTGAGCAAGGACTTGAACCCCCAATGACTGTAAGTAGATCCAGCATTTTGACCATGGACTGATGATGATTTTGAATGTAAAATTTCTAACACATGTTGTCTGTCTCTCTTTTAAAAACACCTTGGTTTATACATGTTTAAGTGTATACTGTGCATAGGCCTTATGAACATAAATAGCTGTAAAGCAATCTGAGTTACGACCCCAAATAAACATCATATTGTGTCATTATGCATGGACTGTATACTTTTGTTCTGTTACACTCTATCACAACTCATTCTGACAGACAAGAAAGAACACTGTGAGCAAGATGTTTTGAAAGTTATTGATTATCTGCTGTGAAAAGGTCGATAAATAAACTGCCTATCGACTTTGCACATGTTTCAGTCAGGATGTTAATGAATATAAGATAAAGATGAAGTTTTATCTACAGAAAGGCAAGCCAAATGTTTGCTATGCCGACATGGATTCAACTAACCAGGAAGGAGAAGAGAGAGTGAAGTGCTTCTGAGATGTCTACTTCACCACATCGCTGATCATTGATTATTTACTAAGAGAGTGAAAATATTGCAAGCTGCCATCTGATAACACAGAAAAGGTTATTCCACAATAAGGTTGTTTCTTCAAGTTGTCACAAGATTTTTTTGCTGCAACAGACAAAAGCTGGAATCCCTCTAGAAGACATGGTGATTGTGAAGATGATGGTGGTGGCGGTGGTGTGGAAGAGGAGAAGATGGAATTTGAGTATGAGATGCAGTTTGCCAACCATGTACTCAGGAAGAGAAAGGGACACACTCCTTAGATTGATTGATACTACTGTGAGAGGAGGAAAGGAGGAGAGGAAGAGTGGCAACAAACAGGAAAACAGTAAGGGCTCATTCACACTACGAAATAACCTGGTGTGAAAACCAAGTTATTTCTGGGTGGTTCATATTTACACTGAGTGCACTTGGTGCAATTTGGGGAGGGGTATAGCAAAAAGCCCACTTAAACTGGTAATTTTGAACCTGGGGCTTTTAACGCATCTTTTAGAAAGAACCAATCTTTTTAAAAGAGCTACAAATGAGAATGTGCTGTCGATTCCATTTAGAGTATTCAGGAAGGGAGGGGTTATGTGCAAAGGGGCAGAACATACACATCCCATTGGTCTTGCCCTGTCAGCAAAACACCATTGTTTTACGCTCTCAACACTCGGTTGCTAGGGTGAAGAAACCAGCTCCATAAATGCGGTGGATTCAAACTTCTTATATGCTTTGGAAAGTGGTCCTTTTAAAACACTGCCTGGCTTTTTTTCTCTTCTGCCGGTGAATTAGTCCCCTTATCTGCACCGATGGCTGATTCCCAGAGCTCACAAAAGCCAGGGAGCGGGTTCTTTTGGAAACATGATGAGACAGTGGACTTAAAAAAAAAATTGACAGCTTATGCCCACCATTGCTTTTGCATGGCTGCTGTTCTCTGTCAGTATGGAAATGCCTTTACATACTGACTAAGGCAGCGGTATGATGAATATGTGCATTATTTGATTGACTTTTTTTTAATTTTTTTTAAACAACCGAGAATGGTTGAACATGTTCACAATGGAGACTCCATTTTAAATCGATACTACAGTAATGTGAATGTCAATAGGATTAAAATGCCACAGATAGATTCGATCGTGGTAAACATAGTGGGATTCAGTACTGCATCATCGAATCTCCCTGGATTTCCTCTGTACAAAAATGTGAGTGTGAATGATCCTAAGTAATTATTAAATATAGGCCACAACAAAGAGATATAGCTTAGACTTCTATTTTTGGGATGGCAGACCCAGGGGCCAATTTTCTGCTTCTAGAACCCTTTGAGGGGGCACAAGGTTTCTCAAAAATGCCTCCCCATATGAAATGAAACAAAGCCTGAAATGACCAGAAGTCCATTTCTAGTTTTGAAAGGAGAAAGAAAGTTAAACAGGGCAGGGTAGCCTGCAAGCTATTTCTATGGAGACTTGCTTGTCATGAAAGACAGACACACAAAGAGCCACCTGGGGAATCTGGAAGAGATGAGGGCTAAAAAATCCAGAATGGGAAGAGGGCCATAGATTCATGAAACT